>CM039674.1:485810505-486552534 GCA_022496015.1 Hordeum marinum | reverse complement strand
TCTTCTTCTCCTCTTCCTTCTCCTTCTCCTTCTTATCCTCCTTCTTCTCCTTCTTCTTGTCTTCTTCTTTTTCTTCTTCTCTTTCCTTCTCCTTCTCCTTCTCTTTCTCCTTCTCCTTCTCCTCCTCCTCCTCCTCCTCCTCCTTCTTCTTCTCTTTCTCCTTCTCCTTCTCCTCCTCCTCCTCCTCCTCCTCCTTCTTCTTCTTTTACTTCTCCTTCTTCTTATCTTCTTGCTACTTCTCTTTTCTTCTTCTACGTAGCTTACACTCATCCAACAATGTCTAAATTGGCTAATTATCCTACGAAATGACAGAATTAGCTTAGTTAGGGGAAAACATCATAAGAACCTTGGTTAGCTCATTCAAATGACTAATTTAGCTCCAAAATGAAATAATAAGGTCAAAATGGCATAAGAACCTTGGTTAGCTCATGAATATTATATATTTAGCTTGGCTTACACCTAAATGACATAATTAGCCAACTTAGCTCCAAAATGCCTTAATAATCATAGTTGGCTCCAAAATGAAATATTTTACCCAAGTTAGCTCTAGAATGGCTTATACTTAGCTTGGCTTCCACCTAAATGACATAATTAGCCAATTTAGGTCCAAAATGCCTTAATAATGATAGTTGGCTCGAAAATGACAAATTTTACCCAAGTTAGCTCTAGAATGGCCTATGCTTAGCTTTGGCTTCCACCTAAATGACATAATTAGCTTAGTTAGCTCCAAAATGGCCTATTTAATAAAAAATGCCCTATACTTACCTAATTATCCTCCAAAATGACATACTTAGCTCCAAAAAGGCATAATTAGCTAATTTAGCCCGAACAAGAGGACAAGAGGAGAAGAAAGAGGAAAAATGAAAAGAAGGATGAAGATGAAGAGAAGAAGAAGGAGAAGGAGGAAGAAGGAGAAGAAGGAGAAGAAGGAAGAGAGAAGCTCCTTCTCCTTCTTCTTCTCCTTCTTCTTTTCTTCTTCTTCTCCTCTTCCTTCTCCTTCTCCTTCTTCTCCTCCTTCTTCTCCTTCTTCTTGTCCTTCTTCTTTTCTTCTTCTTCTCCTGTTCCTTCTCCTTCTCCTTCTCCTTCTCCTCCTCCTCCTCCTTCTTCTTTTTTTACTTCTTCTTCTTCTCTTCTTGCTTCTTCTCTTTCTTCTTCTACATAGATTACACTCATCCAACAAAGACTAAATTGGCTAATTATCCTACAAAATGACATAATTAGCTTAGTTAGGTGAAAACATCATAAGAACCTTCGTTAGCTCATTAAAATGACAAATTTAGCTCGAAAATGAAATAATAAGCTAAAAATGGCATAAGAACCTTGGTTAGCTCATGAATATTATATACTTAGCTTGGCTTCCACCTAAATGACATAATTAGCCAATTTAGGTCCAAAATGCCTTAATAATGATAGTTGGCTCGAAAATGACAAATTTTACCCAAGTTAGCTCTAGAATGGCCTATACTTAGCTTTGGCTTCCACCTAAATGACATAATTAGCTTAGTTACCTCCAAAACGGCCTATTTAATAAAAAATGCCCTATACTTACCTAATTATCCTCCAAAATGACATAATTAGCTCCAAAAACGCATAATTAGCTAATTTAGCCCGAACAAGAGGACAAGAGGAGAAGAAAGAGGAAAAGTGAATAGAAGGATGAAGAAGAAGAGAAGAAGAAGGAGAAGGAGGAAGAAGAAGGAGAAGAAGGAGAGGAAGGAAGAGAGTAGCTCCTTCTCCTTCTTCTTCTTCTTCTTCTTTTCTTCCTCTTCTCCTCTTCCTTCTCCTTCTCCTTCTTATCCTCCTTCTTCCCATTCTTCTTGTCCTTCTTCTTTTCTTCTTTTTCTCCTGTTCCTTCTCCTTCTCCTTCTCCTTCTCCTCCCCCTCCTTCTTCTTTTTTCCTTCTCATTATTCTTCTCTTCTTGCTTCTTCTCTTTCTTCTTCTACGTAGCTTACACTCATCCAACAAAGACTAAATTGGCTAATTATCCCACAAAATGACATAATTAGCTTAGTTAGGTGAAAACATCATAAGAACCTTGGTTAGCTCATTAAAATGACTAATTTAGCTCAAAAATGAAATAATAAGCTCAAAATGGCATGAGAACCTTGGTTAGCCCATGAATATTATATACTTAGCTTGGCTTCCACCTGAATGACATAATTAGCCAATTTAGCTCCAAAATGCCTTAATAATCATAGTTGGCTCCAAAACGAAATATTTTACACAAGTTAGCTCTAGAATGGCTTATACTTAGCTTGGCTTCAACCTAAATGACATAATTAGCCAATTTAGCTGCAAAATGCCTTAATAATCATAGTTGGCTCCAAAATGACATATTTTACCCAAGTTAGCTCTAGAATGGCCTATACTTAGGTTTGGCTTCCACCCAAATGACATAATTAGCTTAGTTAGCTCCAAAATGGCCTATTTAATAAAAAATGTCCTATACTTACCTAATTATCCTCGAAAATGACATAATTAGCTCCAAAAAGGCATAATTAGCTAATTTAGCCCGAACAATTGGACAAGAGGAGAAGAAAGAGGAAAAATGACAAGAAGGATGAACAAGAAGAGAAGAAGAAGGAGAAGGAAGCAGAAGAAGGAGAAGAAGGAAGAGAGAAGCTCCTTCTCCTTCTTCTTTTCTTCTTCTTCTCCTCTTCCTTCTCCTTCTCCTTCTTATCCTCCTTCTCCTTCTTCTTGTCCTTCTTCTTTTCTTGTTCTTCTCCTGTTTCTTCTCCTTCTCCTTCTCCTTCTCCTCCTCCTCCTCGTCCATCTTTTTTTACTTCTCCTTCTTCTTCTCTTCTTGCTTCTTCTCTTTCTTCTTCTACGTAGCTTACACTCATCCAACAAAGACTAAATTGGCCAATTATCCTACAAAATGACATAATTAGCTTAGTTAGGTGAAAACATCATAAGAACCTTGGTTAGCTCATTAAAATGACTAATTTAGCTCGAAAATGAAATTATATGCTCAAAATGGCATAAAAACCTTGGTTATCTCATGAATATTATATACTTAGCTTGGCTTCCACCTAAATGACATAATGAGCCAATTTAGGTCCAAATGCCTTAATAATCATAGTTGGCTCCAAAATAAATATTTTACCAAAGTTAGCGCTAGAATGGCTTATACTTAGCTGGCTTCCACCTAATTGACATAATTAGCCAATTAGCTCAAAAATGCCTTAATAATCATAGTTGGCTCCAAAATGACATATTTCCCCAAGTTAGCTCTAGAATGGCCTATACTTAGCTTTGGCTTCCACCTAAATGACATAATTAGCTTAGTTACCTCCAAAATGGCCTATTTAATAAAAAATGCCCTATACTTACCTAATTATCCTCCAAAATGACATAATTAGCTCCAAACACGCATGATTAGCTAATTTAGCCCGAACAAGAGGACAAGAGGAGAAGAAAGAGGAAAACTGAATAGAAGGATGAAGAAGAAGAGAAGAAGAAGGAGAAGGAGGAAGAAGAAGGAGAAGAAGGAGAAGAAGGAAGAGAGTAGCTCCTTCTCCTCCTCCTCCTTCTTCTTCTTCTTTTCTTCCTCTTCTCCTCTTCCTTCTCCTTCTCCTTCTTATCCTCCTTCTTCCCCTTCTTCTTGTCCTTCTTCTTTTCTTCTTTTTCTCCTGTTCCTTCTCCTTCTCCTTCTCCTTCTCCTCCTCCTCCCCCTCCTTCTTCTTTTTTCCTTCTCATTATTCTTCTCTTCTTGCTTCTTCTCTTTCTTCTTCTACGTAGCTTACACTCATCCAACAAAGACTAAATTGGCTAATTATCCTACAAAATGACATAATTAGCTTAGTTAGGTGAAAACATCATAAGAACCTTGGTTATCTCATTAAAATGACTAATTTAGCTCGAAAATGAAATAATAAGCTCAAAATGGCATGAGAACCTTGGTTAGCCCATGAATATTATATACTTAGCTTGGCTTCCACCTGAATGACATAATTAGCCAATTTAGCTCCAAAATGCCTTAATAATCATAGTTGGCTCCAAAACGAAATATTTTACACAAGTTAGCTCTAGAATGGCTTATAATTAGCTTGGCTTCAACCTAAATGACATAATTAGCCAATTTAGCTGCAAAATGCCTTAATAATCATAGTTGGCTCCAAAATGACATATTTTACCCAAGTTAGCTCTAGAATGGCCTATACTTAGGTTTGGCTTCCACCTAAATGACATAATTAGCTTAGTTAGCTCCAAAATGGCCTATTTAATAAAAAAATGTCCTATACTTACCTAATTATCCTCGAAAATGACATAATTAGCTCCAAAAAGGCATAATTAGCTAATTTAGCCCGAACAATTGGACAAGAGGAGAAGAAAGAGGAAAAATGACAAGAAGGATGAACAAGAAGAGAAGAAGAAGGAGAAGGAAGCAGAAGAAGGAGAAGAAGGAAGAGAGAAGCTCCTTCTCCTTCTTCTTTTCTTCTTCTTCTCCTCTTCCTTCTCCTTCTCCTTCTTCTCCTCCTTCTCCTTCTTCTTGTCCTTCTTCTTTTCTTGTTCTTTTCCTGTTCCTTCTCCTTCTCCTTCTCCTTCTCCTCCTCATCCTCCTCCTTCTTTTTTTACTTCTCCTTCTTCTTCTCTTCTTGCTTCTTCTCTTTCTTCTTCTACGTAGCTTACACTCATCCAACAAAGACTAAATTGGCCAATTATCCTACAAAATGACATAATTAGCTTAGTTAGGTGAAAACATCATAAGAACCTTGGTTAGCTCATTAAAATGACTAATTTAGCTCGAAAATGAAATTATATGCTCAAAATGGCATAAAAACCTTGGTTATCTCATGAATATTATATACTTAGCTTGGCTTCCAACTAAATGACATAATTAGCCAATTTAGGTCCAAAATGCCTTAATAATCATAGTTGGCTCCAAAATAAAATATTTTACCAAAGTTAGCACTAGAATGGCTTATACTTAGCTTGGCTTCCACCTAAATGACATAATTAGCCAATTTAGCTCAAAAATGCCTTAATAATCATAGTTGGCTCCAAAATGACATATTTTACCCAAGTTAGCTCTAGAATGGCCTATACTTAGCTTTGGCTTCCACCTAAATGACATAATTAGCTTAGTTACCTCCAAAATGGCCTATTTAATAAAAAATGCCCTATACTTACCTAATTATCCTCCAAAATGACATAATTAGCTACAAAAAGGCATAATTAGCTAATTTAGCCCGAACAAGAGGACAAGAGGATAAGAAAGAGGAAAAATGAAAAGAAGGATGAAGAAGAAGAGAAGAAGAAGGAGAAGGAGGAAGAAGAAGGAGAAGAAGGAGAAGAAGGAAGAGAGTAGCTCCTTCTCCTTGTTCTTCTTCTTCTTCTTCTTTTCTTCCTCTTCTCCTCTTCGTTCTCCTTCTCCTTCTTATCCTCCTTCTTCCCCTTCTTCTTGTCCTTCTTCTTTTCTTCCTTTTCTCCTATTCCTTCTCCTTCTCCTTCTCCTTCTCCTCCTCCTCCCCCTCCTTCTTCTTTTTTCCTTCTCCTTATTCTTCTCTTCTTGCTTCTTCTCTTTCTTCTTCTACGTAGCTTACACTCATCCAACAAAGACTAAATTGGCTAATTATCCTACAAAATGACATAATTAGCTTAGTTAGGTGAAAACATCATAAGAACCTTTGTTAGCTCAATAAAATGACTAATTTAACTCGAAAATGAAATAATAAGCTCAAAATGGCATAAGAACCTTGGTTACCTCATGAATATTATATACTTAGCTTGGCTTCCACCTAAATGACATAATTAGCCAATTTAGCACCAAAATGCCTTAATAATCAAAGTTGGCTCCAAAATGAAATATTTTACCCAAGTTAGCTCAAGAAGGGCTTATACTTAGCTTGGCTTCCACCTAAATGACATAATTAGCCAATTTAGCTCCAAAATGCCTTAATAATCATAGTTGGCTCGAAAATGACATATTTTACCCAAGTTAGCTCTAGAATGGCCTATACTTAGCTTTGGCTTCCACCTAAATGACATAATTAGCTTAGTTACCTCCAAAATTGCCTATTTAATAAAAAATATCCTATACTTACCTAATTATCCTCCAAAATGACATAATTAGCTCCAAAAAGGTTTAGTTAGCTAATTTAGCCCGAACAAGAGGACAAGAGGAGAAGAAAGAAGAAAAATGAAAAGAAGGATGAAGAAGAAGAGAAGAAGAAGGAAAAGGAGTAAGAGGAAGGAGAAGAAGGAGAAGAAGGAAGAGAGAAGCTCCTTCTCCTTCTTCTTCTCCTTCTTTTCTTCTTCTTCTCCTCTTCCTTCTCCTTCTCCTTCTTCTCCTCCTTCTTCTCCTTCTTCTTGTCCTTCTTCTTTTCTTCTTCTTCTCCTGTTCCTTCTCCTTCTCCTTCTCCTTCTCCTCCTCCTCCTCCTCCTCCTCCTCGTTCTTCTTTTTTCACTTCTCCTTCTTCTTCTCTTCTTGCTTCTTCTGTTTCTTCTTCTACTTAGCTTACACTGATCCAACAAAGGCAAAATTGGCTAATTATCCTACAAATGACAAAATTAGCTTAGTTAGGTGAAAACATCATCAGAACCTTGGTTAGCTCACTAAAATGACTAATTTAGCTCGAAAATGAAATAATAAGCTCAAAATGGCATAAGAACTGTGGTTGGCTCATGAATATTATATACTTAGCTTGGCTTCCACCTAAATGACATAATTAGCCAATTTAGCTCAAAAATGCCATAATAATCATAGTTGGTCCAAAATGATATATTTTACCCAAGTTAGCTCTAAAATGTCTTATACTTAGCTTGGCTTCCACCTAAATGACATAATTAGCCAATTTAGCTCCAAAATGCCTTAATATTCATAGTTGGCCCCAAAATGACATAGTTTACCCAAGTTAGATCTAGAATGGCCTATACTTAGCTTTGGCTTCCACATAAATGACATAATTAGCTTAGTTAGCTCCAAAATGGCCTATTTAATAGAAAATGTCCTATACTTACCTAATTATCCTCCCAAATGACATAATTAGCTGCAAAGAGGCATAATTAGCTAATTTATCCTGGACAAGAGGACAAGAGGAGAAGAAAGAGGAAAAATGAAAAGAAGGATGAAGAAGAAGAGAAGAAGAAGGAGAAGGAGGAAGAAGAAGCAGAAGAAGGAGAAGAAGGAAGAGAGAAGCTCCTTCTCCTTCTTCTTTTCTTCTTCGTCTCCTCTTCCTTCTCCTTCTCCTTCTTCTCCTCCTTCCCCTTCTTCTTGTCCTTCTTCTTTTCTTCTTCTTCTCCTGTTCCTTCTCCCTCTCCTTCTCCTTCTCCTCCTCCTCCTCCTTCTTCTTTTTTTACTTATCCTTCTTCTTCTCTTCTTGCTTCTTCTCTTTCTTCTTCTACGTAGCTTACACTCATCCAACAAAGACTAAATTGGCCAATTATCCTACAAAATGACATAATTAGCTTAGTTAGGTGAAAACATCATAAGAACCTTGGTTAGCTCATTAAAATGACCAATTTAGCTCGAAAATGAAATTATATGCTCAAAATGGCATAAGAACCTTGGTTATCTCATGAATATTATATACTTAGCTTGGCTTCCACCTAAATGACATAATTAGCCAATGTAACATCCCAAATTTTGGAATGTTATAATTAATACTAGAATGATTGTTTGTTTGCTTGAGTGATTGAAATTGACTGAAAATTTGAAAGTTTTGAAAACTTTTTAATGAGAGGGAATAAAATGACTTTCCCAAAACTTTCACTCTGCAAGAATTCAAATTCATTTCATCACAAAATCCGGGAGTGAAGATGATATGGCTTCTTCGATTTAAAGGAATGCAAAGGGATTTGAAAATGGTTTGAATTTCATTTGAAAATAGTTCAAACTCAGAAACTTTATGCAACTCAATGATTTTCAGGACAGAGGATAAAAGGACTTATTAAAATTATATGAAATAGGAGTTGGAAGTTTAAAAGAAGGATATGAAAACTATTTGAGAAATTTCTCATATAGAGTTTCACCTTCCATATTTGAATTCCCTATTTGAATTTGTAAGCATTCAAGACCCATTGACAATAGTTTTGAGAGGTTTAATATGACACTCCAAAGCAGGGGTATTTTTGTGAAGTTTTGGAGTCATAAAACCCAAGTGATTATTTCAAAAATATTTGCAAAAGCTTTTAAAACCAAATAGGCATTTTCTGAAAATATTTTTTTTCAAAGTATTCAAATGACAGAATAAAAATGTTCATTAAATGGCATTTATTATTATGTTTATTTTTATATATATTACTCCTATATTTGGAATTATATTGAATGCACTAAAAGGCATTTTATTTCGCTGGAAATTAGAAAAGGAAAGATTTTAAAGCAATCGGGCCGGCCCACCGCAGTTAATACCCGACTTACCTTAATACCGGCCGACCGATGCCCCGCAAACCCCTCCCTCTCTCTGACAGCGGGCCCCACCCCAACCGTATGCTGATTCCGTGCGGCCACCGCCCTCCTCGCGCCCGCGACCCTCGCCGGCGATCTCTCCTTCGCCGGATCTCCCTCCCGTTCCTTTCCCTCGCTCTGCCTCGCCCCTATATAACTGCGCCCACTCTCCGCACTCTGGCCCCCCAAAACCCCCTCTCTCCCTCGCCAGACCACCGACGCTCGAGCTTGCCGAAGCTCGAACTCCATCGAAGCTTCCATCGCTCGTGGCCGTCGCCTCCCTCGCCCTCAGCCTCGTCCGGCACCACCACTCGACGCCGGACGCTAGCCGCCGTCGCCTGGACCGCTCCGACGCCTCCCTGGACCACCGGAGCACCGCCCCGACGACTTCACCGCCTCGGCCTCGCCGAAGAACTTCCTCGCCGGCGACCTCCTTCACTGTGAGCCCCCTCTCCCGCTCATGTCCGTTCGATCTGGATCCTACGATCCAGATTAGAACCTTTTAATCCACGAACCATTTTTTCCTATGGATCGGTCGACCACCGCAAACACCAGCGCGCCTAAGCTAGCAACCAATAGGAATGTACCACGTAGCCTTAGCCGTTAGTTAGGTTTTTTTATTTTCTGTTTTGTTTTTAGAAAACAGAACTTTTCTAATTTTGTTTTAGCTGTATCTTTTAAACCATTTATGTTTTTAGTTAATTCTTTTTGCATTAGGTCACAAATTTGTTCTAGTTTTTGTAGATACCAAGTTTGACTGTTTTTGAATATTTAATTTGAATTTAAACAGATTTGATTTAAATCTTGTTTTCTGAATAACTTGAGTTTAATAATATATTTTTGATTGATTCTTTTTGCTACATGTCACTAGTGATCTTAGTTATCTGTAGGTAAAGTTTGAGAATTTTTAGGATAAATTTGATTAGGATTCTTAACCAAAATAGAATATGTTTTAGTTTCCTATTAGTTTAATTAGTTTGATTTTCTTTTGGTTTAATTTGAAATCTAAATTTGATTTAACTTATGTTTTAGATTTCATTAGTTGTTGTTGTTCTAAACTTTAGGATTTACTTGCTGTTAACAAAAGATAATTTGTTTAGTTTATGAATTTTTATTTTAGGAACGTATACCTTTTTCAAATAGGTATAGTTTATTAAAAACAAATTAGTTAGTAATAATTATTTTAACAAAAGTTTTAAGTAATTAGATTCTGTTTTCAAATAAAGTTTTTAGTAATTCCTTTCAGTTAAGTAATATTTTGTTAATAGAAATAGTTTAGTTTTACTCTATTGTTGTAGGAAAACTATATTATTCTTCCTTATGTAATGTGTTATAAAACAATTTAGTTTTAATAGAAACTCTTTTCACAAAAGTTATAGATGATTTAAATATGTTTTCTAATAAATTTTTTATTATTAACCTCCTACTAACTTAGTTGTTTTATAAGTTGTCTTCTCTTATTTTATGGTTTTACTTGTTGTTAAGTTTATTAGACAAAAACCTATGTTGTTTAGAGTTTTGTTTTCATAAGTCTTACTTGTTCTTCAAAAGTAATTCTTTTACTAAAATACTTTTGTTAAATTTTACTTTGTTTTTGTTTTGTTACTATTTGAAAATATTTCTTTGTAAGGGAAAACTACCTTAGTTGTGTTTATGAAAACTTTGTTGATTTTAACTTTGACTTAAGTATTTCCCTCACCACATTTGTGTTGATGTAGTTTTGTTACTTGGAGTTTTGTCTTAAGTATTTCCTTCATCAACCTTGTTACTTTTGGTTCTTGTGTTACCTTGTGATTGTTAGTATTGATTGCTAGAAGTGTTTGCTTATGAATGCAATGTTTGTTTATAGATTCATCGGAGAGTGACGTATAGTTCTATCAAGTATTTTCTGAGAACGATACTTATCTTCATCAACAGTATAGGCAAGTTCACTTTGACCATCTTTTCATACCTATGTTTTATTGCATATAGTGACATCATTTCAACAAAATCCCTCCCGTAGTGTCATTGAAATTCTTGTAGTTGAGTAGTATGCATGAGGTAGGAACCCACCACTTGTTACTAAAGCCCCGGGAACGCTAGTTATTTCAATGCTATGCTGAAATAGGCGAGATCTGGTATGAGTGTGCATGAGTGGTGTGAGAAGGAGGACTCCACGTCAAAACGATGACTTCATGAAGGTTTCTTCAAGTACTGCATATTCAAGACCTCAAGACTTCGAGACTCGAGAAATAAGTTTTTCAATACACACTACTGGGTGAGGGATGGTTGGAACGGCACCCTGGAGAAGCCAGTGGATTTGCCTAGGTGTTGCTGGAGATGTGCCAGTATTCACGCAGAAAGCCTCACCCAGACTCAAAGAGAAGGATGAATACTTCATGCTCGGAAGCTTACCTGTGTAGACACAAGTCATTATGGGCACTGGCTTGGTTGATCTTTGTTGTGACTCTGTCTAGGTAGTGCTACGAGATGTAGTGGACGTTAGGATTGGATGGGCACTGTCAGATAGTCAGGGAAGCACTCTGAAAGACCATGTTTCGTTCATCCTGTTCTCAAACACCATGTAGTGCGAGGACTTACCAGGAGGGAACGAATCTTGTGGGTAAAGTACACAACACTCTGCAGAGTTAAACCTAATCGATTAGCCGTGTCCCCAGTTACGAACAATTTGAGCCTCTGGACTTGGATCTATCTCTGAACTCTCAACACTAGACTGATAATTAATTGTGGGCAACTTAATGATACTTGTGGGCATTTGGACATCGATTGGTGGGACCATGTCATGATAGGTAACTCTATAGTGAAAACTCCTGATATTCGTTTGTTGTAGGAAAATAAAATCAGCTTTTACGCAAAAACTCAGACACAGAGCCACAAAGCCTTTGCATATATAATAGCCTTTATTCTTCTGTTCTACTATGGTGATCTTGCCAGTACATTCCATGTACTGACCTACACGGCTGCAACGTCTTATGTTGCAGATACTCTTCTACGACGGGTAAGAGTACAATTCAGGGTTACGGTCCGCACTCAACTTGCCGTTGGTGTTATTGGGACTCCACTCCCGTTGAGTGTATCCGCTGCTATTTTAAGGTATATATAAGCTTTATGTTAATTACATGTGATTGCCCTTTGATATATACATTGATGTACTGTGTGTGCCAGCATACTGATCCAGGGATGGCACAGAAAACACAGAGGCTTGACTCGTTTTGAGTCGGGTCACTACAGCCAATTTAGCTCCAAAATGCCTTAATAATAAAAGTTGGCCCCAAAATGAAATATTTTACCCCAGTTAGCTCTAGAATGGCTTATACTTAGCTTGGCTTCCAACTAAATGACGTAATTAGCTAATTTAGCTCCAAAATGCCTTAATAAGCATAGTTGGCTCCAAAATGACATATTTTACCCAAGTTAGCTCTAGAACGACCTATACTTAGCTTTGGCTTCCACCTAAATGACATAATTAGCTCAGTTAGCTCCAAAATGGCCTATTTAATAAAAATTGTCCTATACTTACCTAATTATCCTCCAAAATGACATAATTAGCTCCAAAAAGGCATAATTAGCTAATTTAGCCCAAACAAAAGGACAAGAGGAGAAGAAAGAGGAAAAATGAAAAGAAGGATGAAGAAGAAGAGAAGAAGAAGGAGAAGGAGGAAGAAGAAGGAGAAGGAGGAAGAAGAAGGAGAAGAAGGAGAAGAAGGAAGAGAGATGCTCCTTCTCCTTCTTCTTCTCCTTCTTCTTTTCTTCTTCTTCTCCTCTTCCTTCTCCTTCTCCTTCTTCTCCTCCTTCTTGTCCTTCTTCTTGTCCTTCTTCTTTTCTTCTTCTTCTCCTGTTCCTTCTCCTTCTCCTTTTCCTTCTCCTTCTCCTTCTCCTTCTCCTCCTCCTCCTCCTCCTTCTTCTTTTTTTTACTTTTCCTTCTTCTTCTCTTCTTGCTTCTTCTCTTTCTTCTTCTACGTAGCTTACACTCATCCAACAAAGACTAAATTGGCTAATTATCCTAGAAAATGACATAATTAGCTTAGTTAGGTGAAAACATCATAAGAACCTTGGTGAGCTCATTCAAATGACTAATTTAGCTCGAAAATGAAATAATAAGCTCAAAATGGCATAAGAACCTTGGTTAGCTCATGAATATTATATACTTAGCTTGGCTTCCACCTAAATGACATAATTAGCCAATTTAGCTCCAAAATGCCTTAATAATCATACTTGGCTCCAAAATGAGATATTTTACCCAAGTTAGCTCTAGAATGGCTTGTACTTACCTTGGCTTCCACCTAAATGACATAATTAGCTTAGTTACCTCCAAAACGGCCTATTTAATATAAAATGCCCTATACTTACCTAATTACCCTCCAAAATGACATAATTAGCTCCAAAAAGGCATAATTAGCTAATTTAGCCCGAACAAGAGGACAAGAGGAGAAGAAATAGGAAAAATGAAAAGAAGGATCAAGAAGAAGAGAAGAAGATGGAGAAGGAGGAAGAAGAAGGAGAAGAAGGAGAAGAAGGAAGATAGAAGCTCCTTCTCCTTCTTCTTCTCCTTCTTCTTTTCTTCTTCTTCTCCTCTTCCTTCTGCTTCTCCTCCTTCTCCTCCTTCTTCTCCTTCTTCTTATCCTTCTTATTTTCTTCTTCTTCTCCTGTTCCTTCTACTTCTCCTTCTCCTCCTCCTCCTCCTCCTCCTTCTTCTCTTCTTGCTTCTTCTCTTTCTTCTTCTACGTAGCTTACACTCATCCAACAAAGACTAAATTGGCTAATTATCCTACAAAATGACATAATTAGCTTAGTTAGGTGAAAACATCATAAGAACCTTGGTTAGCTCATTCAAATGACTAATTTAGATCCAAAATGACATAATAAGCTCAAAATGGATTAATAATCATAGTTTGCTACAAAATGACATATTTTATCCAAGTTAGCTCTAGAATGACCTATACTTAGCTAAGTTCTCTCCTAAATGATATAATAAGGCTATGTAGCTCCAAGATGACCTATTCCACCTAACTTAGCTATTAAATGGCCTATACTTAGCTAAGTTCTCTCCGAAATAACCTATACTTGTCTTCTTCATCTAGTCTTCTTCTTCTAACTTTCTTATTTGCCATTTAGCAGATTACATTCACTTCACGGGAAGCTTGGATTATATTGATGGAATGCTTGAATATGGTTTCTTCTACCATGGCTTCACGGAATCTTTGATTGAAACTATTGTAGTATATGGATATATATGAAACTTTGTATGCATGGATGAAACTGGTGTAATATATGGTTTGGTACGTATGCAACTTGCATAGTATGTATGTATTATATATATCCTGATTATTTTAATATGGTTATGAGTACAAAAACAAAATTATTTCTGTCAAATATATATATATCCTCATTATTGTGAAAATTGTTGGATATAATAGGAAGTAAAATAAAGGGGGGCTGTTTTGAGTCTTTGTCGTCCGCCCACCGACGGCAAAGGCCCAAGGGCAGACGGAAAGGCTCAAAACAGCCTAGCTGAACCATGTTGGGAGCGCCCCTTTGCCGTCGGCCTAGAACACGGCTCACGGCAAAGGGGGGGGTGGGCTAACGGCAAAGGGGGGCAGGCTAACGGCAAAGGGGGGGGTGAGCTGACGGCAAAGGTGGCGGGAGAGAGAGGCTGTCAGTGCCCCTTTGTCGTCGGCCCACCCATAGCTACCGGCAAAGGGGTAGGGCAGACGGCAAAGTGGGTAGGGCAGACGGCAAACAGAAGGTGGGCCCAGCAACCTGCCGTTAGCACTTGACGAGAGCGTTTGCGGATCTGTCGTCCCATTTTTTTGCCGTCAGCCCACCCATGGCAAAGATTCTTTGCTGTCCGCCTTACTAAAGCTGACGGCAAATAACCTCTTCACTGGATATTTTTTTGCCGTCTAGTTTGCCGTTAGCTGACGGACGGCAAAGCCTTAGCCGTCCGGTATTCCCCCCTTTTCCATCAGCCATGGCAGACGGCAAAGTCTCAGATTCTTGTAGTGCTTGAAACGTCCGGGTCTTGACTCTGCGGCTATGATAGAGGCACAGGTCTTGCTGATAAATCGCCAAACGAGCCGCCACCAGATCACGTTCCTCCTCCAAGGCATATAACGCGTCTTGACATGCCGTCTCATTATCCGTCTCAATGTAAGCCGCCACTCATGGCGAGTCATGATAGATGTCACTTGGTAACACGGCCTCTACACCGTAAACCATGAAGAAAGGTGTATAACCCGTTGATCTATTGGGGGTAGTCCTGATGCTCCATAAGATGGATGACAATTCCTCCACCCAACAACCCGGCGTTCACTATAAAGGAACCATAAGCCGGTGCTTGATACCTCTCAGGATTTCTTGGTTAGAACACTCCGCCTTACTATTGGAATGTGTATGAGGAACCACAGAAACATCAAGCCGGATGTGTTCAATGTCGCAGAACGTTTTCATAGCCCCCTTGGACAGGTTCCTGCCATTGTCCATGATGATACTGTGAGGGTAACCAAAATGGTAGATCAGCTTTTTAATAAACTGAACCGTCGTAGCCGTGTCACACTTGCTAACTGGCTCAATCTCTACCCACTTGGTAAACTTGTCAACCGCCACCAAGAGGTGTGTCTTCTTGTCCTTGGATCTCTTGAAAGGCCCGACCATATCGAGCCCCCAGACTGGAAACGGCCAAGTGATTGGAATCATGTGCAATTCTTTGAGACAAAACAAGAGCACGCCGGCCAAAGTTCTGACAACCGTCGCACTTGCGGACCAGATCCTCTGCATCCTTGTGAGCCGTCAACCAGAAGAAACCATGCCGGAAAGCCTTGGCCACCAGAGATTTTGAGCTGGCGTGATGTCCACAATCACTAGCATGAATTTCATTCAAGATTTCCTTACCCTCCTCTGGCGAGACACAACGCTAAAACACGCCAGTGACGCTGCACTTATGTAACTTGCCATTGACTATCTTCATGGACTTAGATCGTCGGGTGATCTGTCTGGCCAAATTTTCATCATTAGGTAACTCTCCCCGAGTCAAGCACGCCAAGTAAGGCGCAGTCCAATCCGGAATAGCATGTTGTGCCTCCACGAATTGTCCCTCTAGATCAAGAACAACCAAATCTTCCTCTGAGGGTTACTTGACGGACGGGTGATGTAAGACGTCCAGAAAAATACTAGGCAGCACCAGCTTTCGTTGAGAGCCTAACCTTGATAGGGCGTCAGCCGCTTCGTTCCTATGACGACCAATATGATCCACCTGATAACCCTTGACGTGACCAGCCATGACATCCACCGTCTGACGATAAGCTGCCATCCGCGGATCCTTGGAATCCCAAGTGCCTGAAATTTGTTGAGCCACAAGATCTGAGTCGCCGAAGCACCTTACCTGGCTTAAGTTCATCTCCTTAGCTACCCTGAGGCCATGAAGCAGGGCTTCATATCTAGCTGCATTATTAGTGCAAGGGAACATTAGTCGAAGCACATAACAGAACTTGTCACCTTTGGGGGATGTTAAGACAACTCCTGCCCCTGACCCTACCAGCTTCCTGGACCCATCAAAGTGTATTTTCCAGTATGTGTTATCCGGCTTTTCTAACACTCAGTCTAGTCGTTTATGAAATCCACAAGGGCTTGAGACTTGACAGCCGTACGAGGTACATATTTCAGATTGAGAGGCCGCAGCTCCAATGCCCACTTAGCAATCCTGTCAGTAGCTTCTTTGTTTTGAATTATACCCCCCAACAGGGCAGAGCTGACCACGGTGATCTGGTGCCCTAAGAAGTAGTGCTTTAGGTTGCGGTTGGCCATGAACACCCCATACACTAGCTTCTGCAAATGTGGATACCTCTGCTTGGACTCTGTCAGGACCTCACTGATATAATAAACCGGCCTCTGAACTGGATATTATTTCCCTGCCTCTTTGTACTCCACCACGATTGTAGCGCTGACAGCCCTATTGTTAGCCGCCACATACAAGAGCAAGGGTTCTTTCTCAACCAGAGGGGCTAAGACCGACGGCTCAGTGAGTTGCTTCTTGAGTGCCTCAAATGCTTCACCCGCCGCCGTACTCCAGACAAAATTGTCTGTCTTTTTCATCATTTGATATAGAGGGGATGGCTTTCTCACCGAGGCGGCTTATAAACCGGCTCAATGCAGCGATGCACCCTGCCAGGCGTTGAACATCATTGATACAAGCCAGCTCAGCCAGGGAGGTGATAGCCTTGATCTTATCCGGGTTAGCTTCAATACCACGCTAAGAGACTAGAAATCCCAAGAGCTTGCCAGTCGGAACACCAAAGACACACTTTGCTGGGTTAAGCATCATCTTATAGATCCGCATATTGTCAAAGGTTTCCTTTAAGTCGTCAAGCAGAGTCTCCTTCTTCCTTGACTTGATCACAATATCATCCACATAAGCATGAACCTTGCGCCCAATCTGGTTGTGAAGACAATTCTGCAGACATCGCTGATAAGTCGCCTGGGCACTCTTGAGCCCAAAAGGCATAGACACATAGCAGAAGGCCCCAAAAATGTGTGATAAAAGCCGTCTTCTCTTGGTCCTTAACCACCATCTTGATCTGATGATATCCCGATAAGCGTCCAGGAAGCATAAACTTTCGCAACCCGTCGTAGCATCAATGATTTGATCAATATGAGGGAGAGCAGAAGGATCAGCTGGATAGTCCTTGTTTATATCCGTATAGTCCACACACCTACGCCACGTGTTGTTCTTCTTGAGCAAAAGCACTGGGTTAGCAAGCCACTCCGGGTGAAAGACCTCGACGATGAAACCCATCACTAAGAGACGGGCGACTTCTTCCCCGATGGCCTTTCGTCTCTCCTCGTTGAACCGCCGTAGAAATTGCTTGACAAGTATAAACTTAGGGTCCACATTAAGGTTGTGCTCAGCGAACTCTCTCGGCACACCCGGCATGTCAGAGGGCGTCCATGCGAAGATGTCCCGATTCTCACGGATGAATTCAATGAGCGCGCTTTCCTATTTGGGATCCATATTGGCTCCAATAGTGAACTGTTTAGATGAGTCACCCGGAGTGAAATCCACCGCCTTGGTATCGTCCGCTGAAAATTTGAGGGGTGGCTCAACCTCTGTGGTAGGCTTCTTCAGCGGGGTCATGTCCTCCGGGTCAACATTTTCCTTATAGAACTTGAGCTCTCCCTCAGCACAACTGGATTCCGCGTAAGCCGCCTCCCCTTCTTTGCACTCAATAGCCGTATTCCGATCACCATGAACAGTAATCATACCTTTTAACCCAGGCATCTTGAGCTGTAAGTAGACATAACAGGGCCCAGCCATGAACTTGACGTAATCCGGCAACCCAGATAATGCATGATAAGGGCTCTTGATCTTGACCACTTCAAACCACAAGGACTCCACCCTGTAGTTGTACTCGCCACCAAAAGCGACTTTCAAAGAAATCCTACCCACTGGGTAAGCTAACTTGCCCGACACTACACTATGAAAAACTGTCGATGAGCCAACAAGATTGCGTTAACCGCCCGTTTGCGCAACTTCTGATCCCACTTGTTAAGGCTAGTCGTAAAAACATGATATTGTCCTGAACTGAGCTGCTTTGGATTACTCTGATACCCAGACTGATTATGTTGCTGCTGATTGTTGCTACCAGAGGGCTGATGATGTCCCCCTTGGTTGCCCTGGCCATGATGGCCGGATCCTGAGTCGCCGGATCCAAACCCGGGTCCTGACCCGCCTAGTCCCGAGCCGCTGGGCGGGCCACCAGCATTGTTGTTATGCTGTTGCATGTTGTAGTTCTTAAACTTCTACATGATGTGGCAATTACACCATGTGTGACCCGCAACTCTATCGGGCCGGCTATGCTCCAGACAAGCTTTATTGAGAAATTCCTCCAAATTGAAAGGAGTCTTATTTTTGTTAAAAGGTGGTCTAAACTTCCCATTGTCCTCAGGACGGTTACGGCCGGTGCTGGCATTGGCCACCAATTCTGAGCCGCCATCCGGGTTCTTCCGCTTGCCCTGGTTACCCTTACCTGCCGCACCCTTGCCATGATTGTTCTTTTTACCTTGGCCGGTCTTCTCCTCATCAGAACCTGGATCCTTCATGTTATCAGAGTCGGCGTACTTTGTGAGAGGCACCATGAGTTCCCCCATGTCCTGACACGTACGCTTGAGCCGACCGAGCTTATGCTTCAGAGGGATGAAGTGACAGTTCTTCTCTAGGATCAACACCGCTTGAGCTGCCGTGATCTGTTCAGACGAGTGGATGACGGTCGACACCCACCGGTCCCAATGATGAGCCGACTCATTCTCCTGTTTGACACAGTGATCTAGATCCACAATCGTCATAGGCTGTTTCCAAGTCCCTTGAAAGTTTTTGATGAACCTTGCTTTCAGCTCAGCCCATGAATTGATGGTATTGGGTGGCAAACCCTTCAACCACGTGTGAGTCGGTCCTTCAAGCATCATGATGAAATACTTGGCACACACCACGTCATTGACATCCAACATCTCCATAGCCAGCTCATAGCTTTCGATCCAGGCCTCCGGAGGTAAGTCGGCAGTGTAATTCAGGACTTTGTGAGGTCCTTTGAAATCCTTTGGCAACCGCTCGTTTCGCAGAGCCGGTACTAAACACGGTACTCCCACGGCCCTAGTGGTCACTCCCGCTCCTATTGAGACGGAGGGCCCAGGCTCTTGGTGAGCCGCTGCTGCCATAGCCGCTGCCTCTTGCTAGTTTCTTGTTCAGTTTACAAGCGCCTGTGCATCTAGAGACGTCTGATTATCTCGTGGAGCCCCCCGGTGTCGATCGCTGCTAGAAACCACCGGCAACTCATAGTGCCGGCTAAAGCTATGGCTGGGGAGGGGGGTTGAGTGAATGCGGCTCCGGCTGTAAGCATATTTCTACTGCTGGGCCATCGCCGTCTGAAGGTACCCAATGGCATTCTGCACCTCTTCTGCAAAAGGTGCCTCATCTGGAATAGTGATTGTTTCAATCCGGGTTGCTGCGGCCACCATGTTCTCTACCGGGTTGGAATAATGACCCACCAGCATTGGAAAAGCCACTGGTGAGGCCTGGTTTCGTCTAGGCGGGTTAAGCTGTTGTTGAGCCGCCGACTGACTTCCAAGCGCATCCGCTGCTCGTCCCGTTCCTGGCATATTAAAGAGATTCCTAGCCTCGTACTGTTCTAGTAAGCAGGATTGATGCCTCATCCGCTGCACCGCAGCCGCTCATTGCTGCTCTAGCTCAAGGCGGAAAGCATCTGTCTTAAGGCGTTCTGCCTCCGGCTCCATCTGAACTTTTAATTCGGCGATCCTCTGTTCCACCTCCGCCATCCGGTCCTTAAGGCTTGCGATCTCCAAGTTCCGAGCGGCTTGATTATCTGGTGTGACTTTAGTGGTCATCAGGGTCACGAGCTCATTCATCAGATCCAGAAAAACTTGAGCTGGCGGCGGCAGGTCTACCCCTATGTCTGCTGCTCCGGCGGCTATACTTCTCGTGCCTGGGGTTGACCCCGCCATGAACACGGTCGCATGAACCGGCAGCTCGAGATCGTCCGGCTCAAAACGCTCTGACTCAGGGTAAGGCTTGTCGTAGCCCTCGAGCCCGTCGTTATGAAGCTGGTAGATTGACTCTGCTTCTCCGCTCGAAGGTCCGTCCTCTGAATAGACAAGAGTCTCCTGCGATGTAGAAGTTTCAAGATCCATACCTTGAGTAAAGCCCACGAAGACGTTCTTCCGTCCCGGGTTAACGAGCGCGGGTCGCACATATTGGGCAGGTTGTGTGCACCGAGGCAGCTCGACGATGTTGGTGCAGACGTCCGGCCCGGGTGTAGATCTTTCAACCTTGCCATGAAGACGTGGATTCCACCGAAGGGAACCCGGGATCCATATTTGACAGAATCGGCCTCAGGACCCCAACCGGCGTCGTCGATGTAGAGTCGACCACGACGACTCTTGCTTATCCGTCCGAGCACGTATCCCTCGAACCTTGGGAGAGAGCCCTTTGAGAACTCAACACCACCGAGCGCTAGCCCCACGGTGGGCGTCAACTGTCATGGTTTTGTCACGGTAGATGTTCGGGTGAATAGACTTGGATTCGAGGCCATCGCTAAGGTGATGGACTCAAAGGGGTTGATTGGGACGAAGGACACGGGTTTACCCAGGTTTGGCCCCTCAAGTAGAGGTAACAGCGTACGTCCTGCTTGTGTTTTTATTGCTTGGTGTATCAATTGCAAGGGAGCTGATTGCTTGACCTAGTTCTCGATAGTTGATCTCTCTCTCTAAGTCGCCTCGGGTCTCGCCTTTATATAGGAGGTCAAGACCACGGGTCATACAAGTCATAACCGACTCTCACAATGTGTTTGAGTCTATGTCTACATTGTCTTGCCTTCCTGAGCAAGTTGTCTCCAGGCGGCTTACCCACCAGGGTCTTCATACCTTCTCCGTCCGGGCCACGTCCCGGCCTATCTTGTCAAGCCGCCCAACGTCTTCGGCTGATGTCCTCACGGCCCATCCTTGGGCTGGTGTATGACCCGCCAGGTGTGACCCGAAGCTTTAGGGGCGGGTCTCACCGTGGGGTTATATCCCCAACAAAGTCAGTAATATATATCAAATGTCCTCCAATCCTAGCTTTTGTAATACTTTTTTGTCAGATTTTGTATGAGACGTCAGAGAAGGACAAGAAGATCAACCCATTAGTAGATAATGGGATTTTCAAAACGTGAAGCTAATATGGCTATTACAAGATGTGGTATCACAAGACCTTGAAGATATGAACGAGGAATATGAAGCGTGAAGACTTTTGTGGTCCCCAACTTCTTCATTTTCAAAGTCTTCACAAAGTCTTCACCAAAGTCTTCAGCAAAGTCTTCACTTGAAGACATACATTTTTAGGGGTCAATAATCTCTGAATATATCAAACTCCTCATCGACTTATAGAGCCTGTGTACACTCACAAACACATTAGTGCCTTAACCTATAAGTCTTCAATACACCAAAATCACTAAGGGGCACTAGATGCACTAACAGGTATTAGTCCTTCTAAAATTGTTGAATTGATGTTTCGTTTTGTATGGAAAAGGCACGTTAAGACAATGGACCAACTTTACAACTATGAAATTGTGGCCGAAGCTCCACGATGTGGATGGACGACCATTTCAAGATGTCGGTATGACACTCAACCTGAGTTTGTGGGTTCTAAGCATTTGCGAGCAACGTCCAGTAAAAGAGGCTACATACATTATTTGGCTACTATGAACAGAGCACCTCTTCTTGTTGTGCATCCAAAGGCCATATTTGGGGCATTCCCTCATTAGAAGAAGTGGTGTCAATCCTAGGACCCAAGAATGCAACTCAAGTGCTCGCGGCAAAGTGTGAAATATTTAATGCTAACGGAAGGGTTCATGTGTCATCTTTCCACCATGACCAATCCACCGTCTTGAAGTGTTCGAAAACATGTCAACATTCAGTGCAAAAAGGAAAATCTTGTTTGGGATTGAACGAAAGTTTTTGCTCCATTGTAGCCTCAAGGGATTGAATATCCACTCGGCTTCCAAGCGACATCAGAAGGGGACGTTAACTTATTCCAAGTTGATATATTTGCTTACCACTTATTGATATATTGATTGAAGTATCCCATTGGGTATTGATAGGTCATGCTAGAAGAATAGCATGATGTCCAAAATGTGATTGACATCAGAATAATATGGCACGACGCATAAGGAGGTCCGGTTGGGCTAGTTATTTTTGCAGAAGCCATTCATACTTGGCATAGAGGAAGTGGAAGTTTTACCGACATTTAATTGGGTGATATTCTCAAGGACTCATCATAAAAAGGTGAAATGTCGGTCACTCAGCTAGCATTAAGAAGTCGGTAATATATAGTTAGTGTTCCCCTAATACTAGCTTTTATTATAGTTTTATATAAGCAATGTCAAAGAAGGATGATAAGATCAAGTTATTAGTAGATAATGGGCTTTTCTGAAGATGAAGCTAATATGGCTATTACAAGATGTGTTATGACTCCTTCTAGGTTTACTGCCTTGATTTTCAGTTTTGTTTGGAAAAGGCACCTTAATATAATGGACCACATTTCTTATAGCATGAAAATGTGGCCCAATCTCCTAGACATATATGGACATACATTTCAATGTCGACATTCAAATTAAGTTTGTGGGTTCTAAGCATTTGTGTGTAGCAGCAAGGAAAACTTGCTACATTCATAATCTGCCAGGAAAGAATAGAGCACCTCTTCTTTCTCTGCCTCCAAAGGCCATATTTGAGGCATTCCCTCATTATGCGCAGCATTGACCATCTTGGAATTCATAAACACAGTTAAAGTGCTTGCGAACAAGTGTCGCAAGTGCTAAGCTGGCAAAATAGTTCGGGTGTGATCTTTCAACAACATGCAACACACCGCCTCGAAGTGTTCAAAAATATGTCATTAATCAGTGCAAAAAGGAGAGTATTGTTTAGGTTGGAAAGAACAAAGTCGCTACATTGGATCCTCAAGAGATAGAATATCTACTCGCTTTCTAAAATACTGCACAAGGGGACGACAACTCATTCCAAGTTGATATTGTTGCTTGCCACTTGTTGATATATTGATAGAAGTATCCCCTTGGGAGTTCATATCACAAGAATAACATGACATCCAAAATGTCATTTGCATTGGAGTATTATAACAAGACACATAGGGACGTGATGCTCTGCCAATATTTTGTTTGTAGAAGCTATTCATACTAGGCATCGAGGAACTAGAAGTGTTATCAACATTTACTTGGGAGTAATTTTCATGAACTCAACGTAAAAAGTGGAAATGTGGGTCACTTGGTTGGCATTCAGAAGTTCAATATAGAAAGTGGTCTCTAATTTTACTTTTTGCTATACTTTTATGCAGGATTTTGTACGAGAGATGTGAGAGAAGGACTCAAACAATAAATCATTAGTAGATAACGGTTAAGGTGAGATCATTCCACTGCCTATAATTGTTCAAAAATAAGCCTTCAATCTATGCAAACAGGAGAATCTTGTCTATGTTGGAAAAAACAAAGTCACTCCATTGGAGCCTCAAGAGATTGAAAATCTACTCAGCTTCCCAAAGAACCACACGGGTGGACGACAACTCATTCCAAGATGATACAACTTCTTACAACTTGTTGACATATTTATTTAAGTATCCCCTTGTGTACTAATAGTTTAAGGCACAAGAATAGCAGGATTTCCAAGATACCATTGAATCTGAATATAAATGCACTACACATAGGGACGTGCGACCGGTCCAATATTGTCTGTGCATAATCCATTCCTACTTGGCATAGAGGAATTGGATATCTTTTTAACATTTAATTGGAAGTTATTCTCAATAACTTGTTGTAAAGAGATGAAATGTTACTTAATTAGTTGACCTTAAGAAGTCATTAATATAAAGTAAATACTCCCGAACATTAGATGTCGTTGTAGTTTTGTATGAGAGATGTCAGAGAAGGACAAGAAGATCAACTCATTAGTAGATAATGGCTTTTCTAAAAATGAAGCTAATATGGATATTAAAAGATGTGGTATGAGTCCTTCCAATATTATTTCCTTGATTTCATTTTTCTTTGGAAAAGGCACCTTAATATAATGGAACACTTTTCTTCAAGTACGAAAATGTGGCCCAAGCTCGTGGACATGTATGAACGACCATTTCAAGATCTACATTCAACTCAAATTTGTGGGTTCTAAGCATTTGTGTCTACCACACAGGAAAAGGGAATACATTCATAATTTTCCAAATAATAACAAATAACCTCTTCTTTCTCTGCTTCCAATGGCCATATTGGAGGTATTCCATCATTACAAGAATCGTTGGCCTTATTGGTAATCAAAAACACAGTTCAACTATTTACGAACAAGCGTGGAAAGTTCTAAGTTTGTAGAATGGTTCAGGTGTGATCTTTCCACCGCAGGCAATCCACCGCATCGAATTGTTCAAAAATATGACACTAGTCAGTGCAAAAAGGAGAGTATTTTCCCTGTTGGAATGAAAAAGGTCGCTCCATTAGAGCCTTAGGAGATTGAATATCTACTCGCTTTCTCAAAGGACCGCACAAGGGGACGACAACTCATTGCAATAGATATCGTCGCTTACCACTTGCTGGTATATTGATTGAAATATCACTATGTGTACTGCTAGTTCAAGTCATAGAAAAGCAGGATATCCAAAATGGGATTGACATTGGAATATTATGACACAATTCATAGGGATGTGATGGTCGACTAGTATTTTGTCCGCAGAAGCCATTCACACTAGGCATCGAGGAACTGGAAGTGTTATCAACATTTTCTTGGGAGTTATTTTAATGATCTCGTCTTAAAAAGCTGAGATGCGTGTCACTTGGTTGGCATTAAGAAGTACGATATAGCAAGTGGTCTCTAATCTTAGTTTCGTGATACTTTTGTGTAGGAATTAGTAGGAGAAATGTCAGAGACCGACGAGAAGATCAACTCATTGGTATATAATCCACTTTGTGAAGGTGAAGCTAATAATGCTATTACAAGATGTGGTATCACTCCTGCAAAAATTGAGGCCATGATGTTCATCTTTCTGTGGAACATCCACATTAAGATAATGGACCACCATTTCTTTGCAATTAAAATTATGCCCAACCTCCTAGGTGTGTTTGAACGATCATTTCAAGATCTCTGTATAACATTCAAGCCAAGCTTGTGGTTTCTAAGCATTTGTGTGCAGCAGTAAGGAAAAGAGGCTACATCCAAAATTTGCCAACTGAGACCAGAGAAACTCTTGTTCGTCTGCCTACAAATGCCATATTTGGGGCATTCCCTCATTACAAGAAGCCTTTCTGGGACTCAAGAATGAACATCAACTGCTTGCAAATAAGTGTTGCAAGGGTAAAGCTGATAGAATGGTTAAGGTGTAATAATCCACCATGCCTAATCCACTACCTGCAAGTGTTCAAAAATAAGTCATCAATCCATGCAAACACAAGAATCCTTTCTATGTGGAAAGAACAAAGTCGCTCTGTTGGAGCCTCAAGAGATTAAAAATCTACTCGGCTTCCCAAAGGACCTCACAGGTGGACGAGAACTCGTTCCAAGTTGATATAGTTTCTTACAACTTATTGATATATTGGTTTAAGTATCCCATTGTGTACTCATAATTCAAGCAACAAGAATAGTAGGATTTCCAAAATGTCATTAAATCCGAATATCATTGCACTACGCATAGGGACATGAGGCCAGTGAGGGAGTCCTGGACTAAGGGGTCCTTGGGCCGCTGGCCTATTTCCTGATAGGCCGGCTTCGTGGGCTGCTCTCTGATTATCGCAGGCAGGACAGGGTATGCCACAACCCCCTTTTCTAGAAGGAAGTCTCGAAGGCACTCCAAGCCAAGATGAGGAAATCGACATCTCCATCCCCGATAGGAGACTATCATGTGTAAACCCTAGGTACCCCCTAGTGTCTATATAAACTGGGAGGGTTTTAGATTGTAGGATAGAGAAACTCATCTAGGGTTTTACATATATGATCTCAAGGTAGATCAACTCTGTAACCTTCATACACATCAATATAATCGAGCATGACGTAGGGTTTTACCTCAGTAGGAGGGCCCGAACCTTGGTAAACATCGTCTCCTTCGGCCACTATTACCATCGATCCTAGACTTACAGCTCGGGAATCCCTATCCGAGATCCACCGGTTTTGACACCGATATTGGTGCTTTCATTGAGAGTTCCGCTGTGATGGACAAAGGAATCGATGGCCCGCTTGGTCAATATCGAGGAAGTCCATAACATGGACTCCTTCGTCCCAGGACAGTTCTTCGCTTTCGGCAGCGTCGTGCTGCACACTGACCCGACCAGCCACCTCGGCCAGGTCGAGACTTTTGCCCTTGAGCAGGAGGTTAGATTTGGGAACCTAGAGTTCTCCGTAGACTCTTGGGGCGATCTTTTGCTTACCTGGCTCACAATCCCATATGACGTGCCCGAAGACATCAATGCCTTGAATTCGGATGTCGCTCTCTATCCCGCGCACGGGATCAGCCCCGACGATGATCTGGCATTTAGTCCAGATCCGATAATCATAACGGATGTTCAGGGTTCAGATCTTGCGGAGCACACTCCTTGTGGAAGCGCACCGGTGGCTAACTCCGAAAACTCTAAGCAAACTAACTCGATCGAGCTCTGGACACTCAACGAGGCTCTAGATCGGATCTTGTCTATTAAAATCACTGATGACCCATTCTCGATCCACACTCAGGTCGGTCCTGAGGCAGGTCAAGAGGAATCTTACTTCCCACTGACCACCCACTTAGTACCCACTGTCAAAGACATAATTGATATGTTGGACTACGCCTCCGACGAGGCAGAATACATGGATGAAGAGGATTGCGCCCCTGCCCTAGTTAATACCGGACGATGGGCCGCCACCTCCACCTATGACGTCTACATGGTGGATACTCCAGCAGACAAGGGCGAGAACACACCTCAAAATGATGGCGATAAATACGGTGAGGAGCCGTCAAGGCACTAGAGACAACGCAAGTGATTGAAGGCTAAAAGAGGAAGGGTACCCATCACTGGCACCGGGTAAAATGAGACCCCAGAAGACCGTGGCGATCTAGAAATTCCCAAACATCTGGTAGAGGACAAGGAGAGGCCGGAACATCAGCACAACCTTGAGGATCCAAGCGATTCCGAGGATGAAAATTACCCCCCCCCTTGTTGGGGAGGAAGGCAGCCTGGAAGCCGAAGACTTCACCATCCCCGGAAACCTTGAGGATCACGAACGGTTTAGGAAAGAGCTTATAGCCACTGCCTGAAGCCTGAAGGCAAAATAATGGAAGCTTAAGGACAAAGAAGACACCCTCAATGATAGATGGACAAGGGTCCTATCAGCTGTGGAAGGATAGGATACCGGTCTATTGGACCAACCCAAGAGCTATCCATGCCAACGGCTATTGCCGCAGTTCGACAACGAGGTCTCTGATACACCATCTCTCAAGTACACTCTAGATGACCAGCCGGACCGCCCTCCCCGAGGACGAGATAGGACGACTGGCGATGCTGGCTATAGGCCGGTGATACCTTGCAGGAGGATAAAGGGGCCACTAGAGCCTAAGGACAGGTATGACCCGCGACACGACCTGGATTGTAGAATAGGCCACACGAAATCCATCTACGGATCTAGAGGGTACTCCCCTGATAGACGGGACGGGCATTGGCCTTGGCTTGACCGCAATAACAGAGGTTGGGAACAAAACCAAACTATATCTAACGCCGACTACCAGCAGGACATGGCCCAACTCAGAGGCGCTGCCCATCCACTGTGCTTCACCGACGAGGTGATGCAGCATCAGTTCCCGGAGGGGTTTAAACCTGTGAACATAGAACAATACGATGGAACAACTAAACCAACAGTGTGGATTGAGGATTTCTCCTCAACATTCATATGGCATGAGGAGATGATCTCCATGCCATCAAGTATCTGCCCATGAAGCTTAAGGGGCCTGCTCGACACTGGTTAAACAATCTCCCTAAGAATTCAATTGGTCGTTGGGAGGATCTAGAGTACGCATTCCAATCTGACTTCCTAGGCACCTATGTACGGCCGCCAGACTCCTCCGACCCAAGCAACGTCATGCAAAAGGAAGGAGAGTCAACCCGACAATTTTGGAATCGGTTCTTGACCAAGGGAAACCAGATCCTCGATTGCCTGGATGATGAGGCAATAGCTTCTATCCGGCATAATATTTGGGATGAATGGTTGGCCTGCCATCTTGGCCAAGACAAGCCCAGGACTATGTCCGCCCTAACATCACTCATGACCCGCTTTTGCGTAGGCGAGGATAACTGGCTAACTAGACGAAGCCACAACCCTGGAAACCCCGGCACATCCAAAATCCGGGATGGAAATGGGAAACCAAGACGCAAGAAAAGAAAACGCTGGAACAACAATGACGATGCCGACGACACGACCATTAACACCGGTTTCCGCAACCCACAATCAGGGAAGTGGAAGAAGCCTTCTAAAGGCAATCGTGATGGTCCTACCCCGCTGGACAAAATCATGGAGAGTCCTTGCCAGATCAACCACACCCAAGACAAGCCCGCCAACCACACCAACCCTAACTATTGGGTGTTCAAAGAAGCCAGCAAAGTCACATCTGAGGAACAAGGCAAGGGCCCACACAGCAAGGACGATGATGAGCCTCGCGGTCCGAGCAATGGAGGAGAGAAGAAGTTCCCTCCAGAGGTAAAGACTGTGAACATGATATATGCCAATCACATACCCAAAAAGGAGAGGAAACGCTCCCTTCGAGCAGTGTACATCGTAGATCCTGTAGCACCGAAGTATAACCCATGGTCGGCGTACCCGATCACCTTCGATCGACGAGACCATCCGACCAGTATCCGTCACGGGGGTTCGGCGGCCTCGTGCTAGATCCAATTATCGATGGGTATCACCTCACTAAGGTCCTAATGGACAGAGGGTGTAGCCTCAATCTTATTTATTCAAACACAGTGAAAAGACGGGTATAGATCCGTCAAGGATCAAGCCTAGCAACACTACCTTTAAAGGAGTGATCCCAGGAGTCGAAGCTCGGTGCACGAGCTCGGTCAGCCTAGAAGTAGTGTTTGGTTCGCCCAACAACTTCCGTTGTGAGGACTTGATCTTTGCCATTGTACCTTTCCACAGCGGTTACCATGCCCTGCTGGGCCGCGCAGTGTTTGCTCGCTTTAATGCCGTACCATATTATGCATACCTCAAGCTCAAGATGCCCGGGCCCAAAGGGGGCATTACTGTCAACGGCAACACGGAGCGGTCCCTCCGAACTGAGGAGCATGATTTGGCCCTAGCTGCCGAATTCCATTACGTCGACAATCGGCCAACACCGAAATCTGCCATAAAGGCACAAAAAGTCGACAAACGAGCTCGGTCTCAGTATGAACTCCCGGAACCTTCGCCCCGAAATAGGGACACGTCCCCCACTGCACAGCCCTAGCACCCATCAAATATGTGCCAAAGATGGCACAACTTTGCGCTCAAGATTCCATGGGCAGCAGTGAGGAATAATTATCAAGGCAAAAGTGTTCGGTTACACCGAACTAATACCAGCACATGTCCTTGGACAATCCACGGGGACCATGAAGGATCTGCTAAAGCGTAAAGCTCATCCATACTTCGGAAACTTCTCAAGATCTTATTCACAAGGTCCACTCATCGATACCAGTGACCCTCAAAGGAACACAACTCCTTAGGAGGAACAAGAGTTGACAGGCGACAGGGAACATCGAGGACGTCAGCCCACATATCAAACATCCCTAGTACAACTTCTCCTGTGTAGGCTTTATATTTCTTCTGCAGGTACCTGTAAACAGTTGCTTCGGCAGTTCGAGTTGGAAGAATCATTCAGCAAATAAAAAGACCATTTCACATGGCCTATTCGGTGTATTTTGCATACTCTATTCTTCTATCGTCACCGCTTTTTGCGAAACTGTTTGGTCTACTTCACGATGCAACCATCTAATAGACCGGGGGCTTGAATTAGATATCGCCCTAAGCATCACTCCGCCACAATTAATCGTGTGTCTGACATCTTGGATTTTTGCTTTATATGAACTGGATCCGAACTATGTCTTGGGTCAATAGTTGGTTTATCCGGCTCCTGTGTTTGCCCTCTTACGTTCCTCTCGTTCGGATAAAAGGCCAAAGCGAGAACCACTGTGATTGTTCTTCCAGCTAGCCTGGTCAAGCACCTCAGGGGAGAAAGCTGAAAACTGACTGTCATAGTAAGCGAGAACCGGTCTGCAAATCCGAGCATAAGTGTTGTACTAAAAAAACAATAGAGGTTACTCCGTGTTATACGAAGGGTTTCGTGCTTGTACAAACCATGTGATGCTGGCTTTAGCCTTGGTAAATCTGAACATCACAAAACACTGGGGGCTAGTCACCAACCCCTGCTTTTTTCAGCTCCTCGGCTAAGTGAAAGCGATAAAGCATCATAGTGTGATTGCCTTGTTCCCCTCGCACTATTGCTTTCGGGCACCGATATCTCGGCTAAGGGTCAAAGTGCGGAGGCGAAAAACCCCGCGTAGTATCTAGATGGGGGCTGAAGCTGACGACTTGCAATTTTCAGATAAAACGGCCACATAGGAGTCAAAATTAATACCAAAACTTAAAAGACAAGATAAAGCATGCAACATCGTTTTAAAAGTGTTAATACTCTTCGGACATATTACATTGCGCTCATTCATAAAATACATCTTTAGAGCATTGGGCTTCTATTGCCCAAGCGCCCTCCATCACTGCAGAGAAGTACCGCTCGGGGCGCCTATACTCCTTCCCAAGGGGCGGAAGTATGGTGGCTGTTGGGAAACGTTGCATGGGAAACCAAAAAATTCCTACGCTTCACCAAGATCAATCTAGGAGATGAGCATCTACGAGAGTGAAGAGTGGATATACATACCCTTGTAGATCGCTAAACGGTAAGCGTTAAGAAATGCGGTTGATGTAGTTGAACGTCTTCGTGATCCGAATCGCCGAGCATCCCGCGATCCAATGACGATCCATCCCGATCTAGCGCCGAACGGACGACACCTCCGCGTTCAGCACACATATGGATTGATGACGATCTCCGCCTTCTTGATCCAGCAAGTAGGAGTGGAGAGGTAGAAGAGTTCTCCGGCAGCGCAACGGCGTTGCGGTGATGGTGGTGGAGTAATTCCAGCAGGGCTTTGCCTAAACACTACTGAAACCGAATTAGAGGAGAAACTATGGACTAGAGGAGAGGGCAACACGTGGCTAAAATTCTGTAGCAAAAACACTCAAAACCTCTATTATATATATAGGAGGAGGGGAAGGAGGAGACTTGGCTCCCAATGGATCCAAATCTACTTCGGCCGAAGTGGAGGGAGGAGTCCTCCTCTTCCGGTCCTAGTAGGATTAGGACTCCTTCCCTTTTCCACTTTTGCCTTTCTTTCCACCTTGGGTTTCTTCCCTAGCCACATGGGATTCTTGTGGGCCTTAGGACATCACACTAAGGGATGGTATTCCTGCTCCCACAGCCCATGTAGCCTCTTGGGTCGAAATACCCCTCCCGATGGTCTCCTGGTACCCTCCCGGCACTCCCGATACACTACCGATGAGCCCGAAACTTTTCCGGTGACCAAAATAGGACTTCCTATATATCAATCTTTACCTACGGACCATACCGGAGCTCCTCGTCACCACCATGCATAACTCTATACTACTGAAACATCACCAAACCTTAAGTGTGCAGACCCTGCGGGTTTGAGAACTATGTAGACATGACTGAGACACCTCTACGGTCAATAACCAATAGCAGGACCTGGATGCCCATATTGATTCCTACATATTCTATGAAGATCTTTATCGGTCGAACCTCTATGCCAAGGATTCAATTAATCCCGTGTGATGTTCCCTTTGTTCTTTGGTATGTTACTTGCCCGAGATTCGATCGTCGAAATCTCCATACCTAGTTCAATATCATTGCCGGCAAGTCTCTATACTCATTTCCATAATACAAGATTCTGTGGCTAACACTTAGTCACATTGCTTGCAAGGCTCATTGTGATGTTGTATTACCGAATGGGCCCTGAAATACCTCTTTGTCATATGAGTAACAAATCCCAGTGTTGATCCATGCCAACCCAATAGACACCATCGGAGATACCTGTAGAGCACCTTTATAGTCACCTAGTTACGTTGCGACGTTTTATACACACAAGGTACTCCTCCGATGTCCATGAGTTGCATGATCTCATGGTCATAGGAACATATACTTGACATGCAGAAAAACTGTAGCAATAAACTGACACAATCATATGCTACGTTTATAGTTTGGGTCTTGTCCATCCCATCATTCTCCTAATGATGTCATCCCGTTATCAAATGACATCACATGTCAATGGCTAGGAGACCTTGACCATCTTTGATCAACGAGGTAGTTCACTAGAGGCATACTAGGGACAAATTGTTGTCTATTTATCCACACATGCAATGTGTTTCCAATCAATACAATTGTAGCATGGATAATAAACAATTATCATGAACAAGGAAATATAATAATAAACACTTTTTTTATTGCCTCTAGGGTATATTTCCAATAGTCGTCCACTTGCCCTAGAGTCAATAATCTAGTTCACATCACTATGTGATTTACATTGTAATGAATCGAACACCAATGCAGTTCTCATGTTGACCAAGTTTAGCCCTTGGAAGAGGTTTAGTCAACGGGTCTGCAACATTCAGATCCGTGTGCACTTTGCAAATATTTATGTCATTCTCCTCGATGTAATCATGAATGGAATTGAAGCGTCGCTTTATGTGTCTGGTCCTCTTGTGAAACCTTGGTTCCTTGGCCAGAGCAATGGCACCAGTGTTGTCACAGAACAGAGTCATTGGATTCAGTGCATTGGACATTGCTCGAAGATCTGTCATGAACTGCTTCATCCAAACACCTTCCTTCACTGCCTTTGAGACTGCGATGTACTCTGCTTCGCATGTAGAATCGGCTACCACGCTTTGCTTGGAACTGCACCACCTTACCACTCCCCCGTTGAGAATAAATACGTATCCGGTTTGCGAGTTAGAGTCATCCGGATCAGTGTCAAAGCTTGCATCGATGTAACCCTTTATGACGAGCTCTTGATCACCTCCATAAACGAGAAACATTTCTTTAGTCCTTTTCAGGTACTTAAAGGATTTTCTTGAAGGCTGACATCGGGTCTTGTGCACAGCATTGCATACATGATAGAGCCTATGGCTGAAGCATAGGGCATGACACTCATCTTTTCTCTATCTTCTGCAGTCACTGGGCATTGAGTCTTACTCAACTTCACACTTTGTAACACAGGCAAGAACCCCTTCTTGGACTGATCCATTTTGAACTTCTTCAAAACTTTATCAAGGTATGTGCTTTGTGAAAGTGCTATCAAGCGTCTCGATCTATTTCTATAGATCTTAATGCCTAATATGAAAGCAGCTTCTCCTAGGTCCTTCATTGAAAAACTCTTGTTAAAATATTCCTTCACGCTTTCCAGCATTTCTATATTGTTTCTAATCAGCAATATGTCATCCACATATAATATTAGACACACCATAGAGCTCCCACTCACTTTCTTGTAAATACAAGCTTCTCCATAAACTTGTATAAACCCAAACGCTTTGACCACCTCATCAAAGCACTTATTCCAACTCCGAGATGCTTGCACCACTCCATAAATGGATCGCTGGAGTTTGCAAACTTTGTCAGCATTCTCTGGATCGACAAAACCTTCCAGTTGCATCGTATACAACTCTTCCTCAAGGAAACCGTTGAGGAACGCTGTATTGACATCCATCTGCCAAATTTCATAGTCAAAATATGCAGCTATTGCTAACATGATTCTAACGGACTTAAGCATCTGTATCGGTGAGAAGGTCTCATCGTAGTCAACTCCTTGAACTTGTGAAAAACCCTTTGCCACAAGTCGAGCTTTATAGACGGTGATATTACCGTCCGCGTCCGTCTTCTTCTTAAAGATCCATTTGTTCTGAATGGCCTTTCGCCCTTCAGGTAATACTTCCAAAGTCCATACTTTGTTTTCATACATGGATCCCATCTTGGATGTCATGGCCTATAAGCATTTCTAGGAATCCGGGCCCATCACCGCTCCTTCATAGCTTGTAGGTTCATTGTTGTCCAACAACATGACCTCCAAGACAGGGTTGTCGTACCATTCAGGAGCACTATGCGCCCTTGTCGACCTACAAGGTTCAATAGTAACTTGATCCGAGGCTTCATGATCATCATCATTAACTTCCTCTTGAACTGTCGTAGGCTCCACAGAAACATCTTTCTACGCTGCGCCACTCTCTGGTTGAAGTAAAGGTTCAATAACCTCATGAAGCTCTATTTTCCTCCCACTCAATTCTTTCGAGAGAAACTCTTTCTCAAGAAATGTTCTATTCTTAGCGACAAACACTTTGCCTTCGGATCTAAGATAGAAGGTTTATCCAACTATCTCTTTCAGTATCCTATGAAGACGCATTTCTCCACTTTGGGTTCTAGCTTTTCAGGCTGAAGCTTTTTGACATAAGCATCACATCCCCAAACTTTAAGAAAAGACAACTTTGGCGTCTTGCCAAACCACACTTGATATGACGTCGTCTCAACGGATTTCGATGGTGCCGTATTTAAAGTGAATGCAGATGTCTCTAATGCATAACCCCAAAATGATAGAGGCAAATCGGCAAGAGACATCATAGGATGCAGCATATCTAATAAGGTTCGATTACAACGTTCGGACACACCATTACGTTGTGGTGTTCCAGGCGGTGTCAATTGTGAAACAATTCCACACTGTCTTAAGTGACTGCCAAACTCATAACTTAGATATTCACCTCCTTGATCAGATCGTAGGAATTTAATTTTCTTGTTACGATGATTCTCAACTTCACTCTTAAATTTCTTGAACTTTTCAAACGTTTCAGACTTATGTTTCATTAAGTAAATCTACCCATATCTAGTTAAGTCATCAGTGAAGGTGAGAAAAAACGATATCCATCGTGCCGCCACATTCATTAGACTGCACACATCAGTATGTATGATTTCAAACAAGTCACTTGACCATTCCATTGTTCCAGAGAACGGCATTTTAGTCATCTTGGCCATGAGGCATGGTTCACATGTGTCAAGTGATTCAAAATCAAGTGACTCCAAAAGTCCATCAGCATGGAGCTTCCTCATGTGTTTTACACTAATATGACCTAAACGATAGTGCCACAAGAAAGTGGTACTATCAATATCAACTCTTCATCTTTTGGCATCAATGTTATGAACATGTGTATCATCACTATCAAGTTTCAATATGAATAAACCCCTCACAATGGGTGCATGACCATAAAAGATATTACTCATGTAAATAGAACCACCATTATTCTCTGATTTAAATGAGTAACCGTCTCGCAATAACCAAGATCTAGATATAATGTTCATGCTTAACGCGGGCCATAAATAAAAATTATTCAGGTTCATCACTAAACCCGGTGGTAATCAAAGAGAGAGCATGTCGACTGCGATCACATCAACCTTGTAACCATTTCCCATGCATCATCATTTCGTCCTTCGCCAGCCTTCGTCTATTTCGTAGTTCCTGGTTTGACTTGCAAACGTGAGCAACCGAACCGGTATCAAATACCCACGCACTACAACGAGAGCTAGTAAGGTACACATCAATAACATGTATATCATATATAAGTTGTTTGTTGTTGGTCGCCTTCTTGTCATCTAGATACTTGGGGCAGTTCCGCTTCCGGTGACAAGTTCCCTTGCAATGAAAGCACACAGCTTCATGCGTGGGTCCAACCTTGGGTTTCTTCATGGGATGGGCAACTGTTTTGCCACTCTTCTTGGAGTTACCCTTCTTGACCTTGCCATTCTTCTTGAAACTAGTGCTTTTATTGACCGTCAACACTTGATGTTCTTTTTGGATTTCAGACTCAGCGACTTTCAGCATCGCAAACAGCTCGGCGACTGACTTGTTCATCCGGTGCATGTTACAGTTCATCACAAAGCTCTTGTAGCTAGGTGGCAGTGATTGAAGAACTCTGGCAGTGATCGCCTCTGGCAGAAGGGGCATTCCCAACTCCGCCAGATGAGTCGAATAGCCAAACATTCTAAGTATATGTTCAATGATAGAACCGTTCTCCTCCACTTTGCAAGCATAGAACTTATCGGAGGTCTCATACCTCTCGATCCGGGCATTCTTCTTAAATATAAACTCCAACTCTTGGAACATCTCGTATGCTCCATGACGTTCAAAACGTCTTTGAAGTCCCGGTTTTCTAAGCCATACAATATTGCACACTGAACTATTGAGTAATCTCCAGAATGTGCCTCCCAAGCATTCTTAACGTCTTCGGATGACATGTGAGTGGGTTGGTCACCAAGTGGTGCATCGAGGACATATGACTTCTGGGAAGCCGTGAGGATAATCCTCAGATTACCGGCCCAATCCACAAAGTTACTTCCATCATGTTTCAACTTAGCTTTCTCTAGGAACGCTTTAAAATTCAGGGGTGCTACTGCACGAGCCATTGATCTACAACATAAATATGCAAAGGTTACTAAGACTATTGTTCAATATAATGAGTTTAGTTAATCAAATTACTAAAGCTCCCACTCAAATTGACATCCCTCAGGTCATCTGAATGATACATGATCCAAATTCACCAACTCAATCCGATCATCACGTGAGTTGAGGTGGTTTCAATGGTGAACATCATCATGTTCATCATATCTACTATATGACTCATGTTCGACCTTTCGGTCTCTTGTGTTCCGAGGCCATGTTTGTACATGCTAGGCTCGTCAAGTTTAACCCGAGTGTTCTGCACATGCAACACTGGCTTGCACCCATTGTATGTGAACGTAGATTCTATAACACCCGATCATCACGTGGTGTCTCGACACGACGAACTTTCACAACGGTGCACAGTCGGGGAGAACACAATTTTCCCTTGAAATTTAAGTTAGGGATCACCTTATAATGCTGTCGTCGTCCTAAGCAAAACAAGGTGCATAAAACGATTAAGATCACATGAAAATCATAAGTGACATGACATGGCCATGAACTTGTGCTTTTGATCTCCATCTTGAAAGCACCAGCATGATTTTCATCATCACCGGCATGACACCATGATCTCCATGAACGTGTCGCCATCAGGGTTGTCACGCCCATCATGCTTCTACTACTATTGCTACCATTTAGTGATAAAGTAAAGCATTACATAGCGCTTAATGATTGACATGCAGGTCATACAATAATTAAAGACAACCCTATGGCTCCTGCCGGTTGCCGTACTCATCGACATGCAAGTCGTGATATTATATACAACACATGATCATCTTATACATCACATATATCTCATCATGTAATTGGCCATATCACATCACAACATACCCTGCAAAAACAAGTTAGACGTCCTCTAATTGTTGTTGCAAGTTTTACATGGCTGCTACGGGTATCTAGCAAGAACAATTCTCACCTACGCAAAACCACAATGGTGATACATAAGTTGCTTTTCAACCTTCTCAAGGACCACCTTTGTCGAATCCGATCCAATTAAAGTAGGAGAAACAGACACCCACTGGCCATCTTTGTGCAACGAAGTTACACGTTGGTTGATGGAACCGGTCTCTCGTAAGTGTACAAGTAAGCTTGGTCAGGGACGCTTCATCCCACAATACTGCTGAACCAAAACACGACCAAGGGAGGAAGCAATCTAAGAATCAACGCCCACAAACTCTTTGTGTTCTACTCGAGATCTCATCTACACATAGACCTAGCTCATGATGCCACTTTTGGGGAACGTTACATGGGAAACGAAAAAAAACTATGCTTCACCAAGATCAATCTAGGAGATGAGCATCTACGAGAGTGGAAAGTGGATCTACATACCCTTGTAGATCGCTAATCGGAAAACGTTAAGAAACGTGGTTGATGTAGTTGAAGGTCTTTGCGATCCAAATCATCGAGCGTCTCGCGATCCAATCATGAGCCGTCACGATCTAGCGCCAAACGGACGGCACCTCCGAGTTCAGCACATGTACGGCTTGATGACAATCTCCGCCTTCTTGATCCAGCAAGAGGGAGAGGATAGGTAGATGAGTTTTCTAGCGGCACGACGGTGTTTCAGCGATGGTGGTGGAGTAATTCTAGCAGGGCTTCGCCTAAGCACTGCTGAAACCAATTTAGAGGAGAAACTACGGACTAGAGGAGAGGGCAACACGTGGCTAAAATTCTGTAGCAAAAACCCTCAAAACCTCTAGTATATATAGGAGGAGGGGAGGGAGAAGACTTGGCTCCCAAGCGAGCCAAATGCACTTCGGCCGAAGTGGAGAGAGGAGTCCTCCTCCTCCAGTTCTAGTGGGATTAGGACTCCTTCCCTTTTCCACTTTTGCCTTTCTTTCCACCTTGGGTTGCTTCCCTAGATGCATGGGCTTCCTGTGGCCCTTTAGGAAGCCCACTAATAGCTGGTATTCCTTCTCCCACAGCCCATGTAGCCTCTTGGGTCGAAATACCCCTCCCGATGGTCTCCCGGTACCCTCCCGGCACTCCCGATACACTACTGGTGAGCCTGGAACTTTTCTTGTGACCAAAACAGGACTTCCTATATATCAATCTTTACCTCCGGACCATTTCGGAGCTCCTCATGATGTCTGTGATCTCATACGGGACTCCGAACAACCTTCGGTCACCACCAGGCATAACTCTATACTACCAAAACGTCACCAAACCTTAAGTGTGCAGACGTTGCGGGTTCGAGAACTATGTAGCCATGATAGAGACACCTCTATGGTTAATAACCAATAGCGATACCTGGATGCCCATATTGATTCCTACATATTCTACGAAGATCTTTATCAGCCAAACCTCCATGCCAAGGATTCAGTTAATCTCGTATGATGTTCCCTTTGTTCTTTGGTATGTTACTTGCCCGAGATTCGATCGTCGGTATCTCCATACCTAGTTCAATCTCGTTGCCGGCAAGTGTTTTTACTCGTTTCCATAATATAAGATCCCATGGCTAACACTTAGTCACATTGCTTGCAAGGCTCATTGTGATGTTTTATTTACCGAGTGGGCCCTAAGATATGTCTCCATCATACGGAGTAACAAATCCCATTGTTGATCCATGCCAACCCAATAAACACCCTCAGAGATACCTGTAGAGAACCTTTATAGTCACCCAGTTACGTTGCGATGTTTGATACACACAAGGTACTCCTCCGGTGTTCATGAGTTGCATGATCTCATGGTCATAGGAACATATACTTGACATGCAATAAAACTATAGCAATATACTGACACAATCATACGCTACGTTTATAGTTTGGGTCTTGTCCATCCCATCATTCTCCTAATGATGTGACCCTGTTATCAAATGACATCACATGTTAAAGGCTAGGAAACCTTGACCATCTTTGATCAATGAGAGCATGGATAATAAACAATTATCATGAACAAGGAAATATAATAATAAACACTTTATTTATTGCCTCTAGGGCATATTTCCAACAGTGGCCATCTCGGCCAGCTTGAGCTTTGGCCAGTGCACTATGGTCCTTGCAAAGGCCATCCGAGCTCCCTCGATACATGTAGACTGCTTTAGAGCGTCAATTCGGAGAGCAGCATCGCTCAGATTCTGCACCAAGCTGAAGTTCCTGCCCAACAGCTCTTCAAGCCACAGCCGGATATAGATGTCCTTCATGGCCAGCTCCGCCATCTGGTGCAGCTCCATCATTTGCTTCCTCTACTCGATCAGAAGGGGAGAGCGCTTGGGAACTCAAACTAGACCCAGAATAGCCGAGCCTCATCACCTTCCACCCACGAAGCGTAAAACTTGTTCGCATCCACCGCGCTCTTGAGGGGGTCCGAACATGCACCTGAGGAATGCCACACCTGTGTGAGAAATGCGAACTTGCTATCACCAAAGGTACACTATAGTAAGTACGGCTTACCATCCATGACCGCCTTGACTTGGCGGACTTCCTCATCAAAGAACCGTCTGTCCAGCCGCTCCTTCTAGACCTCGGACTTCTACATCGACAACTCGATGGCCTCCTCTTTGCCTTTCTGCTCAAGGGCCTCGCACTTCGTGCTGGCATCCTTGATCTGTTGCTGCTCCTCCTCCACCCGAGCCTCATGCTTATCGCTTGCGGTTTTCAAAGAGGATAGCGCGGCCACTGCTTGCTCGGCCGCCGCCTCCTCTTCTGTGGCCTCCTGCTTCATCTTTCGTAGCTCGGCCTTGAGTGTCTCGACCTCCTTAGCAGAATCTATGGACGCAATAAATAAAAATTACACTGGGTTACCAGTATGTATCACTAACGATAAACAGTCCGGATGTTGAAATTCGGCCTACCTTGTGCCTCGTCGAACCACTTATTCAGGATGTCAAGCTCCTCTTCGAAGAGCTTGAGCTTCCGATTTAGCTCGGCAAGCTCCACATGCATTAACGACCGTCACTGATGATGAGGCGTACATAAATGAATATCATGTTATGCACGTTCTCAAACTCCCTAACTATCAGGCATACAACCCTGTGCTCGGTCCTCTTAAGGACTTTTAGAACAATGTGAGGCAAGTGGTCCCTTGTGCATCATTGGACACTCCTGGATATTTGACCCCCCAGATGTGTTTTTCCAAAGCCACCTAGGGCTCGAGGGCTACTACACATATTGGAAAGGGCATTACGTGACTCACCTTGAAGCCCGTCAAAAGATCGTTGAAGGCCTCTTTCAGTCCGCTGTCGACGAACTGAATGCCTTGCAAAACCGCACTCAAAAGAGTGCGGTGATTCTCGGAGACGAAGGCGCTCGACGGAGCCTCCTTCATCATAACTGGCCACCAAATCATGGGTGGCACCGGTGGTAACCGGCCAGCCCGATCTGTGATAGGGGACTGAGCCGGTAGCTCTGGAGGCATAGAGCGCTCCAAGAGGTCCTCGGAGGGGACTAGACTTTATTTTGTCCTCCTTCCTTAGCGGCCAAAAGGGGATCCCCCCTAGTCTGCGGCGGCCGAAGCATTAACCTTGGCCATAAAGTCGTCGCTCCCATCGCTGGTGTTTAGCTCTGAAGGAGCCTGGCGTGACGACACCTTCGTGGCCTCTTTTGAAACCCCTGGAAGCGTGGGGTGCGACGCGGTCCCACTCTCCACCGGTTCGGCGGGGGAAGATAAGGGAAGGGTTTGTTCAGCTTTTTGTCAGACTGCAGGGCCGAAGTATTGAACTTGTATCGTACCTAGGTGGGGGGATTATCGGCGCTTAGGACCGAGTCTTCCTCTTCGGCTGGCCAGCTTTTCTGGGGCTTGAATAGGGCCTTCCACAGCTTCTAGTCAATGGTGTGGAAGAAGCCCTTCACTATTGGATCATCACCGAGCTGATAAGCCCACACTGGACAATCTCGGTGCTGGCAGGGAAGAAGGCGTCGGCGAAGCATGACTTGCACCACATTGGTCAGCCTGACATTAGCTGCTACCACCGAGGAGATCGCTTCTGCAGCACCTTCACCTTTGCGTCTGACCCAAGTCGAGACCCTTCCTGATCCGTGAGGTTAACCTCTCAAGAGGGCCAGATCTAAATTCAGTGGGCGCTGCCCATCTCTCATCCCTTGGTTCGGTGATATAGAACTATGCCTTCTGCCAGATCTTGATGGTGTTGATGAAGCTGCCGGCTCGTGATACGTCTCCAACATATCTACAGTTTATGATGATGGCATGCTATTATATTATCTGTTTTGGATGTTTTATATGCATTAATATGCTATTTTATATTAATTTTGGGACTAACCTATTAATCTAGAGCCAAGTGCCAGTTTCTATTTTTTCCTTGTTTTTGAGTTTTGCAGATATGGAATATTAAATGGAGTCCAAATGGAAAAAACATTCGGAAATACTTTTTCTGGAAGGAAACAAATCAACCAGGCTTGGAGTGCACGCCAGGACTTGTGCGAGGAGGTCACAAGCCTGCTAGGCGCCCCCTGGCCGCGCCTAGCAGGCTTGTCATCTCCCGGCAGGTCTCCTAACCCTAATCTTTGGCCTATAAATTCCCAAATATTTCCCCGACATGGGAAGGAGCCATGCAAATACTTTTCCGCCGCCAGAAGCCTCCATTGCCCTCCGATGATGTGTGAGTAGTCCACCACAGACCTATGGGTAAATAGCTAGTAGCTAGATGGCATTTTCTCTCTCTTTGATCTTCAATACCATGTTCTTCATGATCTTCATGGAGATCTATCCGACGTAACCCTCTTTTGTGGTGTGTTTGTCAAGATCCAATGAATTGTGAGTTTATGTTTAGATTATCAATGAATCTTATTTGAATATCCTCTAAATTCTTATTTGCATGATTTCATATCCTTGCAAGTCTCGTCGAGTTATTTGTTTGGTTTGGCCAACTAGATTGGTAATTCTTGCAATGGGAGAAGTGCTTGGTTTTGGGTTCAATTTGCGATGTCCTCACCTAGTGACATAGTGGGGGTAGCGAGGCACATATTGTATTGTTGCCATCAAGGGTAACAAGATGGGGTTTTCATCATATTGCTTGTGTTTATCCCTCTACATCATGTCATCTTTCTTAATGCGTTACTCTGTTATTCATGAACTTAATACTCTAGATGCAGGCATGAGTTGGTCGATGTGTGGAGTAATAGTAGTAGATGCAGAATCGTTTCGGTCTACTTGATACGAATGTGATGCCTATATGCATGATTATTGCCTTGAATAACTACATGATTATTCGGTTTTCTATCAATTGCTTGATAATAATTTGTTTACCCATCATGATATTTTCCTTCGAGAGAGAAGCCTCTAGTGAAACCTATGGCCCCGGGGTCTACTTTTCATAATATACTTTCAGATCTATAAACCAAAAATACCAAAAATACTTTGCTGCAAATTATTTACCTTTTACTTTCCGTTCTCGTTTACATCTATCTCTATCAGATCTAATCATTGCAAATAACCATGGAGGGATTGACAACCCCCTTTATAGCGTTAGGTGCATGCGTTTGATTGTTTGTGTAGGTGCATCCATTGGTGACTTGCTTGTTCCTCCTACTGGATTGATACCTTAGTTCTCAACAACTGAGGGAAATACTTATCTACTTTGCTGCATCACCCTTTCCTCTTCAAGGGAAAACCAATGCAAGCTCAAGAGGTAGCAAGAAGGATTTCTAGCACTGTTGTCGGGGAGGATACATAGCAAGTCAAGACAAGAACTTTCCCGTCAACTTGCCATTTCTGGCGTGGTTGCCGAGGACGATACACATCAAGCCTACCAAGTATCCATCACAAAATCATCTCTTGCATTTACTTTATTTTCAATTTGCCTCTTGTTTTCCTCTCACCGACTTCTAAAATGATTTTCAGAAAATATGAAAAAGATTTGCCTTTTTGTTTGCCCGTCTTTCGTTGGCCTTTCATTTGCCTGTGTGCTTGATTGCTTGCTTTGTCATGATGTCTGAGAATACCAAGTTGTGTTACTTTTCCAATACTAATAATAATGATTTTATTAGTACTCTGATTGCTCCTGCAACTAGTGTGGAATCTTATGAAATGAATGTTGCCTTGCTTAATATTGTTATGAAAGAACAATTTTTTGGCCTTCCTAGTGAAGATGTCGCATCCCATCTAAATACTTTCACTGAGTTGTGTGATATACAAAAGAAGAAAGATGTGGATAATGATATTGTGAAATTGAAGCTATTCTCATTCTCACTATGAGATCGTGCTAAAACTTGGTTTTCATCTTTGACTAAAAATAGTATTGATTCTTGGAATAAGTGTAAAGATGCTTTTATTTCCAAGTACTTTCCGCCCGCTAAGATCACCTCCCTTATTAACGATATAATGAATTTTAAGCAACTTGATCATGAGCATTTTACACACTATTGGGATAGGATGAAATTAATGATTAGGAATTCCCCCGCACATGGTTTGAGTTTATGGATGATTATACCAATTTTCCATGCGGGATTGAAATTTGCATCTGGGAATCTTTTAGATTCCGCCGCGGGTGGTACTTGTATGGAAATCACGATAGGAGAAGCTACTAAACTCCTAGATAATATCATGACAAACTACTCTCAATGGCATACCGAAAGATCTCCTACTAGTAAAAAAGTGCATGCTATTGAAGAATTAAATACTTTGAGTGAAAAGATGGATGAATTGATGAAATTGTTTGCTAATAAGAGTGCTCCTATTGATCCTAATGATATGCCTTTGTATTCTTTGATTGTAAATAATAATGAATCTATCGATGTGAATTTTGTTGGTAGGAACAATGTTGGTAATAACGCGTATAAAGGTAATTTCATCCCAAGGATGTTTGCTAGTAATTCCTCCAATAATTATGGTAATTCATACAAAAATTCCTATGGAAATTATAATAAGATGCCCTCTGATCTTGAGAATATTGTTAAAGAATTTATTGGTTCACAAAAGATTTTTAATGCTACTATTGAAGAAAAAGTGCTCAAGATTGATGATTTGGCTAGAAGCGTTGATAGAATTTCGCTTGAGATTGATTATTTGCAAGTTAGATCCACTCCACCTAAGAATGATATTAATGATTCATTATAAGCTATGATATTTTCTATGGTTAAAAGTAAAGAAAGAACCGCTAGAATACGTGCTAAGCGCGAATGGCTTGAAAAAGTGTGTTCTCGTGATAATAATGATGAAGATCTTAAAGTGATTGGTGTGACTCCTATTGAATCTTTGTTTTCCAATAAAATCTTGATAAAGATGGGTCTGGAGATAAGTCAACTTTAGTTAAATAGCGTCCCAATGATTCCGAGTTTATAGATCTTAATGCTAAGATTCATAAAAGTGGGATTGAAGAGGTCAAAACTTTAAATAGCAATGGACCCACACTTTTGGATTTCAAGCACTTCAATTATGATAGTTACTCTTTGATTTATTGTATTTATTTGTTCCAATCCATGATGAATTCTCCTCATGCTCATAGTCAAAATAAGGCTTTTACTAAACATATAGTTGATGCTATGATGAAATCGTTTGAAGAAAACTTGAGTTAGAAGCTTCTATTCCTAGACAGCTTCATGATGAGTGGGAACCTACTATCAATATTTAAATCAAAGATTATGAGTGTCATGTTTTGTGTGATTTGGGTGCTTGTGTTTCCACGATTGCAAAAACTTTATGTGATGTGCTAGGTTACCATGATTTTGATGATTGCTCTCTAAATTTGCATCTTGCGAATTCCACTATTAAGAAACCTATGGCAAGGATTAATGATGTTCTTATTTTTTCAAATAGGAATTATGTGCCCGTATATTTCATTATTCTTGATATAGATTGCAATCCTATATGTCTTATTATTCTTGTTAGACCTTTCCTTAGAACGATTGGTGCAATTATTGACATGAAAGAAGGAAACATTAGGTTCCAATTTCCATTAAGGAAAGGCATGGAACACTTTCCTAGAAATAAAATAAGATTGACTTATGAATCTGTTATGAGATCTACATTTGTATTGCATACCAAATATGACAATACCTAGATCTATTGCGTTTTGCCTAGCTAGGGGCGTTAAACAATAGCGCTTGTTGGGAGGCAACCCAAATTTTTTGTCTTCTGTTTTTGCTTATGCTTTTGAGTGTTTCCCACATTATTAATTATGTATTAATTTTATTTTGGTGTTTTAATTATTGTTTGAGCCAACTAAAACCTTTGGGGTGATCTATGGTAGTTGTTGATTTGATCTTGTTGAAAAACAGAAACTTTTGTGCTCAGTCCAGGAAATTTCTAAATTTTTTAGAGCGTCGAATGAGTCTGATACTTTAACACAAGATTTATTTATAAATTTTCCAGGTTTGCCTTCTTTTTCAGAATTTTTTGAGTTCTAGAAGTATATGAAGTTTCCAGATTTCTACAGACTATTCTGTTTTTCACAGATTCTATTTTCTTTGAGTTGTTTGCTTATTTTGATGAATCTATGGGTTGAATCATGGGGTATGAACCATGGAGAAGTTAGAATACATTAGGTATAACACAAATATAAATAAAGAATGAATTCACAACAGTACCTAAAGTGGTGATTTATTTTCTTATACTAACGGATCTCACGAGTTTTCTTTTTAGTTTTGTGTTGCGAAGTTTTCATGTTTTGGTAAAGTTTTCTTTCTTAATGCGCCACTCTGTTCTTCATGAACTTAATACTCTAGATGCAAGCAGGAGTCGGTCGATTTGTGGAGTAATAGTAGTATATGCAGAATCGTTTCAGTCTACTTGATACGGACATGATGTCTATATGCATGATCATTCCCTTGGATAACTACATGATTATTTTCTTTTCTATCAATTGCTTGACAGTAATTTGTTTACGCACCATGATATTTTCCTTCTAGAGAAAAGCCTCTAGTAAAACCTATGGCCCTCGGGTCTACTTTTCATAATATACTTTCAGATCTATAAACAAAAAATACCAAAAATACTTTGCTGCAAATTATTTACCTTTTACTTTCCGTTCTTGTTTACATCTATCTCTATCAGATCTAATCCTTGCAAATAAGCGTGAAGGGATTGGCAGCCCCTTTATAGCATTGGGTGCAAGAGTTTGATTGTTTGTGTTGGTGGACCCATTAGTGAATTGCTTGTTCCTCCTACTGGATTGATACCTTGGTTCTCAACCACTTAGGGAAATACTTATCTACTTCGCTGCATCACCCTTTCCTCTTCAAGGGAAAACCAACGCAAGCTCAAGAGGTAGCAAAGGATTTCTGGCGCCGTTGTTGGGGAGGATGCATAGCAAGTCAAGACAAGAACTTCCCGTCAACTTGCCATTTTTGCCATCGCTTCCGGGGAGGATACACATCAAGCCTACAAAGTACACATCACAAACTTATCTCTTGCATTAACTTTATTTCCCATTTGTCTCTTGTTTTCCTCTCCCCCACTTCTCAAACGATTTTCAGAGAATACCAAAAAGATTGCCTTTTTGTTTGGCATTCTTTCGTTTGCTTGTGTGCTTGATTGCTTGCTTTGTCAAGATGTCTGAGAATACCAAGTTGTGTGACATGCGTGCCGTTATGCACGCACAGAGTAACCTAGGGAGTTAATCGTATTCCATTTGAAATGGAGCTCGATCTACACGTTGTTGAATCGTGCCAATATAAAAACGGCCTCGAACCGCATATCGAGTTTTTATAACTGGTTCGGTGCTCATAATAGGCCACGACTCTTCGCTGGAAAGTTTTTCAGGAAACACTATTCACATTTTGATGTTTGGCCTTTGGGGCTAATGTGACACCCTGGAATTAGGCTATAGTAGTCATTGTAATTAAGCTACAGTAATGGCCATATTTATGCTAACCCCTTTTTCTAAATAGTGCATGATCACAATGGAGTCATACCTCATTTCAAATTCCAACTCAAAATGCTTTGAAATTTATGGTGATAAAATAAATTTGCAAACAACATAAGAGAAATGTTGCACACTTGTTAAAAGTCTCAAAACTAATGTTGTTAAGGAAAACAACATCACCTTGATTGTTGGTGTGGAACCCACAAACCAAAACAGAAGCTAAAAGTATTTTTAAAATGCATTGTAATTCAAACTGGAAATGGAAACAGTTTCTAAAAATTATTTTTGGGCCATGTCTAACATTTTTGCAAAGAGGAAATAGTGCCAAAATAAAATAAAACAGAAGCTGCAAAAGAAAACAGAAAAAGAAAAAGAAAGAAATGAAGAGAGGCACCTGTGCACTTAAGCCTAGAGGCTATAGTGGCGGCCCAGCCCACTCCCTTGCCGTCTCCTTCCCCTGTAGCGACCAACGTGGTCGCTACAAAGCGCCGATCGCGCTCGTTGCCGACGGACCAGCTCACCGGTGATGGCGAGGGGTTAAGACCGCCATCACGGCTACCCCACCTATCCCCCTGAAACCTAGATCGCCACCAACCCCCCTCCGTCGAGCTCCACACCTCCTCCCTCACTTGTTCCCCATCTCGCCCGAGCACCGCCGCCGCCATGGCCGATGGGTAGCCGCGGCCGCGGCCACGACCGTGCTTCACCATCACGTCCATATGCTCCGCTGTGACCTCCTCGTCCTCCTCGACCACGAGCCCGAGCACCTACGCCCTTGCATCGCTTCCACGCCGTTGTCTTCTTCCTCGGGTGCCCAAAGATCTCCGCTGCATTTTCACCGCCGTCAAGCCGTCTTCGAGCCTACTTTGCATGGCTACACCTTGCCATGAGCTCCTACTACTCCACCCTCTTCCCTCTCGACGAGACGAAGATCTTAGCGCTAGTATTGGCCGGAGCACGAACCCGCCGCTGCAAGAGCTCAACGCCGACGTGCCTCCGGTGACCATTTGGTCACGGGCGTGCCACCGTTGTGCTCGCCGCATCGCATGGAGTCCATCCCGCATTAGCGCCGCCCGTGTCGACCACCGTAGCGCCATCCCTGTCGTGCTCCCATAGCCACCGCCGCCTGCCATCATCACCGACATCGTTTCCGGCCAGGTCCGGTGAGGCTACCGCCCGAGATCGACGCGGCGTTGAATGCCCGTTCGAACGCGCCTAACCACACGCCATATGGCCCCCCGTGTGACGTTTCTGAGCTCACCAGAGCTCTCGGCCGCGCCCAGGCTCTCGCCCGCGATGCTCCGGCGTCAACCACCGACGTGGCACACCTGGGGCCCACCCCTGGGTCACTGCCAGTGGGGCCCCTGGCCTACCCAGTTAACTGGGCTGACTAGGCTTGACCAGTCACTGACAGTGGGGCCCCAAGCCCCTTGTGCCTATGACAGGTGGGCCACTCCTATCAGGCCACTAACTAGTTAATTAAGTTAATTAAAATAATTAGTTAGGCTAATCAGTCATTGACAGAAGGCCCCACTGCTAATTAACCTTGTTACACTTAATTAAAAACCTGAAATAACACTGAGTCTATGACATGTGGGACCCATTGGTCTGGTTTGACCTGGTTAGCCCCACTGTTGACCACTGATGCAGTGATGATGTCATGCTGACGTCATAAATCATTTTTCAAGTTAATAATAATCTGTTAAGTTCCATAAATTATTAAAAACTTTAGAAAATCATAGAAATTAATGCGTAGCTCAAATGAAAATGTTTTATACATGAAAGTTGATGAGAAAAATCCCACCAACCCGAATATGCCATCCATTCATCTGTCACATGATCCTAGCATGATGAAGATGGAACTTTCCCCTCTGGACCATTTGTCCGATAAATCAATAAACCCGGGAAATATCATCAGATATTCTTCCGCTCCGTGTGATACGTGTAGTACTGCGTTAGTGCATGCCTAACCTTGCGTGTTGCCATGTCATGCATCGTGTTGCATATGTTTGCTTGTAGTTATTGTTTCTTCCCCCTCTTCTCTCCGGTACCTTCCGAGATTGACGCTGCTGCCAAGTACGACTACGCCCCTGATGACCAGCCTTTTGCAGCAGAGCAACAAGGCAAGCAACCCCCCCTTGATCATTCCGATATCACCTATTCTTTCTCCCTCATGCTTGCATTGTATTTTGCTACTATACTTAACAACACCTATTCTGATGCATAGCTTGTTTTTGAGTATTCCTTTCATACCTGCTATCATATACTGTTGTATTATAGGTATGGATAGTACCCCCTGTGACTCCCAGTTTACTATTGTTGTTGCCCCTACTTTCATCATCGTCAACACCGAGGACTTGAAGACAGAAGAATCAGTTTGCATGACTGACAAGCCATTACCTACACATCACCACACATACCCCATGCGTGATATCTCGAGAGTGATTCCTCGGTTATTCAATTCGGGCATTGACACACAACCTCTATGGCTTGTTACTGAAATACAAGTGAAAGATGGGTCGGCCCCAAGGGCGCCCGCGAGTACTTTGGATGAGTACAAACCGCAGCTTTGCTTTCTCTTCCCCCCTCGATACGATTCTGCATTCAGACGTTGGAGTCCAGGATATGGAGAATGCCGGAGACGACTACTACACCACCGCAGGAGCCTACTACTACATGGAGGCGGCCTCCGACCAGCAATACGATAGGAGGTTCCCACGCAGGAGGCCTCACCTCTTTCGATCCGTTGTTGTGTTTGTGCTAGGCTTCCTAAGGCAAAACTTGTTTAACTTATGTCTGTACTCAGATATTTTTTGCTTCCGCTGACTCGTGATTCTCGAGCTTTGTATTCGAGCCCTCGAGGGCACTAGCTTGTAATATGAAGCTATATGACTTTAATTTGTGTCTAGAGTTGTGTTGTGATATTGATTAGTGAGTCCCTAATCTTGATCGTACGCATTGCGTGTAGGTTTAGCGTACGATTGAAATTGGGGGCGTCACAAGTTGGTATCAGAGCAGACTGCCTGTAGGTAGCCCCCTTTCCAACTCCTTGGCTGATGTTGAGTCTAGTACTTGAAAAAACTTTTACTAACATTGTTGTGTGGGTTACGGGCCCACATCTTAATCGGGTGGTATTAGGATCTTTTATTCCTCATCTATACTCTGGGTTCTGAACTCTCTCCTCTTTCAGGTTAAATATTTTATTAACTCTAACTCTAGGTTCTCGTAACTACTTCCCTCGGAGAGTCCCTCATTCCAGATGACGACTTGATTTATCAAAAGGCTCCGAAGATACTCTTTGATGTTTTCCCGAGAACTTGTGTTCATCGCGTTTGCAATTCCCTTGCACCGTCAACCCGTATGCATGACTGCATGTAATTGTCGCTCATACTTTCATATCTAGTTACTCATGTTATTACAAGAGACATCAAATTTTCTTACCGGGGCTTCGTCCTTCCTCGGTTGATCGTGTGTTTCACAAGGCTCTTTGAAACACTATTCGATCTTCCATAATCCCTAGTAGCCTTTTGCGCTTGACCTTTCTCACTTGCTTGCATTATGGTTAATTCCATATCTCTAGCAATACTAAGTAAATCCTTTGTGGTTTCCATTTGATTTTAATGATTCAACCCGTTTGTGAATGCATGTAGTCATCAGTTGTTCATCATAAGTTATCTGTCTGGCTCAGACGTTTTCCAAACATAAGTTGGTTCTTGACAATTCAACTTTAATTTATTGTCCATCTAAATCCATTGAACTTACTTGTATTTGATCGTAGCATCTATTTCTGATACACCAATTTGGAAATCTTAATTCCTTTGGTTATTTAAGCATCGAATTATGGGATGTTCTGTAACCTGATGCCTTGCATTCTTTTTGCCTCTAATTTGGTACCTATACTCACATCAGGTCCTTTGTGGACCGCCAGACCCATTATTGGGTTATTATCCAATAGCATCTTTCACTTTCAAAGTATTGTGGTGTTATTCCCCAGATGAGTGATGCCATTCATAAATTGTGTCTTCTCCCTGTTATAAGATGTATCCCATGCTTTTGTTAGCCATGCTCTGTGGTCAAGCATGTGTTAATTACTCTTGAAACTTGTGGTATATGTTCCTAAGATGCCCTGATGGGTTGGACCTATGCCTTCCTTAACTCGTGTGAACCCGACAATTTTCACGAGTCATACTTTTCTGGTGTTTTGCCAGATAATCTTCCTAAACTTTAATTTCGCCAAAGGCGAGGTGTAAATGGAAGGTGATGCATTGATGAACACTACTAGGGAAAACCTTATACACAGAGGATTATCAATAGCGCTAGTCAAAATAGGGGGCTACGACTATCTAACAGTAGCACGGGGAGACAAAGATCGCTACTACTATGAAAATAGCAGTACCGTGTCCCAGAAAAAAAGCACTACTACTATAACTACCACACCGTTGCCAACAGGCTAGGTATAGTAGTAGCACCCTATTTTGACAAGCGCTACTGCTAAGAAAATAGCACTAGCGCACCCAGAAAAAATGCGCTACTACTATAATTGCCACACCGTTGCCAACAGGCTAGGTATAGTAGTAGCGCCCTATTTTGACAAGCTCTACTGCTAAGAAAATAGCAGTAGCGCATTTTCCTTACAAGCCCTACCGCTAAGTTTGACTTGCCCCTTCGCGGTTATCCCTCCTTCCCCAATTCCACATTCTTCTCGCGCCCTCTCCCCTCACTGCCCCTGCTCCCTCTCGCTGCCCTTGCTCCCTCGCTGTCACTGCCTCCGTCGCCGTCACGGGGGCCACCACCAAAGCCACACGCCGTTGCCGCCACTGGAGCCACGCTGTAATAGCCTAGCATATTAGGGATGATAGACTACCCATATCAATAAGGAATTCCTTCTTTTCCGGGAGCCCATTCGAACAGAACTCCCAGATTAAGTGTGCTTGGCTTAGAGTAGTTCTAGGATGGGTGACCGACTGTGAAGTTGGTCCCAGGTGCGCATGAGTGAGGACAAAGTGCGCAAAAAAGACTAGTATTGATCTGTGAGGCCAGTCTATATCCCGCCAGGAGTAACGACTACTGGCGGGTGTGTCCGGGGCGTTACAAGTTGGTATCAGAGCCGACCCTCGCGGTTACACGGATCTTTGCCGACAGGTGCGCGATCATGTTGTTCACGAAGTTGGTGACCCATCGTGGCACAGAGAATGACACATGTATCGGACTGGAAGCACAGACGTTTGTGACAAGAGGGAACGTTCCTGTGACCCGACGAGGACGTCGGTTCCTCTGAGTGGTGCTGTATGTAATAGCCTGGGATATTAGGGATGATAGACTACTCATATCAATAAGGAATTCCTTCTTTTCTGGGAGCCCATTCGAACAGAACTCCCAGATTAAGCGTGCTTGGCTTAGAGTAGTTCTAGGATGGGTGACCGACCAGGAGGTTTGTCCCAGGTGCGCAAGAGTGAGGACAAAGTGTGCAAAAAGGACTAGTATTGATCTGTGAGGCCGGTCTATATCCCGCCAGGAGTAACGCCTACCGGCGGGTTTGTCCGGGGCATTACACACGCGCCCTTGACTCCCCTAGGAGCCACTCTCGTCCCGTCCTTGCCGCCTTGCCTCCCTCCACGGCCTTGCCTCCCTCGCCATCACGGGCCCCTTGCCTCCCTTCACGGCCCTGCCACCCACACGCCCACCTCGCCACCGTCTCCCTCGAGAACCTCCCCCGAGAACCCTCTCTATAAGACCCCACACCTCCTCTCTAGGTTAATTTACTTAGGTGAATTTAGCTATGAACCCTAGCCAGGTTTAAGCAGAGTAGTAGTGGTACAATAGGTGAACACTTTGCAAGAGGTAGTAGGTTAATTTACTTAGGTGAATTTAGGTATGAACCCTAGGTTTTTGGTATGAACCCTAGGTAGCTAGGTATTGGTATAAATCCTAGGTAGCTATTTTGATATATATGAATTTAGCTAGATATCAAATTAGGACCGAAATATTATTCTAGGGCAGTACTGAAATTTGTTGCTCGTGTATTTTTGGAAATGTGGTTACTCATGTATATTTTGGACATGTGCTGCAGTGTCGAAGATGGATATTTGAAAATTGTTTGCAAGGAATGATTCCGAGTGGCCTATGTTTTGCCGGAATGTTGATTCATGTCTGTTCCGACAAATTTCAGGCGCTCTATTTGTCCAGTTTGTAGCAAAGGTCATGCCGAAATTTTCCGTGAATTTCGGCATGACTAGTTCTACAAACTAGGACATATTGAGTGCCCAGGATTTGCCGCAATGGGAATGAATGAACATTCCTGCAAATCATTGACCTTTTTTATGTCATTATTCATTTTATTATGTCTAGAATTAATTGACTAGATTTAATCGCAGGAAACATGGGTAGCAATGATGAAGGACATGGTTCTGGTGATTGCAACGTCTACGCGGCGGTAGACGCCTATTTGAACCTTCTCGATGAGCAATGGTTGTTGCAGGGCCCACCTGTCACATCCGAGACTAAGACCGACATCGAGACAGGCGCCGAGACCGGCGCTGAGACTGACACCATTGCCGAGACCGGCGATGAGACTGACATCGGCACTGAGACCGGCACCAAGACTAGCAAAGAGGCAACCAAAGAGGTACATGAAGCCGGTATAGAACCGAAACCAAAGAGGCAACGACGCCCAAACCAGCTCATCACTACTAGACTGGTGGTCTCACGGAGGTGGACGACGACAATTTTGAGCCAAAAGAGCCTGCGGAAGCACGCGCGTGCTTCGGCAATCAAATTGGCTGCATCCTACGGGCAACCGGCACCATCAATGATGCGAAACTATTGAAGATACCAGATAAGAAGCAGTCCCTCCTAACGAAGCTGCACCAGGTGTTTTTGTTCCTGGGCCAGGATGAAAGCAAATATAAAAATCCAGATAAAGACCCGACAATGAAGAAGATAAACAGACGTGCCATGGGCAAGTTTAGCGGCGCGTTGTCCGCCTTGAAAGTAAGGGTCAAAGCAAGGATCATCGACATAAAGGAACCCTACTCTGAGATTGTAAAGGATAATCCAACAATTATGGAAGAACAGTTTGAAATATTCAATGCGGCTTGCATTGCCGAAGCTGCCAAAGAAAAGTCGAAGTACATGAAGCGACTTCAAGATAGGAACATGGGTGCCACCACCTCGAAAGTCGTGGTTACGTGGGGAAGAGGTCGATATGGGCCAAGGAGGACGCGGAACATGATAGTCTGGGCATCCCAGACCCCTTGGCGGAGTTCACTGTCCCGTAGGAGCGTGACATCCTCAGGGCCCGGTACCATTGGGACCCAGTGAAGAAGGTTTTCGAGACGGACGCGGTCATGACGGAGTTCATGAGACTGCTGGTAATTTTAGCTTCTAATCAATTTGACTGCATGTTTAGTCATATTTGTGAATGATCCTTGTTTTTTTTGTAGAGAGAGCAACACAGGATCGCAACCGAAAGCGACTCGCCGTCGGAGGCGTTGGTGAGGCCCAAGTGGGACAACCCATTCAACCGGGCCATGAACATATTGAGAGGACTCCTCGTGGACACTCGGCCGTCGTATGGATGCGTGCATGGCGTCGGTGATGGCACCACGTGGAAGAAGTACTATCATGAGACCACGGAGGAGAGAAAGGAAAGACGGAGGTTAAATGAAGAAAACATCGACAAGAAGGTTGCGATTGCGGTCGCAACAGTGGTAGCTGCCGCAAAATAGGAGATTGCAGCTTCGTATGGTGTCTTGGTTCCGGATATCGTCAGTTGGGGTAGGCAAAATCAAAATAAAGAGGCAGCGGACTTTCCCCTATCCAACTTCTTCGGGAGCAGCTCGACTAGCATTGCACCAGCACCTGGTCCTACACCGGCTCCCGCACCTGCTCCTGCACCTGCTCCTGCACTGGCTCTCGCACCTGCTCATAGCAGCCCGTCCTCCATCTCGGACATGCTCGGCGGTGCTTCGTCTTTGGCTGAGCTCGATGACCTCACGGTACCTGTCACACCAGCCCTCTTCAATAAATGTGTAATCTCCTGTTTCCATTGCCTTTTGGATGTCTCATGTCGCAGCCATGTCTTTGCAGGCCGACGTACCCCGTGAACCATATTGTACATCATCAACGACCAGAAGGTGGATGTGGCGAAGGCGACGATAGTGAAGCCGAAGGAACAATTGTTCCACAGCCGTCTGATCCCCCCTAATGTCTTCAAGGTTTCTGTGGCTAGTGTCAAACCGGGCCACGAGAATTTGGCTCCTCCGGTACTAGGGGGAGATGACAACGAGACCCCGTGGCGGCTTGGCGATTGCAAGAGGTGGGTCCTATTGTGGACAAAGAGTTTGCTTCGTCTAGAGGCGGCCGGGACCACACCCACGACCACCTAGCCTCAGCAAGGTATGAACATCAACACCCCACCTACCCACTTAGCGTCGCCTGTCGTGCCGCGTGATAGCGGACGGGGTGAGGAAGAGGCTCCATTAGTCGCCGATGACGTCACCGCCACCAAAGAAGCAATGCATGATATCGATGCCATCGATGAGGATGACGATGACACTGTACAGTATCACAATACTGGCGCCTATGACGATGGAGGATTGATGGCTCAGCAGTATGAGTACTCAAGGTTTGAGCGTCATGAGTCGGTGCCTGAATTGTCGCCTCTAGAGGCTGAACGTATTATAGATGACCTTCCAGTAGCAAAGAAGCATAGGAAGAGAGCGAGGAAAGACAACAAAGTTGCTTCTATTATCCAGCTGCGTCCACAGCCTCGAGTTCAAGACCATATACCTAGCATGAGTGCGGCGAAATACCATATCCCCGGTGAACCAATCCTACCTAAGGCAGCGTTAGAGGCTATATACGATGATCTCAGGAGACTTCATGACGATGTGTTGCAAAGAGAGAAAAGCCTGATCGCCTCGCAAAATCCAGGATACCCGCTCTACGTGGTTAACGTGCCACATCAAATGTTGTACGTCGACACATTCCCCGTGGAAAAGTTCTTCCTTCAATTCGATTACATCTTCGACATGTTTCACTTGAAAAAGCTGGATTTTACGTTTGTCCGCCTTTTTGCCATGCACATGAATTACATCATCAGGATTGAGAAGATACCTTATTCTGTGTCGCTGACCCGTACTTCATGCACGAGAGCTTCTTGACGGTCTAAAAGAGCACCGTGACTACACGAGTAACTACATCGCCGATTTCATGGTCGGCAATAAGGACAAGGAGACGATTCTCATGCCTTATAATCCCATGTAAGTCATCCGCGCGGATATCCTTCCTTCGATTTCAATCATTTCCTTTGCACGCGTGGAGGCTAATTTGAGGTGTACTTATTTTTTGCAGCGACGGGCACGCCGCCCTCATCATCCTTTACCCCCGAGTCTCCCACGCTCTTTACTTGGGCTCGTCGAAGAACATGAAGAAAAGGATTACACCCACATTAAGTCTGTTCTCGACAGTGCTATCTTAATGTACGACGTACAGGGTGGAGAGATCTCGCTCAGGAAGATAAGGAACCGCGTGCCCTGCTTCGGCCATAAGACTGATTTCTGCTGCATCCAGCAACCGAGTGGTACTACCAGTGATGGATTCTATGTCCTCCACCACATGCAGGAGTTCAGACGGGATCAGAAGAACCTTCGCATGTCACCTAGATCTTGCGATGCCCATATTCTGCAATGGGCAAAGAAACTAGGATATATCCCGGATCATCGACTCCGAGCTGAGTTCTATGACATCCAGCGTGAACTTTCCCAAATCATCATGAAGGAGGTCCTCGAAAAAACAGGGATGTTCTATGAAGAAGGGAAATGTCGTGGGAAGACGTCCGAACATGTGTAGCCGCTCAGCGTCTCGACCTGAAGCCTTTCACTGTGCTCGGGGACTATCTCCCTGACTTGCATGGATGGCACGCCATGTTGGAGTGATTGATGATATATGACAATGTGTTTGTTTAGTCCATACTTTCTCTATGAAGAAACGTTGAGTTATGCACGACGAAACTTTATTTTTGATGTAATTAAACTGTCCTCCTCAACTAGCAAAGATCACTCTAGTTAGGGCATTTTGGGTACAATGAACTTTGTATGCTTATGATATGTTGCTTCTATTTTTGCCAAGTCTGTCTCTTTCTGTTGCTCAACTATATATGTTGCATATCATCAACTCATGTGACGATGCTGGTGCATAGATCATCGAAGGCGAAGAGTGCTATACCAGGAGTATATGACGAGTGGCCTGAGTGTCAGGCCCAGGTGTACCGGTTTCCGGTTTCCGAGCGATAGCCAGTAGTTAGTTTAGATTCATGCTAGTGTGAGAGAGGGATACGAACCGACGCCTCAAGAAGTACTACATTATGTATGATGAGACATGTCATGTAACTTGTATAGCTATATCGTGATTATGACGTGACGACATGATTAGTGTTGGATGATATGATGAAACTATTAATGTGTATGATATGATGAGCATATTGCATGTTTATGATATGATTAGAATACTGTATGAAACCTATACAGAAACATCGCAAATACGTAGCAAAAAAAGATATGAGAAAATATAGTAGAAGCGCTCTTTAACACTAGCTAGGAAGCGCTGCTGCTAAGTAGGTATAATAGTAGTGCGTGTCAAAACACGCTACTGATAAACTTAGCAGTAGCGCCGGTATAGAAAGCACTACTGCTAAGTAGGTATAGCAGCAGCGTGTGTCAAAACGCGCTACCGATAAACTTTAGCTGTAGCGCCATATCAGTAGCGCGGTTACCTGCGCTACTGATACACCAAATACCAATGCTACTGCTAGGGTGTTCGTTTGCTAGGGTTACCTTTCGTTTGCTTGTGTGCTTGATTTCTTTCTTTTTCAAGATGTTTGAGAATACCAAGTTGTGTGACGTGCGTGCCGTTATGCAGGCACGGAGTAACCTAGGGAGTTAATCGTACCCCATTTGAAATGGAGCACAATCTACACATTCATGAATCGTGCCAATATAAAAACGGCCTCGAACCGTGTATCGAGTTCTCATAACTGGTTCGGTGGTCACAATAGGCCGCGACTCTTCGCTAGAAAGTTTGTCAGGAAACACTATTCACGTTTTGATGTTTGGCCTTTGGGGCTAATGTGACACCCTGGAATTATGCAAACAGTGGTCATTGTAATTAAGCTACAATATTGGCCATATTTAAGCTAATCCCTTTTCCTAAATAGTGCATGATCACAATGGATTCATACCTCATTTCAAACTCCAACTCAAAATGTTTTGAACTTTATGGTGATAAAATAAATTTGCAAACAACATAAGAGAAATGTTGCACACTTGTTAAAAGTCTCAAAACTAATGTTGTTAAGGAAAACAACATCACCTTGATTGTTGGTGTAGACCCCACAAACCAAAACAAAAGCTAATTTTTTTAAAATGAATTTAAATTTAAATTGGAAATGCAAACAGTTTATAAAAATTCCCAAACTCTTTGTGGAACCCTGGAATATTGCAACTTATTGTTGGGCCATGTCTAACATTTTGCAAAGAGGAAATAGTACCAAAATAAAATAAAACAGAAGGTGCAAAAGAAAATAGAAAAAGAAAAAGAAAGAAATGGAGAGTTGCGCCTGTGTACTTAAGCCCAGAGGCTACAGTGGCGGCCTAGACCGCTCCCCCACCGTCTCCTTCCCCTGTAGCGACCAGCGTGGTAGCTACAGAGCGCCGACCACGCTCGTCGCCGACGGACCAGCTCGTCGGAGACGACGAGGGGATAAGACCGCCATCACGGCCACCCCACCTGCCCCTCGAACCCTAGATCGCCACCAACCCCCTGCCGCCCCCACCGCCCTTGAGCTCCCCACATCCTCCCTCGCTTGTTCCCCATCTCGCCTGAGCACAACTGCCACCATGGCCGACGGGTAGCCACGGCCATAGCCACGACCGCGCCTCGCCGTCGCGTCCATCTGCTCCGCCGTGACCTCCTCGTCCTCCTCAACCACGAGCCAGAGCCCCTACGCTCCTGAATTGCTTCCATGCCATCGTCTTCTTCCTTGAGCGCCCAAACATCGCCGCCGCATTTTCGCCATCGTCAAGCCGTCTCCGAGCTCACTTTGCACGGCTACACCTCGCTGTGAGCTCCTTCTACTCCCCCCTCTCCCCTCTCGACGAGCCGGAGCTCTTAGTGCTAGGATTGGCCGGAGCCTGAACCCGCTGCCACAAGAGCTCAACACCGACGTGCCTCCGGTGATTATTGGGTCACGGGCGTGCCACCGTTGTGCTCGCCGCATCGTGTGGAGTACATCTCGCGTTAGCCCCTCCTGTTTTGACCACCGTAGTGCAATCCCCCTCATGCTCCCGTAGCCGCCGTAGCCTGCCGTAATCGCCGATGCCGTTTTGCGCCAGGTCCGGTGACGCTACCGCCTGGGATCGATGCGATGTTGAACGCCCGTTCGAACGCGCCCAACCACGCACCATATGGCCCTCTGTGCGCCATTTCCGAGCTCACCGGAGCTCTCGGTCGCGCCCAAGCGCTCACCAGCAATGCTCCGGCATCGACCACCAACGTGGCACACCTGGGGCCCACCCTTGGGTCACTGCCAGTGGGGCCCCTGGCCTAGTTGACTGGGTTGACCCAGTCAACTGGGCTGACTAGGCGTGACCAGTCACTGATAGTGGGGCCCCAAGCCGCATGTGCCTGTGAGTGGTGGGCCACTCCTGTCAGGCCACTAACTAGTTAATTAAGTTAATTAAAATAATTAGTTAGGCTAATCAGTCATTGATAGATGGGCCCCACTACTAATTAACCCTGTTAAATTTAATTAAAAAAAAGAAATAACACTCAGTCTATGACATGTGGGACCCACTGGTCCGGTTTGACCTGGTTAGCCCCACTGTTGACTACTGATGAAGTGATGATGTCATGCTGACGTCATAAAGCATTTTTCAAATTAATAATAATCTGTTAAATTCCAGAAATTATTAAAAACTTTAGAAAATCATAGAAATTAATGTGTAGCTTAGATGAAAAAGTTTTATACATGAAAGTTGATCAGAAAAATCCCATGAATCTGAATATGTCGTCCATTCATCTGTCACATGCTCCAAACATGATGAACATGGAACTTTCCCATCCGAATCGTTTGTCCGATAAATACACAGACCCAGGAAATATCATCAAATATTCTCCCGCTCCGTCTGATATGTGTAGTACTACGTTACTGCATGCCTAACCCTGCGTGTTGCCATGTCATGCATCGTGTTGCATATATTTTCTTGTATTTATTGTTTCTTCCCTCTTTTCTCTCCGGTAGCTTCCGAGACTGACGCTGCTGCCGAGTACGACTACGCCCCTGACGACCAGCCTTTTACAGCAGAGCAACAAGGCAAGCAATCCCCTTTGATCATTCCGATATCACCTATTCTTTCTCCCTCATGCTTGCATTAGATTTTTCTACTGTACTTAATCGCACCTATTCTGATGCATAGCCTATTTTTGAGTACTGCTTTCATACCTGCTATCAGATACAGTTGTAGTATAGGTATGGATAGTACCCCCTTGTGACTCCTAGTTTACTCTTGTCGTTGCCCCTGATTTCATCATCATTGACACCGAGGACTTGAAGACAGAAGACTCAGTCCTCTTGACTGACAATTCGTTACCGACACATCACCACACATACCACATGCGTGATATCTCGAGAGTGATTCCTCGGTTATTCACTTCGGGCACTGACACACAGCCTCTATGGCTTGTTATTGAAATACAAGTGAAAGACGGTCAGACCCAAGGATGCCTGCGAGAGAAAGATTTGGAGGGATGCGCCGTAAGGCATTTATGAGATGTGGGGGGGTGCTGGTAAGGCACCCGAGGGATATTGGTGGGGCAAAAGAATGTCTTTTATGGTTCGCGCTTTCCCTGCGCTAATGAAATTATAATGGGTTGATTACTTGAACTGAGTTAGGTCGTTGGCCTTAATACACAATAACCTTCACGTGGGAGAAGTTATGGGTACTCAGCATCATTGAATTACCGAAGCTCGTCGAACGTTAGCAATGGAGTGGCATCGCGCTTGTTATAGCGGGTACTAGGACTGATGTAACATCCCAAAATTCCATTTTGGAATGTTATGAAATATAGCTATGTATCATCATCATCATTGCTTGAATCTATGAAATAGTTGAAATGCTTCTTCTGACTTTCTGAAAGCCCCTTTCTATTTTCCAATGATGTTGCTTTCACCTATTTGAAAACCTTGGAAAAAGTTCAAAATAAGAGGGGAGTCACATGACACTCCACACCAGGGTCATCTTGGTGATATATTTGAACAAAAAGAACCAGGGGGTCCTTTGAAAAATATTTGCAAAAGGTTTTAAAAACCAAATAGGCAATTTCTGAAAAATATTTTTTTTAAAGTATTCAAATGACAAAGGAAAAATGTTCATTGAATAGCATTAATTCTCCTGATTATTCTGATGTATATATTGCCTATATTTGGAAGAGTTTTGAATGCTTTTAAAGAGGTTTTACTGCCCTGGATTTAAAAAAGGAAACATATTTATATTTAACGGGCCGGCCCACGAGCATTTACTCGCGGATTCATTACGAGCCGACCGACCGACGCGCAGACACCGCCTCCCTCTCTCTGACAGCGGGCCCCACCCGACGACCGCTGGATCAGCGCGGTCGCCTTTTTCCTCGCGCGAGCGCCGCCGTCGCCGGAGATCTCTCTCTCGGATCTCCCTCTCCTTCCTTCCCCTCGCTCTGCCTCGCCCCTATATAAGAGCGGACACCCTCTGCTCTCCATTCCACACCGAAACCCCCTCCTCACCTCGCCGGAGCGCTGCCCCTCACCTCGCGGGAATCCCTGTCCCGACCGAACCATCCTCGAGCTCCTGGACGTCGAATCCCTAGTCGCCTCACCCCACCGTCTCCACCAATCGATGCCGGACGCCAGCCGCAGTCGCCTGGACTCCTCCGACAACCTCGTCGCCTCGGCCTCGCCGGAGGAGCCCTTCGCCGGCGAACCCACACGCTGTGAGCCCCCTCCCTCGCTCTCTCCCGTTCGATCGTGGATCAACGATACTGATTAGATCGTTTAGTAACGCGAACCGGTATGTGCTAAGCTTCGGTCGCTCGCCCGCAGTCACCCAGCGCTCACCCTCTTAGCCAACCACCGCTTGCCACGTAGCACTGACCGTTCGGTAGATTTTTTTTATTTTCTGTTTTGTTTTAGTTAAGAGAAAATTTTCTGATTTTGTTTTAGCTGTATCTTTTAAACTATTTAGTGCTTTGAATTGATTCTTTTTTGCATTATCTCACTTATTTCATGTAGTTTCACCCTGTAGTCTTAGATTTTAAATTTGAACTCTAAAATTTGAATTGAATCAAATTTTCTCAAATCACTCAAATCTGAATAACTAGAGTTTAAAAATAGATTTTGATATGAATCTTTTTGCTACTACTTGGTATTAGTTAGGACTATCATCATGCTTAGTTTGAGGATTTTTAGGATGAATTTGTTTAGTGTTCTAGCTATAAACAGATTCTGCCTAGTAGTTAGTATAGTTTAGCTAATTTAGTTTTTAGTTAGTTTAAATCAGATTTAGTTTTAATTTGTTTTAGTAAGTTATGCTGCTTAAACATTAGGTGTTTTACTTTCTGTAGATAAAAATATAAAATTGCTTAGTTTATTTCTTTATTGTTATAGGAATCTCAACTCATTTTCAACTAGGTATAATTTGATTAAAACAAACTAGTTAGTAATATTTTCCTTTAACTAAGTTTTAGTTAACTCTTTTCTGTTAAGATAAATGTTTTGTTAATAAAAATATAGTTTAGTTCACTCTTTTGTTGGGAACTCAAGCCCATTACATGTAGTAGAGTTTTATAACAATAAATTAACTTTAGTAGTTTTTCTTTCACAAGAGTTTTTATGAATTTAATTCTGTTTATTAATAAAATACTTTATTGTTCTTTCTGTCAACTATTGTTTTTCTTTTCTTGTGTTTGTGCCTTGTTTTGTCTTGAGTGATTCTAGTTCATTTTTGATTTTGTGAGTTACAACATTTTGTTGTATGCTTATTGAGTGCTTTTGTTTGCTTCGTTAGATTATCCGAAGTGCGAGGCTTGTTACCTAGAGTCACTCACGTACGAAGATTGTCAATCAGGCAAGTCACTTTGATCATGTATACCTATGTTTTATTGCATTCGTTCTTCCATCACCCCAATTGCATGTAGAGTAGGTAAATTGGAAACTTGGTTACTTGCTGTAGTATCATGTGGTAGGTACCCCCCCTCTCAACCCTTTGACACATTTGGCCCCGGGAAACGTTGTTTTACATTTTGCTATGCTATTAGTAGACGAGGTTGGTTGTGTGATTCATGAGAGTTGAGAGAGTTAATAACTTCAAGACCTATGATGATGAAGACTTCAAGATTTCCAAGTTTTCAACATACCTCTGGGTGGATGATGGTTGAACGGTGCCCTGGAGAAACCAGTGCTTAGCCTAGGTGATGCTGGAGATGTGCCAGTATACATGTGGAAAGGTCCACCCAGGCACAAAGGGATGGAAGGATGCTTCAAGACCCAAGGCTTACCTGCACAGCCACAAGTCATTATGGGCTCTGGCTTGGTTTGATATCGTGGTGACCCTAGATAGGCGGTGCTACGAGAGGTAGAAGAACGGTAGGAAAGGATGGGCACTGACAGAGTCGTAGGGAAACCCTTTGGAAGACCATGTTTTGGTCATCCGTTTCTCAAACACCCTGAAGTGCGATAAATCAAATGGAGGCGACCAAATCTTGTGGGGAACGTGTGCAAAACTCTGCAGAGTACTCAAACCTAATCGATTAGCCGTGTCCACGGTCATGGACGATTTGAGCCAAAGGAACTGAAACTTCCGGAATTCTCAACAAAATTAATATGATGATGTGGGTATTAATAACTTGGGTATGAGAATTTGTTGTTGGAACCATCTCATTAATCAACCAACTTAGTAATAATTTTGCTTAGCCCTCTCTTGATGTAGGAAAAAATTGGCTTTACGCAAAAACTTACTACCCCACCTGCCATATATGCATGTAGATTAGATGATTATCTTTTCACCCCTCTCTTGTGACTTTGCTGGCATATTCCATATGCTGACCTACACGGCTGCAACGTATCATGTTGGAGAGTACTTTTCCGACCAGGAGTGAGGATACGCTCTACGCTCGGTGAGATGCCCTTGGAGTCAGATGGACTGATCTACCTTCGATGCTTCCGCAATATTTAGATATTCTCATAAGTTGGCCTTCAGCCACTTTATTGTAATCTTTATTGTAATAAAGGACTTGATATGAGATTTACGATTAATAAATTCTTTGTGATTTCCCTTTGATATATACATTGATGTACCGTGTGTGTACCAGCATGATCTTGGGATGGTACAGAAACACCGGAGATTCGACCTTTCAGGTCGGGTCGCTACAGAAATGGTATTAGAGCACACGCTGACCGTCGGACGTAACCTCTAGGATTGGGAAAGCCTTAGGATTTGTTTCTCTTTGTCTTTAAAATTCTTATACTCTCATCTACTCATTTCTAACTTCTCTCCGATTATTTCAAAATTTACAGATGGCCACCTTCATCCCCGTGTTGATCACGGAGTTTTGCCAGCCTGACTCAACGATGCCCTTTGGCAAGGAGCCGATGACGATCGTCAGGCACGTGAGGATTGCTTTGCCGAGCATCATCGGGACACCTATCATGTCCTTTCCCCAAGATGGACGCTACAGGATCGAGGTGCACATTCCAGAGAAGACCTTTGGGAATCGGAAGGAACCCATCGACTTCAAGTTTGTGGCACCCAGCTGGATACTTGGAAGAAACATAGCCATTCATCGTGCCCTTGGACGTATTCAGGAGGAATACAGAGGTGGAACCATTTCACCAGGACTCAACGTGGTCTGTCGCAGGGATGCCAATGGAAACATCATAACCACTCCCACTGCAGACACCACCATTTCCTATAACCAGACCCTGGACACTCACATCAAGACTCTGGAGCTTCGGTTTCATGCAGATACGAAGACAATCAAGAATCTGATGAACCACGAGATTGACCTCGAAGCTGACTTACGGGAAGCCGAGTACGAGCATGAGTATAAGGTGAAGGATTTCTTAGAGAGGATCGACAAGCTGAACACTCGCATCGCCACTCTGGAGGAACGGCTGGACATGGGTGAAAATCTTCATCCTGAGGGAGACTTTGTTCCTTTCATAAGCGACGACGATGACTATGAGGAGAGCACCACCGGAGGAGGCTCAGTCACCATGTACTTCTGAGGACAACTTTAGTTATGCCCCCATGTATCTTCATTTTCGTCGTTAAAGCGTAGGTCGATGTTTAGTTTGAATGGAGATTTGTATCTCGATGTTTGAATCTTTGATTGAATAAATGAATGAGTGTTTGGTGTGATATGTTTGTTGCATTGCATATGGGTAGTGAATTTCCACTTTTAGGCCCTTGTTCTATTCTAATTCTCACCCCTCTGAAAACAGCAAGATGCCTCCACGACGTGAGTCCAACTTCACCTTCCCGCCGGAACTCACACAACTCCTTCAGCAACAGAATGCACTGATGTAGCTATTGATCCAGAATCAAACCAACAACCAGAACAACAACCACCACCATCCACCTCAGGCTGACAATCTCACCCGTTTTCTGAGGTTGAACCCTCCAACTTTCTCCAGCAGCACTGAGCCCACTGTGGCAGATGACTGGCTCCGTAAGATGGAGAGGGAACTCGTCACTGCTAGATGTACTGACGCTGAGAAGGTCCGCTTTGCCGCACATCAACTGGATGGACCAGCAGCTTCGTGGTGGGAGAACTACACCACCACATATCCTATTGCTGGTGTGACTTGGGAACAATTCAAGCAAGCTTTCCGCACCGCACATGTCTCAGCTGGAGCTATGAGTCTGAAGAAGCGCGAGTTTCGCAACTTGCGCCAGGGTAACCGTTCCGTGGCCCAGTACGTGGATGACTTCAGCACATTGGCTTGTTATGCACCACGAGACGTGGCCGATGATGCGGCCAAGCAAGAGAAGTTTCTGGAAGGACTCAACGATGAGTTGAGCATGCAGCTGGTAGTGGCTACTTTCAACAACTACCAAGAGCTGGTGGACAAGGACCTCATCTTGGAGGGAAAACAACAACAAATTGAGAACCGCAAGAGGAAGTATACTCAAGGGAAGTTCAACTCTGGAGTTCATCAGAAGCCCCGCTACTCCCCGTACTCAGGGAATACCGGATCAGGTACCGATAAGTTTGGAAAGCACACTCAAGCCGTGCACAACCATGGAGGCCACAACCATGGAGGAAATGGGAATGCCCGTCCCAACCATGGTAACTTCAAGACTGACAATGGGAATGGGAACAACAACCAGCACCGTCATGCTCCTACTCAGAAGGATCTGCGTCACATCACCTGTTTCAAGTGCCAGAAGGCAGGGCACTATGCTACTAAGTGTTCCTAGAGCAAGCAGGGAAACGGAAACGGCAACAACAACGGCAACTCCGCAGCCAAGAATCCAAATCCGTTTCCTCGTGCCCAGGTGAACCACCTCGACGTGGAAGAAGTCTATGATCAACCCGAGACTGTGGTTGGAAAGTTTTTATTGCATTCACGTCCAGTTACAGTACTTTTTGATTCTGGTGCCACTCATTCATTCATATCAAGGGTAGTTGTGGATAAGTATGGTTTGCCCACCAAAACCCTTAGTCAACCCATTAAGGTCAGTTCCCCAGGAGGTATGATGATGCCAGGGATAGGATGCCATGCCTTGAAACTCAATATAGGAAACCATGTTTTTCCCATCGACCTCATCGTCTTAGAATCCCAGGGATTGGATGTAGTCCTAGGCATGGATTGGATGACCAAGTATGAAGGAAATCTTGATTGCCCGAGCAAGTCTGTTTCACTCACCACCCCGGAGAACAAGAGGATTAAGTATGTATCCCGACGTACACGTATGAGTGCTCGGTTAAATTCTCTCACAGGAGTTGTTCAGGAGGAAGTACCTGTGGTAAAATACTTTCCGGATGTATTCCCGGAAGAATTACCAAGCATGCCACCAGATAGGGAGATTAAGTTCCTAATTGAGCTACAACCAGGGACAACCCCAATTTCCAAGAGACCCTATCGGATGCCCGCAAATGATTTAGTGGAAATCAGGAAGCAGATTAAGGAGCTATTGGACAAGGGATATATTCGCCCAAGTTCTTCACCTTGGGGATCCCCAGTTCTTTTGGTGGAGAAGAGGGATAAAACCTTGAGAATGGTAGTCGATTATCGTGCCTTGAACAAGGTGACTATTAAGAACAAGTACCCTCTGCCGATGATTAATGACTTGTTTGATCAGCTAGTAGCTGCCAAAGTATTCTCCAAGATCGATCTTCGATCAGGGTATCACCAACTGAAGATTCGTGAACAGGATATACCCAAAACAGCTTTCACCACAAGGTATGGCTTGTATGAGTATACTGTCATGTCCTTTGGTTTGACTAATGCTCCTGCCTACTTCATGAATTTGATGAACAAAGTGTTTATGGAATATTTGGACAAGTTTGTTGTGGTGTTCATCGATGACATATTGATATTCTCCAAGAACGAGGAAGAACACAAGGAACATTTGCGTTTAGTTCTGGAGAAGCTCAGAGAACATCAGTTATATGCCAAGTTTAGCAAATGTGAATTTTGGCTGACGGAAATCGGATTCCTTGGACATGATATTTCTGGAGATAGAATAGCCGTAGACCCCACTAAGGTTGAAGCCGTCAACAAGTGGAAGTCACCCACCTCAGTGAAGGAGATCCGCAGTTTCCTCGGACTTGCCGGATATTACCGGAGGTTCATTGAGAATTTCTCAAAGATTTCCAAGCCCATGACGGAGTTGTTGAAGAAAGAGTCTAAGTATATTTGGACTGAGGAATGCGAAGCCAGTTTCCAGGAGTTGAAGAAACGTTTGGTCACAACCCTAGTGTTGATTTTGCCAAATATTCAGAAGGATTTCCAGGTTTATTGTGATGCTTCACGTCAAGGACTTGGAGTAGTCCTGCAAGATGGAAAGGTTGTAGCCTATGCCTCCAGACAACTACGACCTCATGAGTTGCATTATGCCACCCATCATCTGGAACTAGCAGCCGTAGTGCACGCACTCAAGACCTGGAGACATTTCCTTGTCGGAAATAGTTGTGATGTTTACACCAATCATAAGAGCCTGAAGTATATCTTCACGCAGAAATAGTTGAACCTCGGATAGAGGAGATGGTTAGAGTTAATCAAGGACTATGACATGAGATTACATTACCATCCAGGTAAGGCAAATGTTGTAGCAGATGCCTTGAGTCAAAAAGCTTATGTGAACACACTCACAGCGGGAGGATTACCCCAAGAGTTAGCCGATGATCTCAGAGAGCTCAGGCTAGAGATAGTTCCAAGCGGATATGTTGCCACACTCGGGATCCAGTCCACCTTGACCGAAAGAATTCGTGAAGCTCAGAAGACGGACAAGGAGATAGCTGAGATTAAGCAGAGAATGAAAGATGATAAAGCTAAAGGTTTTCGTGAGGATGAACAAGGAACTCTGTGGTTTGAGAACCGCATCTATGTGCCCAATGACCCAGAGCTCAGGAAGTTGATACTTCAAGAAGCCCATGATTCCCCTTACTCGATACACCCAGGCAACACCAAGATCTACCTGGAATTGAAGGAAAGTTATTGGTGGACAGGTATGAAGAAGGATATTGCAGAAGATGTTGCAATATGTGATGTTTGTCAGCGAGTAAAAGCGGAACATCAGAAACCAGCAGGGTTACTCCAACCTTTGTCGATACCCGAGTGGAAATGGGAAAAGCTTGGTATGGATTTCATCACAGGATTGCCCAGGACTCGTTCAGGTTATGATTCCATCTGGGTAGTGGTAGATCGCTTGACCAAGGTGGCTCATTTGATTCCAGTGAAGACCACCTATACCAGTGCTAAGCTAGCCAAGATATATATGACCAGGATCGTATGTCTGCATGGAGTTCCGAGGAGTGTCGTGTCAGATAGAGGAACACAATTTACCTCAAAGTTTTGGCATTAGTTACATGAAACTTTGGGTACAATACTGGAGTTCAGTATAGCTTTTCATCCACAGACCGATGGACAGACTGAGAGAGTCAACCAGATTCTGGAAGACATGTTGAGAGCTTGTGAGCTATATTATGGATCCAGTTGGGATGACAACTTACCTTACGCAGAATTCTCATACAACAATTGTTATCAGACCAGTCTGAAGATGGCCCCTTTCGAAGCTTTATACGGAAGGAGGTGCAGAACACCACTGATGTGGGATGCTGTTGGAGACCGAAAACTTTTTTGTCCTAACCTTATTCGAGATTCTGAAGAGGAAGTCAAGTTGATTCGTGACAGACTCAAGATAGCTCAATCTCGACAGAAGAGTTATGCTGACAACAAACGTAAGGAAGCGATGTATGAAGTGGGAGACCGAGCATATCTTCGTGTGTCTCCACTTCGAGGAATCAAGAGGTTTGTTGTTAAAGGAAAATTAGCACCCAAATTCATAGGCCCCTACAAAATTCTTGAACGTAGAGGCGAAGTTGCATACAAGCTGGAATTGCCGGAAGGATTGTCCGGAGTTCATGATGTTTTCCATGTTTCCCAGCTGAAGAAATGCCATGCTGAGATGGGTGATATTCCCTTGAGAGACACAGTGCCCCTAGAGGCCATACAACTTGACAGCGATCTGACCTACGAGGAGAAGCCTATCATAATCCTCGAGACTGCCAACAAAGTTACCCGCAGCAGGATCATCAAGTTCTGTAAGGTTTTGTGGAGTCACCACAACGAGGAAGAAGCCACTTGGGAACGCGAAGAAGATCTTCGTAGAGACCATCCGCACCTATTTTCTAGCCAACCCAAATCTCGAGGGCGAGATTCATCTTAAGGTGGGTAGGTTTGTAACATCCCAAAATTCCATTTTGGAATGTTATGAAATATAGCTATGTATCATCATCATCATTGCTTGAATGTATGAAATAGTTGAAATGCTTCTTCTGACTTTCTGAAAGCCCCTTTCTATTTTCCAATGATGTTGCTTTCACCTATTTGAAAACCTTGGAAAAAGTTCAAAATAAGAGGGGAGTAACATGATACTCCACACCAGGGTCATCTTGGTTATATATTTGAACAAAAAGAACCAGGGGGTCGTTTGAAAAATATTTGCAAAAGGTATTAAAACCAAATAGGCAATTTCTGAAACATATTTTTTTTTCAAAGTATTCAAATGACAGAGGAAAAATGTTCATTGAATAGCATTAATTCTCCCGACCATTTTCATATATATATTTCCTATATATGGAAAAGTTTTGAACGCTTTTAAAGAGGTTTTACTGACCTAGATTTAAAAAAGGAAACAGATTTATATTTAACGGGCCGGCCCACGGGCATTTACTCATGGATTCATTACGAGCCGGACGACTGACGCGCGGACACCGCCTCCCTCTCTCTAACAGCGGGCCCTACCCGACCGACCGCTGGATCAGCGTGGTCGCCTTTTCCCTCGCGCGAACGCCGCCGTCGACGTAGATCTCTCTCCCGGATCTCCCTCTCCTTCCTTCCCCTCGCTCTACCTCGCCCCTACATAAGAGCGAACACCCTCCTCTCTCCATTCGACACCAAAACCCCCTCCTCACCTCGTCGGAGTCCCTGTCCCGGCCGAACCTCCGGTGTTTTTGTACCATCCCAAGATCATGCTGGTACACACACGGTACATCAATGTATATATCAAAGGGAAATCACACAGCATTTATTAATCGTAAATCTCATATCGAGTCCTTTATTACAATAAAGATTACAATAAAGTGGCTGAAGGCCAACTCATGAGAATATCTAAATCTTGCGGAAGCATTGAAGGTAGATGTGTCCATCTGACTCCAAGGGCATCTCGCCGAGCGTAGAGCGTATCCTCACTCCTGGCCGGAAAAGTACTCTGCAACATGATACATTGCAGCCGTGTAGGTCAGCATATGGAATATGCCGGCAAAGTCACAAGAGAGGGGTGAAAAGATAATCATCTAATCTACATGCATATATGGTAGGTGGGGTAGTAAGTTTTTGCGTAAAGCCAATTTTTTCCTACATCAAGAGAGGGCTAAGCAAAATTATTACTAAGTTGGTTGATTAATGAGATGGTTCCACCAACCAATTCTCATACCCAAGTTATTAATACCCACATCATCATATTAATTGTGTTAAGAATTCCGGAAGTTTCAGTTCCTTTGGCTCAAGTCGTCCATGACCGTGGACACGGCTAATCGATTAGGTTTGAGTACTCTGTAGAGTTTTGCACACGTTCCCCACAAGATTTGGTCGCCTCCATTTGATTTATCGCACTTCAGGGTGTTTGAGAAACGGATGACCAAAACATGGTCTTCCAAAGGGTTTCCCTGCGACTCTGTCGGTGCCCATCCTTTCCTACCGTTCTTCTACCTCTCGTAGCACCGCCTGTCTAGGGTCGCCACGATATCCAACCAAGGCAGAGCCCATAATGACTTGTGGCTGTGCAGGTAAGCCTTGGGTCTTGAAGCATCCATCCATCCCTTTGTGCCTAGGTGGACCTTTCCGCATGAATACTGGCACATCTCCAGCATTACCTAGGCTAACCACTGGTTTCTCCAGGGCGCCATTCAACCATCATCCACCTAGAGGTATGTTGAAAACTTGGAAATCTTGAAGTCTTGATCATCATAGGTCTTGAAGTTATTAACTCTCTCAACTCTCATGAATCACACAACCAACCCCGTCAACTAATAGGATAGCAAAATGTAAAACAACGTTTCCCGGGGCCAAATGTGTCAAAGGGTTGAGAGGGGGGGTACCTACCACATGATACTACAGCAAGTAACCAAGTTTCCAATTTACCTACTCTACATGCAATTGGGGTGATGGAGGAACTAATGCAATAAAACATAGGTATACATGATCAAAGTGACTTGCTTGATGGACAATCTTCGTACGTGAGTGACTCTAGGTAACAAGCCTCGCACTCCGGATAATCTAACGAAGCAAACCAAAGAACTCAATAAGCATACAACAACATGTTGTAATTCACAAAATCAAAAATGAACTAGAATCACTCAAGACAAAACAAGGCACAAACACAAGAAAAGAAAAACAATAGTTGACAGAAAAGAACAATAAAGTATTTTATTAATAAACAGAATTAAATTCATAAAAACTCTTGTGAAAGAAAAACTACTAAAGTTAATTTATTGTTATAAAACTCTACTACATGTAATGGGCTTGAGTTTCCCAACAAAAGAGTGAACTAAACTATATTTTTATTAACAAAACATTTATCTTAACAGAAAAGAGTTCACTAAAACTTAGTTAAAGGAAACTATTACTAACTAGTTTGTTTTAATCAAATTATACCTAGTTGAAAATGAGTTGAGATTCCTATAACAATAAAGAAATAAACTAAGCAATTTTATATTTTCATCTACAGAAAGTAAAACACCTAATGTTTAAGCAACAGAACTTACTAAAACAAATTAAAACTAAATCTGATTTAAACTACCTAAAAACTAAATTAACTAAACTATACTAACTACTAGGCAGAATCTGTTTATAGCTAGAACACTAAACAAATTCATCCTAAAAATCCTCAAACTAAGCATGATGATAGTCCTAACTAATACCAAGCATTAGCAAACAGATTCATATCAAAATCTATTTTTAAACTCTAGTTATTCAGATTTGAGTGATTTGAGCAAATTTGATTCAATTCAAATTTTAGAGTTCAAATTTAAAATCTAAGACTACAGGGTGAAACTACATGAAATAAGTGAGCTAATGCAAAAAAGAATCAATTCAAAACACTAAATAGTTTAAAAGATACAGCTAAAACAAAATCAGAAAAATTTCTGTTAACTAAAACAAAACAGAAAATAAAAAACATCTACCGAACGGTCAGTGCTACGTGGCAAGCGGTGGTTGGCTAAGAGGGTGAGCGCTGGGTGACTGCGGGCGGGCGACCGGAGCTTAGCACATACCGGTTCGCGTTACTAAACGATCTAATCAGGATCGTTGATCCACGATCGAACGGGAGAGAGCGAGGGAGGGGGCTCACAGCGTGTGGGGTCGCCGGCAAAGGGGTCCTCCGGTGAGGCCGAGGCGACGAGGTCATCGGGGCGTCGCTCCGATGGTCGAGGAGGTTGTCGAAGGAGTCCAGGCGACTGCGGCTGGCCTCCGGCGTCGATTAGTGGAGACGGTGGGGTGAGGGGACTAGGGAGTCTATTTCCAGGAGCTTGAGGAGGGTTCGGTTGGGACAGGGACTCCGGCGAGGTCAGGGGCAGCGCTCCGGCGAGGTGAGGAGGGGGTTTCGGTGTGGAATGGAGAGAGGAGGGTGTCCGCTCTTATATAAGGGCGAGGCAGAGCGAAGGGAAGGAAGGAGAGGGAGATCCGGGAGAGAGATCTCCGGCGACGGCGGCGCTCGCGCGTGGAAGAAGGTGACCGCGCTGATCCAACGATCGGTCGTGTGGGGCCGCTGTCAGAGAGAGGGAGGCGGTGTCTCCGTGTCGGTCGGCCGGCCCGTAATGAATCCGCGAGTAAATTCCCGTGGGCCGGCCCGTTAAATATAAATCTGTTTCTTTTTTTTAAATCGAGGGCAGTAAAACCTCTTTAAAAGCATTCAAAACTTTTCCAAATATAGGCACTATATATATCAAAATGATCACGGGAATTAATGCTATTCAATGAACATTTTTCCACTGTCATTTGAATACTTTGAAAAAAAATATTTTTTAGAAATTGCCTATTTGGTTTTTAAAACCTTTTGCAAATATTTTTCAAAGGACCCCCTGGTTCTTTTTGTTCAAATATATCACCAAGATGACCCTGGTGTGGAGTGTCATGTTACTCCCCTCTTAATTTGAACTTTTTCCAAGGTTTTCAAATAGGTGAAAGCAACATCATTGGAAAATAGAAAGGGGCTTCCAGAAAGTCAGAAGAAGCATTTCAACTATTTCATACATTCAAGCAATGATGATGATGATACATAGCTATATTTCATAACATTCCAAAATGGAATTTTGGGATGTTACATCAGTCCTAGTACCCGTTATAACAAGCGCGATGCCACTCCATTGCTGACGTCCGAAGAGCTTCGGCTAATTCAATGATGCTGAGTACCCATAACTTCTCCCACGTGAAGGTTATTGCGTATTAAGGCCAACGACCTAACTCAGTTCAAGTAATCAACCCATTATCATTTCATTAGCGCGGGGCAAGCGCGAACAATGAAAGGCAGTCCGTTGCCTCGCCAATATCCCTCGGGTGCCTTACCAGCACCCCCCCACATCTCATGAATTCCTTATGGCGCATCCCTCCAATTCGTGGGCTTCTTGAAGTATCAACTTCCTGAGCTCTGGGTCATTGGGCACAAAGATGCCGTTCTCAAACCACAGAGTTCCTTGTTCATCCTTACGAAAACCTTTAGCTTTATCATCTTTCAGTCTCTGCTTAATCTCAGCTATCTCCTTGTCCGTCTTCTGAGCTTCGCGAATTCTTTCGGTCAAGGTGGACTGGATCTCCAGTGTGGCAAAATATACGCTTGGAACTATCTCTAGCCTGAGCTCTCTGAGATCATCGGCTAACTCTTGGGGTAATCCTCCCGCTGTGAGTGTGTTCACATAAGCTTTCCGACTCAAGTCATCTGCTACAACATTTGCCTTACCTGGATGGTAATGTAATCTCATGTCATAGTCCTTGATTAAATCTAACCATCTCCTCTATCTGAGGTTCAACTCTTTCTGCGTGAACATATACTTCAGGCTCTTATGATCGGTGTAAACATCACAACTATTTCCGACAAGGAAATGTCTCCAGGTCTTGAGTGCGTGCACTACGGCTGCTAGTTCCAAATCATGGGTGGCATAATGCAACTCATGAGGTCGTAGTTGTCTGGAGGCATAGGCTACAACCTTTCCATCTTGCATGAGTACTCCTCCAAGTCCTTGATGTGAAGCATCACAATAAACCTGGAAATCCTTCCGTATATAGGGCAAAATCAACACTGGGGCTGTGACCAAACGTTTCTTCAACTCCTGGAAACTGGCTTCGCATTCCTCAGTCCAAATATACTTAGACTCTTTCTTCAACAAATCCGTCATGGGATTGGAAATCTTTGAGAAATTCTCAATGAACCTCCGGTAATATTCGGCAAGTCCGAGGAAACTGCGGATCTCCTTAACTGAGGTGGGTGACTTCCACTCGGTGATGGCTTCAACCTTAGTGGGGTCTACGGCTATTCCATCTCCGGAAATAACATGTCCAAGGAATCCGACTTCCCTCAACCAAAATTCACATTTGCTAAACTTGGCATATAACTGATGTAATCTCAGCTTCTCCAGAACTAAATGCAAATGTTCCTTGTGTTCTTCCTCGTTCTTGGAGAATATCAATCTGTCATCGATGAACACCACAACAAACTTTCCAAATATTCCATAAACACTTTGTTCATCAAATTCATGAAGTAGGCAGGAGCATTAGTCAAACCAAAGGACATGACAGTATACTCATACAAGCCATACCTTGTGGTGAAAGCTGTTTTGGGTATATCCTGTTCACGAATCTTCAGTTGGTGATACCCTGATCGAAGATCGATCTTGGAGAATACTTTGGCGCCTACTAGCTGATCAAACAAGTCATTAATCATCAGCAGAGGGTACTTGTTCTTGATAGTCACCTCGTTCAACGCACGATAATCGACTACCATTCTCAACGTTTTATCCTTCTTCTCCACCAAAAGAACTGCGGCTCCCCAAGGTGAAGAACTTGGGAGAATATATCCCTTGTCCAATAGCTCCTTAATCTGCTACTTGATTTCCAGTAAATCATTTGCGGGCATCTGATAGGGTCTCTTGGAAATTGGGGTTGTCCCTGGTTGTAGATCTATTAGGAACTCCATCTCCCTATCTCGTGGCATGCCTGGTAATTCTTCTGGGAATACATCCGGAAAGTCTTTTACCACATGTACTTCCTCCTGAACAACTCCTGATGAGCTCCAGAGTTGAACTTCCCTTGAGTATACTTCCTCTTGCGGTTCTCAATTTGTTGCACCTCGATCTTGTAGCGTCCATCTTGGGGGCAAAACAGCAACAAATTGATAACCGCAAGAGGAATTATACTCAAGGGAAGTTCAACTCTGGAGCTCATCAGAAGCCCCGCTACTCCCCGTACTCAGGGAATACCAGATCAGGTACCGGTAAGTTTGGAAAGCACACTCTAGCCATGCACAACCATGGAGGCCACAACCATGGAGGAAATGGGAATGCCCGTCCCAACCATGGTAACTTCAAGACTGACAATGGGAATGGGAACAACAACCAGCACCGTCACGCTCCTACTCAGAAGGATCTGAGTCACATCACCTGTTTCAAGTGCCAGAAGGCAGGGCACTATGCTACTGAGTGTTCCCAGAGCAAGCAGGGAAATGGAAACGGCAACAACAATGGCAACTCCGCAGCCAAGAAGCCAAATCCGCTTCCTCGTGCCCAAATGAACCACCTCGACGTGGAAGAAGTCTATGATCAACCCGAGACTGTGGTTGGTAAGTTTTTATTGCATTCACATCCAGTTACAGTACTTTTTGATTCTGGTGCAACTCAGTCATTCATATCAAGGGTAGTTGTGGATAAGTATGGTTTGCCCACCAAAACCCTTAGTCAGCCCATTAAGGTCAGTTCCCCAGGAGGTATGATGATGGCAGGGATAGGATGCCATGCCTTGAAACTCAATATAGGAAACCATGTTTTTCCTACCGACCTCATCATCTTAGAATCCCAGGGATTGGATGTAATCCTAGGCATGGATTGGATGACCAAGTATGAAGGAAATCTTGATTGCCCTAGCAAGTCTGTTTCACTCACCACCCCGGAGAACAAGAGGATTAAGTATGTATCCCGACGTACACGTATGAGTGCTCGGTTAAATTCTCTCACAGGAGTTGTTCAGAAGGAAGTACCTGTGGTAAAAGACTTTCCGGATGTATTCCCGGAAGAATTACCAGGCATGCCACCAGATAGGGAGATTGAGTTCCTAATAGAGCTACAACCAGGGACATCCCCAATTTCCAAGAGACCCTATCGGATGCCCGCAAATGATTTAGTGGAAATCAAGAAGCAGATTAAGGAGCTATTGGACAAGGGATATATTCGCCCAAGTTCTTCACCTTGGGGAGCCCCAGTTCTTTTGGTGGAGAAGAAGGATAAAACCTTGAGAATGGTAGTCGATTATCGTGCCTTGAACGAGGTGACTATCAAGAACAAGTACCCTCTGCCGATGATTATGACTTGTTTGATCAGCTAGTAGGCGCCAAAGTATTGTCCAAGATCGATCTTCGATCAGGGTATCACCAACTGAAGATTCGTGAACAGGATATACCCAAAACAGCTTTCACCACAAGGTATGGCTTGTATGAGTATACTGTCATGTCCTTTGGTTTGACTAATGCTCCTGCCTACTTCATGAATTTGATGAACAAAGTGTATATGGAATATTTGGACAAGTTTGTTGTGGTGTTCATCGATGACATATTGATATTCTCCAAGAACGAGGAAGAACACAAGGAACATTTGTGTTTAGTTCTGGAGAAGCTGAGAGAACATCAGTTATATGCCAAGTTTAGCAAATGTGAATTTTGGCTGACGGAAGTCGGATTCCTTGGACATGTTATTTCCGGAGATGGAATAGCCGTAGACCCCACTAAGGTTGAAGCCGTCATCGAGTGGAAGTCACCCACCTCAGTTAAGGAGATCCGCAGTTTCCTCGGACTTGCTGGATATTACTGGAGGTTCATTGAGAATTTCTCAAAGATTTCCAAGCCCATGACGGAGTTGTTGAAGAAAGAGTCTAAGTATATTTGGACTAAGGAATGCGAAGCCAGTTTCCAGGAGTTGAAGAAACGTTTGGTCACAGCCCCAGTGTTGATTTTGCCCAATATTTGGAAGGATTTCCAGGTTTATTGTGATGCTTCACGTCAAGGACTTGGAGGAGTACTCGTGCAAGATGGAAAGGTTGTAGCCTATGCCTCCAGACAACTACGACCTCATGAGTTGCATTATGCCACCCATGATTTGGAACTAGGAGCCGTAGTGCACGCACTCAAGACCTGGAGACATTTCCTTGTCGGAAATAGTTGTGATGTTTACACCGATCATAAGAGCCTGAAGTATATCTTCACGCAGAAAGAGTTGAACCTCAGACAGAGGAGATGGTTAGAGTTAATCAAGGACTATGACATGAGATTACATTACCATCCAGGTAAGGCAAATGTGGTAGCAGATGCCTTGAGTCGGAAAGCTTATGTGAATACACTCACAGTGGGAGGATTACCCAAAGAGTTAGCCGATGATCTCAAAGAGCTCAGGCTAGAGATAGTTCCAAGCGGATATGTTGCCACACTTGAGATCCAGTCCACCTTGACCGAAAGAATTCGTGAAGCTCAGAAGACGGACAAGGAGATAGCTGAGATTAAGTAGATACTGAAAGATGATAAAGCTAAATGTTTTCGTGAGGATTAAGAAGGAACTCTGTGGTTTGAGAACCACATCTATGTGCCCAATGACCCAGAGCTCAGGAAGTTGATACTTCAAGAAGCCCACGATTCCCCTTACTCGATACACCCAGGCAACACCAAGATGTACCTGGATTTGAAGGAAAGTTATTGGTGGACAGGTATGAAGAAGGATATTGCAGAACATGTTGCAATATGTGATGTTTGTCAGCGAGTAAAAGCGGAACATCAGAAACCAGCAGGGTTGTTCCAACCTTTGCCGATACCCGAGTGGAAATGGGAAAAGCTTGGTATGGATTTCATCACACGATTGCCCAGGACTCGTTCAGGCTATGATTCCATCTGGGTAGTGGTAGATCGCTTGACCAAGGTGGCTCATTTCATTCCAGTGAAGACCACCTATACCAGTGCTAAGCTAGCCAAGATATATATGACCAAGATCGTATGTCTGCATGGAGTTCCGAGGATTATTGTGTCAGATAGAGGAACACAATTTACCTCAAAGTTTTGGCATCAGTTACATGAAACTTTGGGTACAAGACAGGAGTTCAGTACAGCTTTTCATCCACACACCGATGGACAGACTGAGAGAGTCAACTAGATTCTGCAAGACATGTTGAGAGCTTGTGCGCTATATTATGGATCCAGTTGGGATGACAACTTACCTTACGCAGAATTCTCATACAACAATAGTTATCAGACCAGTCTGAAGATGGCCCCTTTCGAAGCTTTATACGGAAGGAGGTGCAAAACACCACTGATGTGGGATGGTGTTGAAGACTGAAAACTTTTTGGTCCCGACCTTATGTGAGATTCTGAAGAGAAAGTCAAGTTGATTCGTGACAGACTCAAGATAGCTCAATCTCGACAGAAGAGTTATGCTGACAGCAAACGTAAGGAAGCGACGTATGAAGTGGGAGACCGAGGATATCTTCGTGTGTCCCCACTTCGAGGAATCAAGAGGTTTGGTGTTAAAGGAAAGTTAGCACCCAGATTCATAGGCCCCTACAAAATTCTTGAACGTAGAGGCGAAGTTGCATACAAGCTGGAATTGCCGGAAGGATTGTCCGGAGTTCATGATGTTTTCCATGTTTCCCAGCTGAAGAAATGCCATGCTGAAATGGCTGATATTACCTTGAGAGACACAGTGCCCCTAGAGGCCATACAACTTGACAGCGATCTGACCTACGAGGAGAAGCCTGTCAGAATCCTCGAGACTGCCAATAGAGTTACCCGCAGCAGGATCATCAAGTTCTGTAAGGTTTTGTGGAGTCACCACACCGAGGAAGAAACCACTTGGGAACGCGAAGAAGATCTTCGTAGAGACCATCCGCACCTATTTTCTAGCCAACCCGAATCTTGAGGGCGAGATTCATCTTAAGGTAGGTAGGTTTGTAACATCCCAAAATTCCATTTTGGAATGTTATGAAATATAGCTATGTATCATCATCATCATTGCTTGAATGTATGAAATAGTTGAAATGCTTCTTCTGACTTTCTGAAAGCCCCTTTCTATTTTCCAATGATGTTGCTTTCACCTATTTGAAAACCTTGGAAAAAGTTCAAAATAAGAGGGGAGTAACATGACACTCCACACCAGGTTCATCTTGGTGATATATTTGAACAAAAAGAACCAGGGGGTCCTTTAAAAAATATTTGCAAAAGGTTTTAAAAACCTAATAGGCAATTTCTGAAAAATATTTTTTTAAAGTATTCAAATGACCGAGGAATAATGTTCATGGAATAGCATTAATTCTCCTAATCATTTTTATATATATATTGCCTATATTTGGAAAAGTTTTGAATGCTTTTAAAGAGGTTTTACTGCCCTGGATTTAAAAAGGGAAACAGATTTATATTTAACGGGCCGGCCCACGGGCATTTACTCGTGGATTCATTACGAGTCGGCCGACCGACGCGCAGACACCGCCTCCCTCTCTCTGACAGCGGGCCCCACCCGACCGACCGCTGGATCAACGCGGTCGCCTTTTTCCTCGCGCGAGCGCTGCCCTCTCCTTCCTTCCCCTCGCTCTGCCTCGCCCCTATATAAGAGTGGACACCCTCCTCTCTCCATTCCACACCGAAACCCCCTCCTCACCTTGCCGGAGCGCTGCCCCTCACCTCGCCGGAGTCCCTGTCCCGACCGAACCCTCCTCGAGCTCCTGGACGTCGACTCCCTAGTCCCCTCACCCCACCGTCTCCACCAATCGATGCCGGACGCCAGCCGCAGTCGCCTGGACTCCTCCGACAACCTCCTCGACCACCGGAGTGATGCCCCGATGACCTCGTCGACTCGGCCTCGCCGGAGGACACCTTCGCCGGTGACCCCACACGCTGTGAGCCCCTCCCCCACTCTCTCCCGTTCGATCATGGATCAACGATCCTGATTAGATCGTTTAGTAACGCGAACCGGTATGTGCTAAGCTCCGGTCGCCCGCCCGCAGTCACCCAGCGCTCACCCTCTTAGCCAACCAACGCTTGCCACGTAGCACTGACCGTTCTGTAGATTTTGTTTATTTTCTATTTTGTTTTAGTTAACAGAAACTTTTCTGATTTTGTTTTAGCTGTATCTTTTAAACTATTTAGTGTTTTGAATGGTTTTTTTGCATTAGCTTACTTATTTCATGTTGTTTCACGCTGTAGTCTTAGATTTTAAATTTGAACCTTAGAATTTGAATTGAATCAAATTTGCTCAAATCACTCAAATCTGAATAACTATAGTTTAAAAATAGATTTTGATATGAATCTTTTTGCTACTACTTGGTATTACTTAGGACTATCATCATGCTTAGTTTGACGTTCTTTAGCTTGAATTTGTTTAGTGTTCTAGCTATAAACAGATTCTGCCTAGTAGTTAGTATAGTTTAGTTAATTTAGTTTTTAGTTAGTTTAAATCAGATTTGCTATATCTTGTTTTAGTAGGTTCTGTTGCTTAAAGATTAGGTGTTTTACTTACTGTTAATAAAAAAATAAAATTGCTTAGTTTATTTCTTTATTGTTATAGGTATCTCAACTCATTTTCAACTAGGTATAATTTGTTATAAAACAAACTAGTTAGTAATAGTTTTCTTCTAACAAAGTTTTATATAATTAAATTCTGTTTTCTAAGAAGAGTTTTTAGTAAATTCTTTTTCTGTTAATATAATGTATGTTAATTAATAATAAGTTTTGTTTTACTCTTTGTTAGTAAAACTATAGTTACCTCATATAGTAGTGTTTATCAAAACTTTTAAAAAGACCATACTAATATTTTTCTTAACAAAACTTTAAATGGATTTGATTCTGTTATTAATAAAATATTTTATTATGTCCTTGCTGTCAACTATTGTTTTGTTAATACAGGTAGTGTTACTATGTTAGTAGTGGTTTACCCATCACCTTTTTGAAAACAAAACCTTGTGTGTTCTCTTGCTTGTGATTTGTGCATTGTTTTGTCTTGATTATTTACTAGTTCATTACTGATTTTTGTGAGTTACAATATTTTTGTGGTATGCTTATTGAGCGCTTTTGTTTGCTTCGTTAGATTATCCGGAGTGCGAGGCTTGTTACCTAGAGTCACTCACGTACGAAGATCGTCAATCAGGCAAGTCACTTTGATCATGTATACCTATGTTTTATTGCATTAGTTCTTCCATCACCCCAATTGTATGCAGAGTAGGTAAATTGGAAACTTGGTTACTTGCTGTAGTATCATGTGGTAGGTACCCCCCCTCTCAACCCTTTGACACATTTGGTCCCGGGAAACATTGTTTTACATTTTGCTATCCTATTAGTAGACGGGGTTGGTTGTGTGATTCATGAAAGTTGAGAGAGTTAATAATTTCAAGACCTACATGATGATCAAGTCTCCAAGACTTCAAGTTTTCAACTTACCTCTGGGTGAATGATGGTTGAACGGCGCCCTGGAGAAACCAGTGGTTAGCCTAGATGATGCTGCAGATGTGCCAGTATTCATGCGGAAAGGTCCACCCAGGCACAAAGGGATGGAAGGATACTTCAAGACCCAAGGCTTACCTGCATAGCCACAAGTCATTATGGGCTCTGGCTTGGTTGGATATCGTGGTGACCCTGGACAGGCGGTGCTATGAGAGGTAGAAGAACGATAGGAAAGGATGGGCACCGACAGAGTCGCAGGGAAACCCTTTGGAAGACCATGTTTTGGTCATCCGTTTCTCAAACACCCTGAAGTGCGAGAAATCAAACGGAGGCGACCAAATCTTGTGGGGAACATGTGCAAAAATCTACAGAGTACTCAACCTAATCGATTAGCCGTGTCCACGGTCATGCACAACTTGAGACAAAGGAACTGAAACTTCCGGAATTCTCAACATAATTAATATGATGATGTGGGTATTAATAACTTGGGTATGAGAATTGGTTGGTGGAACCATCTCATTAATCAACCAACTTAGTAATAATTATTCTTAGCCCTCTCTTGATGTAGGAAAAATTTGGCTTTACGCAAAAATTTACTACCCCACCTGCCATATATGCATGTAGATTAGATGATTATCTTTTCACCCCTCTCTTGTGACTTTGCCGGCATATTCCATATGCTCACCTACACGGCTGCAACGTATCATGTTGCAGAGTACTTTTCCGACCAGCAGTGAGGATACGCTCTACGCTCGGTGAGATGCCCTTGGAGTCAGATGGACTCATCTACCTTCGATGCTTCCGCAAGATTTAGATATTCTCATGAGTTGGCCTTCAACCACTTTATTGTAATCTTTATTGTAATAAAAGACTCTATATGAGAGTTACGATTAATAAATGTTGTGTAATTTCCCTTTGATATATACATTGATGTACCGTGTGTGTACAAGCATGATCTTGGGATGGTACAGAAATACCGGAGATTCGACCTTTCAGGTCGGGTCGCTACAACTGACCTCGGTCGCGTTCGCATCGTGCAGGAGTGCAATGGGCGATTGGCACATGATCCCTGCACGCATAGGATTTAGACCGGTGGGCTGGCCTCTTCGTTGAGTCTAGGTGGGGCAACAACATTTTGATATCCCGAGGCCGGGCATGACCATGAAAAGTTTGTCCGGCCGGAGGTGATTCAAGCGTGCGGGGAATATGTGGTGCACCCCTGCAGCGATGATAATCTATTCGAATATTCATGTCCACGGTAACAGGACGATTTGGAGTTGTACCTTGACCTTATACAACTACAATTGTGAGTCTAAGTTGAAATGTGGCTCCGGGATTGCTTCCTCGCAGGGAGTCGAGGAAGAATCTCTAGGCGTGGTTACTTAATAAAATTGCTACAATAAAATACTACTATATGTGAGTTACCAGTCTACTCTCTTCTAATGCTACAAGATGCTGAAGATGCTAGTCTTCGATAGGACTAGGCCTTCCTCCTATTCTTGCTTTTTGTTGTCAGTCCAGATATACCCCATTCCTTGATAATGATGCATACTTAGCATAGTTCTGATGTCAGTATTGCGAGTACTTTGGATGAGTACTCACCGCTGCTTTGCTTTCTCTTTCCCCATTGATACAATTCTGCGTTCAAACGTTGTAGTGTAGGAGATGGTGTACGCCGGAGACGACTACTACACCACCACAGGAGCCAACTACTACGTGGAGGCGGCCCCCAACCAGCAGTAGGATAGGAGGTTCCCAGGCAAGAGGCCTCGCCTCTTTCGATCTATTGTTATGTTTGTGCTAGCCTTCTTAAGGCAAAACTTGTTTAACTTATGTCTGTACTTAGATATTTTTTGCTTTCGCTGACTCGTGCTTGTCGAGCTTTGTATTCGAGCCCTCGAGGCCCCTGGCTTGTAATATGAAGTTGTATGACTTTAATTTGTGTCTAGAGTTGTGTTGTGATATTGATTAGTGACTGCCTAATCTTGATCGTATGCAATGCATGTATGTTTAGTGTACGGCAAAATCGAGGGCGTCACAAGTTGGTATCAGAGCTGACTGCCTATAGGTAGCCCCCTTTCCAACTCCTTGTCCGATGTTGAGTCTAGTACTTGAAAAAACTTTTACTAACATTGTTGTGTGGGTTACGGGACCACATCTCAATCGAGTGGTATTAGGATCTTTTATTCCTGGTCTATACGCTGGGTTCTAAACTCTCTCCTCTTTTAGGTTAAAGATTCTATTAACTCTAACTCTAGGTTCTCATAACTACTTCCCCCGGAGAGTCCCTTATTCCAGATGACGACTTGATTTACTAGAAGGCTCCAAATATACTCTTTGATGTTTTCCCGAGAACTTATGTTCATCGCATTTGCAATTCCCTTTCACCGTCAACCCCTATGCATGACTGCATGTAATTGTCCCTCATACTTTCATATCCAGTTACTCTTGTTATTACAAATGACATCAAATTTTCTTACCGGGGATTCGTCCTTCCTCGATTGATCGTGTGTTTCACATGACTCTTTGAAATGCTATTCGATCTTCCGTAATTCCCAGTAGCCTTTTGCGCTTGACCTTTCTCACTTGCTTGCATTATGGCTAATTCCATATGTCTAGCAATACTAAGTAAATCATTTGTGGTTTCCATTTGATTTTAATGATTCAGCCCGTGTGTGAGTGCACGCAGTCATCAGTCGTTTTATCATAAGTTATCCGTTAGGCTTAGATGTTTTTCCAAATATAATTTGGTTATTGACAATTCAACTTTGATTTATTGTCCATCTAAATCCATTCAACTTACTTGTATTTGATCGGAGCATCTATTTCTGATACACCAATTTGGAAATCTTAATTCCTTTGGTTATTTAACCACCGAATTATTGGATGTTCTATAATCTGATGCCTTGCATTCTTTCTCCCTCTAATTTGGTACTTATACTCACATCAGGTCCTTTGTGGACCGCCAGACCCATTGTTGGGTTATTATCCGATAGCATCTTTCACTTTCAAAGTATTGTGGTGTTATTCCCCTGAGGAGTGATGCCATTCGTAAATCGTGTCTTCTCCCTCTGATAAGATGTATCCCATGCTTTTGTTAGTCATGCTCTGTGGTAAAGCATGTGTTAATTACTCTTAAAACTTGTGGTATATGTTCCTAAGATGCCCCAATGGGTTGGACGTATGCCTTCCTTAACTCGTGTGAACCCGACAGTTTTCACGAGTCATACTTTTCTAGTGTTTTTCCAGATAATCTTCCAAAACTATAATTTCGCCAAAGGCGAGGTGTAAATGGAAGGTGATGCATTGATGAAGTGGGAGTCGACCTTGACCTGTTGGGGAACGTTGCATGGGAAACAAAAAATTTCCTACGCACACACAAGATCTATCCATGGTGATGAGCATCTACGAGAGGGAGAGTGGATCTACGTACCCTTGTAGATTGCTAAGCGGGAAGCATTAAGAAACGCGGTTGATGTAGTCGAACGTCTTCGCGATCCAAATCACCGAGGGTTCGCGATCAATTCACAATCCGTCCCGATCTAGCACCGAACGGACGACACCTCCACGTTCAACACACGTACGGATTGATGACGATCTCTGCCTTCTTGATCCAACAAGTGGGATCGTAGAGGTAGATGAGTTCTCTGGAAGCGCGACAACATTTTGGCGATGGTGGTGGAGTAATTCCAGCAGGGCATTGCCTAAGCACTGCTGAAACCAATCTAGAAGAGAAACTACGAACTAGAGGAGAGGGTTGCACGTGGCTGAAAATCTATATGCAAAAACCCTAACACCTATAGTATATATCGGAGGTGGAGAGGAGGATTATTGGAGGGAGGACTCCTCCTCCTCCACTCCTAGTAGGATTAGGACTCCTTCCTTATTTCCACCTTTTTGCCTTTTTCCACCTTTTTCCACTTTCGACTTTCTTCCCAGCCGCATGGGCCTTCTTTGGGACTTTGGCTAGCCCACTAAGGACTGGTATTCGTCCTCCCACAGCCCATGTAGCCTCTTGGGTCGAAATACTCCTCCCAATGGTCCCCCGGTACCTTCCCGGCACTCCCGGTACACAACCGATGAGCCCGAAACCTTTCCGGTGACAAAATCAGGACTTCCTATATATCAATCTTTACCTTCGGACCATTTCGAAGCTCCTCATGACGTCCGAGATCTCATCCGGGACTCCAAACAACCTCTGGTCACCACCATGCATAACTCTATACTACCAAAATGTCACCAAACCTTAAGTGTGCAGACCCTACGGGTTCGAGAACTATGTAGACATGACCGAGACACCTCTACGGTCAATAACCAATAGCAGGACCTGGATGCCCATATTGATTCCTACATATTCTACGAAGATCTTTATCAGTCAAACCTCTATGCCAAGGATTCAGTTAATCTCGTATGATGTTCCCTTTGTTCTTCGATATGTTACTTGTCCGAGATTCGATCGTCTGTATCTCCATACCTAGTTCAATCTCGTTGCCGGCAAGTGTTTTTACTCGTTTCCATAATACAAGATCCCATGGCTAACACTTAGTCACATTGCTTGCAAGGCTCATTGTGATGTTGTATTTTCCGAGTGGGCCCTGAGATACGTCTCCATCATACGGAGTAACAAATCCCAGTGTTGATCCATGCCAACCCAATAGACACCCTCGGAGATACCTGTAGAGAACCTTTATAGTCACCCAGTTACGTTCCGATGTTTGATACACACAAGGTACTCCTCCGGTGTTCATGAGTTGCATGATCTCATGGTCATAGGAACATATACTTGACATGCAGAAAAACTGTAGCAATAAACTGACACAATCATATGCTACATTTATAGTTTGGGTCTTGTCCATCCCATCATTCTCCTAATGATGTGACCCCGTTATCAAATGACATCACATGTCAAAGGCTAGGAAACCTTGAACATCTTTGATCAACGAGAGTATGGATAATAAACAATTATCATGAACAAGGAAATATAATAATAAACACTTTATTTATTGCCTCTAGGGCATATTTCCAACAGTGGCCATCTCGGCCAGCTTGAGCTTTGGCCAGTGCACCATGGTCCTTGCAAAGGCCATGCGAGCTCCCTCGATACACGTAGACTGCTTTAGAGCGTCAATCCGGGGAGTAGCATCGCTCAGGTTCTGCACCAAGCTGAAGTTCCTGCCTAACGGCTCTTCAGGCCACAGCTGGATACAGATGTCCTTCATGGCCGGCTACGCCATCTGGTGCAGCTCCATCATTTGCTTCATCTGCTCGATCAGAAGGGGAGAGCGCTTGGGGAACTCAAACTGGACCCAGAATAGCCGGGCCTCATCACCTTCCACCCACGAAGCGTAAAACTTGTTCGCATCCACCGTGCTCTTGAGGGGGTCTGAACATGCACCTGAGGAATGCCACACCCATGTGAGAAATGCGAACTTGCTATCACCAAATGTACACTATAGTAAGTATGGCTTACCATCCATGACCGCCTTGACTTGGCAGACTTCCTGATCAAAGAACCGTCTGTCCACCCGCTCCTTCTAGACCTCGGATTTCTACAAAAGTGTTGTCTATTCACTAGAGGCATACTAGGGACGAAGTGTTGTCTATTTACCCACACATGTAATGTGTTTCCAATCAATACAATTATAGCATGGATAATAAACAATTATCATGAACAAGGAAATATAATAATAAAAACTTTATTTATTGCCTCTAGGGCATATTTCCAACAGTATCCCACTTGCACTAGAGTCAATAATCTAGTTCACATCACTATGTGATTTACATTGTGATGAATCGAACACCCATGCAGTTCTGGTGTTGATCATGTTTAGACCTTGGAAGAGGTTTAGTCAACGGGCCTGCAACATTCAGATCCGTGTGCACTTTGCAAATATTTATGTCCTTCTCCTTGATGTAATCATGGATGAAATTGAAGCATCGCTTTATGTGTCTGGTCCTCTTGTGAACCTTGGTTCCTTGGCCAGAGCAATGGCACCAGTGTTGTCACAGAACAGAGTCATTGGATTAAGTGCACTAGGCACTACTCCAAGATCTGTCATGAACTGCTTCATCCAGACACCTTCCTTCGCTGGCTCCGAGGCTGCGATGTACTCCGCCTCGCATGTAAAATCGGCTACCACGCTTTGCTTGGAACTGCACTAGCTTACTGCTCCCCCGTTGAGAATAAATACGTATCCGGTTTGCGACTTAGAGTCATCCGGATCAGTGTCAAAGCTTGCATCGACGCAACCCTTTTTGACGAGCTCTTCATCACGTCCATAAACGAGAAACATTTCCTTGGTCCTTTTCAGGTACTTAAGGATATTCTTGACCGCTGTCCAGTGCTCCATTCCAGGATCACTTTGAAACCTTTCGGCCACACTTATGGCAAGGCTGACATCGGGTCTTGTGCACAACATTGCATACATGATAGAGCCTATAGCTGAAGCATAGGGGATGACAATCAACTTCTCTCTATCTTCTGCATTCACTGGGCATTGTGGCTTACTCAACTTCACACCTTCTAACACAGGCAAGAACCCCTTCTTGGACTGATCCATTTTGAACATCTTCAAAACTTTATCAAGGTATGTGTTCTATGAAAGTGCTATTAAGCGTGTCAATCTATCTCTATAGATCTTAATGCCTAATTTGAAATCACCTTCTCCTAGGTCCTTCATTGAAAAACTCTTCTTCAAATATTCCTTCATGCTTTCTAGCATTTCTATATTGTTTCCAATCAGCAATATGTCATCCACATATAATATTAGAAACTCTATAGAGCTCCCACTCACTTTCTGGTAAATACAAACTTCTCCATAAAGTTGTATAAACCCAAATGCTTTGATCACCTCATCAAAATGCTTGTTCCAACTCCGAGATGCTTGCACCAGTCCATAAATGGATCACTGGAGTTTGCAAACTTTGTCAGCATTCTATGGATCGACAAAACCTTCTGGTTGCATCATATACAAATCTTCCTCAAGGAAACCATTGAGGAACGCTATTTTGACATCCACCTGCCAAATTTCATAGTCAAAATATGCAGCTATTGCTAACATGATTCTGACAGACTTAAGCATCGCTACGGGTGAGAAGGTCTCATCGTAGTCAACTCCTTGAACTTGTGAAAAACCCTTTGCCACAAGTCGAGGTTTATAGACGATGACATTATCGTTTGCGTTTGTCTTCTTCTTAAAGATTCATTTATTCTGAATGGCCTTTCGCCCTTCAGGTAATACTTCTAAAGTCCATACTTTGTTTTCATACATGGATCCCATCTCGAATTTCATGGCCTCGAACCATTTCTCGGAACCCGGGCCCATCACCACTCATCCATAGCTCGTAGGTTCATTGTTGTCTAACAACATGACCTCCAAGACAGGGTTGTCGTACCACTTAGGAGCAGTACGCGCCCTAGTGGACCTAAGAGGTTCAATAGTAACTTGATCCGGAGATTCATGATCATCATCATTTACTTGCTCTTCAACTGTCGTAGGCTCCACAGAAACATCTTTCTACGCTGCGCTACTCTCTGGTTGAAGTAAAGGTTCAATAACTTCATCAAGTTCTATTTTCCTCCCAATCAATTCTTTCGAGAGAAACTCTTTCTCAAGAAATGTTCCGTTATTGGAGACAAACAATTTGCCTTCGGATCTGAGATAGAAGGTATACCCAACTGTCTCTTTCGGGTATCCTATGAAGATGCATTTCTCCGCTTTGGGTTCCAGCTTTTTAGGCTGAAGCTTTTTGACATAAGCATCACATCCCCAAACTTTAAGAAATGACAACTCTGGCCTCTTACCAAACCAAAGTTCATATGGTGTCGTCTCAATGGATTTTGATGGTGCCCTAGTTTAAGTGAATGCAGCTGTCTCCAATGCATAACCCCAAAATGATAGTGGCAAATCGGGAAGAGACATCATAGAATGCACCATATCTAATAAGGTTCGATTACAATGTTTGTACACACCATTACGTTGTGGTGTTCCAGGCGTTGTCAACTGTGAAACAATTCCACACTGTCTTAAGTGACTGCCAAACTCATAACTCAGATATTCAACTCCTCGATCAGATCGTAGGAATTTGATCTTCTTGTTACGACGATTCTCAACTTCACTCTGAAATTATTTGAACTTTTCAAACATTTCAGACTTGTGTTTCATTAAGTAAATATACCCATATCTACTTAAGTCATCAGTGAAGGTGAGAAAATAACGATATCCATCGCGCGTTGCAACATTCATTGGACCGCACACATCAGTATGTATGATTTCCAACAAGTCACTTGCCCGTTCCATTGTTCCAGAGAACGGCGTTTTAGTCATCTTGCCCATGAGGCATGGTTCACGTGTGTCAAGTGATTCAAAATCAAGTGATTCCAAAAGTCCATCGGCATGGAGCTTCCTCATGCATTTTACACCAATATGACCCAAACGGCAGTGCCACAAGAAAGTGGTACTATCATTATCAACTCTACATCTTTTGGCATCAATGGTATGAACATGTGTATCATCACTATCAAGATTCAATATGAATAAACCCCTCGCATTGGATGCATGACCATAAAAGATATCACTCATATAAATAGAACAACCATCATTCTCTGATTTAAATGAGTAACCGTCTCGTAATAAACAATATCCAGATATAATGTTCATGCTTAACGCAAGAACTAAATAAAAATTATTTAGGTTCATCACTAATCCCGATGGTAATCGAAGAGAGAGCGCGCCGACGGCGATCACATCAACCTTGGAACCATTCCCCACGTGCATCGTCAATTCGTCCTTCGCCAGCCTTCATCTATTCCGTAGTTCTTGTTTTGGGTTGCAAATGTGAGCAACCAAACCGGTATCAAAAACACAGGCACTACAACGAGAGCTAGTAAGGTACACATGAATAACATGTATATCATATATACCTTGTTTGTTGTTGGCCGCCTTCTTGTCAGCCAGGTACTTGGGGCAGTTCCGCTTCTAGTGACCAGTTCCCTTGCAATGAAAGCACTTAGTTTCTTGCTTGGGTCTAGGCTTGGGTTTCATTATAGGAGGAGCAACTGCATTGCCATCCTTCTTGGATTTACCCTTCTTTCCCTTGCCATTCTTCTTGAAACTAGCCGTTTTATTGACCATCAACACTTGATGTTCTTTCCGGATTTCAGACTCAGCGACTTTCAGCATCGCAAATAGCTCGGCGACTGACTTGTTCATCCCGTGCATGTTATAGTTCATCACAAAGCTCTTGTAGCTAGGTGACAATGATTGCAGAACTCTGGCAGTGATTGCCTCTCGCAGAAGGGGCATTCCCAACTTCGCCAGACGAGTCGAATACCCAAACATTCTGGGTATACGTTCACTGATAGACCCTTTCTCCTCCATTTTGTAAGCATAGAACTTAACGGAGGTCTCATACCTCTCGGTCCGGGAAAGATAAGCTTCAACTCCTGGAACATCTCATATGCTCCATGATGTTCAAAGCGTCTTTGAAGTCCCGGTTCTAAGCCATATGACTTCTGGGAAGCCATGAGGATAATCCTTAGATTACGGTCCCAGTCCACAAAGTTACTTCCATCATCTTTCAACTTAGCTTTCCCTAGGAACGCATTAAAATTCAGGGGTGTTACTGCACGAGCCATTGATCTACAACATAAATATGCAAAGGTTACTTAGACTATTGTTCAAGATAATGAGTTTAGTTAATCAAATTACTAAAACTCCCACTCAAATTGACATCCCTCAGATCATCTGAGTGACACATGATCCAAATTCACCAACTCAAGTCCGATCATCACGTGAGTTGAGGTGGTTTCAATGGTGAACATCATCATGTTGATCATATCTACTATATGACTCATGTTCGACCTTTCGGTCTCTTGTGTTCCGAGGCCTTGTCTGTACATGCTAGGCTCATCAAGTTTAACCTGAGTGTTCTGCATGTGCAACACTGGCTTGCACCCGTTGTATGTGAACGTAAAGTCTATCACACCCGATCCTCACGTGGTGTCTCGACATGATGAATTTTCGGAACGGTGCACACTCGGGGAGAACACAATTCATCTTGCAATTTAAGTGTGGGATCACATTATAATGCTACCGACGTCCTAAGAAAAACAAGGTGCATAAAAGAATTAACATCACATGCAAATCAGAAGTGACATGATATGGCCATGAACTTGTGCTTTTGATCTCCATCTTGAAAGCACCGGTATGATTTCCATCGTCACTAGCATGACACCATGATCTTCATCATCTTGATCTCCATCAACGTGTCGCCATCGGGGTTGCCACGCTCACCATGCTTCTACTACTATTGCTATCGTTTAGCGATAAAGTAAAGCATTACATAGCTCTTAATGATTGACACAGAGGTCATACAATAATTAAAGACAACCCTATGACTCCTGTCGGTTGCCGTACTCATCGACATGCAAGTCGTGATGTTCTATACAATACATGATCATCTCATACATCACATATATCTCATCATATAATTGGCCATATCACATCACAACATACCCTACAAAAACAAGTTAGACGTCCTCTAATTGTTGTTGCATGTTTTACGTGGCTGCTACAGGTATCTAGCAAGAACAATTCTTACCTACACGAAAACCACAACGGTGATGCATAAGTTGCTTTTCAACCTTCTCAAGGACCGTGTCATGGTTTTGTCACGGCAAATGTCCGGGTGAAGGGACTTGGATTCGACGCTATCGCTAAGGTGATGGACTCAAAGGGGTTGATTGGGATGAAGGACACGGGTTTACCCAGGTTCAACCCCTCAAGTAGAGGTAACAGCCTACGTCCTTCTTGTGTTTGTATTGCTTTTGTGTATCGATTGCAAGGGAGATGATTGCTTGACCTAGTTCTCGATAGTTGATCTCTCTAAGTCGCCTCGGTTCTCGCCTTTATATAGGAGGTCAAGACCATGGGTCATACAAGTCGTAACCAACTCTCACAATCATGTCTAAGTCTATCTCTACCTTATCTTGCCTTCCTAAACAAGTTGTCTCTGGGCGGTTCACCGCCCGGGTCTTCATACCTTCTCCGTCCGGGCCACCTCCCGGCCCACCTTGTCACCCACCCAACGTCTTGGGCTTAAGTCTTCATAGCCCATCTTTGGGCTGGTGTACGAGCCGCCTGTTGTGACCCGGAGCCTTAAGGGCGGGTCTCACCATGGGGCTATATCCCCAACATTAGGCCCCAGGTTGATTTGAGCTTGCTCACTTTAGCCTCCTTAATTAGCGGTGAGTCTCACTTATGTCACCTGAAAATAAATGATAACCCATCGTGACGTCATGTCAAATATGTCAGAAAGATCCTCCGACGTCTGCAACGAATCTTCCCTTATTAAATGGACGGTCCGAGAATCGAGGCATCCGCCTCGGCCAAATAATACTCATCACCTGGATTTTCGCACATGTTTCCACCTTTGCCTATTAAATAGGATCGCAAAGGGTGGCATTTGTTTCCTCCCCACTCGCTCTTCTTCTTCTTCCTTCCGCCGCTGCCGCTCCAGCGCACCCCGCTCCGGTGACATCTTCACACCACCGTTGTCGAGGCCGCTACATGAACCTGTTTGTTCCAGAGTTCTGCCTGCGTCCACCGCGCCATCTCCGTTAATCTTTTCCTCCCCTAGATCCGTAGTTTCAGTAGGGTTTTCACGGAGTTCCTCCGCCGCTTAGAACACGAGCTTCTCTCCAATGCCTGCCATGCCTAGCCCATAAACTCGATGATATCCTTTCCCCATTGCGGCCAACTGTAGGAAACCGATAGCAGCACCGCGCAGATCCGTAATTGCTCTGCCTGCCGTTTTTCAAGCTTTCGCCGTTTCGGCCGTTCGTCGCTAGGTTTGAAATAAAACCATTTTCTCTGTTTTGTAGATCCGTAATCTCAGAGATATGTTGTGAAACCTGTTTTCCACACTTAGCCAAATTTTGCCTTGTCTTCTCATAAACTTGACCCACCATGAAATTCCGGATCTCACTAACCGGCTCCTGGCAGTTTAATCTTGTAAAATCTTAGGCTTTTAGCTGCCCTTAGCTGCCTGACATCTTCTGACCCATCGCACGTTGTTTACTTTGCGAAGTATTGAGTCGCCACCATGTCTCGTGCATCCAATTCATGCAATTGGGTCGGCTTTGCCATCACTGAAGAATTCTTGATGGATTTTGTACACGCGGGCACCATACCCGCCAAGGATATCATCCATTGGCGGGTTCCGGGTAATGAGCTAAGGCCCGTTCCTCAGGAGGGTGAAGTAGTTATATTTTCAGATCATGTTGAACATGGGTTTGTACCCCCCAGCTCAAAATTCTTTCGGGATGTTCTTCACTTTTACAAGCTGTGCCCTCAAGACCTTGCTCCCAATTCCGTTTCCAACATATGCAACTTCCAAGTGCCTAGTGAAGTCTACTTGCAAACATAGCCATCTGTTGGTCTCTTTCGTGATATTTTTTATGCAAACCGCCAGACAGAGGTGAAGGCCGGCCCAAGCTTAGAACTTGGCACGATTTCTATTCAGAGGCGCCAGGACATAACCTTTTTGGCTGTTCAGATGTCATTAGGGTGACTCCTTACGCTCTCTTCCCTGTATTAGCTATGTCTTGGAAATCTCTTCACCTTTTGCCGTCTTATATTTTCACGCTAATTCTGACTTCTGGAAGAAGAAATATGTCCCTGCTCTGAAGAAATCAAGGAAGAAGACCAATGTCAGGAAGAAGAAGGCCACTCCTTAGGAAGAACCGGAAGTACAGCCGGAATCCGACCGTTCAGAGGTATAACTTGACTATTTTTGCCACCTCTTTATTCACCTTAATGACAATAACTGTTCACAGGACGAGATAGAGACAAGCCACGCCAACGCCCCTGAGTTAACTTATGTTTCGTTCGACTCAGACTACTTTGTAACCCAGAAGATACGGCGGGTCGTTTGAAAAATTCCCCTTTCTCATCCTCTTGCTTACTTACACCCCCAATTTCTTTTGAAAAAGCAATGGCAAGCTGCCCGATGCCATACCTGGAGCGCCGTCTCTACCGTGCTCATGTCCGGGTTACCTAACTCTCCGGCTCAGAAGAAGCGTCCAGCGGAGGTATATATTCCTTCTCTGCTTGATTTCACTAATCCTTCCTTTGTAACTCCACCATTCCCTTACATTACTTGAGCTGCTTTTCAGGGATCCTCTCCTTCGACTGTCGACTCTACGACCACTGCTCTGTGTTTTTCAAGCCACCGTATGTGTTTTTCAAGCCTTACATCCGAGTCTTTGGTTGTCGTAAATTTTGAGTTCTAACCTTTGTGCACTTCAGGGCTCAAGCCAAGCGAAGGAAAACCAACAAGTCCTCCCCTGGCCCAAATGCTCAAGAGACGGAACCTGCTAACCCGGATGCTCCCATGCCGGATGTTCATCCCTAGGCAGCTTCCAAAGAGGCACCTGAAGAGGCTTGTCCTTCTACAGAGCCGGCTGTGGACGACATCATTCTTTAGAGTCCTCCGAGGGACCGTTACAAACCGCCAAGCCCTGCAAAGGTTGGTGATGAAACAACCACTCCGGACGTCCTTATTACTGGCATCGGCTTCGGCTCTCCTCAACCTCATGTGCTGACAAAGCATAGTGAAACAAACTGACACTTCGAAGAAGCTGGAGTTTGAGCACCCCGTGCTAGAGAAGCTGATAGCTGCTGAACTTCATGTCGGCTATCTGAACCGCTTGTCTACAAGCCGGGACCTGGAGCTCAAGCTTGTCAATATGATGATGAAGAAATACGAGGTATTCCCATTCTCCTTATACCCTTACATAGCCCCCAAGAGTCGGGTTAACATTAGCTGATGATAATCTGGTTCTTCATAACTTGGTAGAAGCAGAAATAATTAGCCTGTAGGCCTCAACTTACTTAGAAGTAATTGCAAATCTTTGTTCTTAGCCCCCAAGGGCTGGATCAAAGTTGATAACATTGAAATGGGGCTTTATTGAAGATAGGTCACAAAGCCAATTGTAGCCCCCAAGGGCCAGCTCAATCTTGACAAAGTTGAGTCGGAACTTTATTGAAGATGGGTAACAGAGACAATTGTAGCCCCCAAGGGCCGGCTCAATCTTGTCAAAGTTGAGTCGGAACTTTATTGAAGATGATTTGAAAAGCCAGCCTGTAGCCCCCAAGTTCTTGGTTAAGTTGATAAGAATGACCCGGAACTATATTGTAATATTTGAGATAAAATTAACATTAGCCCCCAAGTGTCAAGTATATTGCTTGCAATCTTCTTAAAACTTGCTTAACCTTCATTATCTGGAAAAAATTCTCTAGACGATTTATCCCATATTTTGATATGTCATGGAAAGCTTTAAGCGAAGCCGGGTCAAAAGTGGCTGACTTAAAGAATAATCTAGCCACGCTGCCAGTCGCACGAGGTGAGGCTAATGAAAAATGTCGGCTCCTTTCCAAAGAACTGACCAAGATCAAAGCCGACTTTGCTGCTTTCAAAGAGTTTGCAAAGATTGAACAAGCCGCCCTTACGCAATGGGCAGATGACGCTAACCAGCGGCTGATGATTGTATCAGATGAGCTGCAATCTTTGAAGCGTCATATCAAGAAAATGACAGCCGCCATATTTGGTAAGTTTTTGATAGCTTAACTTAAATTGTGTATGTCTTCTTGTATTGGCGACTTATGATGAATAATCCGTCTTATGTAGGCCCAAGGAGCTGCCAACTTGCTTCCGATAGCTTGCTGCCCCTGAAGGCAATTTATACTGACGGAACAACTTTACTGTGGAGCTGTTTGCATGATCAAGGCTGTGCTCTACAAGGATACCACCCCCTCAACTATCAAAGGGGTCCTAGAGCTTCTTTCCACGCTGCTGAAACAAATCATAGAGTTGAAGAAATCAGCCACCCGACAAGGGGCTATCGCAGCTATAAGCCGGGCACTGGCCTTTGCTCTGGAGTTGACTCCTGTAGACATGATGGACGGGTTTCCCTCCAAAAAAGATGATGGCTCCGAGTTTACGGACGCTGACTATGCACGGTGTGTGAAGGATTCCAAAGTCCTTGCCTCCGTGTTGGACGAAGAAGTCAACTTGGCAACATATCAGGCGTCTTACAGCACAGATCAGAAGAGAATCCGTGGCCTCCTCTTTGAGTCCAAGGACCTAACACCTGCCCGTAGTAAGCACCTTTTTGCTTCTGAACTTGACCCGTCCCCCTTCTTTGAAGAAGGAAACTTTGCAGCTTTAACCCACTACAACTGGGACTTGGACAATCTTCAGATCAAGAAGGTCGAAGACCCGAACCAGGGTGACCCGCCGGCCAACTAAAGGAGTTGTGAACGCCGTTCATAAGCCGGCTCTTGTAACCCGCCATGAGCGGTGTAAAACACTAAGATATTTTTGGGCTCTATAGAGAGCGTATGTAATAGGCTTGTGGTAACTTTTCCTTTGCCTGAACTGTGCCATCATGCACATATTAAACAGTACGACTTAACATATATATGTCATCTTCCTTGCACTTCTCATTGGATGCTTTACCGGCTCTTGGTAGCTTAACTGTCCTGCAAGAATAGATGTATCTTTATATGTTTAGGAGGGCATCTTAAAAGCATAACGCAAAGATGTTGTATCTTCCTAATGTGTTGACGGAGTCAACTGTTTGGCTTAAGAGCCGGCTGATAGGGTCTGATAAGCTACACCTGGAGGGTGAGAAGCCCCCTGGACAACCATGTTGACGGAGTCAACTTTTTGGCGTAAGAGCCGGCTGATAGGGTCTGATAAGCTACACCCACAGGGTGGGAAGCCCCCTATACAACCATGTTGACAGAGTTAACCTTTTTGTCTTAAGAGCCGGCTGATAGGGTCTAATAAGCTACACCCGGAGGCTGAGAAGCCCCCGGGACAACCATGTTGACGGAGTCTACTTTTTGGCTTAAGAGCCGGCTGATAGGGTCTGATAAGCTACACCCGGAGGGTGGGAAGCCCCCTGTACAACCATGTTGATGGAGTCAACCTTTTTGTCTTAAGAGACGGCTGATAGGGTCTGATAAGCTACACCCGGAGGGTGGGAAGCCCCCTGTACAACCATGTTGACGGAGTCAACTTTTTGGCTTAAGAGTCGACCGATAGGGTCTGATGAGCTACACCCGGAGGGTGGGAAGCCCCATGTACGGCCATGTTGACGGAGTCAACTTTTTATCTTAAGAGTTGACCGATAGGGTCTGATAAGCTACACCGGGAGGGTGGGAAGCCCCCTGTACGGCCATGTTGATGGAGTCAACTTTTTGGCCTAAGAGCCGACCGATAGGGTTTGATAAGTTAAACCCGGAGGGTGGGAAGCCCCCTATATGACCATGTTGAGAGAGTCAACTTTTTGTCTTAAGAGCTGACTGATAGGGTCTGATAAGCTACACCCGGAGGGTGGGAAGACCCCTGTACAACCATGTTTGGATCTTTCTTGCATGGACGAAGATATGAGAAATGGCAAAGGCCCCGGCTGGAAGGGATGCCAATTTTATTCAAATATAAATATGAAGTGTACAATGACAGTGTACAAATGTCCAGTCTCAATGACTTAAGTGTAGTAAGACCGAAGACGCGCTATGTTCCACGACCGACGGGTCTCCTAGACCGAGGTATCTGGATCGTCTAGGATGTCAATGAGCTAATACAACCCGTTGTTGAGATTTCTGCTGACCACAAACGGTCCTTCCCATGGAGGAGATAGCTTGTGCATATTTGTCTAGCCCTGAATCAGTTGCAACACTAAGTCGCCTTCTTGAAATGTTCGGGTCTTGACTCTACGGCTATGATAGCGGTGCAGGTCATGCTGATAAATCGCCGAACGAGTAGCTGCCAGTTCTCATTCCTCCTCCAAGGCAACCAACACTTCTTGGAGCGTCGTCTCATTGTCCGTCTCAATGTAAGCCGCCACTCGTGGCGAGTCATGCCGGATGTCACTTGATAACATGGCCTCTACACCATAAACCATGAAGAAAGGTGTATAACCTGTTGATCTGTTGGGGGTAGTCCTGATGCTCCATAAGACAGACGGCAACTCCTTCACCCAACAACCCGGCGTTCGCTGTAAAGGAACCATAAGCCAGGGCTTGATACCTCTTAGGATTTCTTGGTTAGCATGCTCCGCCTGACCGTTGGACTGTGGATGAGCAACCGCCGAAACATCAAGCCGGATGTGTTCCAGGTCGCAGAACATTTTCATAGCCCCCTTGGACAGGTTTGTGCCATTGTCCGTGATGATGTTGTGAGGGTAACCAAAACGGTAGATCGACTTTTTGATAAACTAAATGTAGTGACCCAACCTGAAAGGTCGAATCTCCGGTGTTTCCGTACCATCCCAAGATCATGCTGGTACACACACGGTACATCAATGTATATATCAAAGGGAAATCACACAACATTATATTAATCGAAATCTCATATCGAGTCCTTTATTACAAAAAAATTACAATAAAGTGGCTGAAGGCCAACTCATGAGAATGTCTAAATCTTGCGGAAGCGTCGAAGGTAGATGAGTCAATCTGATTCCAAGGGCATCTCACCGAGCGTAGAACGTGTCCTCACTCCTGGTCGGAAAAGTACTCTGCAAAATGATACGTTGCAGCCATGTAGGTCAGCATATGAATCTGCCGGCAAAGTCACAAAAGAGGGGTGAAAATATAGTCATCTAGTCTACATGCTTATATGGCATGTGGGGTGGTAATTTTTTGCGTAAAGCCAATTTTTCCTACATCAAGAGAGGGCTAAGCAAAAAAATATTACTAAGTTGGTTGATTAATGAGATGGTTCCACCAACCAATTCTCATACCCAAATTGTTAAATACCCACATCATCATATTACTTGTGTTGAGAATTCCGAATGTTTCAGTTCCTTTGGCTCAAGTCGTCCATGACCGTGGACACGGCTAATCGATTAGGTTTGAGTACTCTGCAGAGTTTTGCACGCGTTCCCCACAAGATTTGATTGCCTCCGTTTGATTTCTCGCACTTCAGGGTGTTTGAGAAACGGATGACCAAAACATGGTCTTCCAAAGGGTTTCCCTGCAACTCTGTCGGTGCCCATCCTTTCCTACCGTTCTTCTACATCTCGTAGCACCGCCTGTACAGGGTCACCACGATATCCAACCAAGCCAGAGCCCATAATGACTTGTGGCTGTGCAGGTAAGCCTTGGGTCTTGAAGCACCCATCCATCTCTTTGTGCCTGGGTGGATCTTTCCGCGTGAATACTGGCCATCTCCAGCAACACCTAGGCAAATCCACTGGTTTCTCCAGGGTGTCGTTCAACCATCATCCACCGAGAGATATGTTGAAAACTCGGAGTCTTGAAGTCTTGATCATTATGTAGGTATTGATATTATTAACTCTCTCAACTCTCATGAATCACACAACCAACCCCGTCTACTAATAGCATAGCAAAAGTAAAACAACGTTTCCCGGGGCCAATGTGTCAAGGGTTGAGAGGGGGTTCCTACCACATGATACTACTACAATGTAACCAAGTTTCCAACTAACCTATCTTGCATGCAATTGGGGAAGATGGTAGAACTAATGCATATAAAACCTGGGTAAAACATGATCAAGGTGACTTGCCTGATTGATGATCTTCGTACGTGAGTGACTCTAAGTAACAAGCTTTGCACTCCGGATAATCTAACAAAGCAAACAAGAGCACTCAATAAGCATACAACAAAATATGGTAACTCACAACCATCAACCATGAACTAGTAACCAATCAAGACAAAACAATGCATAAAAATCACAAGCAAGAAAACACACAAAGTTTTGTTTTCTAAAAGATGATTGATAAAACACTACTAACATAATTAAACTATTTGTAATAACAGAACCATTGTTGACAGCAAGGAAACAATAAAAAAGAATTATTAATAACAGAATTGAATTTCATTAAAGTTTGTTTGGGAAAAACTTTAGTAAAGTTTTTAAAAGTTTTGATAAACACTATATGAATCAACTATAGTTTTACTAACAAAAGAGCAAAACAAAACTTATTACTTATTAGCAAAACATGTTCTTAACAGAAAAGAATTTACAAATAAACTTGTCTTAGAAAACAGAATTTATTATATAAAACTTTGTTTGAAAGCAAAACTATTACTAACTAGTTGTTTTAATCAAAATAAACCTATTTGAAAAGAAATTGTGATTCCTATATTAACAAAGAAATAAACTAAACAGTTTTATATTTTTCTTAACAATAAGTAAAAAACTAAATGTTTAAATCAACAGAACCTACCAAACAATTTTAAACTAAATCTAAGTTAAACTAACTAAAACTAAGTAAATAAAACTATACTATAATACTAGGCAGATTCTGTTTATAGCTAGAACACTAATCAAAATCATCCTAAAAATTCTCAAACTAAGTATGAAAGTAGTCCTAACTAATACCAAACAGTAGCAAAAAAATTCATGTCAAAATCTATTTTCAAACTCTAGTTATTTAGATTTGAATGTTTTGAGAAAATTTGATTCAATTCAAATTTTAGGGTTCAGGTTTAAAATTTAAAAGTACAGGGTGAAACTACATGAAAAATGTGAGCTATTGCAAAAATAATAAACTCAAAACATTAAACAGAACAAAAGATATTCACAAAAAAAAATCATAATAGGTTCTGTTTTCTAAACAAAATCAGAAAAAGTGAAATATCTACCGGACGGCCAGGGGGTGACGTGGCACGATCCTATTGGTTGGCTAGCGCGTGTGTTGGATGGTTTCGAGCGGGCGACCGATCTCTAATGGAAAACGTTTCGGGGTTTAAAATCAATCTAATCGGGACCGTTGAGTGGGGATCCGATGGATGGGGTGAGCTCGAAGACTTTACCGGAGAGGGAGGTGGGACTCCGGCGATGGTGGCGGCGGCCGGTGGTCGAGGACGTCGCCGGAGGGGTCTCTGGTGGTCTAGGGAGGCAGCGAAGGGGTTCAGACGGTTGCGGTGGACGTCCTGCGTCGAATGGTGAGGTCGGAGGGGCGAGGGGAAGAGTGGAGCGACGGGCACGAGCAATGGGAGCTCTGGTGGTGGCAGGGGCTCTAGCGAGAGATTTGGCAGCGTCTAGGCGAGGGAGAGAGGGGCTCGGAGGGAAAATGGATGCGGATAGTGGCCGGCTTATATAGGGGCGCTGGGGAGTGCGGGGGAAGAGAGGGGAGAGAGATCCGGGGGAGTAACTGCCGGAGACGAGGTCGGGCGAGAGGAAGGAGGCGACCGCGCAGGCGAAACGGTCGGTCGAGGTGGGGCCCAGTGTCAGTGAGAGAGGGGGCGTCCGTTGCGCGTCGGTCGGCCGATCGGTATTAAATCCGCGAGTAACTGCCCGTGGGCCGACCCGTTTAATACAGAAACCGTTACCGTTTTCACTTAATGATTTTCCAACGCTTTTCAAAAACATTTAAAGCATTCAAATAGTTTCTAAATATAGGAGTATTATATATCGAAATTAACACGATAATAAATACCATTCAATGAACATTTTTATTCTGTCATTTGAACAATTTGAAAAAAATAATATTTTCAGAAATTGCCTAATTGTTTTTAAATCCGTTTTGCAAATATTTTCAAAATAACCCCTGGTTATTTTTGTTCAAATAGATCACCAAATGGGTCCTGGTGTGGAGTGTCATGTTCCTCCTCTCTTATTTGAACTTTTTACCAAGATTTCAAATAGGTGAAAGCAACTTAGGGAAAGTAGAAATGGCTTTCAGAAATTTAGAAAGAACATTTCAACAATACATGTATTCAAGCAATGATGATGATAGATGCATAGCTATATATCATAACATTCCAAAATGGAATTTTTGGGATGTTACACTAAACCGCCGTAGCTGCATCACACTTGCTGACCGGCTCAGCATCTATCCACTTGGTAAATTTATCGACCGCCACCAAGAGGTGCGTCTTCTTGTCCTTGGATCTCTTGGAAGGCCCGACCATATCGAGCCCCTAGACTGCAAACGGCCAGGTAATTGGTATCATGCGCAATTCTTGAGCCGGAACATGAGCACGCCGGCCAAACTTTTGACAGCCATTGCACTTGCCGACCAGATCCTCTGCATCCTTGTGAGCCGTCAACTAGAAGAAACCATGCCAGAAAGCCTTGGCCATCAGAGATTTTGAGCCGGCGTGATGTCCGTAATCACCAGCATGAATTTCATTCAAAATTTCCTAACCCTCCTCTGGTGAGACACAACGTTGAAACACACCGGTGACGCTGCACTTGTGTAACTCGCCATTGACTATCGTCATGGACTTAGACCGTCGGGTGATCTGTCTGGCCAGATTTTCTTCATCGGGTAACTTGCCCCGAGTCAAATATGCCAAGTAAGGCACAGTCCAATCCGGAATAGCGTCTAGAGCTGCCACCAATTGTCCCTTCGGGTCAAGAACAACCAAATCTTCCTCTGAGGGTAGTTTGATAGTCGAGTGATGTAAGACATCCAAAAAGATATTGGGCGACACTGGCTTTTGCTGAGAGCCTAACCTTGACAGGGCATCAGCTGCCTCATTCCGCCGATGATCAATATGATCCACCTGATAACCCTTGAAGTGATCAGCAATGACATCCACCGCCTGACGATAAGCCACCATCTGCTGATCCTTGGAATCGCAAGTGCCTGAAACTTGCTGAGGCACAAGATCCGAGTCACCGAAGCACCTTACCCGTCTTAAGTTCATCTCCTTAGCCACCCTGAGGCCATGAAGCAGGGCTTCATATTCAGCCGCATTATTACTGCAAGGGAACATCAACCAGAGCACATAATAGAACTTATCACCTTTGGGAGACGTTAAGACAACCCCCGCCCCTGATCCTTCCAGCTTCTTGGATCCATCAAAGTGTATTGTCCAATATGTGTTATCCGGCTTTTCTTCGCGCGCATGACACTCTGTCCACTCGTTTAGAAAATCCACAAGGGCTTGAGACTTGACAGCTGTACGAGGTATGTATTTTAGATTGAGGGGGCCTAGCTCCAATGCCCACTTAGCAATCCTACCAGTGGCTTCTCTGTTTTGAATTATATCCCCCAACGGAGCAGAACAGACCACGGTGATCTGGTGTCCTAAGAAGTACTGCTTTAACTTGCGGTTGGCCATGAACACCCCATATACTAGCTTCTACCAATGTGGATATCTCTGCTTGGACTACGTCAGGACCTCACTGATATAATAAACCGGCCTCTGAACCGGATATTCTTTCCGTGCCTCCTTGCGCTTGACCACAATTGCAGCGCTGATAGCCCTGCTGTTAGCCGCCACGAAAAAAGAGTAAGGGTTCTTTCTCCGCCGAAGCGACTAAAACCGGCGCCTCAGTGAGCTACTTCTTGAGTGCCTCAAACGCTTCACCCACCACCGTACTCCAGACAAAATTGTATGTATTCCTCATCATTTGATATAAAGGGATGGCTTTCTCACCAAGGCGGCTTATAAACCGGCTCAACAAGGCGATCCGCCCTACCAGACGTTGAACATCATTGATACAAGTCAGCTCAACCAGGGAGGTGATAGCCTTTATTTTATGTGGGTTAGCTTCAATACCACGCTCAGAAACCAGAAATCCAAAGAGCTTGCCAGCCGGAACACCAAAGACACACTTTGCCGGATTAAGCATCATCTTATAGATCCGTCAATTGTCAAAGGTTTCCTTTAAGTCGTCAAGCAGGGTCTCCTTCTTCCTTGACTTGATCACAATGTCATCCACATAAGCATGAACGTTGTGTCCAATCTGATTCTGAAGACAATTCTGCACTCAGCGCTGATAAGTCGCCTGGGCACTCTTGAGCCCAAAAGGCATGGACACATAGCAGAAGTCTCCAAAAGGCGTGATGAAAGTCTTCTTATCTTGGTCCTTAACCGCCATCTTGATCTGATGGTATCCCGAATAAGCGTCCAGGCAACATAAACTTTCGCTACCCGCCGTAGCATCAATGATTTGATCAATACAAGGGAGAGCAAAAGGATCAGCCGGACAGGGCTTGTTAAGATCCGTATAGTCCACACACATACGCCACATGCCGTTCTTCTTGAGCATAAGCACTGGGTTAGCAAGCCACTCCGGGTGAAAGACCTTGACGATGAAACCTGCTGCTAAGAGTCGGGCGACCTCTTCCCCGATGGCCTTGCGTCTCTCCTTGTTGAACCGCCGTAGATATTGCTTGACGGGTTTAAACTTAGGATCCACATTAAGGTTATGCTCACCGAATTCTCTCGGTACACCCGACATGTCAGAAGGTTTCCATGCAAAGATGTCCCGATTCTCACAGATGAATTCAATGAGCGCGCTTTCCTATTTGGGATCCATGTTGGCCCCAATAATGAACTGTTTGGATGAGTCGCCTGGAGTGAAATATACTACCTTGGTATCATCCGCTGAAAACTTGAGGGGTGGCTCAACCTCCGTGGTAGGCTTCTTCAGCGGGGTCATATCCTCCGGGTCAACATTCTCCTTATAGAATGTGAGATCTACCTCAGCACAATTGGATTCCGCATAAGCCGCGTCCCCTTCTTCGCACTCAATAGCCGTATTCCGATCACCATGAATAGTAATCGTGCCTTTTAACCCGGGCACCTTGAGCTGTAAATAGACATAGCAGGGCCTAGCCATGAACTTGGCATAAGCCGGCCGCCCAAACAATGCGTGATAAGGGCTCTTGATCTTTACTACTTCAAACCACAAGGACTCCACCCTATAGTTGTACTCATCACCAAAGGCGGCTTCCAAAGAAATCGTGCCCACCGGGTAACTGACTTGCCCGGTACTACACCATGAAAAATTGTTGACGAGGGCTTAAGGTCTTTATCAAGAAGCTTCATCCGCCGGAAGGTATCATAGTACAAGATATTGATGCTGTTGCCACCATCCATAAGTACCTTATTCACCATATCCCCTCCCACTTGGGGGGCAACTACCAGGGCTAACCGCCTTGGGTCATCAACACGCGGCAGGTGATCCTCCCGGATCCATGTTATGTCATACTTAGACCACTTCAAGTATTGCGGTAGAGCCGGTGCGATTGCGTTAACCGCCTGCTTGCGCAACTTCTGACCCCGCTTGTTAAGGCTAGTCGTAAAAACATGATACTGGCCCGAACTGAGCTGCTTTCGATTACTTTGATACCCGGACTGATTATGCTGCTGCGGATTGTTGTTACCAGAGTGCTGAGGATGTCCTCCTTGGCTGCCCTGGCCATGATGACCAGACCCTGAGCCACCGGATCCAAACCCGGCTCCTGACCCGCCTGAGCCTGAGCCGCCGGGCGGGCCACCACCATTATTGTTGTGCTGCTGCATGTTGTAGTTCTTGATGTGGCACTTACCCCATGTGTGCCCCGCAACTCTATCGGGCCGGTTGCGCTCCGGACAGGGTTTATTGAGCATTTCCTCCAAATTGAAAGGAGTCCTATTTCTGTTAAAAGGCGGTCTAAACTTCCCATTGCCCTTAGGATGAGCCTGGCCGGTGCTGGCATTGGCCACCAGTTCTGAGCCGCCATACAGGTTCTTCCGCTTGCCCTGGCTACCATTACTAGCCACACCCTTGCCCTGATTGTTCTTTTTACCTTGGCCGGTCTTCTCCTCATCAGAACCTGGATCCTTCATGTTATCAAAATTGGCATACTTTGTGAGAGCCACCATGAGTTCTCCCATGTCCTGACACGTACGCTTGAGTCGGCTGAGCTTCTGCTTCAGAGGGATGAAGTGACAGTTCTTCTCTAGGATCAGTACTGCTTGAGCCGTCGTGATCTGTTTGGACGAGTGGATGATAGTCGACACCTGCCGGACCCAAAGATGAGCCGAATCATTCTCCTACTGGACACAGTGATCCAGATCCACAATCATCGTAGGCTATTTGCAAGTCCCTTGAAAGATTTTGATGAACCTTGGTCTCAAGTCAGCCCATGAATTGATGGTATTTGGTGGCAGACCCTTTAACCATGTGCGAGCCGGACCTTCGAACATCATGATGAAATATTTAGCACACACCACCTCATTGACATCTAACATCTCCATAGCCAGTTCATAGCTTTCGATCCAGGCCTCCACAGGTAAGTCGGCAGTGTAATTCAGGACCTTACGAGGCCCTTCGAAATCCTTTGGCAACTGCTCGTTCCGTAGAGCCAGTGCTAAGCATGGCACTCCCACGGCCCTGGTGGTCACTCCCGCTCCTACTAAAATGGAGGGCACGGGTTCTTGGGGAGCCGCCGTGGCCAAAGTTGTCGCCTCTTGCTGATTTCTTGCCCGGTTTATGAGCGCCTGTGCATCTAGAGCCGCTTGATCATCCCCTGGAGGCCCCCTGTGCCGATTGCTGCTAGAAACTGCCGGCGACTCATAGCACCGGCTAAAGCTATGACTGTGGAGGGGGCTTGAATGAACGCGGCTCTGGCTGTAAGCATATTTCTCCTGCTGGGCCATCGCCGTCTGAAGGTACCCAATGGCATTCTATACCTCCTATGCAAAATGCGCCTCATCTGGAATAGGGATTGTTTCAAGCCGGGTGGCCGCGGCCACCGTGTTCTCTGCCGGCTTGGAATAATGTCCCGCTAGTGTTGGAAAAACCACTCGTGAAGCCTGGTTTCGTCGAGGCGGGTTAAGCTGCTGACAAACCGCCGGCCGACTTTCAGGCGCATCCGCTGCTCGTCCCGTTCCTGGCGTATTAAAGAGATTCCTAGCCTCATAATGTTCTGGTAAGCGGTATTGATGCCTCATCCACTGGACCACAGTCGCGGATTGCTACTCTAGCTCAAGGCGGAAAGCATCCGTCTTAAGACATTCTACCTCTGCCTCCATCTGAGATTTTAATTCACCTACCCTCTGTTGCTCCTCCTCCATCGGATTGCTACTCTAGCTCAAGGCAGAAAGCATCCATCTTGTGATATCCAAGTTTCGTGCGTCCTGATTGTCCGGTGTGACCTCGGTGGCCATCAGAGTTGCAAGCTCGTTCATCAGATCCATAAGAACTTGGGCCAGTGACGGCGGGTCAGCTCCCATATTTGCTGCTCCAGCGGCTGTACTGCTCATGCCTGGGGCTGACCCCGCCATGAACACGGCTGCATGAATCGGCAGCCTGAGATCGTTCGTCTCAGAACGCTCCGACTCAGGGTTAGACTCGTCATAGCCCCCGAGCCCGCCATTGTGAAGCTGGTAGATCAGTTCTGCTTGTCCACTCGAAGATCCATCCTCTGAATAGACAAGAGTCTGCTGTGATGCAAAAGTTTCCAGATCCATACCCTGAGTAAAGCCACGAAGACGTGCTTCCGGCTCGGGTTAACACGGGCGGGTCACACATATTGGGCGGGTTGTGTGCGCCGAGCTGGCTCGATGATGCTGGTGCAGATGTCCGGCCCGGGTGTAGCTGTGTCGATCTTGCCGATGAAGACGTGGATCCTGCCGAAGGGAACCCGGAATCCAAATTCGATAGAGTCAGCCTCAGGACCACAGCCAGCGTCGTCGATGTAGAGCCGGCCATGGCGACTCTTGTTCATCCTTCCTACCACGTATCCCTCGAGCCCTGGGAGATAGCTCTTTGACAACTCAACACCACCGAGCGTAGGCCCCACGGTGGGTGCTAACTGTCATGGTTTTGTCATGGCAGATGTCCGGGAGAATGGACTTGGATTCGAGGCCATCGCTAAGGTGATGGACTCAAAGGGGTTGATTGGGACGAAGGACATGGGTTTACCCAGGTTCAGCCCCTCAAGCAGAGGTAACATCCTATGTCCTACTTGTGTTTGTATTGCTTTGTGTATCGATTACAAGGGAGCTGATTGCTTGACCTAGTTCTCGATAGTTGATCTCTCTAAGTCGCCTCGGGTCTTGCCTTTATATAGGAGGTCAAGACCACGGGTCATAGAAGTCGTAACCGACTCTCACAATCGTGTCTGAGTCTATCTCTACCTTATCTTGCCTTCCTAAACAAGTTGTCTCCAGGCGGTTCACCGCCCGAGTCTTCATACCTTCTCCGTTTGGGCCACGTCCCGGCCCATCTTGTCACCCGCCCAACGCCTTGGGCTTAAGTCTTCACGGCCCATCCTTGGGATGGTGTACGAGCTGCCTGGTACGACCCGGAGCCTTAAAGGCGGGTCTCACCATGGGGTTATATCCCCAACAGACCGCCTTTGTCGAATCCGATCCAACTAAAGTAGGAGAAACAAACACACGCCAGCCATCTTTGTGCAACAAGGTTACACGTCAGTCGATGGAACCGGTCTCTCGTAAGCGTACGGGTAAGGTTGGTCCGGGCCGCATCATCCCACAATCCCGCTAAACCAAAACACGACCAAGGGAGGAATCAATCTAAGCATCAACACCCACAAACTCTTTGTGTTCTACTCAATATCTCATCTACACATAGACCTAGCTCATGATGCCACTGATGGGGAACGTTGCATGGGAAACAAAAAAAATCCTATGCACACGCAAGATCTATCCATGGTGATGAGTATCTGCGAGAGGGGAGAGTGGATCTACGTACCCTTGTAGATCGCTACGCGTGAAGTGTTAACAAATGCGGTTGATGTAGTCGAACCTCTTCATGATCCAAATCGCCGAGCGTCCCGCGATCCAATCAGGATCCGTCCCGATCTAGCACTGAAGGGACGGCACCTCCACGTTTAGCACATGTACAGCTTGATGACGATCTCTGTCTTCTTGATCCAGCAAGAGGGAGCAGAGAGGTAGACGAGTTCTCTGGCTGCGCGGCATCATTGCGGCGATGGTGGTATAGTAATTCCAGCAGGGCTTCGCCTAAGCAATGATGAAACCAATCTAGAGGAGAAACCACGAACTAGAGGAGAGGGTTGCACATGGCTGAAAATCTATATGAAAAAACACTAAAACCTCTAGTATATATAGGAGGAGGAGAGTAGGAGGCTTGGCGCAAGGGACAGCCCTTGGTGGCTTCAGCCAAAGTGGAGGGAGGAATCCTCCTCCTCCACTCCTAGTAGGATTAGGACTCCTTCCTTATTTCCACCTTTTCCCCTTTTTCCACCTTTTTCCACTTTGGACTTTCTTCCCAGCTGCATGGGCCCTCTATGGGACTTCGGCAAGCCCACTAAGGGCTGGTATTCATCCTCTCACAGTCCATGTAGCTTCTTGGATCGAAATACTCCTCCCGATGGTCCCCCGGTACCTTCCTGGCACTCCCCGTATACTACCGATGAGCCCGAAACCTTTCCCACGACCAAAATAGGACTTCCTATATATCAATCTTTACCTTCGGACCATTCCAGAGCTCCTCGTGACATCCGGGATCTCATCCGAGACTCCGAACAACCTTCAGTCACAACCATGCATAATTCTATACTACTGAAACGTCACCAAACCATAAGTGTGCAGACCCTGCGGGTTCGAGAACTATGTAGACATGACCGAGACACCTCTACGATCAATAACCAATAGCGGGACCCTGATGCCCATATTAATTCCTACATATTCTACGAAGATCCTTATCGATCGAACCTCTATATCAAGGATTCAGTTAATCCCGTATGATGTTCCCTTTGTTCTTCGGTATGTTACTTGGCCGAGATTCGATCATCGGTATCTCCATAACTAGTTCAACCTCGTTACCGGAAAGTCTCTTTACTCGTTCCGTAATACAAGATCCCGTGGCTAACACTTAGTCACATTGCTTGGAAGGCTTATTATGATGTTGTATTACCGAGTGGGCCCTGAGATACCTCTCCGTCACACAGAGTAACAAATCCCAGTGTTGATCCATGCCAACCCAACACACACCCTTGGAGATACCTGTAGAGCACCTTTATAGTCACCCAGTTATGTTGTGACATTTGATACCATCATTCTCCTAATGATGTGATCCCATTATCAAATGACATCTCATGTCAATTGCTAGGAAACCTTGACCATCTTTGGTCAACGAGCTAGTTCACTAGAGGCATACTAGGGACAAAGTGTTGTCTATTTATCCACACATGCAATGTGTTTCCAATCAATACAATTATAGCATGGATAATAAAAATTTATCATGAATAAGGAAATATAATAATAAACACTTTATTTTTGCCTCTAGGGCATATTTCTAACAGAACCTTGTGTTCATGCCAATGGAAATAATGTTGATCTTATCATAGAAGCTTCTCCTAACAATAATCCTCCCCTTGTTGAGTTGATCTTGTATCTGTGATGTGGTACCTTGCAACCACGGTTCCAACCATGATTATTCTTCCTTGATCTCATTTTTGGACAAGTTAAAGTGCTTGTCCTTCATAGATCAATATGCTAGTCAAACCTCTATTCTGATCTACCTCCGAGTATTATCCCTGGTATCTTGATAAATAACATGGAGCTTTATAACTTATTATGTGCTCCTCATCAACTATGATATTTCACTGATTCCAGTTTCCTCGTGTTTTGAGTTGTTGGACACTCAAGGACACCGGTAACTTAATCGAGTATGAATTGTGATTCAACAACTCTTAGTAGTCTTCTTTACTTAAGAGTTTATACTCGATCATGTCCTTCCAAGCTGGTAGGCTACATCATCATCATCATGCTAAAGCTTGACCATACTATCTATGTCCTTAATCCCTGAGGCACCATTCCAGCAGTGCATTAAGCATACGTTGAGCTTTGCATGTCATGCTGGATGTCTTGAAAGGCAATTCTGATTCTTAGCTTGCACTCTAACATGTGGTTTCGACAACCATTCGCTTCACCATTCTTTGCTTGATGTCGTCGCTAATCGATTACATCTTCAAGAGGCTTCTCGGAAAATGTATCGGGATCCTCATTGGCATTCTGGGCTCTTCTAGTACATCAATTAAATCTGTGATGTGGCTGACATCCTTGGTCATGGTAGTTGGTGTTGTCGTTGGCGACATCCTTGCCATCACTTTTCATTCCTTAGATCCCATATTGTTTCTAAACGGAATACTGACAAATGAAATGTGATGTGTAAATTCAATACTCATGGCATACCAACTCTATCATCTTGGATTTAATGAGCAATAATTCCATTCGTACTGTGTTGACTGTTGAATCAACAATTTTAACATTGGTCGTGCAACTTAGTCCGGAATTTCGGAGCACCTTTCGAATAAGTTTTAATTGTGGGTGTTTCCCTCGGGCATACCTCGTGGTATCAATTGGTTTGACCAATGCTATCAACTTATTCACGCGATCATGGAAATCCATCATTGTGGAAATCTCGACAAATTGTCGTTGAGCCCATCAGCCACATGCTCTTCTCCCTCGTGGTTCATGATGAACATTTAAGCTAGTGTTGGAAACATTGAAATCTTTATCCTTGTGCTTAGTTCAGGAAGAATGTGTTTGATAAAATAAGTGTTTTTCTATAAGATCATATGCATTTTGCCACCGTGATTTTGTAAAAATGTTGTCTCGCTTCCTCTGGGATCGTCCAGTTCATTGATGCATGTGCAAAGTATTCTATGGTTTGATAGATTTGTTACCTTCACTCCATCTGTATTTCCAAACATGCCAAGCCACTGATTGAATTGATCTGGGGAAAAGAAGTTCTTCGTAAGAGCTATCCGAGCTTATACACGGAACTTTGATATCCCCTATGATGGTTCCCAACGAGATCTTGATTGCAGTCAATTCTAAAAACTCCCTGGTGGACACGAATGTATTGACATTGTGTTCATATGTCTGCTAATCCGACTCATGGTTCATGGCTAGTTTCCCTCGTTAATTCCGTGATTCTTGCAACATCACCTCTTAGATCTGTGTTGCATTCTTTCCTCCTCAGGCCTGCTACATCTGAAATATCCTAACACCAACCAGATCTAAATCTCGGGCAGGTACGATGGTTGGAACTTTTTTCAAGGATTATGACAACGGTCTTTATGTAACCTGATAAGGTGATGTGGCTAGCACACCTGCCCAGAAGACCTATTGTTATAGTATCTTGTTCGACAAGATTCACCTCTTCTCCCATGAGGAAATTGTAATATTTATTTTATAAGTTGTTCCTGATGGATCCTTTGATTGAAGTCTGACCTCTATCTAATGACCATGTCAATGCTTCCTCGTAGCATGGCTGCAATACTCCATTCCTCAAGCAAGAACATTAGAAGCTCAATGCTAAATGTTTCTTGATAGATTATCCAAACGTCTTTGAATGGGTAAACGTCTTGATTCTCCTTGCCCCTTCTATCCAAAGGATTACACATTTGCTGCCCTATCATGTATATCGTGCTCTGCTTTCCCGTGGGGAAGGATATACTCATAATACTTCTGTATAAACACATTTTCCTTTCCATTGGTCTATTTAACCTTTCTTGAGATTATATGATCTAAGAAGTAATAATTCCCTGCTTATGTAAACACCTTGGTGAATAACTCTGTCAGTAAGACTCTGTTACTTTGTTGATAACATTCCGGTAACCGCCGGTGTTCGAGAACTTTGCCTATTGGTCCGCCTCATTTCAATGAGCAGGAAAATGGTTCTATTCGTTCCCCGCCCTTGCTAACAACGTGGTTGCCAACTTAGCTGACAGGCTCTTCTCTGGCACATCTTGCTTCCATGATCATGCAAGATGTCTCCACTCTTCCTACTCTTAACCCGCATAGCGGGCCCATAACCCAAAGTTCCACAGGATCGAAACCTGACTCTCTTGTACATCCTTAAATCCATGGTTTTGTTGCACTTGGCTTCGTATGTAAATGCCAAGCCACCATCCAAGGTAATGACACTATTCTTGTCGTCATTAAATGACTCTCCAAAGTTATACACTTTCTGGCCATCAAGGAAACTATTACTGCTAGCTAGCTATCAGATCTGTACATGTCCAGGATTGTTTCACTTCATGGTATTCCATTAGTGATTAGTTCCGACCGTGGAAGTTTATTCACTTCAAGATTATGGGCAAGTTTCCAGGAATCTATGGGAACTCGTTTGTCATTCAACATCGCTTTTCACCCCCAATCCCAGGGACAAATTGAAAGAGTCAATCAGATTCTCGAAGACATCCTTCGAGCTTGTGTAATTTCATTCGGCAAGAAATGGGAGGAATCTCTCCCATATGCCGAATTCTCCTACAACAATAGTTATCAAGCTAGTCTGAAGATGGCTCCCTTTGAGGTGTTATATGGACGTAAGTGTCGAACTCCTATGGATTGGTCGGAAACTAGGGAATGTACACTTATCGCTCCGGATATTATCCAGCATGCCGAAGACCAAGTCCGCATTATTCATGCAAATTTGAAGGCTGCTCAGTCTCGTCAGAAGAGTTAGTATGACCGTCATCACAAGGATATGGTGTATCAACCTAGCGAAACGGCTTATCTTCGAGTCACGCCAATGAGAGGTACACACCATTTCGGGATCAAGGGCAAGTTGGCTCCTCGATATATTGGTCCTTTCACTATTCTCGAAAGGCGTGGTAAAGTGGCATACCAACAGGAACTACCTCCAAACCTTTCTCAGGTTCATGATGTGTTCCATGTGTCACAGCTTTGTCGCTGCTCCAAGGATCCTATCCGAGCAGTGGATCATGATATGCTTGAACTTCAACAAGACCTTTCCTACAAAGAGCAACTAGTCCACATTCACGATGAAACTGAATGTCGGACTCGTCAGAAGGTTACCAAGTTCTTCAAAGTGCAGTGGGCAAACCATTCTGAAGACGAGGCCACTTGGGAATGCGAAGATCATCTTCGTGCCGAATACCCTGGGCTCCTTCCATCTACTTCTTAATTCTCAGGACGAGAATTCTTGATAGTATGGGAGAATTGTGACACCCTGGAATAATGCTACAGTGGTAATTGTAATTAAGCTACAGTAATGGCCATATTTAAGCTAACCCCTTTTTCTAAATAGTGCATGATCACAATGGAGTCATACCTCATTTCAAATTCCAACTCAAAATGCTTTGAACTTTATGGTGATAAAATAAAGTTGCAAACAACATAAGAGAAATGTTGCACACTTGGTAAAAGTCTCAAAACTGATGTTGTTAAGGAAAACAACATCACCTTAATTGTCGGTGTGGACCCCACAAACCAAAACAGAAGCTAAAAGTATTTTTAAAACGCATTTAAATTCAAATTGGAAATGCAAACAGATTCTAAAAATTCCCAAACTCTTTGTGGAACCCTGGAATATTGCAACTTATTGTTGGGCCATGTCTAACATTTTTGCAAAGAGGAAATAGTGCCAAAATAAAATAAAATAGAAGGTGCAAAAGAAAACAGAAAAAGAAAAAGAATGAAATGGAGAGAGCCGCCTGTGCACTTAAGCCCAGAGGCTACAGTGGAGGCCCATCCTAGTCCCCTACCGTCTCCTTCCCCTGCAGCGACCAGCGCGGTCGCTACAGAGCGCCGACCGCGCTCGTCACCGACGGACCAGCTCGCCAACGACGGCGAGCGGATAAGATCGCCATCGCGGCCACCCCACCTGCCCCCCCATAAACCATAGATCGCTACCAACCCTGCCCCCCTTCGAGCTTCCCACCTCCTCTCTCGCTCGTTCCCCGTCTCGCCCGAGCATCGCTGCCGCCATGGCCGACAGGTAGCCGTGGCCATACCCACGACCATGCCTCGTCGTCGCGTCCATCTGCTCCGTCGTAACCTCCTTGTCCTCCTTGACCACGAGCCCGAGCCCTTGTGCCCCTGCATCGCTTCCACGTCATCGTCTTCTTCCTCGGACGCCCGAAAATCGTCGTCGCATTTTCACCGCCGTCAAGCCATCTCTGAGCCTACTTTGCACGACTACATCTCGTTGTGAGCTCCTGCTACTCCCCTCTCTCCCCTCTCGACGAGTCGGAGATCTTAGTGCTAGGATTGGCCGAAGCCCAAACCCTTCGCCATAAGAGCTCAACACCGACGTGCCTCTGGGGACCATTTGGTCATGGGCGTGCCACCGTTGTGCTCGCCGCATCGCATGGAGTCCATCCCGCATTAGCCCCGCCTATTTCGACCACCGTAGCGCCATCCCCATCGTGCTCCCATAGCTGTTGCCGCCTACCGTCATCGCTAGCACCGTTTCCAGCCAGGTCTGGCGACGATACCGCTCGAGATCAACACGGCGTTGAACGCCCGTTCAAACGCGCCCAACCGCGCGCCATATGGCCCCCTGTGCTCCGTTTCCGAGCTCACCGGAGCTCTCGGCCGCACCCAGGTGCTTGCTAGCGATGCTCCGGCGTCGACCATCAATGTGGCACACCTGGGGCCCACCCCTGGGTCACTGCCAGTGGGGGCCCTGGCCCAGTTAACTAGGCTGTCTGGGCTTGACCAGTCACTAACAGTGAGATGTGAAGCCCCCTATGCCCGTGATAAGTGGGCCACCCCTGTCAGGCCACTAACTAGTTAGTTAAGTTAATTAAAATAATTAGTTAGGCTAATCAGTCACCGAAAGATGGGCCCCACTGCTAATTAACACTGTTAAACTTAATTAAAAACCTGAAATAACACTCAGTCTATGATAATGTGGGACCCACTGGTCAGGTTTGACCTGGTCAGCCCCACTGTTGACTGCTGATGCAGTGAGGATGTCATGCTGACATCATAAAGTATTTTGCAAACAATTGTTTGCTAAATTCTAGAAATTATTAAAAACTTTATAAAATTATAGAAATTAATCTGTAGCTCAGATGAAAAAGTTTTATACATGAAAGTTGATGAGAAAAATCCCACGAATCTGAATATGCCCTCCATTCATCTATCACATGCTCCTAGGATGATGAACATGGAACTTTCCCCTCCGGATTGTTTGTCTAATAAATCCACAAACCCGGGAAATATCGTCAGATATTCTCCCGCTCCGTCTGATACGTATCGTACTGCGTTAGTGCATGCCTAACCCTGCATGTTGCCTTGTCATACATCATGTTGCATCTGTTTGATTGTATTTATTGTTTCTTCCCCCTCTTCTCTCCGGTAGTTTCCAAGACTAACGCTCCTGCCGAGTACGACTACGCCTCTGACGACCAGCCTTTTGCAGCAGAGCAACAAGGCAAGCAACCCCCCTGATCATTCCGATATTACCTATTCTTTCTCCCTCATGCTTGCATCAGATTTTGCTACTGTACTTAACATCACCTATTCTGATGCATAGCCTATTTTCGAGTACTGCTTTCATACCTGCTATCATATACTATTGTAGTATAGGTATGGATAGTACCCCCTTGTGACTCCTAGTTTACTATTGTTGTTGCCCCTGCTTTCATCATCATCGACACCGAGGACTGGAAGACAGAAGACTCAGTCCTCATGACTGACAAGCCGTTACCGACACATCACCACCATACCCCGTGTGTGATATCTCGAGAGTGATTCCTCGGTTATTAACTTCGGGCACTGACACAGAGCCTCTATGACTTGTTACTGAAATACAAGTGAAAGGAGGGTCGGCCCTAAGGGTGCCCGCGAGAGAAAGATTTGGTGGGATGCGTCGTAAGGCATTCGTGAGATGTGGTGGGGTGCGCCGGTAAGGCACCCGAGGGATATTGGCGGGGCGATTGACTGCCTTTACGGTTCGCGCTTGCACCGCGCTAATGAAATCATAATGGGTTGAATACTTGATCTGAGTTGGGTCGTTGGCCTTAATACGCACTAACCTTCACGTGGGGGAAGTTATGGGTACTCAGCATCGTTGTATCAGCCGAAGCTCTTCGGACGTCAGCAATGGAATGGCGCGCGCCCGAGTGGTCTGCAACGGCATCGTGCCTGTTATAAGGGGTGCTAGGACTGACCTCGGCCACGTTCGCATCGTGCAGGAGTGCAAAGGGCGATTGGCCCATGACCCCTGCGTGCATAGGATTTAGACTGGCGGGTTGGCCTCTTCGTCGAGTCTAGGTGGGGCGACGATGTTTTGATATCCCGAGGCCGGGCATGACCCAGAAAAGTGTGTCCGGCCGGAGGTTATTCAAGCATGCGGGGAATATGTGGTGCACCCCTACAGGGATGATAATCTATTCGAATAGCCGTGTCCATGGTAATAGGATGACTTGGAGTTGTACGTTGACCTTATACAACTACAATTGTGAGTCTAAATTGAAATGTGGCTCTGGGATTGCTTCCTCGCGGGGAGTCAAGGAAGAATCTCTGGGCATGTTTACTTAATAAAATTGCTACAATAAAATATTGCTATATGTGAGTTACCAGTCTACTCTCTTCTATTGTTGCAAGATGCTGAAGATGCTAGTCTTCGATAGGACAAGGCCTTCCTCCTATTCTTGCTTTCTGCAGTCTGTCCAGATATACCCCATTCCTTGATAATGATGCATACTTAGCATAGTTCTGATGTCTGTCTTGCGAGTACTTTGGATGAGTACTCACCGTTGCTTTGCTTTCTCTTTCCCCCTCGATACGATTCTGCGTTCAGACGTTGGAGTCCAGGAGATGGAGTACGTCGGAGACGTCTACTACACCACCATAGGAGCCTACTACTATGTGGAGGCGGCCCCCGACCAGCAGTAGGATAGGAGGTTCCCAGGCAGGAGGCCTCGCCTCTTTCGATCCGTTGTTATGTTTGTGCTAGCCTTCTTAAGGAAAAACTTGTTTAACTTATGTCTGTACTTAGATATTTTTTTGCTTCCGCTGACTTGTTCTTGTCGAGCTTTGTATTCGATCCCTCGAGTCCCTTGGCTTGTAATATGAAGTTGTATGACTTTAATTTGTGTCTAGAGTTGTGTTGTCATATTGATTAGTGAGTCCCTAATCTTGATCGTACGCATTGCGTGTATGCTTCGTGTACGGTCGAAATTGGGGGCATCACAGCTAAACAACTCACGGTATTTGGACGGTCATATGTTCGGGAGTGTTGCATGTAATCGAAAGCCGGATTAGTCTACGCCCATCACTGGGAGGAGGAAGAACTCACGTGCAAGCCGAAGACTCCGATCACATGAAGCAACTAGTGTTGTGACCCTTGGTGTTGGGCGCTAGTTCGGGGGCTACTAAGGGAGTCCTGGACTATGGGGTCCTCGGGCCGCTGGCCTATTTACCGATAGGCCGGCTTGGTGGGCTGATCTCAAGATGAGGAAATCAGTATCTCCATCCCCGGTAGGAGACCTATAATGTGTAAACCCTAGGTACGCCGAGTGTTTATATAAACTGTGAGGGGTTTAGATTGTAGGATAGAGAAACTCATCTAGGGTTTTAGATATATGATCTCGATGTAGATAAACTTTGTAACCTTCATACACATCAATATAATCGAGCAAGACATAGTGTTTTACCTCCATAGGAGGGCCCGAACCTGGGTATACATCGTCTCCTTCGTCCCCTGTTACCATTGATCCTAGACACACAGCTCGAGACCCCCTACCCGAGATCCGCCGGTTTTGAAACCAAAAGCCGGGCCAATATTGTGTGTACAGAAGCCATTCATACTTGGCATAGAGGAACTGGATGTGTTATTAACATTACCTTTGAACTTATTCTCAATAACTTGTTGTAAAGAGATGAAATGTCAGTTATTTAGTTCGCATTAAGAAGACATTAATATAAAGTAAATTATCCCCATTTTTTGTAGTTTTGAACGAGAGATGTCACAGAAGGGCGAGAAGATCAACTCATTAGTAGATAGTGGGCTTTTCTGAAGATGAAGCAAATATGGCTATTACAAGATGTGGTATTAGTCCTTCCAAAATTATTGCCTTGATTTTCATTTTTCTTTGGAAAAGGCACCTTAATATAATGCACCACTTTTCTTCTAGAATGAAAATGTGGCCCAAGATTGTGGACATGTTTGGTAGACAATTTCAAGATTGACATTCTACTTAAGTTTGTGGGTTCTAAGTATTTGTCTACACGACATAGGAAAAGTGACTGCATTCATAATTTGCCAAGTAATAACAAAGCACCTCTTCCTTCTCTGCTTCCAAAGGCCACATTTGAGGCATTCCCTTGTAACAAGAAGCGTTTGCCTTATTGGTACTCAAGAACACAGTTCAACTGCTTGCGGACAAGTGTGGCCAGTGCTAAGGTGGGAGAATGGTTTGTGTGTGATCTTTCCACCGTAGGCAATCCGCCGCCTCGAAGTGTTCAAAAATATGACATCAATCAGTGCAATACGGAGAGTATTGTCTTTGTTGGAATGAACAAGGTCGCTCCATTGGAGCCTCAAGAGATTGAATATCTATGCTTTCTCAAAGGACTGCACAAGGGGATGACAACTCATTCCAATAGATATTGTTGTTTACCAATTGCTGGTATATTGATTGAAGTATCCCCTTGGGTACTGATACTTCATGTCACAATAATAGCAAGATGTAAAAAATGTGATTGGCATTGGAATATTATGACACAACACATAGGGATGTGATGGTCGGCCAGTATTTTGTCCATAGAAGCCGTTCACACTAGATATCCAAGAACCGGAAGTGCTATCAACCTTTACTTGGGAGTTATTTTAATGACCTCGTCTTAAAAATCTGAAATGCAGGTCACTTGGTTGGTATTATGAAGTCCGCTTAGCAAGTGGTCTCTAGTCTTTGTTTCATTATACTTTAGTACAGGATTTAGTACGAGAGGTGTCAGAGATAGATGAGAAGATCAACTCATTGGTAGATAATCGACTTTTTGAAGGTGAAGCTCATATTGCTATTATTAGATGTGGTATCACTCCTGCAAAAAATGTGGCCATGATGTTCATCTTTCTACGGAACATGCACCTTAAGATAATGGACCACCATTTTGCTACTATGAAAATATGCCTGACCACCTAGGCATGTATGGACAATGATTTCAAGATCTCTATATAACATTCAACCCGAGCTTGTGTTTTCTATGCATTTGTGTACAGCAGTAAGGAAAAGAGGCTACATAAAAAATTGCCGATTGAGACCTGAGAAATGCTTCTTCCTCTACCTCCAAAGGCCATATTAGGGGCATTCCCTCATTACAAGAAGCAGTGGCCTTTCTGGGACTCAAGAATGCACCTCAACTGCTTGTGAATAAGTGTCGCAAGGGTAAAGCTGATAGAATGGTTAAGGTGTGACAATCGACCACGCCTAATCCACTACTTGCAAGTGTTCAAAAATAAGTCATCGATCCATGCATACATTAGAATCATTTCTATGTTGGAAAGAACAAAGTCTCTTTATTGGAGCCTCAAGAGATTGAAAATCTACTCGGCTTCCCAAATGATCACACGGGTGGACGACAACTCATTCCAAGTTGATACAAATTCTTACAACTTGTTGATATATTGGTCTAAGTACCCCTTGGGTACTCATAGGTCAAGCCACAAGAACAGTAGGATTTCCAAAATGTCATTGAATCCGAATATCATTGCATTACGCATAGGGACGCGAGGCCGGGGAAATATTGTCTCTGCAGATGCCATTTAACATTTACTTGGAATTTATTCTCAATAACTTCAAAACTTAGTTAATTTGTTGGCATTAAGAAGTCATTAATATGAAGTACATGCTCCCTAATATCATATTTTGTTGTTTTTTTTATGAGAGATGTCCGAGAAGGACGAGAAGATCATCTCATTAGTAGATAATGGGCTTTTCTGAAGATGAAGCTAATATGGCTATTACAAGATGTGGTATCAGTCCTTCCAAAATTATTGCCTTGATTTTGATTTTTCTTTGGAAAAGTCACCTCAATATAGTGGACCACTTTTCTTCCAGAATGAAAATGTGGCCCAAACTCGTGGACGTGTATGGACGACCATTTCAAGATTGGCATTCAACTTAAGTTTGTGGATATTAAGCATTGGTGTGCACCACATTCAAAAAAGTGACTGCATTCATAACTTGCCAAGTAATAACAAAGCACCTCTTCTTTCTCTTATTCCACATGCAATATTCAAGGCATTCCCTCGTTACAAGAAGCGTTGACCTTATTGCTACTCAAGAACACAGTTCAACTGCTTGTGAACAAGTGTGGCAACTGCTAAGTTCGCAGAATGGTTCATGTGTGATCTTTCCACTGCAGGCAATCCACCACCTCGAAGTGTTCAAAAATATGAGATCAATCACTACAAAAAAGGAAAGTATTGTATGTGTTTGAATGAACAAGGTCGCTCCATTGGAATCTCAACAGATTGAATATCTACTCGCTTTCTCAAAGGACCGCACTAGGGAAAGACAACTCATTCCAATAGATATCATTGCTTACCACTTGCTGGTATATTGATTGAAGTATCCCCTTCGGTCCTGATTGTTCATGTCACAAGAATAGCAGGTTGTCAAAAATGTGCTTGGTATTGGAATATTATGAAACGAGACATAGGGATGTGTTGGTCGGCCTGTATTTTTTCCGCAAAAGCCATTCATACTAGGCGTGGAGGAACTGGAAGTGTTATCAACATTTAATTGGGAGTTAATTTAATGACCTCATCCTAAAAATCTGAAATGCGGGTCACTTGGTTGGCATTAAGAAGTCTGATATAGCAAGTGGTCTCTAGTCTTAGTTTTGTTATACTTTGTGTAGGATTTAGTACGAGAGATGTCAGAGATTTATGAGAAGATCAACTCAATGGTAGATAATCAGATTTTTGAAGGTGAAGCTAATATTTCTATTACAAGATGTGGTATCACTCTTGCAAATATTGTGTCCATGATGTTCATCTTCCTGTGGAACATGCACCTTAAGATAATTGACCACCATTTTTCTACTATGAGAATTATGCCCAACATCCTAGGCGTGTATGGATGATCATTTCAAGATCTATGTATAACATTCAACCCGAGCTTGTGGTTTCTAAGCATTTGTATGCATCAGTAAGGAAAAGATGCTACATCCAAAATTTGCCAACTGAGACTTGAGAAACTCTTCTTCCTCCACCTCCAAAGGCCATATTTGAGGCATTCCCTCATTACCACAAGGGTGGCCTTTCCGAGACTCAAGAAAGCACCTGAACTGCTTGCGGATAAGTGTAGCAAGGGTAAAGCCGACAGAATGTTTAAGGTGTGATAATCAACCACCCTAATCCACTACCTACAAGTGTTCAAAAATAATTCATCAATCCATGCAAACACGAGAATCATTTCTATGTTGGAAAGAACAAAGTCGCTCCATTGGAGCCTGAAGTGATTGAAAATCTACTCGGCTTCCCAAATGATCACATAGGTGGATGACAACTCATTTCAAGTTGATACAGTTTCTTACAACTTGTTGATATATTGGTTTAAGTATACCCTTGTGTACTCATAGTTCAAGCGATAGGAATAGTAGGATTTTCAAAATGTCATTGAATCCGAATATCATTGCATTATACATAGGGATGCGAGGTCGGGCCAATATTGTATGTGCAGAAGCCATTCATACTTGGCATAGAGGAACTAGATATGTTATTAACATTTACTTGGAAGTTATTATCAATATCTTGTTGTAAATAGCTGAAATGGCAGTCAATTAGTTGGCATTAAGAAGTCATTAATATAAAATAAATGCTCGCTAATATTATATATGTTAGTAGTTTTCTATGAGAGATGTCCGAGAAGGACGAGAAGATCAACTCATTAGTAGATAATGGGCTTTTCTGAAGATGAAGCTAATATGGCTATTATAAGATGTGGTATCAATCCTTCCAAAATTATTGCCTCGATATTCATTTTTCTTTGGAAAATGCACCTTAATATAGTGAACCACTTTTCCTCCAGAATGAAAATGTGGCCCGAGCTCGTGGACATGTGGCCCAACTTCTTAGGCATGTTTGGACGACCATTTCAAGATCAGTGTATAACATTCAACCTGAGTTGGTGGGTTCTAAGTATTTGTGTGCAGCAGTAAGGAAAAGATGCTACATCCAAAATTTTCCAAATAAGACCAGAGCAACTCTTCTTCCTCTAACTCCAAACGCCATATTTGGGGCATTCCCTCAATACAAGAAACGGTGGCTTTCCTGGGACTAGTGAACACAGCTCAACTGCTTACGAACAAGTGTGGCAAGTGCGAAGCGGGTAGAATGGTTCACGTGTGATCTTTCCACAACGACCTATCTACCACCTGAAAGAGTTCAAAAATGTGCCATCAATCCGTGCAAAAGGGAGAATCATGTCTGGGTTGGGAAGAACAAAGTCACTCCATTAGATCCCCAAGAGATTGAATATCTACTCAATTTCCCAAAGGACCACACAAGGGGATGGAAACTCATTCCAAGTTGATTTCATTTCTTACCACTTGTCGATATATTGATTGAAATTCCCCCTTAGTTAATGATAGTTCATACCACAAGAAAAGTGGGATGTCCAAAATGCCATTGCCATCGGAATATTGTGGCACAATACATAGGGAGCTGAGGCTCAGCCAATACTTTGTCTATAGAAGCCATTCATACTTGGCAACGAGGAACTGGAAGTGTTATGAATATTTCCTTGGGAGTTATTCTCAAGGACTGTCACTTAGTTGGAATAAAGAAGTCACTAATATATAGCAAGTGTTCTCTAATCTTAGTTTTTGGTATACTTTTTTGCAGGATTTTGCATGAGAGATGTTAGAGAAGGACAAGAGGATCAACTCATTAGTAGATAACAGACTTTTCAGAAGATGCAGCTAATATTCCTATTACAAGATGTGGTATTAGTCCTTTTGAAATTGTTGAATTGATGCTTATTTTTGTATGCAAAAGGCACGCTAAGAAAATGGACCAGCTTTACAACTTGGAAAATGTGGCCTAAGCTCCGCGACATGAATAGATGACCATGTTAACATCTGTGTACGACATTCAACCAAATTTTGTGGGTTCTTAGCATTTGTGTGCATTTGGGTTTCACCTTTATTGTTGTTGTTGTTGTTGTTGTTGTTGTTGTTGTTTATTGTTCTCCATCTAAGAGGAACTTTGGAGTGATTGTTTATTGCACGTTGAGGGATAGTTATATGATTCAATTATTTTAGCGCCATTGTGAGATTGCACTAGTGAAAGTATGAACCCTGGGCCTTATTTCCAATCATTGATATGTCACTTTGATCGTTGTTTCCTACCTGCCATCTTGCAGTTTTTATTTGTTCAGATTATGAAAAACCTATTTATCCTATCTGTTGGGGATATAACCCCACGGTAAGACCCTCCCTAAAGGCTCCGGATCACACCGGGCGGCTCGTATGCCAGTTCAAGAGTGGGCCGTGAAGACTTAAGCCCAAGACATTTGGCGGCTTGACAAGATGGGCCGGAGTATGGCCCAGATAGAGAAGACCCGATCGAGTAAGCCGTCGTCTGAAGACAACTTGGTCAGGAAAGGCAAGATAAGATATAGGTAGACTCAGACATGTAATGAGAGTCGGATACACTTGTATGACCCGTGGGCTTGGCCTCCTATATAAAGGCGAGACCCAGGGCGACTTAGAGGTCAGGATATCGAGAACTAGGTTAAGCAATAGCTCCCTTGTAATCGATAATCAAGCAATACAAGCACAAGCAGGATGTAGGTTGTTACCTCATCTTGAGAGGCCGAACCTAGGTAAACTCGTGTCCTTCGTCCCAACCAACCCCTTTGAGTCCATCACGTTAGCAATGGCCTCGAATCCATGTCTGTTCACCCGGACATATGCCGTGATAAAACCACGACAGTTGGCGCCCACCGTGGCGCCTGTGCTCGGTGGTGGTGAGTTCTCAAAGGGTTCTCTCCCAGGGCTCGAGGGATACGTGGTTGGAAGAATGTATAAGAGTCGCCGTGGCTGGCTCTACATCGACGACGCCGGCTAGGGGTTGATGTCATCTCTGTGGAATATGGATTCCGGGTTCCTTTCGGCGGGATCCATGTTTTCATTGGCAGGATTGACGGATCTACGCTCGGGCTGGACGTCTGCACCGACATCGTTGAGCCGGCCCGGCACGCGCAACCCGCCCGTGTTGTGCGGCTCGCCCGAGTTAACCCGGGCTGGAACCACGTCTTTGTGGGCTTCACTCAAGGTATGGATGTTGAAGCTTCTACATCGCAGGAGACTCTTGTCTGTTCAGAGGACGAATCTTTGAGCAGGGAAACAGAGTCGATCTACCAGCTCCACAACAGTGGGCTCAGGGGCTATGATGAACTTTACCCGGTGTCGGATCGTTTTGAGCTGGATGATCTTGGACCGCCGGTTCATGCAGCAGTGTTCATGGCAGGGTCGGCCCCGGGTGCGAGTAGCACGGCTGCTGGAGCAACAGCCTCGGGGGTTGACCCACCGCCGCCGGCTCAAGTTCTTCTAGATCTGATGAACGAGCTCGCGGCCCTTATGGCCACTGAAGTTACACTAGATAACCAAGCCGCGCTACTCGCAGTCGACGGCTCAAGGAACGGATGGAGGAGGAGCAACAGAGGATAGCTGAGCTAAATATCCAGATGGAGGAAGAGGCAGAACGTATTAAGACGGATGCTTTCCGCCTTGGGCTGGAACAGCAATCGACGGTTGTGGTGCATCGGATGAGATATCAATCCCGCTTACCAGAACATTATAAGGCCAGGAATCTCTTCAACACACCAGGAACAGGACGGGCAGCGGATGCACCTGGAAACCGGACGACGGCTCGACCGATGCTACACCCGGCCCGACGGAACCAGGCTTCACCGGAAGTCTTTCCAACACCGACGGGTCATTATTCTAACCCAGCTAAGAACATGGTGGCCGCGGCCACCCGGCTTGAAACAATCCCTATTTTGGATGAAGCACCTTTTTCAGAAGAAGTACGGAATGCCATTGGATACCTTCAGACAGCGAAGGCCCAGTAGGAGAAGTATACTCACAGGCGGAGCCACGTGCACACAACCCCTCTCCCCAGCTGGAGCATTAGCCGGCGCTATGAGTCGCCAGCGGTTTCCAGCAGCGATCAGCAAAGAGGACCTTCGGGGGACGATTAGGCGGCTCTAGATGCGCAAGCGCTCATAAACTGGGCGAGAAACCAGCAAGAGGCGGCAGCTTTGGCCACGGCGACTCACCAAGAGCCCTTTCCCTGTGTTTCAGTAGGAGCGGGAGTAACTACCAGGGCCGTGGGAGTTCCATGCTTATCGTCGGCTCTGCGAAGTGAATGGTTGCTCAAGGATTTCAAAGGACCTCTCAAGGTTCCGAATTACACTGCTGATTTGCCTCCGAAGGCCTGGATCGAAAGTTATGAGCTGGTTATGGAGATGCTAGTTTTAAATTGAGGCGGTGTGTGCTAAGTACTTCATCATGATGCCTGAAGGTCCGGCTCGCACGTGGTTAAAAGGATTGCCACCCAATACCATCAATTCGTGGGCTGAGTTAAGGGCAAGGTTCATCCAAAAATTTCAAGGGACTTGCAAACAGCCTATAACCATTGTGGATCTCGATCATTGCGTCCAACAGGAGGGTGAGTCGGCCCATAATTGGGTCCGACGGGCATCGACCATCATCCCCTCATCTGAACAGATCACGACAGCTCAAGCCGTGCTTATCTTAGAGAAGAACTGTCAGTTCATGCCTTTGAAGCAGAAGCTTGGCCGGCTCAAGCGTACGTGTCAGGACATGGGAGAGCTCATGACGGCTCTTATGAAGTACGCTGACCCCGATAAAACAAAGGATTCGGGTTCTGATGAGGAGAAGACCGGCCAAGGTAAGAATAATAACCTAGGCAAGGGTGCGGCGAACAATAGTAACCAGAGTAAGCGACAAAAACCCGGATGGCGGGCCAGAACTGGTGGCCAATGCAAGCACCGGCCAGAATCATCCGAAAGGCAACAGGAAATTCAGGTCGCCTTTTAATAGAAAAACGACTCCTTTCAATTTGGAGGAAATGCTCAAAAAGCCATGTCAGGAACACAGCCAGCCCGGTAAGCCTTCAGCGCACACATGGGGTGATTACCATATCATGCAGAAGTTCAAGAATTACCACATGCAGCAACACAACAACTAGGGCGGTGGCCCGCCCGGCGGCTCAGGACCGAGCGGGTCAGGGTTTGGATTTTGATCCGATGGCTCAGGATCTGGTCATCATGGTCAGGGCAATCAAGGAGGACATCCGCAACACTCTGGTAACAACAGCCAGCAGCAGCGGCATAACCAGTCTGGGTATCAAAGTAATCCAAAGCAATCCAGTTCGGGCCAGTATCATGTTTCCATGACCAGCCTTAACAAGCGGGATCAGAAGTTGCGCAAGCGAGCTGTTAATGCGGTTGTTCCGGCTCTACTACAGTACTTAAAGTGGTCTGAATATGACATAATGTGGAGCCAGGAGGACCACCCGCCGTGTGTTGATTACCCGGGGCGGGCGGCCTTAGTTGTTGACCCCTCTATTATGATACCTTCCGGCAGATGAAGCTGCTTGACAAGGATCTTAAGCCCTCATCCACCATTTTTCATGGTGTGGTACCAGGCAAGTCAGCTTATCCGGTGGGCAGGATTTCCTTGGAAGTCGCCTTTGGTGACGAATATAACTACAGGGTGGAGTCCTTGTGGTTTGAAGTGGTCAAGATCAAGAGCCCTTACCATGCGTTGTTTGGGCAGCCGACTTATGCTAAGTTCATGGCTAGGCCTTGTTATGTCTACTTACAGCTCAAGATTCCTGGGTTAAAAGGTATGATTACCGTTCATGGTGATCGGAATATGGCTATTGAGTGCGAAGAAGGAGACATGGCTTATGTAGAATCTAGTTGTGCTCAGGAGGAGCTTAAGTTTTATAAGGAGAATGTTGACTCGAAGGATATGACCCCGCTGAAAAAGCCCACAACGAAGGTTGAGCCACCCCTTAAGTTTTTGCCGGATGATACCAAGGCAATAGATTTCACTCCGGGCGACTCATCCAAACAGTTCATCATTGGGGCTCACATGGATCCCAAATAGGAAAGCGCGCTCATCGAATTCATCCGTGAGAATCGGGACATCTTCACATGGAAACCTTCTGACATGCCGGGTGTACCAAGAGAATTCACTGAGCACAACCTTAATGTGGATCCTAAGTTTAAACCTATCAAGCAGTTTCTACGGCGGTTCAGTGAGGAGAGACGCAAGGCCATTGGGGAAGAGGTCGCCCGGCTCTTGGCGGCGGGTTTCATCGTCGAGGTCTTTCACCCGGAGTGGCTTGCTAACCCGGTTCTTGTGCTCAAGAAGAATGGCACGTGGCAGATGTGCGTGGATTATACGGACCTTAGCAAGGCTTGTCCGGCTGATCTTTTTGCTCTCCCTCGTATTGATCAGATCATTGATGCTACAGTGGGTTGTGAAAGCCTATGCTTCCTAGATGCTTATTCAGGGTATCATCCGATCAATATGGTAGTTAAGGACCAAGAGAAGACGACTTTCATTACGCCTTTTGGAGCCTTCTGTTATGTATCTATGCCTTTCGGGCTCAAGAGTGCCTAGGCGACTTGTCAGCGCTGTGTGCAGAATTTCCTTCACAGTCAGATCCGGCGTAATGTTCATGCTTATGTGGATGATATTGTGATCAAATCAAGGAAGAAGGAGACCCTTTTGGATGACTTAAGGGAAACCTTTGACAATATACGGATCTATAAGATGATGCTTAACCTGGCCAAGTGTGTCTTTGGTATTCCGGCTGGCAAACTCTTGGGATTTCTGGTTTCTGAGCATGGCATTGCTAAGTGGGCATTGGAGCTGGGGCCTCTCAATCTAAAATACATACCACGTACGACTGTCAAGTCTCAAGCCCTTGTGGATTTCATAAATGTTTGGACATAGTGTTAAGCACCCGAGGAAAAGCCGGATAACACCTACTGGACTATGCACTTTGATGGATCCAAGCAGCTGGAAGGATCAGGGGCGTGAGTTGTTTTAACATCTCCCAAAGGTGATAAGTTCTGTTATGTGCTCCAGTTGATGTTCCCTTGCACCAATAATGTGGCCGAATATGAAGCCCTGCTTCACAGCCTCAAGGTAGCTAACGAGATGAATTTAAGCCGGGTAAGGTGTTTGGGCGACTCCAATCTTGTGCTCAGCAAGTTTCAGGCACTTGGGACTCCAAGGACCCGTGGATGGCGGCTTATTGTCAGGCGGTGGATGTCATTGCTGGTAACTTCAAAGGCTATCAGGTAGATCACCTTGATCGTCGCAGGAATGTGGTGGCTGATGCCTTGTCAAGGTTAGCCTCTCAGCAAAGCCGGTGTCGCCCAATATCTTTCTAGATGTCTTACATCACCCGACTATCAAGTTACCTTCATAGGAAGATTTGGCTGTTCCTGACCTGGAGGGGCAATTGGTGGCGGCTCTACATGCTATTCCGGATTGGACTATGCCTTACCTGGCTTATTTGACCCGGGGCGAATTACCTGATGATGAAAATCTAACCAGACAGATCAACCGGCGATCTAAGTCCATGACAATAGTTAATGGTGAGTTGCACAAGTGCAATGTTATCGGGGTATTTCAATGTTGCGTCTCACCAAAGGAGGGTCAGGAAATGTTGAGTGAAATTCACGCTGGAGATAGTGGACATCACGCTGGCTCAAAAACAATGGTGGCCAAGGACTTTCGCCATGGTTTTTCTGGTTGACGGCTCACAAGGATGTAGAAGATCTAGTCCGTAAGTGTGACGGTTGTCAAAAATTCGGCCGGCGTGCTCATGTTCAGGCTCAAGAATTGCGCATGATACCAATTACTTGGCCGTTTGCAGTCTGGGGTCTTGATAGGGTCATACCTTTCAAGAGGTCCAAGGATAAGAAAACGCACCTCTTGGTAGCGGTTGATAAGTTCACCAAGTGGGTAGAGGCTGAGCCGGTCAGCAAGTGTGACGTGGCTATGGCGGTTTAGTTTATCAAAAATTTCATCTACCATTTTGGTTACCCTCATAGCATCATCATGGACAATGGCACAAACTTGTCCAAGGGGTCTATGAAAAAATTCTGCGATGAGGAGCACATCCGGCTCGATGTTTCGGCGGTTGCTCATCAACAGTCCAACGGTCAGGCGGAACGGGCTAATCAATAAATCTTGAGAGGTATCAAGCCATGGCTTATTGTCCCTTTACAGCGGACGTCGGGTTGTTGGTTGGAAGAGTTGGCGTCCGTCTTATGGAGCATCTAAACTACCCCCAACAGATCCACAGGGTATACACCTTCCTTCATGGTCTACGGTGCAGAGGCCGTGTTACCAAGTGACATCCGGCATGACTCGCCGCAAGTGGCGGCTTACGTTGAGATGGACAATGAGACGGTGCGTCAAGACGCGTTGGATGCTTTGGATGGACAATGAGACGGTGCGGCTGCCCGTTTGGCGATCTATCAGCAAGACCTGCGCCGCTATCATAGCCGCAGAGTCAAGACCCGGACATTTCAAGAGGGCGACTTAGTGCTGCGGCTGATTCAAGACCAGAAAAATATGCATAAGTTATCTCCTCCATAGGAAGGGCCTTTCGTGGTCAGTAGAAATCTCAACAATGGGTCATATTATCTCATTGACATCCGGGACGACTCAGATACTTCGGGTCAGGAGACCCGCCGGCCATGGAACATAGCACATCTACGGCCTTATTACACCTGAGATTGTTGAGAATCACCACTGTACACAATCATTTGTACGTATCATATTTATATATGAGTAAAGTAGCATCCCTGCAAGCCGGGGCCTCTGCCATGTCGCATATCTTCATCGATGCAAGAAAAATCCAAAACATTGGTTGTCGAAGGGGGCTTCCTACCTTCGGATATAGCTTATCTAACCCTAACAGCCGGCTTTATGCCAAAAAAGTTGACAAGTCAACTTTGGTTATCGAAGGGGGCTTCCCACCTCCGGGTGTAGCTTATCTATTCCTAACAACCGGCTCTCATGCCAAAAATGTTGACAAGTCAACATTGGCTGTCGAAGGGGGCTTCCAACCTTCGGGTATAGCTTATCTAACCCAAACAACCAGCATTATGCCAAAAAAGTTGACAAGTCAATTTTGGTTGTCGAAGGGGCTTCCCACCTCCGGGTGTAGCTTATCTATCCCTAACAAACGAATCTCATGCCAAAAATGTTGACAAGTCAATATTGGCTGTTGAAGGGGGCTTCCTACGTTCGGGTATAGCTTATCTAACCCTAACAGCCGGCTTTATGCCAAAAAAGTTGACAAGTCAACTTTGGTTGTTGAAGGGGGCTTCCCTCCTCCGGGTGTAGCTTATCTATCCCTAACAATAGGCTCTCATGCCATAAATGTTGACAAGTCAACATTGGCTATCGAAGGGGGCTTCCTACCTTCGGTATAGCTTATCTAACCCTAATAGCCGGCTTTATGCCAAAAAAGTTGACAAGTCAACTTTGGTTGTCGAAGGGGGCTTCCCACCTCCGGGTGTAGCTTATCTATCTCTAACAACCGGCTCTTACGCCAAAAATGTTGACAAGTCAACATAGCTGTATAGGGGGCTTCCTGCCTTACGGGTATAACTTACCAAACCCTGTTGGCCGATTCCTAAGCCAAGCAATGAATACCATCTATTCATGTATGAAATCAAACTGTGAAGAGCCGGAAAGGCATACAATGATAAGAACAAGGAAAATGACACACATATATATGTTAAGCCGGACTTTCATATGTGCGCGATGGCATAGTTCAAGAAAGGCACAAGTTGCTACTAGGCTATTACAGATGCTCTCTGTGGAGCCCAAAAATATCAAGTTCGTTACAACTGCTCATGGCGGGTCATGAAGAGTCGGCTATCAATAGGTATCTACAGCACGATCAGCTGGCTGGTGGGTCACCCTGCTCCGGGTCTTCGGCTGCCTTGATTTGGAGCTTGTCCAAGTCCCAATTGCAGTTGGTTAAAGACGCAAAGGTTCCTTCTTCAAAGAGGGGGATGGGTCAAGTTCAGAGGCGAAAAGGTTCATACTACAGGCGGGTGTCAAATCTTTGCTTTCAAGGAGAGGGCCACGGATCCGTTTCTGATCTGCGCTATAAGCCGCCTGGTAAGTCACCAAGTTAACCTCTTCTACTAAGATGGAGGCCAGGACTTTGGAATTCTTCACACATCGGGCATAGTCAGCCTCTGAAAATTTGTATCCGTCGTCCTTCTTGGAGGGAAAACCATCCATCATTTCAGCCGGAGTTAACTCCAGGGCAAAAGCTAGAGCCCGACTTATAGCTACGATCGCCCCCTAACGGGCGGCTAATTTCTTGAATTCCAGGATTTGATTGGGCATTGTGGAGAGAAGTTCTAAGACCCCTTTGAGAGTTGAAGGGATGGCATCCTTGTACTATACGGCTTTGATGGTATACATGGCGCCGCAGTAGAGTTCCTCTGTTAAAATATATATGGCCTTCAGGGGAAGCAAGCTGTCAGAGGCAAGTTGGCGGCTCCTAGGACCTGCATAAGACGGAGGTCTTGGTATAAGTCGCTAGCACAAGTATAGTACATCACTTGAGTTAAAGTCGTCAAAAATTTACCAAAGAGGGCGGCTGTCATCTTCATGATGTGCCATTTCAAGGATTGTAGCTCATCAGACGCAATCATGAGCCGGTGATCAGCATCATCCGCCCGTTTAGTCAGGGCGGCTTCTTCAGTTTTAGTAGATGCCTTGAAGGTGGTGAAGTCGGCCTTGATTTTGGCCAGCACTTCAGAAAGGAGACGTCGTTTCCCATCAGCTTCACTCCGGGCGGCTTGCTGAGTGGCTAGATTGCTTTTTAAGCCGGCCACTTCTAACCCGGCTTCAATTAAAGCTTCCTGCAACATATCAAAACATGGATAAATCGACAAGGGGAGAAAAATTTCAAAGATATAGCAAGTCTCAACCCGATTGCAAGAATATGCATGACACTTGGGGGCTAATGTCTATTTTCAAGATAGATCCGACTCAACTTCGACAAGATTAACCCGGAACATGGGGACTACATACTGGTTTTTTCAGGTGGTTCAGCATGAAAGTCCCGACTCAACTTTATAAAAGATTTAGCCGGCCCTTGGGGGATTGATTTGGCTCTGTTACTGATTCTCAATAAAGTCCCGACTCAACTTTATAAAACATTAAGCTGGCCCATGGGGGCTAGATTTGGCTCTGTTGCGGATTCTCAATAAAGTTCTGACTCAACTTTATAAAAGATTGAGCCGGCCCTTGGGGGCTACGAATGGATCTGTTACCTATCTTCTAGGAAGCTTCGGTTGAAAATTATCAATTATTGAGCCGGCCCTTGGGGGATAACGACAATAGTTTGAGATCGCATCTAAGTAAGTTGAGGCCTACATGTTGGATGTTTCTACTTCTATTAAGATGGAAGAGTCGGATTATTATCAGTCAATATTAACCCGGCCCTTGGGGGCTACGTAAGGGTATAAGGAGGAAAAGGAATACCTCATATTTTATCTTCATTAAATTAACCAGTTTGAGCTCCAGATCCCGGCTTGTAGACAGCCGGCTCATGTAGCCAGCATGAAGTTCATCAGCCGTCATTTTCTCTAAGGCGAGGAGCTCAAACTCCAACTTCTTGGAAGCTTCAGCCATGTCACTATGCTTGGTCAGCATGTGAGGTGAAGGAGAGTGCAAGCCAGCACCGGTAATGACGATGTCCAGGGCAGCGGTATCATCAGCAGGCTTGGCAGGGCTCGGCGGCTGGGAAAGGTCCCTTTGCGGTCTCTTTGGAATAATGTCGTCAGTAGCCGGCTCTGCGGAAGTTGCGGGAGGGTTCGCAGCCGGTATAGGCGCGTCTGGCCTGGCAAGCTCTGGGTATTCAGCAGTAGGTCCAGGTGAGGGCTTGTTGGTTTTCCTTTGCTTGGCTTGAGCCCTAGAAAAGCATGAAAGTTAGGGTCCAAGGGTTACAGCCGCCAAAGAGCTGGACATAATTAAGGCTGACACGTACAACAGATTAATCTTGGGAGGCGGTAGAGCAGTGGCTTTAGAGTCGCCAGACGAAGGTGATCCCTGAGAGAAAGTTCAGATAATATAAGGCAGTGTTGAAATTACAAAGGGAAAGCTAGTAAAATCAAACAAAGAAGAAATACATACCTCTGCGGGGCGCTTCTTCTGAGCCAGGGAGTTAGGTAACCCGGACATGAGATCAGTACAGCCGGCGCTCCGGGTCTGGCATCGGTCAGCTTGCTGTTGCTTTTTCAAAAGAAATTAGGGATCCAAATAAGCAAGAGGATGAGAAAGGGGAACTTTTAGAATGACCCGCCGTATCTTTTGGGGTACAAAACATTCTGAGTCGGATGAAACATCAGTTACCTCAGGGGCGTTGGTGCGGCTCGTCTCTTCCTCGTCCTGTGAATAAGTTGTTATCACTAAGGTGAATAACGAGGTAACAAAAAGTAGTCAAATTATACCTCTGAGCCGGACGATTTTGGCGGTTCAAACCATTCCTCTTGAGGGGTGGTCTTCTTCGTCCTCTTAGCCGGGGCCTTCTTCTTGCTGTTCTTCAAAGGAGGAACGTACTTCTTCTTCCAGAAGTCGGAGTCAGCCTGAAAAGGTAAGCCGGCGAATAGTGATGAATTGCCAGAACATAATTAAACAAGGAGAAGAGACTATGAAGAATCGCCTTACGTCTGGGGCCGGGTTAATGACACAGAAAGGCGCCAGCCCAATGGCGCTGCAAGCTCCTAATGTCTCATGAACAAGGCTCCGGATGACAGTGGTAATATCATCCTCGGTTAATGTCGACCGGCTGAAGCAGAGGGAATCATCATACTGGCCTGGGTATTCGCACATGAGGCGGCTTCTCCGGCTCAAAGGCATAATCCTCCAAGAGATCCAGCAGCAAATGAAGTCTAAACCCATCAATCAGTTGGCCATGAGGGCTCTAATCTTGGCATGAGCTGGCTCGTGCCTTGCACGTTCAGAAGTTGACAGCCGGCCGGGAAGCTCAGAGGTTGTCTTGAGCCGCGAGGGGCGGTAACCCAGCAGCGGATGCTCACTCTCCTCGGAGGTATCTTTACAATAAAACCAAGTTTTATTCCAATCTTTTGGATGACTCGGCATCTGAATAGACGGAAAGGTTATATCCCGGCGCCTCTGAATGGAGATCCCACCGAGTTCTAAGCTGGGGCCGGCTTTCACTTCGGTCTGCCGATTCGCATAAAAGAATTCCCGGAAGAGGCCCACAGATGGCTGAGTTTGTAGATACACCTTGTTAAGCACTTGGAAGTTGCATATGTTTGAGACGGAATTGGGGGCAAGGTCTTGAGGATGCAGCTTGTAAAAGTGAAGGACATCTCGAAAGAATTTCGAGCCGGGGGGTACGAACCTGCGTTCAATGTGATCTGAGAAGACAACTACTTCGCCCTCCCGAGGAACGGGTTTCATCTCATTACCCGGAACCCGCCAATGGATAACCTCTTTGGCGGGAAGGGTGCCTGCATGCACAAAATCCATCAAAAACTCGTCAGTGATGCAAGAGCCGACCCAATTGCATTAGTTGGATGCACAAGCCATGGTGGCAGCTTAAACAACTATGCGAGATGAGCAATGAGTGGCGGGTCGGGGAATGACAGACTTCTACACGAAGTGACAAGCTTAATATCTAAAGATTAAGCCGCCAGGATCTGGCTGGTGAGAGTCGGAATACATGGCGCATCAAGATTAAGTAAGGACGAAGAAAAATTCGGCTATGTGTGGAAAAACAGGTTTCACAAAATATCGCTAAGATTGCGGATCTACAAAGCAAAGGAAAAGTTCCTATTTTCAGACCTAGAGACGAACTAGCAAAAGCAGAGAAAGTTTCAAAATGACAAGTGGAGCTATGGTGAATCTGCATGGCATTAATGTCGGTATCCTACATAGCAGAGTATTGGGGACGAGATATCGTCAAAGGTTCATGGGCTAAGTATGACTGGCATTGACGGAAGCTCAAGTTGTGACCGGCCGCGACGGAGCTCTATGAAACCCTACTGAGGGTGGCTACGGATCTACAGGAAGGAGGACTCACCGGAGACGGCACGACGAACATGGAGAAAGCTCTAGAACGTACAGGTTGATGCAGCGACCTTGTCGACGATGATGGGGAGATGGCACCGGAATGAGATGCACGGAAGCAGAGGCGTCGAGAGGAAGGAGAGGAAGAGTGAGCGAGGAAGAAGGTAATGCTGCCCCTCGCGGTCCTATTTAATAGGAAAAGGTGGAACATGCGCGAAAATCTAGGCGTCCAAAATCATTTGACCGAGGCGGGTGACTCGATTCCTGGTCATCCATTTAATAAGGGAAGATTCGTTGCGTGCATCAGAGGATCTTTTTTACAGATTTGACGTGACGTCATGGCGGGTCATTAAGTTCTGGGTGACTCGCCGAGGAGTAAGAAGAAGGCTGAAGTGAGCAAGCTCAAATCAACCTGGGGCCTAATGTTGGGGATATAACCCCACAGTGAGACCCGCCCTAAAGGCTCCGGATCACACCAGGTGGCTCGTACGCCAGTTCAAGCGTGGGCCGTGAAGACTTAATCCCAAGACATTTGGGGGCTTGACAAGATGGGACGGAGTATGGCCTGGATAGAGAAGACCCGATCGAGTAAGCCGCCATCTGAAGACAACTTGGTCAGGAAAGGCAAGATAAGATAGACGTAGACTCGGACATGTAATGAGAGTCAGATACACTTGTATGACCCGTGGTCTTGGCCTCCTATATAAAGGCGAGACCCGGGGCGACTTAGAGGTCAGGGTATCGAGAACTAGGTTAAGAAATAGCTCCCTTGTAATCGATACATCAAGCAATACAAGCACAAGTAGGACGTAGGCTGTTACCTCATCTTGAGGGGCCGAACCTGGTTAAACTCGTGTCCTTCGTCCCAACCAACCCCTTTGAGTCCGTCACGTTAAAAATGGCCTCGAATCCAAGTCCGTTCACCTGGACATCTGCCGTGATAAAACCACGACACTATCCATACTACGCTTGTATCACCATCTCTTCGCTGAATTAGTGCACCTATACAATTTTCCATTGTATTGGATGTGTCGGGGACACAAGAGATTCCTTGTATTTGATTGAAGGTTTATTTGAGAGAGGCCATCTTCATCCTACACCCCCATGGATTGATAAACCTTAAGTCACCCACTTGAGGGAAAATTGCTACTGTCCTAGAAAATAAGGGCCAACACGAGTCTACTAGAATAAAGTTGTGTAGTAGACATCAGCTACATACATAATTTGCCTACTCATATGAGAGCACATCTTGCTTCTTTGGCTCCAAAGTGCATATTTCAGGCATTCCCTCATTACAATAAGTGGTGGCCATACTAGGACCCAAGAATGCAGCTCAAGTGCTTGCAACCAAGTGTGGAATGTGTAGTGTTGAGAGAAGGGTTTAGGAGTCACCTTTCCACCACAACCAATCCACCTCCTCGAAGTGTTCAATAATATGTCATCATTCATTGCAAAAAGGAGAATATTCTTTGGGTTGGAAATAACAAATTTGATCCATTGGATCCTCAAGAGATTAAATATCTACTCGGATTCCAAAGGACCACACATGGGAACGTCAACGTATTCCAAGTTAACATATTTCCTTACCACTTGTTGATGATTCAAATATCCCATTGGGTACTGGTAGCTCATGCCACAAGAATAGCAGGATGTTCTAAATGTGATTGACATCAAAATATTATGGCACGACACATAGGGAGGTGAGGTTGAGCCAACATTTTGTTTGCATAAGCCATTAATACATACCATAGAGGAACTGGAAGTGTTCTCAACATTTAATTGCGAGATATTCTCAAGGACTCGTGTAAAAAGGTGACATGTTGGTCACTCATTTGGCATTAAGAAATTAGTGATATATAGTAAGTGTTCCCTAATATTAGCATTTTTTATACTTTTGTATGAGAGATTCCAGAGAAGGACAAGAAAATCTAGTCATTAGTAGATAATAGGCTTTTTTGAAGATGAAGCTAATATGGCTATTACAAGACGCGGTATGAGTCCTTCTAAATTTATCGCCTTGATTTTTAGTTTTCTTTGGAAAAGGCACCTTAATAATGGAACACTTTTCTTATGCAAATGTGTCCCTGTAACGCCACAACAAAATAACCATGTTTTATTAATTCAAATTTTGCGAGAAATAATTATTTTCTATTTTCTAGATTTTGCATTGATTTGAGAGCCACTCCTTCTCTCTGAATTACAAAATTATTTCCTCTTATCTGAAACTTCTGAATAATGTTGTGGGACTTGAATGTTTTATTAAATCATTTTATTTCATTTGGTAAAACCTGTGGAAATATTTTTATAATAAAACTTGCCAAGTTTTAGCATTTTCATCCTTTTAAAGGCTTCCGCTGCACTACAACCACTTCATAAATTCATTTATTAATCCCACAAAAATTTTGTAGGTGTCTTGTGATGTCCCTAGATCACTTTTATACAAAAACCCAACTTGGTGCTTTGAAAAAATTAAGCATACCATCCTCATTTTCATCCTCGTCCAGTTTGACAGTTTGTACTACAATCATATTTATTTTATTCTAGTGACCTTGGGATTTTTCATGCTTGTAGTTATCCCTACCAATCACTTATGTCCACGAGATCAGCCACATTAGGATATTTTTACCCGATGCAATAATGCCCCATAGGTTCTATCTAGGAACATAGTTTTGAAATATTTACATTAGCAAGTTTTTATTTTTCCCAAACTAACCTTGCCATTCTAGTGTGCATCTAGGGAGACCATGACCTAGAAAGTTTGGTGGCCAGAATAGTCCCCTGCATGACCCTAGTATACTGTCGAGCACCTTTAGTGCATGGCCAGAATTGGCATGATGTTGTGATTGCATTAGGTTATAGCTTATCTAGCATGGCCAGCATGTCCAATAGCCTTAACTTGGTGCTAACTCTTGAGCATGCGTTAGTTTTCCTTTGAAGAGGAAAGGGTGATGCAGCAAAGTAGATAAGTATTTCCCTTAGTTGATGAGAACCAAGGTATCAATCCAGTAGGTGGAACAAGCAAGTCATCAATGGATGCACCTACACAAATAATCAATCCCTTCACGGTTATTTGCAAGGATTAGATCTGATAGAGATAGATGTGAAAGATTGCGGAAAGTAAAAAAGGAAATAAATTGCAGCAAGGTATTTTTAGTATTTTTGGTTTATACATCTGAAAATATATTATGGAAAGTTGACCCGGGGGGCATAGGTTTCACTAGAGGCTTCTCTCTTGAAGGAAAGTATCACGGTGGGAGAACAAATTACTGTCGAGCAATGGATAGAAAATCGAATGATCATGAAGATATCTAAAGCAATGATTATGCATATAGGCTTCACATACGTGTCAAGTAGACTCAAATGATTATGCATCTACTACTATTACTCCACACATCGACCAACTCCTACCTACATCTAGAGTATTAAGTTCATGAAGAACAGAGTAACACATTAGGTAAGATGACCTGATGTAGAGGGCTAAATCAAGCAATATGATGAAAACCCCATCTTTTTACCCTTGATGGCATCAATAAAATCTGTGCCTCGCTACCCCTACTTTGTCACTGGGTGAGGACACCCCAAGATTGAACTAAAAACTAAGCACTTCTCCCATTGCAAGAGACTTGCAAAGATATGAAATCATGCATATAAGAATTCTGAAAAGACTGGAATAATATTCATGGATAATCTGAACGTAAACCCAAAATTCATCGGATCTCGACAAACACACAGCAAAAGAGTATTACATCGAATAGATCTCCATGAAGATCATGAAGAACATGGTATTGATGCACAAAGAGAGAGAAGAAGCAATCTACATACTAGCTATGGACCCATAGGTCTATGGTGGACTACTCACCCGTCATTGGAGGGGTAATGGAGTTGATGTAGATGACCTCCGTGATCGAATCCCCCTCCGGCAGATTACAAGAGAAGGCTCCAAGATTGGATCTCTCGGGAACGGTGGCTTCTGGCGGCGGAAAAGTATTTGCATGGCTCCTTAGGTATTGGGGGAATATTTGGGTATTTATAGGAGGAAGATTAGGGCTAGGAGACCTGCCAGGAGGTGGCAAGCCTGCTAGGCGAGGCCGGGGGGGGTGGCCGCGCCTCCCTAGCTTGTGACCTCCTGGTAGATGCCCTAGCATGCACACCAAGTCTGGTAGATCTCTTTCCTTCCAGACAAAATCATTCCGAAGATTTTGTTCCTTTTGGACTCTGTTTAATATTCCATATCTACAATACTCAAAAACAAGGAAAAACAGAAATGCACACTGGGCTCTAGATTAATAAGTTAGTCCCAAAAATAATATAAAATAGCATATTAATGCATATAAAACATCCATAACAGATAATATAATAGCATTACATCATCAAAAATTATAGATACATTGGACACGTATCACTTACTCCCTAGCTTTAACCTATTAATTGCTAGCACCACTTAAGTCCCCTACATGCCTTGGCATTTCACCGAACGCCTGGCGTGCGTGCCTAGAGCGTGCCCAGAGTGCCCATATTGCAGCCGTAGCATCCGAGCCGCTACGCACCCCACCTACCGTGCCCTGACCTTTCCCCCTCGCGTAGAGTCACACCCCAGACCCCTTTGAGCTGCTGGAGCCGCCTCGACCGCCCCCTGGCTTCTGGCAGCACCGCCGCTGTAGCCATTCGGTGGCTAGCCTGCGACCGTGTCCTCTCTCTGCCATGGACGGCGCCTCCTGAGCCACTCCCGCTCGCCATCTCGCCCCTGGAGCAGTGCCCGCTCGTCCTCTAGCTTCTGCCCCCATCCCCAGCCTCGACACGTCACTCTGCAAGCAACAGAAAGGCGGTCTACCGGAGTTATCCGTGGCCCCCACGAAACTGACCTCTCTTCCCTATAAATGGGAAGCCCCGAGCCCCGTTGGAGGCACTAATCTGCCCAGAGAGCACCAAGATCACCCCCAAGCCTCTCAATCAAGCCGGCCATGGTCACTATGTCCATCTCTGGTGAAGCTCACCGCTGCCTCAGTTCGGTTGAATCCGAGCAAACCCGAGACTCTCTCGACCCAATAGCTTTGCAGTTAGCTTCCCCAGCTCCGGCGATGCCTTTTCCCCCTCCAATTTGTCCTGAGACGAGGCGCCTGCGAAATCCCTCTATGGCCCGACGATGTTGTTCGCCGGAGCTAGCACCGTCGGTGACTCCGCCCATCCGCGTTAATGTGGACACAGTCTGGAGGACCCTCAGAACCCGCTCGATCCATTCCAATACCTTGGATTCCATGGGGTGTCACACCCCTCTACATACTCAAGGCAAGCATCTTGAACACGCATATGAATTAGTATGTGATTGTTTGTTGTGTGGCATAATTTGCATGGATATGTTGCGAAAGGAATTATCTTATTTAGTGACATTTTATGCAGATTGCAATTGGTGAAAGTTGCATTTCCATGAAGTGCATGTGGTAGGAGTCACCTATTCATTCCACACATACCTTTTCTAGCCAATTGATCTCCGGTGAAGGGTTATGTCTTGTGTAGACACGATCACAGAGTGGATATCCCGTTGTGACGGGGTGTCACGCCCAAGATGTGTGCCAATCCATATTAAGACACGAGGGCCTCGACAGGGATAGAGGCGCATCTTGCCATTAGCAAGTACAACATCATTACATACATTTAGGAAGAGAAGAGTATATGAGTTGGATTACACTCGCCGCATACTAAATTACAAATCCACAGAATTTATTCAATCATCGATACAAAGGCAGGGTCCGGCTACGGACGAAAACAAAGGATAAAATGCTGCAACGACACTGGCTTGCTAGCCCAAAGATCTCAACCATGGCCATTGTACTCATCTGGATAAGTGACGTACATCCTACCACGCTCCTCGTCATAATCCCACTGCACCTGCGTCACATCATCTGGGACGATCTCATCTGTACCTGCACCTGGATTGTTGTAGTAATCTGTGAGTCACTGGGACTCAGCAATCTCGTGCCCGGGTACCGAGACTATTCAAGCTTATAGGTTGGGAAGGGGTATGTGTTTAGTTTGCAGCAGCACTAACCATCTATGGTGGATAATCTTACGAAGCATGAAAGTAAATATGTGGTCTACGATAAACGATCGAGAACTAGAATGACCTCTAAGAGATCCTGAACACCTACTTACGTCAAATATAACCCCACTATGTTCTCTCTTGGTTCATGTTCACGAGCAGAGATGATCACTGTTACTCACATAGTTGGTGTATTTTATTAGAGTTTACTTCAAGTTAACTATAACCGGGTGTTAAATAAATATCCAAGTTGCCACATAACCGCGGGCACGACTTTCCAAAAGTTTTAACCCTATAGGGGTGCTCCAACTAGTCCATCATAAATTAACCAAACTCCGCGGGAATATCCTCGACCACGGAACTCATGATCCTCATAGGCTACTCCAAAGGAATTGCAACACCTCTAGATAGCCCGAAGAAAGTCAGAGCCCCTCATGCAAGACACTCGATAAAAGTAAAACAAATCTAGCAAGACCACCTGACGTGTCGACGAACCCGATAAGAGCCGCATATCTCGTTCTCAGGACACGACAGATAAGCTACGCGTACGGAGGCCTGATAGAAATCTCCCGAGTTGCCCCGGGTTGGCCCCGCACAATGCTCTAGTTTGCACCAACACTCATGAGGAGCACTGGCACGGGGGTTGATTAATTATCCACGGGGTTGCAAAGCCCTATGCAAATTTTATTAAGTTATTTAGCAAATGTAGTACCGATGTTGGGTCTTGCTAGACAAGTTTAAATGTCAACCGAATAAACAAGGGGGTCCCTATAACAAACCCGAGCATGTTAGGAGCGCAAAGTATGGAAACATAACACTGGTAACAAGAAACTATGGTGGTAAAAGCAGAAGAAAACACGTAGCAAAAGGTCAAGCCTTCCACCATACCAAGATATATATGTGCATTAAATTAAATAGCAGATAATATTTTGATATGCCAAAATCTATGTTATCACATGGATACAACCTGTACCTGCAACTAAGAACACTATAAGAGCGGCTGAGCAGCGGTAACTTAGCCAAACAAGGTTTGCTAGGATGTGGAGGGCTTAGAGGCTATCATAGCAATGTAGGAGGCTTGACATTCAAGTGGTAGGTAACGCATATGTAACGATAAGAATGAGACATCTAGAAAATCAAACATAGTGTTGGGATCCGGGTACGATCATCTTGCTTGTTGGTTCTTCAGAGGGACAAAGAGCGGGGTCCTCGTAGTGGTACTCTCCTGGATCCTCGTACTCAGTTTCAACACTCTCCTCTATCCAAGAGAAACATAAATAATAAATAACCAACCAAGGTGCAATGCACAAACAAGATGATGCATGATTGATTTGAAGAAGTTAACATGGCAATCCTAAACTAGTCATGTTTCACATGCAATAGTTTGGTTATTAACAATTCTGGACACAACCTCATGTTAAGTTATTTAAACATGCATGATCATGTAAAATGTGGATGCTTCATGCAAAATCGATACAAATGCATATGTAGAACGTAGGAAACGGAGTTACGGTTCTCACGCTACACTCATGAAAAGTTACGAAGGCAAAACAGAAGACAAGAAGGCCATGCGCTATTCCTTGGCATTCCAAGGTAGCCACTGTTTAGGCAATGAAAAACCAACCACAATGGAGTCAAATATCAATCAATTCCATGGAGTATAGATCCCACAAGTCACAAAACACTAAAACAAACAATCTGCCACAAAACGGCAACATAACAACTTTCACGGCCAATAACTAGAGATACAAGAAGTCTCCAACCACAAACAAGGCATTGACAGAAATTACATAGCAGGCTTATGAAATTAGACAACTACACAATCTGGAATGGAGGCACACATCAATAAGCATGAAGCTCACAAGTAGGCATGATGAAACAAATTTTTGGGGCTTGTAGAAAATAACAGTTTTCTGGAATCTGAGTTAAGCTGATAGCAAGTTGACAGCAGAAACTAATGGTGATAGAGACCACCTCATGTCATGAAAAATAACAGGATGATAGAGGACAACATCTACTTCAAAACACTAGCACTGAGCTTGAGCTAATTCTCAACATATCACTTGGTAGCATCCACTCTTCATGGCATAAAAATATTAACAGATTCTCAAACAGAAATATTAAGCCTGTTTGAAAACAACAACATTTTAGTAGCTAGTAGAGCATGGTTCCCAGTCATATGCAAGTTTAACATGACAAAAAAATTAATACCATGGCATTCTACTCATCAAAAGCTAGCATATTCATGTTGGCACAATTATCATAGCATGCATGGATTAAATATAACAAAAATGACAAAATGACACTTTGAGACAAAATGACATTGTGTCAAACTTTCTCAAATGCCCAAACAAGTCACACCAATGGATTCCTTGGGTGATTCTACCCAAAATCATGTATCATACTCATATGCTTATATGGAGCATCATGGCAAAACATTAGATAGCAAAACATCACCCATTCCTATAAGTGAAACTTAACTATAAATGCACATGATCAAAAATGCACATGTCCAGATTTAGCAATTATACTAGAAGTGGAAATGATCTATTAGAACAATTAAATCACTTAAAACAATAAAAGAAAAACTACCATTTGCAGGGGGGCAACTGGCATACCCACTAGGGCCCCCTAGTGCATGACAAGTGGGGCCTGGGCCCACTTGTCACACACACACCACACACACACACACTACACACACGCAACATAGCAGACACACACCGCACTCTAGATCTGGCAGCCACACCAGATCCACACACTCACACACACACACACACAGTGGCCGCACGAGATCCGAACAGCTCACACACCAATCAACCAATGGAAAAAAGGAAAACAAAAGGGGGAGCTAGGGATCGAACCCACGACCTCACGGTCGATTCCCCAAGTCGAACACCACTCTGCTACACTGCGATTCTCGACAGGAAGGAGGGAGAGCGCAATTAGTACTAACAGAATGGCGTAACTCTGACGAAACTGAACATCACACTCTCCGGCTATAGAGGCACGACGGCGGCAGAATCCGGCGACTCCACGGCCTCTCTGGCAACGGTAACGGGCAGAATCAAAGTGGGGACCTACGGGGTTGCATTCCTCTGCTCATCTTGTGACGAGGAGGACGGAGGCAAACTCAAGGCCTCACCTTGGCTACCGGCGGCAACGCGAGGACTACGGTGACGGAGTGGCAACGCTATGAAGCAGGGACGCGGCGGCTCACCGAGGAGATGCTCAGAGATGCGGGGATGCGGGCGCGGCGAGATGGAGGGGAAGAAGACGCCGGCGACGACCTTGCTTCCTTACGGACGACGGCGACATGAAGCGCACTGTGAGGAGGTGCTCCTCACCCCCTAGTAGCGGGAATGGAACGCGGACGACGGCCCGGTGCTCCATGCCATCTCCACGAGCGACGAGGTCCACTGGAGACCCGAAGGCGACGACGAGGAAGATGGCGATGCTCTGCTCTCTGAACTTACCTCTACTCTCTCTGAACTTGGGAGAAGAAGAAGAAGAAGAAAGGAGAGGAAGGAGGGGAGAGGAGATGGCGGCGGCACGAGGGGAAAACATGGAACCCTAGGGGGAGGCACGCATGCCCAGGGGGCCTAAATAGGCGCGGGCTGACGGCGACGCGATGACAGAAGCTCACGATGGCGCGCTCGCTCTCTCTGCTCCCTGAACCTGACAGAAAAGGGAGGCAACGGAGCAGGTAGCCGCTAGCTACCTAGGCTAGGCCGCGTGGAGGAATGATCTCTTACTCTCTCACAAAGAAAAACAAGCAAAGGCTTTTCCTTTTTAAAAACAATAGAAAAGCAAGAAAAGTCCTAGTGAAAAGAAAAAGGATTTGATGTAACACAAAAAAAACTTTTGCAAGAAAGAAAATGTGAACTATTTAATACTATAATGAAAACAACACCTCTGTTATTTTAAAACCCCAATATCATAAAGCCGAAAACACCAAAAGAACAACACACATAGGCTCAAATAATATTTACTACAACTTGAACATTTTTAGCGGATTTATAAAGAAAATTAATTCTGTTGATGAAGGAAATAGGAATAAAAGGTTTTTAAGTTTTTGTTTTGAAATAATAAGAGAGAGGGAAGGAGTTTGACGCCCACTCATGCACACATCCACAAGACTACTCACACATCACAACAAGGTCGCAAGAAGCACACCACATTTATATAATGCATGACATGATGATGAAATGATATGATGCATGATGCATGAAACAATGGCATGGCAAAAGAGCAAACTCAAATACATTCATCACATGACACATGGGTCCACATAGGTTACATGCCCTAAAAGGTAGGGGAAGCACTTGGGCTGTCACAACTCTCCCACACTACAAGAGGATCTCGAGCCAAGATCTAGGAACGAAAGAACTCAGGATATTCGGAACGGAGAAGATCCTCACGTTCCCAAGTAGCTTCTTTGTCAGAATGATGAGACCACTTCACCTTGAGAAACTTGATAGATTTGTTGTGAGTCTTACGCTCGGTTTCTTCGAGAATAGCCACTGGATGCTCACGATAAGAGAGGTCTTCTTGGAAATCAATTTCTTGGAGGTCAATGCTTTGCTCGGGAGTATTGAAGCACCTCTAGAGCTGAGAGGCATGGAAGACATCGTGCACATTTGCAAAGTTTGGAGGAAGCTCTAGCTTATATGCAAGTTCACCTCTCTTGCCAACAACTCTGAAAGGACCAACAAAGCGAGGAGCTAGCTTCCCTTTAAGTCCAAACCGCTGAGTGCCCTTCATGGGAGAGACTCTGAGATAGACTAGATCATCAACTTGAAAGGAAACATCCCGGTGTTTGTTATCGTAATAACTCTTCTGTCGGGATTGAGCTGCTTTGAGGTTCTCACGAATGACACAGCACATCTCTTATACTTTGGTGATCATGTCATTGCCCAAAATTTGACGCTCACCAATTTCAGACTAGTTAAGCGGGGTACGCCACTTCCTACCGTAGAGAATCTCGAAAGGGGCCTTGCCTGAGCCTGCCTGAAAGCTATTGTTGTATGAGAATTCAGCATATGGAAGTCAGTCTTCCCATTTCATGTCGAACAAAATCACACAGGCTCTAAGTATATCTTCAAGGATCTGATTGACTCTCTTAACATGACCACTTGTCTGCGGATGGAATGCAGTGCTGAAACGGATCTTGGTACCCATAGCAGTCTGGAAGGACTCCCAAAACATGGAAGGAAAGAGGCTTCCATGTTCAGATGAGATGAGCAGACGAATACCATGCAAAGAAGCTATCCTTGATGTATACAACTCTGCTAGCTGAGCTGCCGAGATGGATTCGGTGACTAGAAGGAAATGAGCAACTTTGGTCAGCTTGTCCATAACCACAAAGATGGCATCATTGCCTCTGTTGGACTTGGGAAACCCAGTGACGAAATCCATCTCCACATGATCAAATTTCCACTCTAGGATAGGTAAAGGCTGAAGAAGGCCTACTGGACGTTGATGTTCTGCCTTCACTCAGCGACAAACATCACACTTGTTCACAAACTGAGCAATTTCACGTTTCATGCGAGTCCACCAGAAGGTTTGCTTGAGATCCTGATACATCTTGGAAATACCTGGATGAATGGAAAGAAGAGAATTGTGTGCTTCGTCCATGACAACCTTCCTGAGATCACCTTTTGCAACCACCAGACGGTCCTCAAATAACAAGGTATCTTTGTCATCAACGCGAAAGCACTTATACTTCGGAATGCCCTTGGCCACACCTTTCTTCACTTTCTTCACCATAGCGTCAAGAAGTTGAGCTTGGTGAATCTGATCTTCCAGAGTCGTAGAGACTTGAAGATTGGCAAGAAATCCTTGCGGAATCATTTGAAGGTTGAGCTTGCGGAAGGCTTCACAAAGCTCGGGTTGAAGAGGCTTCATAATGAGACTGTTGCAGTACGCCTTTCGGCTGAGCGCCTGCAATGACATTTGCTCTCCCAGTAGTATACTCAATGCTTGGATTGAAGTCCTCAAGCATTTCCACCCAATGATACTGCCGAAGATTAAGATTGGGTTGTGTGAAAATGTACTTTAAGCTCTTGTGATCGGTGTACACCTCAACTGGTCTACCCAACAACAAATGCCTCCAAGTCATTAGAGCATGCACAACTGCCGCCAACTCGAGATTATGAGTGGGGTAGTTCTTCTTGGCAGGCTTCAACTGACGCAAGGTATAAGCAACAATCTTCTTATGTTGCATGAGAACACCACCAAGACCTTGGAGAGAAGCATCACAGAAAACTTGGAAAGGCTTTGACTGCTCAGGAGGAACAAGAACTGGAGCTGAAGTCAGTCTCCGCTTGAGCGTATTGAATGCCACATCACACTCAGGAGACGAAACATACTTGACATTCTTCTGGAGGAGATTAGACAAAGGCTTAGCAATTTGAGAGAAGATCTCCACAAATCTTCTGCAATTACTAGCCAACCCGAGGAAGCTACGAAGCTGCTTCACATTCTAAGGAGGCTCCCAATTCAAGATTGCCTCAACTTTCTCAGGGTGCACTTTAATGCCCTCGGCAGAGATCACATGCCCAAGGTACACAACTTCATTGAGCCAAAACTCACACTTGAAAAACTTGGCATGGAATTGATGTTCTCTTAACTTGCCAAGCACAAGCCTGAGATGATCTGCATGCTCTTCTTCTGTCTCCGAGAACACAAGGATATCATCCAAATAGACCAAGACGAACTCATTCTTGAAAGGAGAGAAAATGAAGTTCATCATTCTTGAGAAGGTTGGAGGAGCATTTTCAAGACCAAACGACATGACGGTGTACTCAAAAGAGCCAAAACTTGTCCTGAAAGCGATCTTTGGAATATCTTCTTCGTGAATGCGAATCTGATGATAGCCCATGCAAAGATCAAGCTTCGAGAAAACCTTGGCACCTTTAAGTTGTTCAAACAACTCATTGATTTTGGGAAGTGGGTACTTGTTTCTGATTGTCTTCTTGTTCAATGGACGGTAATCGACACAAAGCCGGTCTGTGCCATCCTTCTTCTTGACAAACAAAACACCACAACCCCATGGAGAAGAACTTGGTATGATCATACCCAGACGTTCTTGTTCATCTGGCTACTTCTTTAACTATTTTAGCTCTTCGGGGCCAAGTTTATAAGGGCGCTTGCAAACCGGTTTAGTTCCGGGCTCGAGGTCAATCACGAACTCGACTGGCCGGTGCGAAGGCATTCCTGGCAATTCTTCTAGAAAGACATCTTCATACTCACAAACCACCGGAATTTGAGAAATCGCCAAGATTTCACCCATCTCATTAAGAGCAAAAATACGGATTGTGTCATTGCGAGCCACGAAAATAATCACATCTTCTGAAGGATGAGTCAGCTTGACTTCTTTGGCTTGACAATCAACATAAGCCTTATTCATGGCCAGGAACTCCATGCCCAAAATGAGATCAATGTCGGAATTACTGAGAACAATTGGAGAAGCCAGAAAACAATAATTTCCCATCTTGATAGAAACATCCGGAACCACCACATTCGAACTCATGAACTTGTCCCGGGACACAACACGAAAAGGACTAGGAAGGACTACCGAATTCAAGTCATGCTTCCGTGCAAAAGGTCTAGAAATGAATGAATGCGATGCACCAATATCAGATAACACTTTTGCTGGAAAATCATTAACGAAGAGATTACCCATGATCAATTGAGAATAATCCTCTGCCTCTGCTGCGTTCACCATATTCACATGGACTGACTTGGCATTATGCTTCGCTATTGCACTACCTAGAGGCCTGACTGGAGGAGGAGGCGGAAGACGCCGCTGGTTGCACTTGTTTGAATACTGACCTTTCGGACCACACTTGTGATAAGTAACCTCAAATAGTGGACGAAAGCTGCCTGGAGGAGGAACAAAAGCTTCATTGGATGCCTGGGGTCTCTACTGATAACCTGGGTTGGGTGGGTGGGAAGAACCACAACCACCGAACTGCTTCAACTGCTGAGGAGGACGAAACGGAGGAGGATTAGGCACCCAATATTTATGCTGCTTAGGAACCATCTGACAGTTGGAAGAAGAAGAATATGAATCCCTTGAACGCTTCTTTGAGTTCTCCAACTTGAGTTGAGTTGCCTGACCTTCAAAGCCATATTGTAGAACTGATCAAACTCACGAGGCTCTTGAAGGACTAGACCTGGCAGAAGCTCATCCTTGAGACCACCTCTAAACTGATAGATCATGGCCTTGTGATCGGGAACATCTTGCTTAGCATAGCGGGCTAGATCCTGGAACTTGATGTTGTGTTGATAGACAGACTTTCTCCCCTGCTTCAGGTACCTGAACTTCTCATGCATCTCCTCGACAAAGCTTGTCGAAATGTAATGGGCCCTGAAGTCAGGACAGAAATCGTCCCAAGTAACAACACAACCCCCCCTAGAATCCTTGTACTACTGCCACCAATCTGCTGCCTGACCCTTGAGCTGGAACGACGCAAATCTGACAAAGTCCTCTGGTCTGACATTGATGCACTCAAAATTCTTACTCATGTCATAGAGCCAATCATCAGCTTCAAAAGGCTGCTCACAACAGGTGAAAGACTTGGGCTAGTTGGCAAGGAACTAGTTGAGCATCGCAAACTCAGGTTGATTCTGAAAATTCCCTTGAAAGACTTGCTGACCCTGATCTCTTTCTTGCAACAGCTTGAGAAACATTTGAGTGTTCGCATTAGTTGCGGCCATCACAGCTGTCCAAGCTTCTAGAGGAGGAGCGGAGGCGCGAGTGGTGGAACATCAGATTGCTCCTCACCACGGCCCGCAGTCATGCGAGTTGTTGGAGCCATCCTGAAGATGGACAAAACATCAGCACCTCATTGATAAGATGAATCAAAAGCTGAATCAAATGCTTGAAAGAAATAGAATGAATAACACAAACAACCTTCCTACTGAAAAATTAGTAAGAATGTTTTCTTCGGTTTTGCAATAACATCATAAGATATTAGAAGCCACTTGCAATAACACAAAAGTATCGAGCTAATGTTGCTCGGAACAAATGTATAAGCCCTCATACATCTGAAGAAGATGATCCTAGATAACTACATGAGTTCCCACCTAAGACTTCCAAAACCTTTCTAGTTATGCAATCCGGTGTGGGGGATACAAGGAGGAAATATCTCATAGAACTAGCAAAACTACACCCCAACTATATCCATCCTTCAACACATAACCAGAGGCTTTTGCAAATCCATCTAACTCGAATCCTCGAAAGCACAATGATACTAAACCATGGTGGTACCCCGAACGACTCCCCAGTACTGGGTGACTCCGATCTTATCTCACCACGACAAGTATTGAAGTAATTCCGAAAACTCTCTGTCCAAAGATACTAAGGAAGTTGAATGATAACGATGTGCCAAACCTCCCGGGAGCTCGACTCCCTGGAAGAAATCAAGTCAGACAGGAGGCACCAAGACAAAACTCCATCACATCAGTATCATATAGACTCCAAAATACCCGCGTGATCCTAATTTTTTTGAGCGAGAAGAGGAGTAGAAACAAAATTCCTAAGTCGAATACCTCACCAGAGCATAGAAGAGTAGTAAAAAGAAACCTACTCGCCGATATAACTAGACTCAAAATAGTTTTTACTAGACTAGACTCAGACAAGTTCGATCAAGCAAAGGGCTCCTATGGTCGTATGGCTCTGATACCAACTTGTCACACCCAAGATGCGCTCCTATCCATATTAAGACACGAGGGCCTCGACGGGGATAGAGGCACATCTTGTCGTTAGCAAGTATAGCATCATTACATATATTTAGGAATAGAAGAGTATATGAGTTGGCATACACTCGCCACATACTAAATTACAAATCCACACAATTTATTCAATCATCCATTCAAAGGCAAGGTCCGTCTACGGACGAAAACAAACGATAAAATGCTGCAATGACACTAGCTTGCTAGCCCAAAGATCTCGACCACGACCACTCTACTCGTCTGGATAAGTGATGTACATCCTGGCATGCTCCTCGTCATACTCCCACGGGTGTTGCGTCACATCATCTGGCACGATCTCATCTGTACCTGCAGCTGGATTGTTGTAGTAATCTGTGAGCCATGGGGACTCAGCAATCTCGCGCCCAGGTACCGAGACTATTCAAAGTTATAGGTTGGGAAGGGGTATGTGTCTAGTTTGCAGCAGCACTAAGCATTTATGGTGGCTAATCTTACGAAGCATGAAAGTAAATATCTGGTCTACGATAGACAATCAAGAACTAGAATGACCTCTAAGAGATCCTTAACACCTACTTACGTCAAACATAACCCCACCATGTTCTCTCTCAGTTCATGTTCACGAGCAAAGACGATCACGGTTGCTCACACAGTTGGTGTATTTTATTAGAGTTTACTTCAAGTTAACTATAACCGGGTGTTAAACAAATATCCAAGTTGCCACATAACCATGGGCATGGCTTACTGAAAGTGTTAACCCTGCAGGGGTGCTCCAACTAGTCCATCATAAATTAACCACACTCTGCGAGAGTATCCTCGGCCACGGATCTCGTTATCATCATAGGCAACTCCAAAGGAATTCCAACACCTCGAGATAGCCCGAAGAAAGTCAGAGCCCCTCATGCAAGACACTCGAAAAAGGTAAAACAAATCCAGCAAGACCACCCGACGTGTCGACGAACCCGATAAGAGCCGCATATCTCGTTCTCAAGACACGACAGATAAGCTACACATATGGAGGCCTGATAGAAATCTCTCGAGTTGCCCTGGGTTGGCCCCGCACAGTGCTCTAGTTTAGACCAACACTCATGAGGAGCACTGGCCCGGGGGTTGATTAATTATCCACGGGGTTGCAAAGCCCTATGCAAATTTTATTAAGTTGTTTAGACAATGTAGTACCAATGTTGGGTCTTGCCAGACAAGTTTTAATCTCAACCGAATAAACAAGGGGGTCCCCATAACAACCCCAAGCATGTTAGGAGCGCAAAGTATGGAAACATAACACCGGTAACAAGAAACTATGGCGGTAAAAGCAGAACAAAACACCTAGCAAAGGGCCAAACCTTCCACCATACAAAGATATATATGTGCATTAAATTAAATAGAAGATAATAATGTGATATGCCAAAATCCATGTTATCACATGGATACAACCTGCACCTACAACTAAGAACGCTATAAGAGGGGCTGAGCAGCGGTAACTTAGCCAGACAAGGTTTGCTAGGATGTGGAGGGGTTAGAGGCTATCATGGCAATGTAGGAGGCTTGACATTCAAGTGGTAGGTAACGCATATGTAATGATAAGAACGAGACATCAAGCAAAGCAAAAATAGTGTCGGGATCCGGGTACGATCATCTTGCCTGTTGGTTCTTTAGAGGGACAAAGAGCGGGGTCCTCGTAGTGTTACTCTCCTAGATCCTCGTACTCGGTTTCAACACTCGCGTCTACCCAAGATAAACAGCAATAATAAACAACCAACCAAGGTGCAATGCACAAAGAAGATGATGCGTGACTCATTTGAAGAAGTTAACATGGCAATCCTAAACTGGTCATGTTTCACATGCAATAGTTTGGTTATTAACAATTCTGGACACAACCTCATGTTAAGTTATTTGAACATGCATGATCATGGAAAATATGTATGCTTCATTCAAAATTGATACAAATGCATATCTAGAACGTAAGAAATCGATTTATGGTTCTCACGCTACGCTCACGACAAGTTACGAAGGCAAAACACAAGACAAGAAGGCCATGGGCTATTCGTTTGCATTCCAAGGTAACCACTGGTTAGGCAATGAAAAACCAACCACAATTGAGTCAAAGATCAAGAAATTACATGGAGTATAGCTCCAACAAGTCACAAAATACTAAAACAAACAATCTGCCACAAAACAGCAACATAGCAACTTTCACAACCAATAACTAGAGCTACATGAAGTCTCAAACCACAAACAAGGCATTGAGATAAACTACATAGCATGCTCATAATATTATACAACTACACAATCTGGAATGGAGGCACACATCAATAAGCATGAAGCTCACAAGTAGGCATGATGAAACAAATTTTTGGGACTTAGAAAATAAAAGTTTTCTAGAATCTGAGTTAAGTAGATAGCAAGTTGACAGCAGAAACTAATGGTGATAGAGACCACCTCGTGGCATGAAAATTAATAGGATGATAGAGGACAACATCTACTTCAAAACACAAGCATTGAGCTTGAGCTAATTCTCAACATATCACTTGGTATCATCCACTCTTCATGGCATAAAAATATTAACAGATTCTCAGACTTAGAAATATTTAGCATGTTTAAAACAACATAATTTTAGTAGCTACTTTAGAGCATGGTTCCCACTCATATGCAAGTTTAAAGTGACAAAAAAATAAATACCATGGCATTCAACTCATAAAAGGCTAGCATATTCATGTTGGCACAATTATCATAGCAAGCATGGATTAAATATGACAAAAATGACAAAATGGCACTTTGAGACAAAATGACATTTTGTCAAACTTGTTCAAATTCCCAAACAAGTCACACCAGTGGATTCCTTGGGTGATTCTACCCCAAAATCATGTATCATACTCATATGCTTATATGGAGCATCATGGCAAAACATTAGATAGCAAAACATCACCCATTCCTATAAGTGAAACTTAACTATAAATGCACATGATCAAAAATGCACATGTCCAGATTTGGCAATTATACTATAAGTGGAAATGATCTATTAGAACAATTAAATCACTTAAAACAATAAAAGAAAAAACACCATTTGCAGGGGGGCCCAACTGGCATACTCACCAGGGCCCCCTAGTGCATGACAAGTGGGGCCTGGCCCACTTGTCACACACACACCACACACACACACATAACAGAACACACACACACACACTGCACTATGGATCTGGCAGCCACACCAGATCCACACACTCACACACACACATAGGCACAGACGCAACACACAACCACACGCAGATCCGGCTGTGGCTGCAGGAGATTCGAACAGCACACACACACACCAATCAACCAATGAAAAAATGAAAACAAAAGGGGGCGCTGGGATCAAACCCACGACCTCACGGTCGATTCCCCAAGTCGAACACATCTCTGCTACACTGTGCTTCTCGACAGGAAGGAGGGAGAGCGCAATTAGTACTAACAAAATGGTGCAACTCTGACGAAATTCAACATCGCACTCTCCAGCAACAGAGGCACGACGGTGGCAGAATCCGGCGACTCCACGGCCTCTCCAGCAATGCTAATGGGAAGAATCAAAGTGGGAACCTATGGGGTTGCATTCCTCTGCTCGTCTCGCTACGAGGAGGACGGGGGCGAGCTCAAGGCCTCACCTTGGCTACCGGTGGCAACGCGAGCGCTATGCAACAGCGACGCGAGGACTATGGTGACAGAGTGGCAACGCTATGAAGCGGGGACACGGCGGCTCACCAAGGGGATGCTCAAAGATGAGGGGACGAGGACGCGGCGAGACAGAGGGTAAGAAGACGCCGGCGATGACCTTGCTTCCTTGCGGACGACGGGGACGCGAAGCGCACTGTAGGGAGGTGCTCCTCACCCCCTAGCAGTGGGAATGGAACACGGACGACGGCCCCGTGCTGCACGCCATTTCCAATAGCAACGAGGGCCATCGGAGGCGCAAAGGGGACGGCGAGGAAGATGGCGACGCTCTTCCCTCTGAACTTACCTCTGCTCTCTCTGAACCCAGGAGAAGAAGAAGAAGAAGGGAGAGGAAGGAGGGGAGAGGAGATGGCGGTGGTGCAAGGGGAAATCGTAGAACCCTAGGGGGAGGCACACACGCTGAGGGGGCCTAAATAGGCGCGGGCTGACGGCGACGCGATGGCGGAAGCTCACGGCGGCGCGCTCGCTCTCTCTGCTCCCTGAACCTGGCGGAAAAGGGAGGCAACATAGCAGGTAGCCGCTAGCTACCTGGGCTGGGCCGCGCTGTGGAAGGATCCAGTCTGACTCTCCCTCTCTCACAGAGAAAAACAAGTAGAGGCTTTTCCTTTTTAAAAACAAAAGAAAAACAGGAAAAGCCCTAGTGAAAAGAAAAAGGTTGGTGCAAGACAACAAAACTTTCGCAGGAAAGAAAATGTGAAGTATTTAATAAAATTAATAAGTGGATTTTTCAATCAATTATTTTTAATACTATAATGAAAACAAGACCTCTCTTATTTTTAAACCGCAATATCATGAAACCCAAAACACCAAAAGAACAACACACATAGGCTCAAATAATATTTACTAAATCTTGAACATTTTTAACAGATTTATAATGAAAATTAATTCTGTTGATGAATGGAAATAGGAATAAAAGGTTATTAAGTTTTGGTTTTGAAATAATAAGAGAGAGGGAAAGAGTTTGATGCCCACTCATGCATACATCCACAAGACTACTCACACATCACAACAAGGTCACAAGACGCACACCACATTTATATAATGCATGACATGATGATGAAATGATATGTTGCATGATGCATGAAACAATGGCATGGAAAAAGAGCAAACTCAAATACATTCATCACATGACACATGGGTCCACATAGGTTACATTCCATAAAAGGTAGGGGCAGCACTTGGGCTGTCACATGGGGATCATCAGTGGAGGCAGGGTGCGAGGAACGATAGGGGTGACTCTATCTGAAAATTTGTGAAGTATAAATGGTGAGATAACCTTGCGGGGAAAACATAAACCTCCTCAGTCGATTGTAGATCGAGTCTTGTTCCACTAACCCACATGCTTCTTTCGTGCTACCACTTGTCCCTGCCGCAGGTAGGGTACGGATCAGTAAGTCATCAACCCCTTTCTTGGCACACACACCATATAGAGAGACCATAGTGGAAGATAAGGAAGCATATGGTAGGCAAGCCACTTTGTCCAGGGGTATGGGTGTTCCGGTTGGACCGAGGGGTTTGCTTCCCTATTTGCATGCGGTATAAATATTTGTGATCCCATGCTAATCGAGACTATGGTCTCCCCACTCAGAGTTTTACTTAACGAGGGTCGTGGGTGATTCCAGGCATCAGAAGTTAAGCTCGTGTGTGCGGGTTAGGTGTATTTTCTACTCAAAGACCATACGAGGAATGAGTCTCGGATTGATTAAAGAAATATGTTACTCATCGGTAAAGAGTACAACCTCTGCAGAGTATACATCTATTGGAATAGTCGTGTTTGCGATTAAGGACTACGGTCTGGGATGGGTCAAGTGTTGGTCTTAGTGAGGAATTCTTCACAACCTGAACATTGATCATGAAGTGTGACGAGTGACATTGATGATTATTGTTGTTATGGACTAACCATCTCTATTATGTGAATTTTTGACTATCCCTGGGACGGTTCTACCTCCTGGATACTCATATTATTTTTTTCCACATAAGAACTTTATGTGGCGTCGCTGAGACGCCCGACTGCAGCACAAATGTTATTTACTTTCTTTATAAGTCCTTTATTGTTGGAAATATGCCCTAGAGGCAATAAAAAATTAGTTATTATCATATTTCCTTGTTCATGATAATCGTTTATTATCCATGCTAGAATTGTATTGATCGGAAACTCAGATACATGTGTGGATACATAGACAACACCATGTCCCTAGTATGCCTCTAATAGACTAGCTGGTAAATCGAAGATGGTTAAGGTTTCCTAGCCATGGACATAAGATGTCATTTGATAACAGGATCACATCATTAGGAGAATGATGTGATGGACAACACCCAAATTATAAATGTAGCATATGATCATGTCAGTTTATTGCTATTGTTTTCTGCATGTCAAGTATCTGTTCCTATGACCATGCGATCATGGAACTCACTGACACCGGAGGAGTACCTTGTGTGTATCAAGTATCGCAATGTTACTAGGTGACTATAAAGGTGTATGAGATCCTAGACCTCATGAGGAGCTCCAGAATGGTCTGGAGGTAAAGATTGATATATAGGAAGTCCTGTTTTGGTCACCGAAAAAGTTGCAGGCTTGTCGGTAGTGTACCAGGAGTGCTGGGAGGGTGTCGGGGGACCATCGGGAGGGTTTTCTCGACCCAAAGGACCTCATGAGATGTGGGAGGAGTCAAACCAACCCATTGTGGGCTGGTCTAATCCCCACTAAGGCCCATGCGGAAAAGGGTGGGAAAAGCCAAAAGGTGGAGAGGTGGAAAGAGTTTCCAAGTGGAAAGGAGGAATCCTACTCCTAATAGGATTGGAGTGGGACTCCTCCACCTCCAATTTCGACCAAACCTTGAGGGTTTGAGGCTGCCTCCTCCCCTCCCTCCCTCCTATATACACTAGAGGATTTAGAGGGGAAAGCCAACCCTAATTGCCACGTGCTGTCCTCTTCTTCCTCTAGATCTGTTTCTCCTCTAGATTAGTTCTGCGGTGCTCAGGCGAAGGCCTGCAAGATTAGTTCACCACCACCGCCACCACGCCGTTGTGCTGCCATAGAACTCATCTACCTTTACGCTTCGTCTTGCTAGATCAAGCAGGCAGAGATCGTCATCGAGCTGTACGTATGTTGAATGCAGAGGTGTCGTCCGTTTGGCGCTAGATTGGAAGGACCGTGATCAAGACCATGAGACGATTCGTGATTGGATCACGAGATGGATCGTGATGGGATCGCGGGATGGATCACGATTGGATCGTGAGATGGATCATGATGGGATCACGGGACGCTCGGCGATTTGTATCATGAAGACGTTCGACTAAATCAACCGCGTTTCTTAACGCTTCCCGCTTAGAGATATACAAGGGTATGTAGATCCACTCTCCCTCCCATAGATACTCATCACCATGGATAGATATTGCGTGTGCATAGGAAATTTTTTGTTTCGCATGCAACGTTCCCCAACATTTATGTGGTGTCACATAGACGCCCAACTATGGCATCCTTGTACTTACCTTCTTTATAATCCCTTTTTGTGACCGACTGGATGATCGTGAATTATTTCAGTGTTTGATTATCACATGCTATATTATATCTATCCTCATGATGTTTGCGAGTACATTCGAAGTACTCACTGGCTTGTCCCTACCTGTTGTCTTGGCCAGATATCTTGCTTGGAGAGGGGCGCAATGATGACAGCCCCGGAACCTAGGCAACGGAGAGAGCAGTCACGCGACGATAGGAATTATTCAGGTTAGCAGTTCGTGTGGGAAATGGAGTCCCATAGACGCTGGAGATCCATGAACCGCTTCCTCCGTCAACCACTAGAAACCATGTTGTAGTCTAGATCATCATGGTCTTGTACTTCAATTTTGTAATTTCTTGGAATTCTATATCATGAATGTGTACACCACCTAACAGTAATCCTGGGGCTGGTGAGCACAAGGACCAGTTACTGGGAAATTAATATCCTGGAAATCCGGTCCTGACAGTCCCAAGCTCCTAGACATGTATGGAAGACCATCTCAAGATTGACATTCACCTTATGTTTGTGGGTTCTAAGCATTTGTGTGAAGTAGCAAGTAAGACTAGAGAACCTCTTCTTTCTCTACCTCCAAAGGCCATATTTGAGGCTTTCCCTCATTACGAGAAGCATTGACCATCTTGAAATTCATAAACACAGTTCAAGTGCTTGCGAACAAGTGTTGCAAGTGCTAAGCTGGCAAAATGGTTCAGGTGTGATCTTTCAAAAACATCGAACACACCGCCTCGAAGTGTTCAAAAGTATGTCATCAATCAATGCAAAAATGAGAGTATTGTTTAGGTTGGAAATAACAAAGTCGCTCCATTGGAGACTCAAGAGATATAATATCTACTCGCTTTCTCAAAGACCGCACAAGGGGACGGCAACTCATTCCAAGTTGATATTGTTGCTTGCCACTTGTTGATATATTGTTAGAAGTATCCCCTTGGGAGTTCATATCACAAGAATAACATGACATTCAAAATGTCATTTGCATCGGAGTATTATGGGAAGACACATAGGGAGGTGATGATCTACCAATATTTGGTCTGTAGAAGCCATTCATACTAGGCATCAAGGAACTGGAAGTGTTATCAACATTTACAGGAAGTGGTCTCTAATCTTAGATTTTGGTATACTTTTGTGTTGGATTTTGTATGAGAGACACAAGAGAAGGATGAGAGGATCAACTCATTAGCAAATAGTGGTTTTTTGGGAAGATGAAGCTAATATTGCTATTACAAGATGTGGTTGTAACATCCCAAATTTCATTTTGGAATGTTATGATATATAGCTTTGCATCATCATCACATTGTTTGAATGAATAAGATGGTTGAAGTGCTTCCTTTGAATTTCTGAAAGGCCACTTTCATCTTTCCTTTTTTTTCTTATTTCACCTATTTGAAAACCTCTAGAAAAGTTCAAAGAAAAGAGGGGAGTAACATGACACTCCACACCAGGGGCATCTTGGTGAAATATTTGAACAATAAACCAGGGGGCTATTTGAAAAAATATTGCAAAAGGATTTAAAAATCAAATAAGCATTTTCTGAAAAATATTTTATTAAAGTATTCAATATCACAGAGGAAAAATGTTCATTGAATAGCATTAATTCTCCTGTTCATTTTGATATATATATTTCCTATATTTTGAAATGTTTTGAATGCTTTTAAAAGAATTTTACTGCTCTGGAAATAGAAAAGGAAACGTTTTAATTGGAAACGGGCCGGCCCACCTGCGTTTAATTCCCGAAACCGCTCCGAGCCGACCGACCGACGCACTGACGCTGCCCTCCCTCTCTCTCACGCCCCGGCCCCACCGCCCGATCCCGAAGACGCCGCGGTCTTCTCCTTCCTCCTCATGCACAGGACATCGCCGGAGATCCCTCCCACGACGGATCCGCCTCCACCAGCCTTCTCTCGACCACCCGCGGCCCTATATATATCCCGGACACCCTCCGCACTCCATTCCACCATGAGCCCCCACTCTGCCCTCGCCAGAACCACCCTCACGAGCTCGCCGGAGTTCGGATCCCCACCGATGCTTCCAGAGCACCTGGTCGTTGCCACGCTCGTCCCCACTCCCCTCTGACACCACAAAAGTACGCGGGAGACCCACCACCGTCGTTTGAAGCCCTCGGACACCCGTCCCCAACCACCGGACCGCCGCCCCCGTCGACTCGCCGCCTCAGCCTCGCCGGAGAAGCTCCACCGCCGGCCACCCTCTCTCTGTGAGCCCCTCTCCCCTCCCTAGATCATCCGATCTAAATCCAACGCCTAGGATTAGATCATTTTAAAACCGAACTGGTATGCGCTAAGCTTCGGTCACCCGCCCGCAAACGCCCACACGCCCTCTCGGCCAACCACAACCCGCAACATAGCCCCTGTCCGATAAGTTTTATTTTCCCTTTTTCTGATTCTGTTTTAGAAAACATAATGATTTCAAATCTTGTTTTTGTTATATCTTTTAAACTATTTGGTGTTTTTAGTTGATTATTTTTGCATTAGTTCACAAATTTGATGTAGTTTATGCATGTATGCTTAGATTTCAAATTTGACCTTTAAATTTTGAATCTAAACAAATTTGTTTAAATTACTAAAATCTGTATAACTAGAGTTTAAAAATATATTTTTGAGTAAATCTTTTTGCAAATGTGTGGTATTAGTTAAACCTATAATTCTACACAATTTGAGAATTTTTTTTGAATAAATTTAGTTACTGTTTTTAACAAAAACAGAATATGTCTAGTTCTTAAAAGGTTTTAACTAAATTGATTTTTATTCAATTTGAACCTAAATTAGTTTAACTATTGTATTAGATTTCATTAGGTTCTCTTGATTCAACTTTAGGTGTATTTTTTTCTGTTAATAAAATATGTTTTTCAATTTATTTTGTGCTCTAGTTTGAATAGGTTCATCTTGTTTTCACCATATATATTGTTTAGAAGGAGTTTTGTAATATTTCTTTTAGCACAATATTTTCATAATGAAATACTTTATGTTTTCAAATAAAATTTTGTATCTACTATTCTGTTACCTAAATGTCTAGTTGTTCAAAACCAAATTTTGACTTGTATGTCTTAGTAGGGATTTTGACACCAAATTTTTTATAGTCTCATACTTTAAGTGATATTCTTTTGATTGTGAGTTTGTTTGTTGAAGCATTCGTTACCTTGATATTGAATGAATTGTTTTGTGTTTATGCTTATGGTGTGCTCTTGTTTGATTCGTTAGATCATCCGGAGTGCGAAGCTTGTAATCTAGAGTCACTTGATTACGAGGATCATCAGCAAGGCAAGTCACTTTGACCATGTATACCTATGTTTTATTGCATTAGTTCTTCCATCACCCCAATTGTATGCAAAGTAGGTAAATTGGAAACTTGGTTACTTGTTGTAGTATCATGTGGTAGGTACCCCTCAACCCTTTGACACATTGGCCCCGGGAAACGTTGTTTTACATTTTGCTAAGCTATTAGTAGACGGGGTTGGTTGTGTGATTCATGAGAGTTGTGAGCTAATAATTTCAAGACCTACATGATGATCAAGTATTCAAGACTCCAAGTTCTTCAACTTACCTCTAGGTGGATGATGGTTGAACGGCGCCCTGGAGAAACCTGTGGTTAGCCTAGATGATGCTGGAGAAGTGACAGTATTCATGCGGAAAGGTCCACCCAGGCACAAAGAGATGGATGGATGCTTCAAGACCCAAGGCTTACCTACACAGCCACAAGCCATTATGGGCTCTGGCTTGGTTGGATATCGTGGTGACCCTGGACAAGCGGTGCTACGAGATGTAGAAGAACGGTAGGAAAGGATGGGCACCGATAGAGTCTCGGGGAAACCCTTTAATAGACCATGTTTTGGTCATCTGTTTCTCAAACACCATGAAGTGCGAGAAGTCCAACGGAGGCGACCAAATCTTGTGGGGAACGTGTGCAAAACTCTGCAGAGTACCCAAACCTAATCGATTAGCCGTGTCCACGGTCATGGACAGTTTGAGCCAAAGGAACTGAAGCTATCTGGAACTCTCAATACAATTAATTATATTGATGTGGGTTATTAATGTCAACTTGGGTATGAGAACTGGTTGTCGGAACCTTCTCATTAATCAACCAACATTGTAGTAATTACGCCTTTGCCCTCTCTTGTTGTAGGAAAAATTTGGCTTTATGCAAAAACTTACTACCCCACCAGCCATATTTGCATATAGACTAGATGATTACTTTACCTCCTCTCTTGTGACTTTGCCGGCATATTCAATATGCTGACCTATACGGCTGCAACGTATCATGTTGCAGAGTACTTTTCCGACCAGGAGTGAGGATACGCTCTATGCTCGGTGAGATGCCCTTGGAGTCAGATGGACTCATCTACCTTCGGAGCTTCCGCAAGATTAGTTATTCTCATGAGTTGGCCTTCGACCACTTTATTGTAATTCTTATTGTAATAAAGGACTCGATATGAGATTTTGATTTATTAATGCTGTGTGATTTCCCTTTGATATATACATTGATGTACCGTGTGTGTACCAGCATGATCTTGGGATGGTACAGAAACACCGAAGATTTGACCTTTCAGGTCGGGTTGCTATAGAAATGGTATCAGAGCACACGCTGACCGTAGGACGTAACCTCTAGGATTGGAAAAGCCTTAGGATTTCTTTCTCTTTTTTGTTTAAAATTCTTATACTCTCATCTACTTGTTTCTGATTTCCCTCCGATTTATTTCAAAATTTATAGATGGCCACCTTCATCCCAGTTTTGATCATGGAGTTTTGCCAGCCTGACGCAACGATACCCTTTGGTAAGGAGCTGATGAGGATCGCCAGGGACATGAGGATTGCTTTGCCGAGCATCACTGGGACTCCTATCATGTCTTTTCCACAAGACGGACGCTACAGGATCGAGGTGCACATCCTCGGGAAGACCTTTGGGAATCGGAAGGAACCCATCAACTTCAAGTTTGTGGCACCCAGCTAGATACTTGGGAGAGACATGGCCATTCATCGTGCCCTCGGACGTATTCAGGAGGAATACAGAGGTGGAACCATTTCACCAGGACTCAGCGTGGTTTGTCGCAGGGATGCCAATGGAAATATCATAACCACTCCCACTGAAAACACCACCATTTCCTATATCCAGACCTTGGAGACACACGTCAGGACCTTGGAGCTTTGGGTACGTGCCGACACGAAGACGATCAAGAAGCTGATGAACCGTGAGATTGATCTCGAAGCTGACTTACGGGAATCCGAGTACGAGCATGAGTATGAGGTGAAGGATTGCTTAGAGAGGATCGATAAGCTGAACAATCGCATCACAACTCTGGGAGAACAGATGGACATGGGTGAAAATCTTCATCCCGAAGGAGACATGGCTCCTTTGATCAGCAACGATGATGACTATGAGGAGAGCACCACCGGAGGAGGCTCCGTCACCATGTACTTTTGTGGAAACTTTAGTTATGCCTCCCATGTATCTTCATTTTCGTCGTTAAAGTGTAGGTCGATGTTTAGTTTGAATGGAGATTTTTATCTCAATGTTTGACTTTGAGTTGAGTAAATGAATGAGTGTTTGGTGTGATATGTCTGTTGCATTGCATATGGGTAGTGAATTTCCCTTTTAGGTCATTGTTCTATTCTAATTCTCACCCTCTGAAAACAGCAAGATGCCTCCGCGATGTGAGCCCGACTTCACTTTCCCGCCAAAGCTCACACAACTTCTTCAGCAGCAGAACGCCCTGATGTAGCTGTTGATTTAGAATCAGACCAACAACCACAACAACCACCCTCCACCTCAAGGCGACAACCTCACCCGTTTTCTGAGACTGAATCCCCCAACCTTCTCCAGCAGCACAGAGCCCATTGTGGCAGATGATTGGCTCCGCAAGATGGAGAGGGAACTCACCACCGCAGGATGCACTGAGGTTGAAAAAGTGCGTTTTGCTGCCCATCAACTGGAGGGACCAGCAACTTGATGGTGGGAGAACTACACCACCACGTATCCCATTACTGGTGTGACTTGGGAGCAGTTCAAGCAAGCTTTCTGTACCGCACATGTCTCAGCTGGAGCCATGAGTCTGAAGAAGCGTGAGTTTCGCAACTTACGCCAGGGGAACCGTTCCATGGCCCAATACGTGGATGACTTCAGCATGTTGGCTTGTTATGCACCAGGAGATGTGGCCGATGATGCAACCAAGCAGGAAAAGTTCTTGGAAGGACTCAATGATGAGTTGAGCGTGCAGCTGATGGTGGCTACCTTCAGCGACTAACAGGAGCTCGTAGACAAGGCCCTCATCTTGGAGGGGAAGCAGCAGCAAATCGAGAACTGCAAGAGGAAGTATGCACAGGGGAAGTCTACCTCAGGAGCTCATCAGAAGCCCCACTACTCCCCGTACTCAGGAAATACCGGATCAGGGACCGGTAAGTATGGAGGACACACTCATCTCGTGCACAACCATGGAGGCCACAACCATGGAGGAAATGGGAATAATCGTCCCAACAATGGCAGCTTCAAGAATGGTAATGGAAGTGGGAATGGAAACCAACACCTTCCCGCTCCATCTCAGAAGGATCTGAACCATATCACCTGTTTCAAGTGTCAGAAGACAAGGCACTATGCCACTGAATGCCCTCAAAACAAGCAAGGGAATGGAAACGGCAACTCCGTAGCTAAGAAGCCAAATCCTTTTCCTCGTGCTCAGGTGAACCACCTCAACGTGGAAGAAGTCTATGATCAGCCCAAGACTGCGGTTGGTAAGTTTTCATTGCATTTACGTCTAGTTATGGTACTTTTTGATTCTGGTGCAACTCATTCAATCATATCAAGGGTAGTTGTGGAAAAGTACTGTTTACCCACCAGAACCCTTACTCATCCCATTAAGGTAAATTACCCAGGAGGAATGATGATGGCAGGGATAGGATGCCACGCCCTGAAACTCCACATAGGAAACCATGTTTTTCCTACCGACCTGATCGTCTTAGAATCCGAGGGATTGGATATAATCCTAGGCATGGATTGGATGACCAAGTATGAAGGAAACCTTGATTGCCCCAGCAAGTCTATTTCACTCACCACTCTAGAGAACAAAAGGATTAAATATGTATCTCGACGCACACAGATGAGTGCTTGGTTAAATTCTCTCACAGGAGTTGTTTAGGAGGAATTACCGGTTGTACGAGACTTTCCAGATGTATTCCCGGAGGAATTACCAGGCATGCCACCAGATAGGGAGATTGAGTTTCTGATAGAGCTACTACCAAGGACAACCCCAATTTCCAAGAGACCCTATCGGATGCCCGCAAATGATTTAGTAGAAATCAAGGAGCAGATTAAGGAGCTATTGGACAAGGGATATATTCGCCCAAGTTCAACACCTTTGTGAGCCCCAGTTCTTTTGGTGGAGAAGAAAGACAAAACCTTGAGGATGGTGGTCGATTATCGAGCATTGAACGAGGTGACTATCAAGAATAAGTACCCTCTGCCGATGATTAATGATATGTTTGACCAGCTAGTAGGCGCCAAAGTATTCTCCAAGATAGATCTTCAATCAGGGTATCACCAACTGAAGATTCGTGAATAGGATATACCCAAAACAGCTTTCACCACCAGGTATGGCTTATACGAGTATACAGTCATGTCCTTTGGTTTGACTAATGCTCCTGCCTACTTCATCAATTTGATGAACAAAGTGTTTATGGAATATTTGGACAAGTTTGTCGTGGTGTTCATCGATGACATTTTGATATTCACCAAGAGCGAGGAAGAGCACAAGGAACACTTGCGTTTAGTTCTGGAGAAGCTTAGAGAGCATCAGTTGTATGCCAAGTTCAGTAAATGTGAATTCTGGCTGACGGAAGTCGGATTCCTTGGACATGTTATTTCCAGAGAAGGAATAGCAGTAGACCCCGCTATGGTTGAAGCAGTCACTGAGTGGAAGTCACGCACCTAATTTAAGGAGATCCACAGTTTTCTCGGCCTTGCCAGATATTATCGGAGATTCATTGAGAATTTCTCAAAGATTGCCAAGCCCATGACAGAGCTGTTGAAGAAAGAGTCTAAGTATGTCTGGACTGAGGAATGTGAGGCCAGTTTCCAGGAGTTGAAGAAACGTTTGGTCATAGCCCCAGTGTTGATACTGCCAAACATTCGGAAGGATTTCCAGGATTATTGTGACGCATCCCGTCAAGGACTTGGAGGAGTACTCATGCAGGAAGGAAAAGTTGTAGCATATGCATCCAGACAGCTACGACCCCATGAGTTCAATTATGCCACCCATGATTTGGAACTAGCAGCCGTAGTGCACGCACTCAAGACCTGGAGACATTTCCTTATCGGAAATAGTTGTGATGTGTATACTGATCATAAGAGCCCGAAGTATATCTTCACGCAGAAGGAGTTAAACCTCAGACAGAGGAGATGGTTAGAGTTAATCAAGGACTATGACATGAGATTACATTACCATCCAGGAAAGGCAAATGTTGTGGCATATGCTTTGAGTCGGAAGAGTTATGTGAACACACTCATAGCCGGAGGATTACCCAAGGAGTTAACCAAAGATCTCAGAGAGCTTCGGTTAGAGATAGTTCCGCAAGGATATGTTGCCACACTGGAGATTCAGTCCACCTTGACCGAAAGAATTCGAGAAGCCCAGAAATAAGACAAGGAGATAGCTGAGATAAAGCAGAGAATGAAAGAAGGCGAGTCTAAAGGCTTTCGTGAAGATGAACAGGGTACTCTATGGTTTGAGAACCGAATCTATGTGCTCCATGACCCAGAGCTCAGGAAGTTGATACTTCAAGAAGCCCATGATTCACCATACTCGATACACCCAGACAACACCAAGAGGTACCTGGATTTGAAGTAAAGTTACTGGTGGACAGGTATGAAGAAAGATATTGCTGAATATGTTGCGGTATGTGATGTTTGTCAGCGAGTAAAGGCAGAACATCAGAAACCAGCAGGTTTACTCCAACCTTTGCCGATACCTTAGTGGAAATGGGATAAGCTTGGTATGGAATTCATCACAGGACTACCCAGGAACCGTTCCGGATATGATTCCATTTGGGTAGTGGTCGATTGCTTGACCAAGGTGGCTCATTTCATTCCAGCGAAGACCACCTTTACCAGTGCTAAGTTAGCCAAGATCTATATGACCAGGATCGTATGTCTGTATGGAGTTCCGAGGAGTATCGTGTTAGATAGAGGAACACAATTTACCTCAAAGTTTTCGCATCAGCTTCATGAAACTTTGGGTACAAAGCTGGAGTCCAGTATAGCTTTTCATCCGCAGACCGATGGACAGACTGAGAGAGTCAACCAGATTATGGAGGACATGTTGAGAGCCTATGCGCTAGACTATGGGTCCAGTTGGGATGACAACTTACCTTACGCAAAGTTCTTGTACAACAACAGTTATCATACCAGTCTGAAGATGGCCCCTTTTGAAGCTTTATACAGAAGGAGGTGCAGAACACCATTGACGTGGGATGGTGTTGGAGACCGAAAACTTTTTGGTCCCGATCATCTCAGAGAATCTGAAGATAAGGTCAAACTGATTCGAGACCGACTCAAGATAGCTCAATCCCGACAGCAGAGCTATGCTGATAACAAACACAAGGAGGTGACATATGAAGTAGGGGATCGAGCATATCTCCGTGTGTCCCCACTTCAAGGAATCAAGAGGTTTGGTGGTAAAGGAAAGTTAGCACCCAGATTCATAGGCCCCTACAAGATTCTGGAACGTAGAGGCAAAGTTGCATACAAGCTAGAATTGCCGGAAGGACTGTCTAGAGTTCATGATGTTTTCCATGTTTCCTAGCTGAAGAAATGCCATGCTGAGATGGCTGATATTCCTTTGAGAGACACAGTGCCCCTAGAGGCCATACAACTTGACAGTGACCTGACCTACGAGGAGAAGCCTTTTAGAATCCTCGAGACTGCCAACAGAGTCATCCGTAGCAGGATCATCAAGTTCTGTAAGGTTCTTTGGAGTCACCACATCGAGGAAGAAGCCACCTGGGAACGCGAAGAAGATCTTCGTAGAGACCACCCACACCTATTTTCTAGCCAACCCGAATCTCGAGGGCGAGATTCATCTTAAGGTGGGTAGGTTTGTAACATCCCAAAATTTCATTTTGGAATGTTATGATATATATCTTTGCATCATCATCACATTGTTTGAATGAATAAGATGGTTGAAGTGCTTCCTTTGAATTTCTGAAAGGCCACTTTCATCTTTCCTTTTTTTTCTTGTTTCACCTATTTGAAAACCTCTGGAAAAGTTCAAAGAAAAGAAGGGAGTAACATGACACTCCACACCAGGGGCATCTTGGTGAAATATTTGACCAAAAAACCACGGGGCTATTTGAAAAATTATTGCAAAAGGATATAAAAATCAAATAAGCATTTTCTGAAAAATATTTTTTTAAAGTATTCAATATGACAGAGGAAAAATGTTCATTGAATAGCATTAATTCTCCTGTTCATTTTGATATATATATTTCCTATATTTGGAAATGTTTTGAATGCTTTTAAAAGAGTTTTACTGCTTTGGAAATAGAAAAGGAAACATTTTAATTAGAAACGGGCCGGCCCACCAGCGTTTAATTCCCGAAACCGCTCCGAGCCGACCGACCGACTCGCTGACGCCGCCCTCCCTCTCTCTGACGCCCCGGCCCCACCGCCCGATCCCGAAGACGCCGGAGTCTTCTCCTTCCTCCCCGCGCACAGGACATCGTCGGAGATCCCTCCGGCGACGGATCCGCCTCCACCTGCCTTCTCTCGACCACCCGCGGCCCTATATATATCTCGGCCACCCTCCGCACTCCATTCCACATCGAGCCCCCACTCTGCCCTCGCCAGAACCACCCTCACGAGCTCGCCGGAGTTTGGATCCCCACCGATGCTTCCAGAGCACCTGGTCGTCGCCACGCTCGTCCCCACTCTCCTCCGACACCACCAAAGTACGCCGAAGACCTGCCGCCATCGTTTGAAGCCCTCGGACGCCTTTCCCAACCAGCGAAACGCCGCCCCCGTCGACTCGCCGCCTCGGCCTCGCCGGAGAAGCTGCACCGCCGGCCACCCTCTCTCTATGTGCCCCTCTCCCCTCCCTAGATCGTCCGATCTAAATCCAATGCCTAGGATTAGATCATTTTAAAACCGAACCGGTACGCTTAGCTTCGGTCACCCACCCGCAAACGCCCGCCCGCATGCCCTCTCGGCCAACCACAACCCGCCACGTAGCCCCTGTGCGACAAGTTTTATTTTCCCTTTTTTTGATTCTGTTTTAGAAACAGAATGATTTCAAATATTGTTTTTGTTATATCTTTTAAAATGTTTGTGTTTTTAGTTGATTCTTTTTGCATTAGTTCACAAATTTGATGTAGTTTATGCATGTATGCTTAGATTTCAAATTTGACCTTTTAGGTCGGTTCGCTACAGTGGTCTCAGTCCTTCCAAATTGTTGCCATGATATTCATCTTTCTATGTAAGAGGAACCTTAAGATAATGGACCACCATTTTTCTACTATGAAAATTTGGACCGACCTCTGAGGCATGTATGGATGACCATTTAAGATATATGTATACTATTCAACCCGAGCTTGTGGGTTCTAAGAATTTGTGTGCAGCAATAAGAAAAAGAAGATACATCCAAAATTTGCCAACCGAGACAGTAAAAACACTTCTTCCTCTGCAACCAAAGGCAAATTTTGTAGCATTCCCTCATTACAAGAAGAGTTGGCCTACCTGGGACTCAAGAACGCACCTCAACTTCTTGCGAATAAGTACCACAGGTGGTAAGTTGACAGAACAGTTCAGGTGTGATCATTCCACCACGCCCAATCCATCGCCTCCGATTATTCGAGATTAGTCGTCAATCCATGCAAAAAGGAGAATCTTGTCTTTGTTGGAAAGAACAAAGTCACTCCATTGGAGCCTCAAGAGCTTTAATATCCCATTGGCTTCCCGAAGGACCACATAGGTGGACGACAACTCAATCTAAGTTGAAATTGTTTACTACCAATTGTTGATATATTGATTTAAGTATCCCCTAGTGTAATGATAGTATATGCCACAAGAATAGTAAGATGTCCAAAATGTGATTGCATCCAAATATTATTGCACGACACATTGGTAGGTGAGGTTGGGCCAATATTGTTTTTATAGAAGCTAGTCATACTTGGCGTAGAGGAACTGGAAGTGTTATCAACATTTACTTGGGACTTATTCTCGAGAATTCGTTGTAAAGAGTAGTAATGCCAATCACTGTAACGACCCGACCTGAAAGGTCGAATCTCCGGTGTTTCTGTACCATCCCAAGATCATGCTGGTACACACACGATACATCAATGTATATATCAAAGGGAAATCACACAGCATTAATTAATCGAAATCTCATATCGAGTCCTTTATTACAATAAGAATTATAATAAAGTGCCTTTAGGCCAACTCATGAGAATAACTAAACTTGCAGAAGCTTCAAAGGTAGTTGAGTCCATCTGACTCCAAGGGCATCTCACCGAGCGTAGAGCGTATCCTCACTCCTGGTCGGAAAAGTACTCTGCAACATGATACGCTGCAGCTATGCAGGTCAGCATATTGAATATGCCGGCAAAGTCACAAGAGAGGGGGTAAAGTAATTCATCTATTCTATATGCAAATATGGCAGGTGGGGTAGTAAGTTTTTTGCATAAAGCCAAAATTTTCCTACAACAAGAGAGGGCAAAGGCATAATTGCTACAATGTTCATTGATTAATGACATGTTTCCACCAACCAATTCTCATACCTAAGTTGACATTAATAACCCACATCAATATAATTTATGGTGTTGAGAGTTCCAGATAGTTTCAGTTCCTTTGGCTCAAACTGTCCATGACCGTGGACACGACTAATCGATTAGGTTTGGGTACTTTGCAGAGTTTTGCACACGTTCCCCACAAGATTTGATCACCTCCGTTGGACTTCTCACAGTTCATTTTGTTTGAGAAACGGATGACCAAAACATGGTCTTCAAAAGGGTTTCCCCGAGACTCTGTCGGTGCCCATCCTTTCCTACCGTTCTTCTACATCTCGTAGCACCGCCTGTCCAGGGTCACCGCGATATCCAACCAAGCCAGAGCCCATACTGACTTGTGGCTATGCAGGTAAGCCTTGGGTTTTGAAGCATCCATCCATCTCTTTGTGCCTGGGTGGACCTTTCCGCATGAATACTGGCACTTCTCCAGCATCATCTAGGCTAACCACTAGTTTCTCCAGGGCGCCGTTCGACCATCATCCACCCAGAGGTAAGTTGAAAACTTGGAGTCTTGAAGACATGATCATTATGTAGGTCTTGAAATTATTAACTCACAACTCTCATGAATCACACAACCAACCCCGTCTACTAATAGCATAGCAAAAATGTAAAAAAACAACGTTTCCCGGGGCCAATGTGTCAAAGGGTTGAGGGGTACCTACCACATGATACTACAACAAGTAATCAAGTTTCCAGTTTACCTACTTTGCATGCAATTGGGGTGATGGAAGAACTAATGTAATAAAACATAGGTATACATGGTTAAAGTGACTTGCCTTGCTGACGATCCTCGTATTCGAGTGACTCCAGATAACAAGCTTCGCACTCCGGATGATCTAACGAATGAAACAAGAGCATACCATAAGCATAAACACAAAACAATTCACACAATTCAGCAAGGTTAAACAAACAATACTAAAACCATTCAATAGTATCAATCAAGAGTAAGAAATCAAAATAAAAATTTGGACTCACAAAAATTTAGTGTCAAAAACTTCTACTACTACTACTTTAAGACAAACAACCAAGCAATAGCTAGTATAAAAGAAATAGTAAAGAAAAAAATCAAATTTTAGTAAACAGAATCAAATTCACTAAAACTTTTGTGTAAAGAAACACTACTAAAATGAAAATAACTAGAATGTTCCTATAACTTTGGAATAGCAAACCAAAACTATAATATTATTAACACTAATATTATTATCATCATATTACTTAAAAGAATAGAATTACTAAAATTATTTATTAGAAATCTAACTAAATCATCTAACTAGTTTGTGAAAGTAAAACTAAATTGTTTTATAAAACTATACCTAATGAAAAAGATATAAAGATTCCTTTAACAACAAACTAAACAATCATTCTAAATATTAGCAAGTAATGTTACCTAAATGTTCGAAACAACAAAAACTTATGAAAACTATTAACAAAAGTTAAACTAATTCAGGTTCAAATTAAATTAAAATTAAGAAAACTGAACTACATTAAGAACTAAACAGATTCTGTTTTTTGTTAAAATCCCTAATCAAATTTATCCTAAAAATTCTCAAACTATGAAGGATGGTAGTTCTAACTAATACAAATCAGTGGCAAAAAGAATCACTCAAAAATATATTTTTACACTCTAGTTATACAGATTTTTAGTAATTTAAACAAATTTTCTTAGATTCAAAATTTAAAGTTCAAATTTAAAATCTAAGCATACAGACATAAACTACATCAAATTTTTGAACTAATGCAAAAAGAATCAACTAAAAACACCAAGTAGTTTAAAAGATATAACAAAAACAAAAACAGAAAACATTCTGTTTTCTAAAACAGAAAAGAAAAAGAAAAAAAACTGATCGAACGGACAGGGTGACGTGGCGTTCTTTGATTGGTTACGGAGGGTGTGAGATCTGACGATTCCAGAAGACGTCCGAGCTCTAGAGGATACCAGTTCGGGTTTTAAAATGATCTAATCCTAGACGTTGGATTTAGATCAGACGGTCTAGGGAGGGGGAGAGGGGCTCACAGAGAGAGGGTCGCCGGCGGTGGAGTTTCTCCGGCGAGGCCGAGGCGGCGAGTCGATGGGGGCGGCGCTCCAGTGGTTGGGGACGGCATCCGAGGGGTCCTATCGATGGCGGCGGACCTCCGGCGTCCGTTGGTGGCGACGGTTGGGGCTAGGGCGACAGAGGCGAGCTCCTCGAGCTCCTGGAGCTTCGGCTGGGGGGTGGTGCTCCAACGTGGGATTCCGGTGAGTGGAGGGGGTCAGACGAGGGGGAAACGGTTGGAACAGGGTGCGGGGAGTCGGGGCTATTTATAGGGCCGGTGCGGTGGTCGGGGAGGGAAAGAGGAGGGAGATCCGGAGAGGAGGGATCTCCGGCGAGGTCCTGTGGACGCGAGGAGGAAGGTGACCGCGGCGTCTACGGGATCCGGCGGTCGGGCCGGGGCGTCAGAGAGAGAGAAGGCGGCGTCAGCGCGTCGGTCGGTCGGCTCGGAGCGTTTTCGGGAATTAAACGCAGGTGGGCCGACCCGTTTCAAATTAATTCGTTTCCTTTTTAATATCCAGTGTAGTAAAACTCTTTTAAAAGCATTCAAAACATTTCCAAATATAGGAAGTATATATATCAAAATGATCAGGAGAATTAACGCTATTCAATGAAGATTTTTCCTCTGTCATATTAAATACTTTGAAAAAAATATTTTCAGAAATTGCTATTTGATTTTGAATCCTTTTTGAGATAAACTTTCAAATAGACCCTTGGTTTAATTGCTGAAGTATTTCACCAAGATGCCCCTGGTGTGGAGTTTCATGTTACTCCCCTCTTTTCTTTGAACTTTTCTGAAGGTTTTCAAATAGGTGAAACAAGAAAAAGGGAAAGATGAAAGTGCCCTTTCAGAAATTCAAGTAAGCACTTCAACCATTATATTCATTCAAACAATGTGATGATGATGCATAGCTATATATCATAATATTCCAAAATGAAATTTTCGGATGTTACAATCACTTAGTTGGCACTAAGAAGTCATTAATATAAATTAAATGTACCCTAATATTATCTTTTGTTATAGTTTCATATGAGAGATGTTAGAGAAGGACAAGAAGATCAACTCATTAGTAGATCATGGGTTTTCCGAATATCAAGCTAATATAGCTATTACAAGACATGGAGTTAGTCCTTCTAAGATTATTGCCTTGATTTTCAGTTTTCTTTGCAAAAGGTGACTTAATATAATGGTCCACTATTCTTCTAGCATGAAAATGTGTCCCAAGCACCTAGACATGTATGGACGACCATTTCAAGATCGACATTCAACTTAAGTTTGTGGGTTCTAAGCATTTGTGTGCAATGGATAGGAAAACTGACTACATTAATAATTTTCCAAGTAAGAACAAAGCACCTCTTCTTTCTCTACTCCAAAGGATATATTTGAGGAATTCCCTCAGTACAAGAAGCGGCGTCCTCATTGGTAGTCAAGAACACAGTTCAACTACTTGCGAACAAGTGTGGCAATTGCTAAGCTGTCAGGATGGTTTAGGTGTGATCGTTCCACTTCAGGCAATCCACCGCCTTGAAGTGTTCAAAAGTATGTCATCAATTAGTGCAAAACGAGAGTATTGTCTATGTTGTACATAGCAAAGTCGCTCCACTGGAGCCTCAAGTGATTAAATATCTACTTGCTTTCTCAAAGGACCGCACAAGGGGACTGCAACTCATTCCAATTGATAATGTTGCTTACCACTTGTTGATATATTAATCGAAATATACCCTTGGGTATTGATAGTTCATGTCACAAGAATAGCGGGATGTCGAAAATGTTATTGGCATTGGAATATTATGACACGACACATAGGGTGGAGATGGTCGGCCAGTATTTTGTCTGCAGAAGCCATTCATACTAGGAATCGAGGAACTAGAAGTGTTATCAACATTTAGTTGGGAATTATTTTAATGACCTCATCATAAAAAGATGAACATTGGGTCACTTAGTCAGCAAAAAGAAGTCTGATATAGGAAGTGGTCTTTAATCTTAGTTTTGTTATACTTTTGTGTAGAATTTCTATGGGAGATGTCACAGAAGAACGAGAAGATCAACTCGTCTGTAACTAATGGGCTTTTAGAAAATAAAGTTAATATTACTATTTCAAGATGTGGTATCAGTCCCTACAAAATTGTTGCCATGATGTTGTTCTTTATGTGGAACATGCACTTTACGATAATGATCCACCATTTTTATACTATGAAGATCTGGCCCAACCTTCGAGGCGGAATGGACGACCATTTCAAGATCTGTGTATAACATTCAATCTAAGCATGCTGGTTCATAGCATTTGTGTGTAGAAGTAAGGAAAAGAGGCTACATCCAAAATTTGCCAACTCGGGCCACCTCGACTCTTCATATTTGCCTCCAAAGGCCATATTTGGGGCATTCCCGTATTGAAGAAGTGGTGGCCTTCTTGGGACTCAAGAATGCATGTCAACTACTTGCGAATAAGTGTGGCCAGTGTAATGCTAACAGAACGGTTTAGGTGTGATCATTCCACCATGCCCAATCCACTGCCTCCAAGTGTTCAAAAATAAATCATCAATCCATGCTAAAATGAGAATCTTGTCTGTGTTGGAAATACAAAGTCGCTCCATTGGAGACTCAAGAGATTGAACATCCAATTGGCTTACCAAAGGACCACACATGTGGACTATTGGGGAATGTTGCATGGGAAACAAAAAAATTCCTACGCACACGCAGATCTATACATGGTGATGAGCATCTACAAGAGGGAGAGTGGATCTACGTACCCTTGTAGATCGCTAAGCGGGAAGCGTTAAGAAACGCGGTTGGTGTAGTCGAACGTCTTTGCGATCCAAATCACCATGCATCCCGCGATCCAATCACGATCCGTCCCACGATCCAATCATGATCCATCCCACGAACTTGATCACGATCCGTCCCACGAACATGATCACGATCCTTCCGATCTACCGCCGAACGGACGACACCTACGCGTTCAGCACATGTACAGCTTGATGACGATCTCCGCCGTTTTCATCCAGCAACAAGGAGAAAAGAGGAAGAAGATTTATCCGGCATCACGACAGCGCTCTGGCGATGGTGGTGGACCTATTCCGACAGGGCTTCGCCTAAGCGCTGCAGAAAACCGATCTAGAGGAGAAACTATGCACTAGAGGAACGGGCAACACGTGGCTGAAAATTCTGTGCAAAAACTCTAAAACCTCCAGTATATATAAGAGCAAGAGAGGTGGAGGCTTGGCACAAGGGACAATCTTCCAAGGACTCGGCCGAACCAGGTGGAGCAGGTGGACTCCACCTCCAATCCTAGTAGGACTAGGATTCACCCTATTTTTGCCTTTCTCCGCCTTTTCTCTTTGGGCCTTTTTTCCCAAACCACATGGGCCTTGTGTGGGACTTTGACCAGCCCACTAAGGGCTGGTAAACACTCTCCCACATCTCATGGAGCTTCTTGGGTCGAAATACCCCTCCTGATGGTCTCCTGGTACACTACCGGCACTCCCGGTACACTACCGATGAGCCCGAAACTTTTCCGGCAACCAAAACAGGACTTCCTATATATGAATCTTTACCTCCGGACCATTCTGGAGCTCCTCGTGATGTCTGGGATCTCATACGGGACTCCGAACAACCTTCGGTCACCACCATACATAACTCTATACAACCGAAACGTCACCAAACCTTAAGTGTGCAGACCCTTTGGGTTCGAGAACTATGTAGACATGACCGAGACACCTCTAAGGTCAATAACCAATAGCGGGACCTAGATGCCCATTGGTTCCTACATATTCTATGAATATCTTTATCGGTCGAACCTCTATGTCAAGGATTCAGTTAATCCCGTATGATGTTCCCTTTGTTCTTCGGTATGTTACTTGTCCGAGATTCGATCGTCGGTATCTTCATACCTAGTTCAATCTCGTTACTGGCAAGTCTCTTTACTCGTTCCGTAACACCAGATCCCATGACTAACACTGAGACACATTGCTTAAAAGGCTCATTGTGATGTTGTATTACCGAGTGGGCCCTAAGATTCCTCTCCGTCACAAGGAGTAACTAATCCCAGTCTTGATCCATGCCAACTCAACAGACACCCTCGGAGATACCTGTAGAGCACCTTTATATTCACCCAGTTACGTTGCAACATTTGATACACACAAGGCACTCCTCCTATGTTCATGAGTTGCATGATCTCATGGTCATAGGAACACATACTTGACATGCAGAAAACTGTAGCAATAAACTGACATGATCATATGCTATGTTTGTAGTTTGGGTCTTGTCCATCACATCATTCTCCTAATGATGTGATCCCATTATCAAATGACATCACATGTCAATTGCTAGGAAACCTTGACCATCTTTGATGAACGAGCTAGTTCACTAGAGGCATACTAGGGACAAAGGGTTGTCTATTTACCCACACATGTAATGTGTTTCCAATTAATACAATTATAGCATTGATAATAAACGATTATCATGAACAAGGAAATATAATAATAAACACTTTATTTATTGCCTCTAGGGCATATTTCCAACAGTCTCCCACTTGCACTAGAGTCAATAATCTACCTCACATCACTATGTGATTTACATTGTAATGAATCAAACACCCATGCAGTTCTGGTGTTGATCATGTTTAGCCCTTGGAAGAGGTTTAGTCAACGGGTCTGCAACATTCAGATCCGTGTGCACTTTGCAAATATTTATGTCCTTCTCCTCGAAGTATTCGCGGATGGAGTTGAAGCATCACTTTATGTGTCTGGTCCTCTTGTGAAACCTTGGTTCCTTGTCCAGAGCAATGGCACCAGTGTTGTCACAGAACAGGTTCATTGGATTTAGTGCACTGGGCACTACTCCAAGATCTGTCATGAACTGCTTCATCGAGACACCTTCCTTCGCCGCCTTCGAGGCTGCGATGTACTCAACTTCACATGTAGAATCGGCTACCACGCTTTGCTTGGAACGGCACCAGCTTACCGCTCCCCCGTTGAGAATAAATACGTATCCGGTTTGTGACTTAGAGTCATTCGGATCAGTGTCCAAGATTGCATCGACGTAACACTTTACGACGAGCTCTTCATCAACTGCATAAACGAGAAACATTTCCTTAGTCCTTTTCAAGTACTTAAGGATATTCTTGATCGATGCCCAGTGTTCCACTCCAGGATCACTTTGAACCCTTTCGGCCATACTTATGGCAAGGCTGACATCGGGTCTTGAGCACAGCATTGCATACATGATAGAACCTATGGCTGAAGCATAGGGGATGACACTCATCTTTTCTCTATCCTCTGCAGTCACTGGGCATTGAGTCTTACTCAACTTCACACCTTGTAACACAGGCAAGAACCCCTTCTTGGACTGATCCATTTTGAACTTCTTCAAAACTTTATCAAGGTATGTGCTATGTGAAAGTGCTATCAAGCATTTCGATCTATCTCTATAGATCTTAATGCCTAATATGAAAGCAGCTTCTCCTAGGTCCTTCATTGAAAAACTCTTGTTCAAATATTCCTTCACGCTTTCCAGCATTTCTATATTGTTTCCAATCAGCAATATGTCATCCACATATAATATCAGAAACGCTATAGAGCTCCCACTCACTTTCTTGTAAATACAAGCTTCTCCATAAACTTGTATAAACTCAAACGCTTTGATCACCTCATCAAAACGCTTATTCCAACTCCGAGATGCTTGCACCAGCCAATAAATGGAACGCTGGAGTTTGCAAACTTTGTCAACAATCTCTGGATCGACAAAACCTTCTGGTTGCATCAGATACAACTCTTCCTGAAGGAAACCGTTGAGGAACGCTGTTTTGACATCCATCTGCCAAATTTCATAGTCGAAATAAGCAACTATTGCGAACGTGATTCTGACAGACTTAAGCATCGCTACGGATGAGAAGGTCTCATCGTAGTCATCTCCTTGAACTTGTGAAACACCCTTTGCCACAAGTCGAGCTTTATAGATGGTGACATTACCGTCCATGTTTGTCTTCTTAAAGATCCATTTGTTCTGAATGGCCTCTCGCCCTTCAGTTAATACTTCCAAAGTCCATACTTTGTTTTCATACATGGATCCCTTCTCAGATTTCATGGCCTCTAACCATTTCTCGGAATCCGGGCCCATCACTGCTCCTCCATAGCTCGTAGTTCATTGTTGTCCAACAACATGACCTCCAACACAGGGTTGTCGTACCACTCAGGAGTAGTACGCGGCCTTGTCGACCTATGAGGTTCAATAGTAGCTTGATCCGAAGCTTCATGATCATCATCATTAACTTCCTCTTCTACCATCGTAGGTTCCATAGAAACATCTTTCTGCGCTGTGCTACTTTCTGGTTGAAGTAAAGGTTCAATAACCTCATCAAGCTCTATTTTCCTCCCACTCAATTCTTTCAACACAAACTCTTTCTCAGGAAATGCTCCGTTCGACAAACACTTTAACTTCGGATCTGAGATAGAAGGTATACCCGACTGTCTCTTTTGGGTATCCTATGAAGACGCATTTTTCTGCCTTGGGTTCCAGCTTTTCAGGCTGAAGCTTTTTGACATAAGCATCACATCCCCAAACTTTAAGAAACGACAACTTTGGCCTCTTGCCAAACCACAGTTCATATGGTGTCGTCTCAACGGATTTCGATGGTGCCCTATTTAAAGTGAATGCAGCTGTCTCTAATGCATAACCCAAAAATGATAGTGGCAAATCAGCAAGAGACATCATAGAACGCACCATATCTAATAAGGTTCGATTACGACGTTCGGACACACCATTACGCTGTGGTGTTCCGGCGGTGTCAACTATGAAACTATTCCGCACTGTCTTAAGTGACTGCCAAACTCATAACTCAGATATTCACCTCCTCGATCAGATCACAGGAATTTAATCTTCTTGTTACGATGATTCTCAACTTCACTCTGAAATTGCTTGAACTTTTCAAACGTTTCAGACTTGTGTTTCATCAAGTAAATATACCCATATCTACTAAAGTCATCAGTGAAGGTGAGAAAATAACGATATCCACCACGCACTGTAACATTTATTGGACCACACACATCAGTATGTATGATTTCCAATAAGTCACTCGCCCGTTCCATTGTTCCAGAGAACAGTGTTTTAGTCATCTTGCTCATGAGGCATGGTTCACATGTGTCAAGTGATTCAAAATCAAGTGACTCCAAAATTCCATTAGCATGGAGCTTCCTCATGTGTTTTACACCAATATGACCTAAATGGCAGTGCCACAAGAAAGTGGTACTATCATTATCAACTCTACATCTTTTGGCATCAATGTTATGAACATGTGTGTCATCACTATCAAGATTCAATATGAATAAACCCCTCACAATGGGTGCATGACCATAAAAGATATTACTCATATAAATAGAACAACCTTTATTCTCTGATTTAAATGAGTAACCGTCTCGCAATAAACAAGATCCAGATATAATGTTCATGCTTAACGCAGGCACTAAATAACAATTTTTCAGGTTCATCACTAATCCCGATGGTAATCGAAGAGAGAACGTGGCGACGGTAATCACATCAACCTTGGAACCATTTCCCACGCACATCGTCACTTCATCCTTTAAAAGCCTTCGTCTATTCCATAGTTCCTGTTTTGAGTTGCAAATGTGAGCAACCGAACCGGTATCAAATACCTAGGTACTACAACGAGAGCTAGTAAGGTACACATCAATAACATGTATATCATATATACCTTGTTTGTCGTTGGCCGCCTTCTTGTCAACCAGGTACTTGGGGAAGTTCCGCTTCCAGTAACCAGTTCCCTTGCAATGAAAGCACTCAGTTTCTGGCTTAGGTCCATGCTTAGGCTTCTTTACAGGAGTAGCAACTGCTTTGCCATCCTTCTTGGTTTTACCCTTCTTGCCTTTGCCCTTGCCATTTTTCTTGAAACTAGTGGTTTCATTGACCATCAACACTTGATGTTCTTTCTGGATTTCAGACTCAGTGACTCTTAGCATCGCAAACAGCTCGATGACTAACTTGTTCATCCCATGCATGTTATAGTTCATCACAAAGCTCTTGTAACTAGGTGGCAGTGATTAAAGAACTCTGTCAGTGATCGCCTCTAGCGGAAGGGCAGTTCCCAACTCCGCTAGACGAGTTGAATACCCAGACATTCTGAGTATATGTTCACTGATTGATCCGTTCTCCTCCATCTTGCAAGCATAGAACTTATCAGAGGTTTCATACCTCTCGATCCGGGCATTCTTCTGAAAGATAAACTTCAACTCTTGGAACATCTCATATGCTCCATGACGTTCAAAACGTCTTTGAAGTCCCGGTTCTAAGCCATACAATATTGCACACTAACCTATTGAGTAATCTCCAGTACGTGCCTCCCAAGCATTCTTAACGTCTTCGGAGGTTATGTCTTCTGGTTGGACACCAAGCGGTGCATCAAGGACATAAGATTTCTGGGAAGCCGTGTGGATAATCCTCATATTATGGGCCCAATCAACAAAGTTACTTCCATCATCTTTCAACTTAGCTTTCTCTAGGAATGCATTAAAATTCAGGGGTGCTACTGCGCGAGCCATTGATCTACAACATAAATATGCAAAGTTTACTGAGTTTAGTTAATCAAATTACTAAAGCTCCCACTCAAATTGACATCCCTCAGGTCATCTGACTGTCACATGATCTAAATCCACCAACTCAAGTCTGTCATCACGTGGGTTCAGGTGGCTTCAATGGTGAACATCATTATCTTGATCATATCTACTATATGACTCATGTTCGACCTTTTGGTCTCTTGTGTTCCGAGGCCATGTCTGTACATGCTAGGATCGTCAAATTTAACCCGAGTGTTCTGCAGGTGCAACACTGGCTTACACCCGTTGTATGTGAACGTAGAGTCTATCACACCCAATCATCACGTGTTGTCTCAACACGACAAAATTTCACAATGGTGCACACTCGGGGAGAACACAATTCATCTTGAAATTTAAGTGAGGGATCACCTTATAATTCTACCGTCGTCCAAAGCAAAACAAGGTGCATAAAAGGATTAACATTAGATGCAACTCATAAGTGACATGATATGGCCATGAACTTGTGCTTTTGATCTCCATCTAGAAACAACCGACATGATTTCCATCATCACCGGCATGACACCATGATTTTCATCATCTTGATCTCCATCAACATGTCGCCATCGGGGTTGTCGCGCCCAACATGCTTCTACTACTATTGCTACCGTTTAGCGATAAAGTAAAGCATTACATAGAGCTTAATGATTGATACGCGGGTCATACAATAATTAAAGACAATCCTATGGCTCCTGCCGGTTGCCGTACTCATCGACATGCAAGTCGTGATAATCTATACATCACATGATCATCTCATACATCACATATATCACATCATGTAATTGGCCATATCACATCACAACATACCCTACAAAAACAAGTTAGACGTCCTCTAATTGTTGTTGCATGTTTTATGTGGATGCTACGAGTATCTAGCAAGAACAATTCTCATCTACGCAAAAACCACAATGTTGATACACTTGTTGCTTTTAAACCTTCTCAAGGACCGCCTTTGTCGAATCCGATCCAACTAAAGTGAGAGAAACTGGCACCCGCAAGCCATCTATGCAACAAGTTGCGGTCGAGGGAACCGGTCTCTCATAAGCGTACGAGTAATGTTGGTCCGGGCCGCTTCACCTCACAATACCGCTGAACCAAAATCCGACCAAGGGAGGAAGCAATCTAAGCATCAACGCCCACAAACCTTTTGTGTTCTACTCGAGATCTCATCTACACATAGACCTAGCTCATGATGCCGCTGTTGGGGAACGTTGCATTGGAAACAAAAAATTTCCTACGCACACGCAGCTCTATCCATGGTGATGAGCATCTACGAGAGGGAGAGTGGATCTACGTACCCTTGTAGATCGCTAAGCAGGAAGCATTAAGAAACGCGGTTGGTGTAGTCGAACATCTTCGCGATCCAAATCGCAGTGTGTCCTGCGACCCAATCACGATCCGTCCCGTGATCCAATCACGATCCATCCTGCAATCCAATCACAATCCATCCCACGAACTTGAACACGATCGGTCCCACGAACTTGCTCACGATCCTTCCGATCTAGCGCCAAACGGACGACACCTCCACGTTCAGCACACGTACAGCTTGATGACGATCTCCGTTGTCTTGATCCAACAAGAAGGAGTAGAGAGGAAGAAGAGTTCTCTGGAAGCATGACGGCGCTCTAGCGATGGTGGTGGAGCTATTTCGGCAGGGCTTCGCCTAAGCGCTGCAGAAAACCGATCTAGAGGAGAAACTATGCACTAGAGGAACGGGCAGCACGTGCTGAAAATTCTGTGCAAAAACCCTAAAACCTCTAGTATATATAAGATCAAGAGAGGAGGAGGCTTGGCACAAGGGCCAATCCTCCGAGGACTCGGCCGAACCAGGTGGAGCAGGTGGACTCCACCTCCAATCCTAGTAGGACTAGGATTCACCCTATTTTTGCCTTTTTCCGCCTTTTCTCTTTGGGCCTTTTTTCCCAAACCACATGGGCCTTGTGTGGGACTTCCACCAGCCCACTAAGGGACGGTAAACACTCTCCCACAGATCATGGAGCTTCTTGGGTCGAAATACCCCTCCCAATGGTCTCCTGGTACACTACCGGCACTCCGGGTACACTACCGATGAGCCCGAAACTTTTCCGGCAACCAAAACAGGACCTCCTATATATGAATATTTACCTCCGGACCATTCCGAAGATCTTCATGATGTCCGGGATCTCATATGGGACTCCGAACAACCTTCGGTCACCACCATACATAACTCTATACAACCGAAACGTCACCAAACCTTAAGTGTGCAGACCCTGTGGGTTCGAGAACTATGTAGACATGAGCGAGACACCTCTACAGTCAATAACCAATAGAGGGACCTAGATGCCCATTGGTTCCTACATATTCTATGAATATCTTTATCGGTCGAACATCTATGTCAAGGATTCACTTAATCCCGTATGATGTTCCCTTTGTTCTTTGGTATGTTACTTGCCCGAGATTCGATCGTCGGTATCTTCATACCTAGTTCAATCTCGTTACTGGCAAGTCTCTTTACTCGTTCCATAATACAATATCCCATGACTAACACTTAGACACATTGCTTGCAAGGCTCATTGTGGTGTTGTATTACCGAGTGGGCCCTGAGATACCTCTCCGTGACACGGAGTAACTAATCCCAGTCTTGATCCATGCCAACTCAACAGACACCCTCGGAGATACCTGTAGAGCACCTTTATAGTCACCCAGTTACGTTGCGACGTTTGATACACACAAGGCACTCCTCCGATGTTCGTGAGTTGCATGATCTCATGGTCATAGGAACACATACTTGACATGCAGAAAACAGTAGCAATAAACTGACACGATCATATGCTACGTTTGTAGTTTGGGTCTTGTCCATCACATCATTCTCCTAATGATGTGATCCCATTATAAATGATATCTCATGTCAATGGCTAGGTAACCTTGACCATCTTTGATGAACGAGCTAGTTCACTAGAAGCATACTAGGGACAAAGTGTTGTCTATTTACCCACACATGTAATGTGTTTCCAATTAATACAATTATAGCATGGATAATAAACGATTATCATGAACAAGGAATTATAATAATAAACACTTTATTTATTGCCTCTAGGGCATATTTCCAATATGGACGGCAACTCATTCCAAGTTGATATTGTTTCTTACCACTTGTTGATATATTGATTGAAGTATCTCCTTGTGTAATGATAGTTTATGACACAAAAATTGCAGGATGTCCAAAATTAGATTGCATCTGAATATCATTGCATGACGCGTTGGTAGGTGAGGTTGGGAAAATATTGTTTTTATAGAAGCAAGTCATACTTGGCGCAGAGGAACTAGAAGTGTTATCAACATTTAGTTGGGACTCATTCTCAAGAACTCGTTGTAAAGAGCGGTAATGCCAACCACTTAGTTGGCATTAAAAAGTCATTAGTATAAAGTAAATGTTCCCTAATATTAGCTTTTATTATAGTTTCATATGGGAGATTGCAAAGAAGGACGAGAAGATCAACTCATTAGTACATAATGGGCTTTTCCGAATATGAAGCTAATTTGCTATCACAAGATGTGGTATCAGTCCTCCTAATATTATTGCCTTGATTTTCATTTTTGTTTGGAAAAGGCACCTTAATATAATGGAAAAAAATTCTTCTAGTATGAAAATGTGTCCCAAGCACCTAGACATGTATGGACGACCATTTCAAGATCGACATTCAAGTTATGTTTGTGGGTTCTAAGCATTTGTGTGCAGCGGAAAGGAAAACTGACTACATTCATAATTTGCCAAGTAATATAAAATCAACTCATCTTTTTATACCTCCAAAGTACATATTTGAGGCATTTCCTCGTTACAAGCAGCGTTGGCCTTATTGGGACTCTAGAACAAAGTTCAACTGCTTGCGAACAATAATGGCAAGTGCTAAACTGGCAGAATGGTTTAGGTGTGATCTTTCCGTGAAGAGGAACGGGTTATCACAACACAATGTGAGTAAGTATTTCCCTTAGTTATGAAACCAAGGTTTATCAAACCAATAGGAATACCAATCCTCAAATATCTTTAGCGGTTGCACATAAAAGAACAAACAACTTGCAGCCAACGCCGGCAACACGGTTGTCAATCCCCTTAATCTCGTTATTTGCAAACAAGTGATTTGTGTAGATAATTGTAAATTGCAAAATAAAATAGAAGAAAAATAAATAACAGCAAGGTAGTAATAGCGTTTGTGAATATATAAGTGAATAGACCCCGAGGCCATAGATTTCTCTAGTGGCATCTCTCATAGAAATAGCATACGGTGGGTAAACAAATTACTGTTGGGCAATTGATAGAAAATCAAATAGTTATGATATTTTCACAACAATGATCATGTGTATATGGGCATCACGTCCATAATAAAATAAGCTAACTCGTTCCTGCACCTATTACTATTACTCCACTCATCGACTGCTATCCAACATGCATCTAGAGTATTAAGTAAAACAGAGTAATGCTAGGAGAATGATGACATGATGTAGACAAAGTAATCTCAATCAATATGAATAAACCCCATCGTTTTATCGTTATTAGCAACAATACAAAGACGCAACTTGTCCCCTTCTGTCACTAGGATACAGAAACTCGTCAGGTTGAACCTACTACAAGGCACCACTCCCACCGAAGAAATATCTATTTAGTTAGCAAAACTATCTCAATATATCAAAGAGCGTTATGAAGCTATGATGATCATGCAAATAAGAATCTTAGTATTCAGTTTTGACTCAAATACTTTTCGTGAATAATATGAACATAAACTCAAAATGCATCGGATCTGAACAAACACACCATACAAAGGGATTACATCGGATAGGTCAAGGCAAAGATGCAATGAACATTGTACTGAAGATCGAGAGATAGAGAGAGAGAGAGAGCGAGATTGCCATCTAGGTACTATCTACGAACCCGTAGGTCTGTGGTGAAATACTCACAAATCATCATGAGGTCATCAAGGTTGATGAAGAGGCCCTCCGTGATAGATCTCCCCTTCGGCAGGGTGCCAAAATGGAGCTGTAGATGGGCTCCCATCAGAACCCAGACTTGTGGCGGTAGAAAAAGTGTTTTAGGAGCTGACCTAGGGATTTTGGAATATTAGTGAATTTAAAGGCCAGAGAGGTAGGCACAAGTGTAAGATCAAAAGTAGGTCTATAAGGGGGGTGATTAGACTACTTGACCAAATAAAAATTCTACATTTGCCCAAGTTTAGTTGTGTGCAGATTTTAGCAATGATAGAAAGTCAAGTGCACCCTACACATGCATGTCTAAGAGTATAGCAATGGAAAGTAAAGACAAACACATGTATTATAGGGTAGGAAGGGAAGATCAAACACAATTGTAGATACGATGATTTTTCCCGTGGTTCAACTAGGTGACGCTATTGTACATCCACGATTATGGGGTCTTCAACCGACGGAGAGTAACGACCGTGAGAGTCCACGAAGGGCTCCACCCAGAAAGTTACACAAAGTAGCATCCTTAAATATTCCATAACGGCTTTCGTCCATGAAAGACCAGCCTCACTATGGGTAGATCTTCACAAAGTAGGTGATCTCCTTGCCCGTACAAACTTCTTGGTTCAACTCCACAACATGAAGTAGGAGGCTCCCAAGCAACACCTAACCAATCAGGGAGGCACCACCCTTCAAAAGGTAATAGTCTTGATAGTGATGATGAACTCCTTGTTCTTGTACTTCAATATGATAGACTCCTCAACACTCAATCACTCTCTCACAGATTTGGCTTGGTACAAGAGATTGATTGGGTCGAAAGCAAATTGGGGAGGCTAAAAATCAAGATCCATATGGTTGGAGTGCATGATCTTGATCTCAACACAACGATATGTGGTTCTCTCTCAAAAATTTGGATATAGGAAGTGGGAAACTGTTTCGAGTGCTTCTCTTGTGAGTGGGATGTGTTGGAGGGGTATATATAGGCATCTCCAAAAATCCAACCGTTACACACATTATTGACCAACTCGGTGAAACCAAAGCAAAATCGGTTGTACCGATCTATTCCAAATGTGGCAACTTTTAGAATCTCGGTGAGACCGAGATAGGATTCTCGGTAGTACCGATATGAGTGGTCGAGGGAAGTTACCAAAACTCGGTGACACCGATTCACAAAACTCAGAAATTCCGATTTCATGAACTGGATCAACAAAATGTTTGCCACTGATCTCGGTTGCACTGGTAAGGCACTTGGTTGTATCGAGACAGTAGGGTTTGGGTACGGTTTTGTCTTGGGTAGAAAATCCATAGAGCCAGATGGGTAAACTTAGTGGCACCGATTATGTGTAATAGGGTTTTGATAGAATATTTTGTCAGAGAGTGTTGGAAATATGCCCTAGAGGCAATAAATAAAGTGTTTATTATTATATTTCCTTGTTCATGATAATCGTTTATTATCCATGCTATAATTGTATTAATTGGAAACACATTACATGTGTGGGTAAATAGACAACACTTTGTCCCTAGTATGCCTCTAGTGAACTAGCTCGTTCATCAAAGATGGTCAAGGTTTCCTAGCCATTGACATGTGATGTCATTAGATAATAGGATCACATCATTAGGGGAATGATGTGATGGACAAGACCCAAACTACAAACGTAGCATATGATCGTGTCAGTTTATTGCTATTGTTTTCTGCATGTCAAGTATGTGTTCCTATGATCATGAGATCATGCAACTCACGAACATCAGAGGAGTGCCTTGTGTGTATCAAATGGAGCAACGTAACTGGGTGACTATAAAGGTCCTCGACAGGTATCTCCGAGGGTGTCTGTTGAGTTGGCATGGATCAAGACTGGGATTTGTTACTCCGTGTGATGGAGAAGTATCTCAGGGCCCACTCGGTAATACAACATCAGAATGAGCCTTGCAAGCAATGTGTCTAAGTGTTAGTCATGCGATCTTGTATTACAGAACGAGTAAAGAGACTTGCCAGTAAGGAGATTGAAATGGTATGAAGATACGGACGATCGAATCTCGGGCAAGTAACATACCGAAGAACTAAGCAAACATCATACGAGATTAACTGAATCCTTGACATAGAGGTTCGACCGATAAAGATCTTCGTAGAATATGTAGGAACCAATATGGGCATCCAGTTCCCTCTATTGGTTATTGACCGTAGAGGTGTCTCGGTCATGTCTACATAGTTCTCGAACCCGCAGGGTCTGCACACTTCAGGTTTGGTGACGTTTCGGTAGTATAGAGTTATGTATGCTGTTGACCGAAGGTAAAGATTCATATATAGGAAGTCCTGTTTTCGTCGCCGGAAAAGTTTCGGGCTCATCTCGGTAGTGTGTCGGGAGTGCCGGTAGTGTACCGGGAGACCATCGGGAGGGGTATTTCGACCCAAGAGGCTCCATGGGCTGTGGGAGAGTGTTTACCAGCCCTTGGTGGGCTGGTGGAAGTACCACACAAGGCCCATGCGGTTTGGGAAAAAAGGCCCAAAGGGAAAAAGTGGAAAAAGGCAAAAATAGGGTGAATCCTAGTCCTACTAGGATTGGAGGTGGAGTCCACCTCCTCCACCTGGTTCGGCCGACTCCTTGGAGGCTTGGACCTTGTGCCAAGCCTCCTCCTCTATTCCTCTCATATATACTGGAGGTTTTAGGGTTTTTGCACAGAATTTTCAGCCACGTGCTGCCCGTTCCTCCAGTGCATAGTTTCTCCTCTAGATCGGTTTCCTGCAGCGCTTGGGCAAAGCCCTACCGGAATAGCTCCACCACCATCGCCGGAGCGCCGTCACGCTTCCAGAGAACTCTTCTTCCTATCCGCTCCTTCTTGCTGGATCAATACAGCGGAGATCGTCATCAAGCTGTATGTGTGCTGAACGCAGAGGTGCCGTCCGTTCGGCGCAAGATTGGAAGGATCGTGATCAAGTTCGTGGGACGGATAGTGATCAAGTTCGTGGGATGGATCGTGATTGGATCGCGGGATGGATCGTGATTGGATCGCGGGATGGATCGTGATTGGATCGCAGGATGGATCATGATTGGATCACGGGACGCACGGCGATTTGGATCGGGAAGACGTTTGACTACACCAACCGCATTTCTTAACGCTTCCCGCTTAGCGATCTACAAGGGTACGTAGATCCACTCTCCCTCTCGTAGATGCTCATCACCATGGATAGATCTGCGTGTGCGTAGGAATTTTTTTGTTTCCCATGGAACGTTCCCCAACAGTGGCATCGTGAGCTAGGTCTATGTGTAGATGAGATCTCGAATAGAACGCAAAAGGTTGGTGGGTGTTGATGCTTAGATTGCTTCCTCCCTTGGTCGGATTTTGGTCTAGCGGTATTGTGAGATGAAGCAGCCTGGACCAACATTACTCATACGCTTACGAGAGACCGGTTTCCTCGACCGCAACTTGTTGCATAGATGGCTTGCGGGTGCCAGTTTCTCTCACTTTAGTTGGATCGGATTCGACAAAGGCGGTCCTTGAGAAGGTTGAAAAACAACTAGTGTATCACCATTGTGGTTTTTGCGTAGATGAGAATTGTTCTTGCTAGATACCCGTAGCAGCCACGTAAAACATGCAACAACAATTAGAGGATGTCTAACTTGTTTTTGTAGGGTATGTTGTGATGTGATATGGCCAATTACATGATGTGATATATGTGATGTATGATATGATCATGTGATGTATAGATTATCACGACTTGCATGTCGATGAGTATGGCAACCGGCAGGAGCCATAGGGTTGTCTTTAATTATTGTATGACATGCGTGTCAATCATTAAGAGCTATGTAAAGCTTTACTTTATTGCTAAACGGTAGCAATAGTAGTAGAAGCATGTTGGGCGCGACAACCTCGATGGCGACACGTTGATGGAGCTCAAGATGATGGAGATCATGGTGTCTTGCCGGTGACGATGGAGATCATGTCAGTGCTTTCAAGATGGAGATCAAAAGCACAAGTTCATGGCGATATCATGTCACTTATGATTTGCATGTGATGTTAATCCTTTTATGCACGTTGTTTTGCTTAGGACTATGGTAGCATTATAAGGTGATCCCTCACTTAATTTCAAGATAAATTGTGTTCTCGCCGAGTGTGCACCATTGCGAAAGTTTGTCGTGTTCAGACACCACGTGATGATCGGGTGTGATAGACTCTACGTTCACATACAACGGGTGCAAGCCAGTGTTGCATATGCAGAACACTCGGGTTAAACTTGAAGAGCCTAGCATGTACAGACATGGCCTCGGAACACAAGAGACCAAAAGGTCGAACATGAGTCATATAGTACATATGATCAACATAATGATGTTCACCATTGAAGCCACCACAACTCACATGATGATCGGACTTGAGTTGGTAGATTTGGATCATGTGACAGTCAGATGACCCGAGGGATGTCGATTTGAGTGTGAGCTTTAGTAATTTGATTAACTAAACTCATTATCTTGAACAATAGTCTAAGTAAACTTTGCATATTTATGTTGTAGATCAATGGCTCGCGCAGTAGCACCCCTGAATTTTAATGCATTCCTAGAGAAAGCTAAGTTGAAAGATGATGGAAGTAACTTTGTTGATTGGGCCCGTAATCTAAGGATTATCCTCACGGCTTCGCAGAAATCATATGTCCTTGATGCACCGCTTGGTGACCAACCAGAAGACATGACCTCCGAAGACGTTAAGAACGATTGGGAGACACGTACTGGAGATTACTCAATAGTTCAGTGTGCAATATTCTATGGCTTAGAACCGGGACTTCAAAGACATTTTGAACGTCATGGAGCATATGATATGTTCTAGGAGTTGAAGTTTATCTTTCAGTGGAATGCCCAGATCGAGAGGAATGAAACCTCCGATAAGTTCTATGCTTGCAAGATGGAGGAGAACGGGTCTATCAGTGAACATATACTCAGAATGTCTGGGTATTCAACTCATCTAGCGGAGTTGGGAATTGCCCTTTCGCCAGAGGCGATCACTGACAGAGTTCTTCAATCACTGCCACCTAGTTACAAGAGTTTTCTGATGAACTATAACATGCACAGGATGAACAAGTGAGTTGCCGAGCTATTAAACCACTAGTTTCAAGAAAAATGGCAAGGTCAAGGGAAAGGGAAAGAAGGCTAAAACCAAGAAGGATGGCAAAGCAATTGCTACTCCTGTAAAGAAGCCCAAGCATGGACCCAATCCAGAAACTGAGTGCTTTCATTGCAAGGGAACTGGTCATTGGAAGCGGAACTGCCCCAAGTACCTGGCTGACAAGAAGGCGGCCAACGACAAACAAGGTATATATGATATACATGTTATTGATGTGTACCTTACTAGCTCTCGTAGTAGTACCTGGGTACTTGATACCGGTTTGGTTGCTCGCATTTGCAACTCAAAGCAGGAACTACGGAACAAACGAAGGCTAGCAAAGGACGAAGTGACGATGTGCGTGGGAAATGGTTCCAAGGTTGATGTGATCGCCGTCGACACGCTCTCTCTTTGATTACCATCGGGATTAGTGATGAACCTGAATAATTGTTATTTAGTGCCTACGATAAGCATGAACATTATATCTGGATCTTGTTTGTTGCGAGGCGGTTACTCATTTAAATCAAAGAATAAAGGTTGTTCTATTTATATGAGTAATATCTTTTATGGTCAGGCACCCAATGTTAGGGGTTTATTCATATTGAATCTTGATAGTGATGACACACATGTTCATAATATTGATGCCAAAAGATGTAGAGTTGATAATGATCGTACCACTTTCTTGTGGCCCTGCCGTTTAGGTCATATTGGTGTAAAACGCATGAGGAAGCTCCATGCTGATGGACTTTTGGAGTCACTTGATTTTGGATCACTTGACACATGTGAACCATGCCTCATGGGCAAGATGACTAAAACGCCATTCTCTGGAACAATGGAACGGGCGAGTGACTTATTGGAAATCTTACATAGTGAGGTGTCCAATCCAATGAATGTTATAGCGCGTGGTGGATATCGTTATTTTCTCACCTTCACTGGTGACTTAAGTAGATATGGGTATATTTACTTGATGAAACACAAGTTTGAAACGTTTGAAAAGTTCAAGCCATTTTAGAGTGAAGTTGAGAATCATCGTAACAAGAAGATTAAATTCCCACGATCTGATCGAGGAGGTGAATATCTGAGTTATGAGTTTGATAGTCACTTAAGACAGTGTGGAATTGTTTCACAGTTGACACCGCTCGGAACACCACAGCGTAATGGTGTATCCGAACATCATAATTGAACCTTATTAGATAAGGTGCGTTATATGATGTTTCTTGCTGATTTGCCACTATCGTTTTGGGGTTATGCATTAGTGACAACTGCATTCACTTTAAATAGGGCACCATCAAAATCCGTTGAGACGACGCCATATGAACTGTGGTTTGCCAAGAGGCCAAAGTTGTCGTTTCTTAAAGTTTGGGGATGTGATGCTTATGTCAAAAAGCTTCAGCCTGAAAAGCTGGAACCCATAGCGGAAAAATGCGTCTTCATAGGATACTCGAAAGAGATAGTCGGGTATACCTTCTATCTCAGATCCGAAGGCAAAGTGTGTGTTGTTAAGAACAGAATATTTCTTGAGAAAGAGTTTGTCTCGAAACAATTTAGTGGGAGGAAAATAGAGCTTGATGAGGTTATTGAACCTTTACTTCAACCAGAAAGTAGCGCAGCGCAAAAAGATGTTTCTGTGGAACCGACGACGGTAGAGGAGGAAGTTAATGATGATGATCCTGATGCTTCGGATCAAGCTACTATTGAACCTCGTAGGTCGACAAGGCCGCGTACTACTCCTGAGTGGTACGGCAACCCTGTCTTGGAGGTCATGTTGTTGGACAACAATGAACCTACGAGCTATGGAGGAGCAGTGATGGGCCCAGATTCCGAGAAATGGTTAGAGGCCATGAAATCTGAGAAGGGATCCATGTATGAAAACAAAGTATGGACTTTGGAAGTATTACCTGAAGGGCGAGAGGCCATTCAGAACAAATGGATCTTTAAGAAGAAGACAAACATGGACGGTAATGTCACCATCTATAAAGCTCGACTTGTGGCAAAGGGTTTTTCACAAGTTCAAGGAGATGACTACGATGAGACCTTCTCATCCGTAGCGATGCTTAAGTCTGTCAGAATCACGTTGGCAATAGCTGCTTATTTCGACTATGAAATTTGGCAGATGGATGTCAAAAGCGTTCCTCAACGGTTTCCTTGAGGAAGAGTTGTATATGATGCAACCAGAAGGTTTTGTCGATCCGGAGAATGCTGACAAAGTTTGCAAACTCCAGCGATCCATTTATGGGTTGGTGCAAGCATCTCGGAGTTGGAATAAGCATTTTGATGAGGTGATCAAAGCGTTTGAGTTTATACAAGTTTATGGAGAAGCTTGTATTTACAAGAAAGTGTGTGGGAGCTCTATAGCATTTCTAATATTATATGTGGATGACATATTGCTGATTGGAAACAATATAGAAATGCTGGAAAGCGTGAAGGAATATTTGAACAAGAGTTTTTCAATGAAGAACCTAGGAGAAGCTGCTTTCATATTAGGCATTAAGATCTATAGAGATAGATCGAGACGCTTTATAGCACTTTCACAGAGCACATACCTTGATAATGTTTTGAAGAAGTTCAAAATGGATTAGTCCAAGAAGGGGTTCTTGCCTGTGTTACAAGGTGTGAAGTTGAGTAAGACTCAATGCCCAATGACTGCAGAAGATAGAGAAAAGATGAGTGTCATCCCCTATGCTTCAGCCATAGGCTCTATCATGTATGCAATACTATGCACAAGACCGGATGTCAGCCTTGCCAGAAGTATGGCCGGAAGGTTTCAAAGTGATCCTGGAATGGAACACTGGGCAGTGGTCAAGAATATCCTTAAGTACTTGAAAGGGTTATGTTTCTTGTTTATGGATGTGATGAAGAGCTCATCGTAAAGGGTTATGTCGATGCAAGCATTGACGCTGATATGGATGACTCTAAGTCACAAACCGGATACATATTTATTCTTAACGGGGAGTGGTAAGCTGGTGCGGTTCCAAGCAAAGCGTGGTAGCCGATTCTACATGTGAAGCGGAGTACATCGCAGCCTCGGAGGCGGCAAAGGAAGGTGTCTGGATGAAGCAGTTCATGAAAGATCTTGGAGTAGTGCCCAGTGCACTGAATCCAATGAACCTGTTCTATGTCAACACTGGTGCCATTGCTCTAGCCAAGGAACCAAGGTTTCACAAGAGGACCAAACACATAAAGTGATGCTTCAACTCCATCCGCGATTACATCGAGGAGAAGGACATAAATATTTGCAAAGTGCCCACGGATCTGAATGTTGCAGACCCATTGACTAAACCTCTTCCAAGGGCTAAACATGATCAACACCAGAACTGCATGGGTGTTCGATTCATTACAATGTAAATCACATAGTGATGTGAGCTAGATTATTGACTCTAGTGCAAGTGGGAGACTGTTGGAAATATGCCCTAGAGGCAATAAATAAAGTGTTTATTATTATATTTCCTTGTTCATGATAATCGTTTATTATCCATGCTATAATTGTATTAATTGGAAACACATTACATGTGTGGGTAAATAGACAACACTTTGTCCCTAGTATGCCTCTAGTGAACTAGCTCGTTCATCAAAGATGGTCAAGGTTTCCTAGCCATTGACATGTGATGTCATTTGATAACGGGATCACATCATTAGGACAATGATGTGATGGACAAGACCCAAACTACAAACGTAGCATATGATCATGTCAACTTATTGCTACTGTTTTCTGCATGTCAAGTATGTGTTCCTATGACCATGACATCATGCAACTCACGAACATCAGAGGAGTGCCTTGTGTTTATCAAATGTCGCAACGTAACTAGGTGACTATAAAGGTGCTCTACAGGTATCTCCGTGGGTGTCTGTTGTGTTAGCATGGATCAAGACTGGGACTTGTTACTCCGTGTGATGGAGAGGTATCTCAGGGCCCACTCGGTAATACAACATCACAATGAGCCTTGCAAGCAATGTGTCTAAGTGTTAGTCACGGAATCTTGTACTACAGAACGAGTAAAGAGACTTGCCAATAACGAGATTGAACTAGGTATGAAGATACGGACGATCGAATCTCGGGCAAGTAACATACCGAAGAACAAAGGGAACATCATACGAGATTAACTGAATCCTTGACATAGAGGTTCGACCGATAAAGATCTTCGTAGAATATGTAGGAACCAATATGGGCATCCAGGTCCCGCTATTGGTTATTGACCATAGAGGTGTCTCGGTCATGTCTACATAGTTCTCGAAACCGCAGGGTGTGCATACTTAAGGTTTGGTGACGTTTCGGTAGTATAGAGTCATGTATGGTGGTGACTGAAGGTTGTTCGGAGTCCCGGATGAGATCCTGGACGTCACGAGAAGTTCCGTAATGGTCCGGAGGTAAAGATTCATATATAGGAAGTCCTGTTTTGGTCGCCAGAAAAGTTTCGGGCCCATCGGTAGTGTGCCAGGAGTGCCGGGAGTGTACCAGGAGACCATCGGGAGGGGTATTTTGACCCAAGAGGCTCCATGGGCTGTGGGATAGTGTTTACCAGCCCTTAGTGGTCTGGTGGAAGTCCCACACAAGGCCCATGCGGTTTGGGAAAAAAGGCCCAAAGAGAAGAAATGGAAAAAGGCAAAAATAGGGTGAATCCTAGTCCTACTAGGATTGCAGGTGGAGTCCACCTCCTCCACCTGGTACGGACGACTCCTTGGAGGCTTGGAACATGTGCTAAGACTCCTCCTCTCCTCCTCTTATATATACTGGAGGTTTTAGGGTTTTTGCACAAAATTTCTAGCCACGTGTTGCCAGTTCCTCTAGTGCATAGTTTCTCCTCTAGATCGGTTTTCTGCAGCGCTTAGGCGAAGCCCTGCCGGAATAGCTCCACCACCATTGACGGAGCGCCGTCACGCTGCCGGAGAACTTTTCTTCCTCTCCACTCCTTCTTGCTGGATCAAGACGACGGAGATCGTCATCAAGCTGTACGTGTGCTGAATGCGGAGGTGCCATCCGTTCGGCGCTAGATCGGAAGGATCGTGATCAAGTTCGTGGGACGAATCGTGATCAAGTTTGTGGGACAGATCGTGATTAGATCGCGGGATGGATCGTGATTGGATTGTGGGACGGATCGTGATTGGATCGCGGGACGCACGGCGATTTGGATCGCGAAGACGTTCGACTACATCAACCGCATTTCTTAACGCTCCCAGTTTAGCGATCTACAAGGGTACGTAGATCCACTCTCCTTCTCGTAGATGCTTATCACCATGGATAGATCTACGTGTCCATAGGAAAATTGTTGTTTCCCATGCAATGTTCCCCAACAAAGAGTTGTGGGTGTTTTTGGTGGCTAGCACTTGTGCACGTGGAGCAATTTATTCACCAAAAATACCTTACCCCCTTTTAATAGTATTGGCTTTCCTATGGATTCAAAGTGATTTCCCACGAAGTAAAAAGAGAGTCTTCTAGCTCGAAGCTTTGACAATCCTATTCCTTCCTCTTCTTGCGGAATATCTTCACACCCTTTTGCCAACACTTCATTTGGTACTGTAAACCTGAAAAGTCAAAAGATGCAAAAAAGCAACTGGCACTAGGTCAATAGGTTAGTGCTCAAAAATATTATAATTTGGTAAACAAATACCCAAAAAGTTTTCTAGAATGATCATATATCATCATGGAACAATAAAAAATTATGGATACATTGGAGATGTATCATCAACCCACCGCCTTGAAGTGTTGAAAAATATGTCATCAATCAGTGCGAAAAGGAGAGTATTGTCTATGTTGGAAAGAATAAAGTCACTCCATTAGAGCCTCAACAGATCAATACCTACTCGCTTTCTCAAAGGATCGCACAAGCGGACATCAAATAATTCCAATTGATACTGTTGCTTACCACTTATTGAAAAATTGATTCAAGTATAACTTTTGCGTACTGATAGTTCATGTCAGAAGAATAGCAAGATGTCCATAATGTGATTGGCATCCGAATATTATGAAACGACACATAGGGAGGCGGTGCTCAGCCAATATTTTGTCCACAGAAGACATTCATACTAGGTATAGTGGAACTCAAAGTGTTATCAATATTTACTTGGGAGTTATTTTAATGACCTCGTCGTAAAAAGCGCAAATGCAGGTTACTTGGTTGGTATTGACAAGCTTGATATAGGAAGTGGTCTCTAATATTAGTTTAGTTATACTTTTTTGTAGGATTTCGTACAAGATATGTTAGAGAAGGTCGATAATATCAACACATTAGTAGATAATGCAATTTTTGAAGATGAAGATAATATTGCTACTACAAGATGTGGTATCGGTTCTTCGAAAATCATTGCCATGATGTTAGACTTTCTGTGAAATAGGCACCTTAAGATAATGAACCACCATTTTTCTACTATGAAAATGTGTCCCTAACACTGATGCGTGTATGGATGTGTTGGGGAACGTTGCATGGGAAACAAAAAAATTCCTACGCACACACAAGATCTATCCATGCTGATGAGCAGCTACGAGGGGGAGAGTGAATCTACATACCCTTGTAGATCACTAAGCGGAAGCGTTGAGAACCGTGGTTGATGTAGTCAAACGTCTTCACCATCCAATCACGATCCGTCCCGCAATCTCATCATGAGCCTTCCTGCGATCCCATCATGGTCCTTCCGATCTAGTGCCGAATGTATGGCACCTCCACGTTCAGTACACGTATACCTCGATGCCGATCTCCACCTCCTTGATCCAGCAAGAAAGTGTGGAGAGGTAGATGAGTTATCCCGCAGCACAATAGAGTGGTGGAGGTGGTGGTGAACTGATCCTGCAAGGCTTCGCCTAAGCACCGCATAAGTAATCTAGAGGAGAAACAGATGTAGAGGAAGAAGAGGGCAGCACGTGGCAATTAGGGTTAGGGGTGCCCTAAAAATCCTCTAGTATATATAGGAGGAGGAAGAGGGGAGGCTGCCTTGGCCCCTCCTCCAAGGAAGACTTTGGCCTAAATAAAGGGGGAAGAGTCCTCCCCCAACTAGGACTCCCTCCCCCACAAGGGAGGTGGAGTCTTGGGAGGACTTCTTTCCCCTTTGTCCTCCTCCTTCCAATTTCGCATGGGCCCTCTTAGGGTCTGGCCGACGAGCCTACCAGAGGCTGGTGCGCCACCCCCTAGGCCGATGTGGCCCTTGGGGTGAGTGGGCCCCTCTTGGTGGACCCCCGAAACCATTTTGTCACTCCCGGTACACTATCGGTAGTGCCCGAAACTTTTCCGGAACCAAAATACCACTTTCCTATATATCAATCTGTACCTCCGGACCATTCCGGAGGTCCTCATGACGTCTGGGATCTCATCCGGGACACCGAACAACCTTAGGTCACCACCATACATATCTCAATACTACCGAAACGTCACCAAACATTAAGTGTGCAGACCCTACGTGTTCGAGAACTATGTAGACATGACCGAGACACCTCTACAGTTAATAACAAATAGTGGGACCTGGTTTCCCATATTGATTCCTACATATTCTACGAAGATCTTTATCGGTCAAACCTCTATGTCAACGATTCAGTAAATCTCGTATGATGTTCCCTTTGTTCTTCGGTATGTTACTTCCCCGAGATTCGATCGTCGGCATCTCCATACCTAGTTAAATCTCGTTACTGGCAAGTCTCTTTACTCGTTCCGTAATACAAGATCCCATGGCTAACACTTAGTCACATTGCTTGCAAGGCTTATTGTGATGTTGTATTACCGAGTGGGCCCTGAGATACCTCTCCGTCACACGGAGTAACAAATCCCAGTCTTGATCCATGTCAACCCAACACACACCAACCGAGATACCTATAGAGCACCTTTATAGTCACCCAGTTATGTTGCGACCTTTGATACACAAAAGGTACTCCTCCGGTGTTAGTGAGTTGCATGATCTCATGGTCATAGGAACGGATACTTGACATGTAGAAAATTGTAGCAATAAACTGACATGATCATATGCTACGTTTATAGTTTGGGTCTTGTCCATCACATCATTCTCCTAATGATGTGATCCCGTTATCAAATGGCATCTCATGTCCATGGCTAGGAAACCTTAACCATCTTTGATCAATGAGCTAGGTTATTAGAGGCATACTAGGGACTTGGTGTTGTCTATGTATCCATACATGTATCTGAGTTTCCGATCAATACAATTCTAGCATGGATAAAAAACTATTATCATGAACAAGGAAATATGATAATAACCAATTTATTATTGCCTCTAGGGAAGATTTCCAATAGTCTCCTACTTTCACTAGAGTGAATAATCTAGCTCACATCACCATGTGATTTACATTGTTATGAATCTAACACCCAATTAGTTCTGGGTTTGATCATGCTTCGCATGTGAGAGAGGTCTTTAGTTAACAGGCTTGTGACACTCAGATCCATGTGTACTTTGCAAATCTCTATGTCATACTGCTATCACACTCCACTTGGAGCTATTCCAAATGGCTGCTCCACTATATGTATCCGGATTGCTACTCAGAGTCATTCAGAATGGAGTTAAAGATTGCATCAACGTAACCCTTTACGAGAAACTCTTTATCACCTCCATAATCGAGAAATATTTACTTAGTCCTCTAGTTACTAAGGATAATCTTGACCGATGTCCAGTGATCCACTCCTGGATCACTCTTGTACCCCTTGACAAACTCATGGCAAAGCACACACAGGTGTGGTACACAGCATGGCATACTATGTAGAGCCTATGGCTAAGATACGGGACGACCTTCGTTCTTTATCTTTCTTATGCCGTCGTCGAGCTTTGAGTCTCACTCAACTCCACACCTTAGAAATCAGGCAAGAAATCCTTCTTGACTGATCCATTTTGAACTCTATCAAAATCTTGTCAAGGTATGTACTAATTGAAAAATCTCATCAGACGTCTTGATCTATCTCTATAGATCTCGATCCTCAATGTTCAAGTAGCTTTATCCAGGTCTTCCTTTGAAAAACTCTTTTCAAACAACCCTTTATGCTTTCCAGAAATCCTACATTATTTTAGATCAACAATATGTCATCCACATATACTTATCAGAAATCTATAGTGCCCCCACTCACTTTCTTGCAAATACAAGTTTCTCGTAAACTTTGTATAAACCCAAAAACTTTGATCACCTCATCAAAGCGTATATTCCAACTTCGAGATGCTTGCTCCAGCCCATAGAAGGATTGTTGGATCTTGCACACATTTTAGCATCCTTAGTACTGACAAAACCTTCTTGTTGTATCTCATACAACTTTCCTCAAGGAAGGAAACGATGTTTTGACATCCATCTTCCAGATTTCATAATTGAAAAATGCAACAACTATGAACGCAATTCCAACATACTTTAGCATTGCTATGAGTGAGAAAGTCTCATCGTAGTCAACTCCTTGAACTCGGCAGGAACTTCTTTGCGACAAGTCGAGCATTATAAATGGTCACATTCACCATTAGCGTATGTCTTCATCTTAAAGGCCCATTTGTACTCAACGACATGTCATACCACAAGCAAGTCTACCAAAGTCTATACTTGGTTTTTGTACATGGATCCTTTCTCGAATTTCATGGCCTCTAACAATTTGTTGGAATCCGGGCCCATCATCGCTTCCCCATAGCTCGTAGGTTCATCGTTGTCTAACAACATGACCTCTAAGACAGGGTTGCCGTACCACTCAGGAGCAATATGCGTCTTTGTCAACCTACGAGGTTCAATAGTAACTTGATCTGAAGTTTCATGATCATCATCATTAACTTCCCCTTCAACTAACGTAGGCTCCACAGAACCATATTTCTGCGTTGCGTTACTCTCTGGTTGAAATAAAGGTTCAACAACCTCATCAAGTTCTATCTTCCTCCAACTCAATTCTTTCGAGAGAAACTCTTTCTCGAGAAAGGACCCAGTTTTAGTAACAAAGACTTTGTACTTGGATCTAAGATAGAAGGTATACCCAACTGTTCTTAGGGTATTCTATGAAGATGCATTTTTCCGCTTTGGGTTTGAGCTTATCAGAAATAAGTGTCGCATTCCCAAAATCTAAGAAATGACAACTAAAGTTTCTGCCAAACCATATGGTGTCATCTCAACAGATTTAGATGGTGCCCTATTTAAAGTGAATGTAGTTGTTTCTAATGCATAACCCCAAAATGATAGTGGCAAAAATGATAAGAGACATCATAATTCGCACCACATCCAATAGAGTACGACTACGACGTACGGACACACCATCACACTATGGTGTTCCAGGTGGCGTGAGTTATGAAACAACTTTTCACATTGTCTTAAGTTGTATACCAAAATCATAACTCAGATATTCCCCTCCATGATCATATCGTAGACATTTTGTCCTCCCGTCACGATGATTTCAAACTTGACTTTGATTCTGCTTGAACTTTTCAAACGATTCAGACTTGTGTTTCATTAAGTAAATATATACTATATCTATTCAAATCATCAATGAAGGTAAGAAAATAATGACATCCATTGCACGTTACAACACTCATTGGACCGTATACATCAACATGTATCATTTCTAATAGGTCACTTGCCCGTTCCATCTAGCTAGAAAACGGGGTTTTAGTCATCTTGCCCAAGAGGCATGGTCTGCATGTCTCAACCGATTCAAAATCGAATGAGGCCAAATATCCATCATCATGGAGTATCTTCATGCACTTTACACCAATATGACATTTAGCGGCAGTGCCACAAGTATGTGGTACTATCATTACTGACTTTGTATCTTTTGGCATCTATGTTATGAACATGTGTACTAGTACAATCAAGATTCAACAAACCATTCATTGGGTGCATGACCATTAAAGGTATTATTCATGTAAGCAGAATAACCTTTACTCTCTGACTTCAATGAATAACCGTATTGCAATAGACATGATCTAATCACGTTCATGCTCAACACAAACACCAAATAACATTTATTTAGGTTCGTCACTAATCCCGAAGGTAGAGAGAGCATCGGATGTTGATCACATCAACCTTGGAAACTTCTACAACACACATCGTCACCTCACCCTTAGCTAGTCTCCATTTATTCCGTAGCTTTTATTTTGAGTTACTGACATTTAGCAATCGAACTGGTATCCAATACCCAGGTGCTACTAGGAGTACTAGCAAGGTACACATCAACAACACGTATATCAAATATACTTCTGTCGACGTTGCCAGCCTTCTTAACTACCAGGTATCTAGGGCAGTTTCGCTTCAGCGACCGCTCTCCTCATAGTAGAAGCACTTAGTCTCGGGTTTGGGTTCAACTTTGGGTTGCTTCACTGGAGCAGCAACTGACATGTCATCCATGAAGTTTCCCTCCTTACCATTTCCCTTCTCAAAACTAGTGGTTTTGCTAACCATCAACACTTGATGCTCCTTTTTGATATCTACCTTTGCAGTGTCAAACATCGCGAATAGCTCAGGGATCATCATTTCCATCCCAGGCATAATTATAGTTCATCACAAAGTCTAGTAGCTTAGTGATAGTGACTTGGAGAACTATATCAATCACTATCTTATGTGGAATATCAAGTCCCACTCGATTCAAGCGATTGTAGCACCCAGACAATCTGAGCACATGCTCAACGATTGAGCTATTCTCCTTCGTCTTGCAGGCAAAGAATTTTGTTGGAGATCTCATATCTCACAACATGGGAACGATCCTGAGATTCCAATTTCGGCTCTTAGAACATCTCATATGGTTCGTGGCGTTCAAAACGTTTTGGAGCCTTAATTCTAAGACTTAATGCATGATGCACTGAACTATCAAGTAGTCATCGGAACATGCATGTCAGATGTTCACAACATCTATATACGACGTTAGAGGGGGTGGCGCACTGAGTGGTGCATTAAGTACATAAGCCTTTTGTGCAGCAATGAGGACAATCCTCAGATCATGGACCCAGTCCGAAATATTGCTACCATCATCTTTCAACTCTATTTCTCTAGGAACATATAAAAATTCAAGGGAGCTATAGCGTGAGCTACAACATAATTTTCTAAGACACTACTGACTATGTTCATGATAATGAGTTCAATTAATCATAGACTTAAGAACTCCCACTCACATTGACATCCCTCCGGTCATTCGCGTGATACATGATCCAAATTCACCAACTCAAGTCCGATCATCACGTGAGTTGAGGTGGTTTCAATGGTGAACATCAACATGTTGATCATATCTACTATATGACTCATGTTCGACCTTTCGGTCTCTTGTGTTCCGAGGCCATGTCTGTACATGCTAGGCTCGTCAAGTTTAACCTAAGTGTTCTGCATGTGCAACACTCGCTTGCACCCGTTGTATGTGAACATAGAGTCTATCACACCCGATCATCACGTGGTGTCTCGACACGATGAACTTTCGCAATGGTGCCCACTCGGGGAGAACACAATTGATCTTGAAATTTTAGTGAGGGGTCACCTTATAATACTACCATCATCCTAAGAAAAAGAAGGTCCATAAAAGGATTAACATCACATGCAAATCATAAGTGACATGATATGGACATAAACTTGTGCTTTTGATCTCCATCCTTAAAGCACCGACATGATCTCCATCGTCACTGGCATGACACCATGATCTCCATCATCTTGATCTCCATCAACGTGTCGCCATCGGGGTTGTCACGCCCACCATGCTTCTACTACTATTGCTACCGCTTAGCAATAAAGTAAAGAATTACATAGCGCTTAATGATTGACACGCAGGTCATACAATAATTAAAGACAACCCTATGGCTCCTGCCGGTTTCCGTACTCATTGACATGCAAGTCGTCATATTCTATACAACAATGACCATCTCATACATCACATATATCTCATCATGTAGTTGCCCATATCACATCACAAAATACCCTGCAAAAAACAAGTTAGATGTCCTCTAATTGTTGTTGCAAGTTTTACGTGGCTGCTACCGGTATCTACCAAGAACTATTCTCACCTAAGCAAAACCACAACGGTGATACATAAGTTGATTTTTAACCTTCTCAAGGACCGCCTTTGTCGAATCCGATCCAACTAAAGTAGGAGAAACAGACACCCGCCAACCATCTTTGTGCAACGAAGTTACACATCATTCAATGGAACCGGTCTCTTGTAAGCGCACCAGTTAGGTTGGTCCGGGACCCTTCATCCCACAATACCGCTGAACCAAAACACGACCAAGGGAGGAAGCAATCTAAGCATCAACACCCACAAACTCCTTTGTGTTCTACTAAAGATCTCATCTACACATAGACCTAGCTCTGATACCACTGTTGGGGAACGTTGCATGGGATACATAAATTTTCCTACGCACACACAAGATCTATCCATGGTGATGAGCATCTATGAGAGGGAGAGTGAATCTACATACCCTTGTAGATCGCTAAGCGGAAGCATTAAGAAACGCGGTTGATGTAGTCGAACGTCTTCACAATCCAATCACGATTCGTCTCGTGATCTCATCACGAGCCATCCCGCGATCCCATCATGGTCCTTCTGATCTAGTGCCGAACGGACGGCACCTCCACGTTCAGCACACATATAGATCGATGACGATCTCCACCTCCTTGATCCAGCAAGCAAGGGTGGAGACCACTAGTGCAAAACCGGCCTATTGTCACGGGGCGTAAGGGCCTTTAGTGCTGGTTCTCGAACCGACACTAAAGGGTGGGGACTAAAGCCAACCCCCCTTTGGTAACGGTTCAACATGGCCCGGCACCAAAGGCCCTCCACGTGGCATCCGACGACACCGTGGGCTGGGGGGCCTTTAGTCCCGGTTGGTAACACCAACGGGGACTAAAAGTATTTAGTTTTTTTATTTTTCCTTTTGATTCTTTAGGGGTTATGAATTAATTATGGTTTAATTTTCCTTTTAATTAATTTTCATTTCAAACATATATTACGCTACTACGTACATACAGTACACACGTTGTGCATGCCCTTATATATAAATATAAATAGAATTTATCGTAGAACCGCCATCATATCTATATATATACATATCATCGAATTGCTAGTATGACGACCATTCACATGCATATATATACAATTTCTCCTACAATTTGAGGATCATTACATATATATATATGCAGGCCCCACAAAAATCCAGCTAATCCCTAGAGATCTTGTAATGGTATTCTCCTTTGGTATCTATGACTTGGTCGAGCAGAAGTCCAGCTAATTTCTCTTGAATTGTTCGTACCCGAGCCTCTAATATGAGCTGGCCCCGCACCTCCGTCAGCTACAAGATGGAGATCAAGATGAATATATTGGTTGTGTGTATATATATTAGCTAGATCATGATAAAAAATTATGGATAGTGTTCTAGCAGACGCACCCAAAGATTTCCTTTGTTTCTGCTCCTTTCAGACGTGATCATGCGAATGTACTTGCAAGCATAGTATCCTCATAAACTAGTCCCGTGCTTTTGCACTATGCACTTTACGAGAATAAAATTCAATCAGGTAATAATTAATCAAGCATGATAATGGTATTGAAACTACAATTAAAGAGATGCACGGACGTAGCTAGCTAGCTAGTAGTACTTAATTACCTTGGATCACACCCATTTCAGTTGTGGTGCCTAGTCGTCTGGGACCTGTTTGATGAACTTGGCCCAAGCCCTGCCCGCCGGCAAAGAAAATGAATAAATGAGTTATTAACTAGTTGATATAAGGAAATGAAGTAATTATAGAGGCTGACATAGTGCGATAATGATTGAAATTACTTGTCAAGCAGCCCCCTCATGATTGCGTATTCGGATGCATCCTTTAATAGCGAGTCGAGTACTTCAACTTTTCCCTTGTCAACTGCAATGATTAACAAGTTCCAGTGGTAACTGCATAACTCATCAACAACACTTATTAACATCTAGTAAGCAAAAAATATAATTTGTAGTACAAGATATATATATATAGTAACACTCACCCGAAGTTGTAAGGAAATAGTATTTCTGGTTGGGTGTTTAGATGGATAAAAAATTCTAGCATTTTTTTCTCTGTGTCTTTTCTCAAATATGAAGTTTCCATATCTTTTGATTAATCGTATTTGGGTCAATGAACCCAACGCCATAGCATCCAGCTTGTTTCATTTCATGCATCTTCATTCTGCACAATACCACAAAAACGAATATAGTGATGATAATTGAAGGTAATGAACGAGAGCACAACTAGCTAGAGACTTTAAATTATAGAAAGAAATCGCTTGCAGACAATAGCAACTGACTAAAGATTTGTCGAGTGCGCCTTGATTGAACAACTCTGCATAATGAATCCACACATCGTTTTTATGGAAGTAATGCGTCTCTTGGACTCTCACCATGAGGGATTCTTCATTGGTATTTGCTGTTATTTTCATGTACCACCTATTCAATTCATACATTCTCGTTGGTAGAAGCTTGACATCTTTAGGCTTGACCAGAGGTTTGTCGCGGGCATATTGATATTTTACTTCTGACTCTTTAAGCATAGGCATTTCCTCAAGGCCTAGGAGTTGTTCAACAGTGACACCGGCCTCTTTAGCCATCCTAATATGTTCTTCGGTTACTTCTGGCCGACCAACGATACTCACAGGTGTTTGTACAATGAGGGGGGGGTCGATTACACTGCCTGTTCTCCCAGCTGGGGGATAGTTTTCCTGCTTTCTTGCAACCTCCTTGGCTCGAGCTTGAGCTCGACTCCTTTTTTCCTGCAAGATATGACTTCTTGATAGACCGCACATAGTCGCTGTCCCTGAGCCAGTTGAGCCATATCAATGAAGTGGTGTGAGACATGCTCACTTACTTTCTCCTTTTGCGGTTGGGGCGGTTTCGGTCCAAAATGGGCCTTCAAGTTGGCATCCACTTCGCTGTCGAATTCCTCGTCGGTCAGGTGGTAAGGCAACTTTGGAAGAGGCTTTAGGCTGCTTGGACCATATTTGAATTTCTTGACTGTTGTACCGCTAGTCCTTGTAGCTATGGCCTCTCTCTTCCGTTGTTGTTTCGGCGACGTAGCATGCTGAGTCGACGGAGCACGCGGACGCTGTGCCGGATTTGGAGGAGGAGTCGGCTGACGCGGTGCCGGACTTGGAGGAGGAGGAGTTGGCTGACGTCGTGCCGAACCTAGAGGAGGAGTCGGCTGATGCCGTGCCGGACTTGGAGGAGGAGTTGGCTGACATCGTGCCGGACTTGGAGGAGGATTCAGAGTTGACTGACACGGCGGAGGACTTGGAGGAGGAGGAGTCGGTGGCCTTGGAAAGACGATGCAATCCTTTCTGCATAGAATGATACGTTGTATGGCCTTTCTTAGTGTTCTCTCCTCGTCACCTCTAGGAATGTCAAGTTGTAGGTCGTGATACGCTGACATCACTTCATCAACCCCAACACGAGCATAGCCAGCTGGAATGGGATTGCAATGGAAGGTTGCTTCTGGAGGATTTGCTAAAGCATAGCTGTCTGCCACCTTCATGGATAAGTTCTTCACTTTCATGTGTAGCTCACAGTTAGTGTTGTCTTTGATATCATCCACAGGGTACCTAGCTAGCAGTGCATCATCATCGATATCGGCCGGGGCAGAACCCATGCTGCTTCTCGGCATAGATGGGTGGTGGTATCCAATGATGATTCGATCTGCTCATGCTGCCGGTGAGACGCCCTTTCCTGGCTGAGTGAGTCGATCTGCTCCTGCTGCCGCCTGACTCTGGATTCCAACTCCAGGTGCTTTCATTTGAGGCCATCAAGGCGGAGTGCTTCCTCCTCCTTCTTCCGCTCCTCCTGCATCTTCTTTCGCACATGGCTTCTGCAGTCATCATTCCAACCAGTAAACCCCTCAAACCACGGAACAACGCCTTTCCCTCGTGTTCGTCCCAGGTGTTCAGGATTCTTTAGGGCGCGTGTAAGCTCGTCGTCCTCTCTGTTGGGCGTGAACACCCCCGTTCGAGCTTCTTCTATTTTCATCAGAGTTTCATCTACCACTTTTTTAAGACTTGCCTTCAGAATAATAGCCCATGTCTTTGGGTCCAACCTCCCCCCATGCGTGTAAAACCATGTCCTGCACCTCGGGGGCCAGGTCAATGTAACTGGAGTGACATTTGGACTAATCATATCTTTTTCGAATTTATCCAACTTATGTAGGGCCGTCTAGTAGCCACCTGGCCCCATACTATGGTGCCACTCCTTTTTCACAGCATTAATCTTGGTCTTTCTCGACCGTTCCTTAGCTAGTTTCGATTCCTTGAACTTCACGAAATCGTCCTAGTGATCTTTTTCCTTCACCAGTGCTCCCTCAAATTTTGGAGTCGTCTTGTTTCCTTTGATGTACGCAGCCCATGAATTTTTCTTGAAGGTGTTGAATCTGATCGCCACCTTTTTAAGAGCATAGTTTATGACTTTATTCAGATCTGCATCTGTCAAGTTATCTGGTAGTGTGAAATGTGACACCAACTTGGTCCAAAGCACCTCTTTTGCTCTTTCATCGACAAAAGTAACTCCTTGTCGATCTCCCTTTGCTGGATTTTTGCATTCTTGTCTGGAGATCGGGAGTTGGTCCTAACAATAACTCCGCATTGATTCTTGAACTTGATCACATTTTTCTTAGGTTCAAGCGGTTCGCTAGTTGATGTATTGATGGAATCGCTGCTGAACTGTATGCCAGCGTCCAACTTTCTGGTTGGGCCTCGCTTTACCCTATCACTTGTACAAGATTTGTTCGATCCGGAGGCCTAAAAGAATAAAGATTGATTCGTTAATAGATATACAACTCAATTAATACATGTAATGATCATCATATGGCTTATATAATAAATATACCTCGCCGGTGTTTGTTATTTCAAGAACATTTTCTTCATCAACATCGCTGTCGAATTCATCTATTCTTTCGTCTTCATCAAATATACAACCCTCACCGGAATTGTTTAGATATTGCGAGCCGTCATCATCTTCATGTTCATGCTCTGGGCTCGTGGAGCGTATGATGTCGAACAGAGCCTCTGCTCCTTCTCTGACGGTATTGTCCATAGCTTATATTTAACTAACCCAGAAGAAAGATAAAACAATTTATTATTCAAATTAGAATGCATGCAATCAATAAGGAAAAGAAAATCATAGTACATAATATGCATCATCAAATATAATCTCGAATAAATCGTCTCGGATATTATCGAATATAATCTCGAATACATCTCGAATATTATCATTAATACATCTCGAATATTATTAATTATATAATATCACTACTATAGATCTAGTTGACGTCTCGTGTGGCAAGCGGTGGGCACCCAAAGAGAAGGAACTATGACGGGATCATAGCTCGGGTGAGATCCCTAAAGGACCTGCCAGGTATTGGAGAACCTCACGTCCAACACGTCCATATACCGATGGACGTGCTCGTCCCTCTCCGAGAAGAAATTATATGCAAATTTAAAAAAATCTTGATTGTGATTTTTGTAATTCTTTTTAACTTGATTTTGCAAATACATAACAAACTTGTTTGTATGCTTTGTCAAAATTACTCAAATGTTTTCTATACATTATACAGACATATACTAATTGCCATACATATATTGGATCAAATTTCAAATTCTTAAACCCTAAATGTCAAAATTTCTACATTGTGTAAACCCTCAACACTAATTTTCTACATTGTATCAAAATGCCAAAATTCCTCAATATTTCTATACATACATTATACTAATTAATTCCTCAAATGTCAAAATTCTTCTAAAAATGTCAATTTTTTTGCATCTAATCATCTATACATCTAATTAACCATATAATTATCAAAACTGTGTGTGTATGTGTTCATCAAAATTGGGGGGGTCGGGCCGGGGAGGGGCCAACGGCCGCCATGGTGGCACATGGGCGAGGGAGAGGGGGAGAGATGGGGAGCTCACAACGGGGAGATGGGGCGACGGTGAGGCGAGGCGAGGTCAGGCCGGGCTCGATGAGGCGAGGCGACAGCTCGGCGAGGCGAGGTCAGTCCGGGCTCGGGGAGGAACGGGCGCGGGCGGCGTCGTAGATCGGCGCGAGGAGGCGAGACAGCAACGGTGGCGATGTTGCGAAGAGGTCGAAGAGCAGAGTAACTGAATCTTTTGAAGTGTAATATATATAAGGAAGCCTTTACTCGCGGTTGGTGGCTCCAACCGCGACTAAAGACCACCGCGAATAAAGGTCTGGCTTCCCGCCGCTTGGGCTGGCTGAAATTGTCCTTTAGTCGCGGTTGGTGCTTCCAACCACGACTAGAGGGAGGTCTTTAGTCGCGGTTGGAACCACCAACCGCGACTAAAGGTTGTGCTCGTGTAGGCACGATGCAGGGGAACTTTAGTCACACCACGTCTAGCGAGGGGCAGCCGCACTGGTTTATAAGACACGTTGCGGCTGCTGCCTCGAGCTCCTCTCTAAGCAGGCCTATGTGGGCCTATCGAACCTATGCGGCCCTGTTGGGCCTACTGGGCTTTGCGGGCCTACATCCTGGTCCAAGTTGGGTTTCTAGTCGTATGCAGGCCATGGCGGCCCAATAGGCGGCCTATTTTTAAATTATTTTTTATTTTTTTTGTTTTTTGCTTTATTTATTTCTTTCGTTTCTGAGTTTTTTTGTGCTTTATTGAGAGTTAATGAGTGAATCTTTTTGCGTTAGGACATAAAAATTATAAAATTTCTGTTAGTGGCAGTAGTTTTCAAATTTGAATTATTTGAAATTTGTGTGAATCACTAGTTTGTGAATAACTTAACTTTAAAAATAGATTTTCCAGTGATTCCTTTTTCTACTGTTTAATATTATCATGTTTTATCATTATGTCTAATTTGTTAATTCTTAGGTTATTTAATAAAATGAAATGCCTTTGTAACAGGCGAGTTTTCGTCCAAAACCCTGATACTTCGAAAGAGATTGTCCATTTTGTACACGAAGTGCATCCAGTTTTTGCCGTAACCCTCTCAACTTTTTATAACATGCTATGTGGGTGAAATGATGATACCATGCCAACTTTCAACCTTTTCAGAGTTCATTTCAAGTGCTTTTTAATTTGAGAGTTAATTTGGTGGAAAATTCAGTAAGTGCATGAAAAATAGCAAATGAAGTCAGAAAGGGTTGAAAATTGATGATGTGGCTTTGAATGGTGCATTTTGAACAGACAAAAAGTATGGAGTTCAAATAAGTTAAAAAACTGAAATGCCTTCGTATCAGGCGAGTTTTCGTCCAAACCCTTGATACTTCGAAAGAGATTGTCCATTTTGTACACGAACTGCATCTAGTTTTTACCGTAACCCTCTCAAATTTTTATAACATGCTATGTGGGTGAAATGATGATACCATGCCAACTTTCAACCATTTGAGAGTTCATTTGAAGTGCTTTTCAATTTCAGGGTCATTTTAGCTCAAAATAAATCATGAAGTGCATGAAGAATAGCAAATGAGGTCAAAAAGGCGTTGAAAAGTGATGATGTGCCTTTGAATGGTGCATATTGAATGCAGAAAAAGTCTTGAGTTAAAATATGTTTAAAAAATTCAAATGGCTTTGTAAGAGGCGAGTTTTTGTCCGAAACCCAGATACTTCGAAAGAGATTGTCCATTTTGTACACAAAGTGCATCCAGTTTTTGTCGTAACCCTCTCAACTTTTTATAACATGCTATGAGGGTGAAATGATGACACCATGCCAACTTTCAACCATTTCGAAGTTCATTTGATGTGATTTTCAATTTCAGGGTCATTTTAGCTCAAAATAAATCATGAAGTGCATGAAAATAGTAAATGAGGTGAGAAAAGGGTTGAAAAGTGTTGATGTGGATCTGAAAGGTGCATATTGAATGCAAAAAAAGTATTGAGTTAAAATAAGTTAAAAAATGAAATGCCTTTATAACAGGCAAGTTTTCGTCCCAACCCCTGATACTTCGAAAGAGATTGTCCATTTTGTCCACGAAGTGCATCTAGTTTTGACTGTAACCCTCTCACATTTTTATAGCATGCCACGTGGGTTAAATGATGATACCATGCAAACTTTCGACCATTTCAGAATTCATTTGAAGTGCTTTTCAATTTCAGGGTCATTTTAGCTCAGAATAAATCATGAAGTGCATGAAAATAGCAAATGAGGTCAAAAAGGGGTTGAAAAGTGATGATGTGCCTTTGAATGGTGCATATTGAATGAAGAAAAAGTATTGAGTCAAAATATGTTTAAAAAATTCAAATGCCTTTGTAACAGGCGAGTTTTCGTCCGAGACCCTGAAACTTCGAAAGAGATTGTCCATTTTGTACACGAAGTGCATCCAGTTTTTGCCATAACCCTCTCAACTTTTTATAACATGCTATGTGGGTGAAATGATGATTCCATGCCAACTTTCAACCTTTTCAGAGTTCATTTGAAGTGCTTTTTAATTTCAGGCTTATTTTGCTTGAAAAATATCAGTAAGTGCATGAAAAATACCAAATGAAGTTAGAAAGGGTTGAAAATTGATGATGTGGCTTTGAACGCTGGATTTTGAACACACAAAAAGTATGGAGTTCAAATAAGTTTAAAAAATGAAAGGCCTTTGTAGCAGGCGAGTTTTCGTCCGAAACCTTGATACTTCGAAAGAGATTGTCCATTTTTTCCACGAAGTGCATCTAGTTTTTGCCGTAACCCTCTAAATTTTTATAGCATGCTATGTGGGTGAAATGATGATACCATGCCAACTTTGAACCATTTCAGAGTTCATTTGAAGTGTTTTTCAATTTCAGGGTCATTTTAGCTCAAAATAAATCATGAAGTGCATGAAAATAGCAAATGAGGTCACAAAGGGGTTGAAAAGTGATGATGTGGCTTTGAATGGTGCATATTGAATGCAAAAAAAGTCTTGAGTTAAAATATGTTTAAAAAATTGAAATGCCTTTATAACAGGCGAGTTTTTGTCCGAAACCCTCATACTTTGAAAGAGATTGTCCATTTTGTCCACGAAGTGCATTTAGTTTTTGTCGTAACCCTCTCAACTTTTTATAACATTCTATGGGGGTGAAATGATTATACCATGCCAACTTTCAACCATTTCAGCGTTGATTTGAAGTGATTTTCAATTTCAGGGTCATTTAAGCTCAAAATAAATCGTGACGTGCATGAAAACTAGTAAATGAGGTCAGAAAAGGGTTGAAAAGTGATGATGTAGCTCTGAATGTTGCATATTGAATGCAGAAAACATGCTGAGTTAAAATAAGTTAAAAAAAATGAAATGCCTTTGTAACAGGTGAGTTTTCGTTTGAACCCCTGATACTTTGAAAGAGATTATCCATATTGTCCACGAAGTACATCCAGTTTTTGCCGTAACCCTCTTAACTTTTTATAGCATGCTATGTGGATTAAATTATGATACCATGGAAACTTTCAACCATTTTAGAGGTGATTTGAAGTGCTTTTCAATTGCAGGGTAATTTTAGCTCAAAATAAATCATGAAGTGCATGAAAAATAGCAAATGTGGTTAGAAAGGGGTTGACAAGTGATGATGTGGCTTTGAACGGTGCATATTGAATGCAGAAAAAGTCTTGAGTTAAGATATGTTTAAAAAATTGAAATGCCTTTGTAACAGTCGATTTTTCGATTGAAACCCTGATACTTCAAAAGAGATTATCCATTTTGTACACGAAGTGCATCCAGTTTTTGTCATAACCCTCTCAACTTTTTATAACATGCTATGGGGGTGAAATGACGATAACATGCCAACTTTCAACCATTTCAGAGTTCATTTGAAGTGATTTTCCATTTCATGGTCATTTAAGCTCAAAATAAATCATGAAATGCATGAAAAATAGTAAATGAGGTTAGCAAAGGGTTGAAAAGTGATGATGTGGATCTTAATGGTGCATATTGAATGCAAAAAAAGTGTTGAGTTAAAATAAGTTAAAAAACGAAATGCGTTTGTAACAGGCGAGTTTTCGAGCGAACCCGTGATACTTCGAAAGAGATTGTCCATTTTTTCCACGAAGTGCATCCTTTTTTTGCCGTAACCCTCTCAACTTTTTATAGCATGCTATGTGGGTTAAATGATGATACCATGCAAACTTTCAACCATTTCAGAGTTCATTTGAAGTGCTTTTCAATTTCAGGGTCATTTAGCTCAAAATAAATCATGAAGTGCATGAAAATAGCAAATGAGGTCAGAAAGTGGTTGAAAAGTGATGATGTGGCTTTGAATAGTGCATATTGAATGCAGAAAATTCTTGAGTTAAAATACGTTTAAAAAATTCAAATGCCTTTGCAACAGGCGAGTTTTCGTCCGAAACACTGATACTTCGGAAGAGATTGTCCATTTTCTACATGAAGTGCATCAAGTTTTTTTCGTAGCCCTCTCAACTTTTTATAACATGCTATGGGGGTGAAATGATGATACCATGCCAACTTTCAACCATTTCAGAGTTCATTTGAAGTGATTTTCAATTTCAGGATCATTTAAGCTCAAAATAAATCATGAAGTGCATGAAAAATAGTAAATGAGGTCAGAAAAGGGTTGAAAAGTGATGATGTGGATCTGAATGGTGCATATTGAATGCAGAAAAAGTGTTGTGTTAACATAAGTTAAAAAATGAAATGCCTTTGTAACAAGGAAGTTTTCGTCCGAACCCTTGATACTTCGAAAGAGATTGTCCATTTTGTCCACGAAGTGCATCGAGTTTTGGCTGTAACCCACTCACCTTTTTATAGCATGCTATGTGGGTTAAATGATGATACCATGCAAACTTTCAACCATTTCAGAATTCATTTGAAGTGCTTTTCAATTTCAGGGTCATTTTAGCTCAAAATAAATCATGAAGTGCATGAAAATAGCAAATGAGGTCAGAAAGGGGTTGAAAAGTGATGATGTGGCTTTGAAGGGTGCATATTGAATGCAGAAAAAGTCTTGAGTTATAATATGTTTAAAAAATTGAAATGCCTTTGTAACAGGCGAGTTTTCGTCCCAAACCCTGATATTTCGAAAGAGATTTTCCATTTTGCACACGAAGTGCATCCAGTTTTTGCCGTAACCCTCTCAACTTTTTATAACATGCTATGGGGGTGAAATGATGATATCATGCCAACTTTCAATCATTTCAGAGTTCATTTGAAGTGATTTTCAATTTCAGTGTCATTTTAGCTCAAAATAAATCATGAAGTGCATGAAAAATAGTAAATGAGGTCAGAAAAGGGTTGAAAAGTGATGATGTGGCTTTGAATGGTGCATATTCAATGCAGAAAAAGTGTTGAGTTAAATAAGTTAAAAAATGAAATGCCTTTGTAATAGGCGAGTTTTCATTCGAAACCCTGATACTTCGAAAGAGATTGTCCATTTTGTACACGAACTGCATCTAGTTTTTGCTGTAACCCTCTCAACTTTTTATAACATGCTATGTGGGTGAAATGATGATACCATGCCAACTTTAAACCATTTCAGAGTTCATTTGCACCGCTTTTCAATTGAGTGTCATTTTAGCTCAAAATAAATCATGAAATGCATGAAAAATAGTAAATGAGGTTGAAAAAGGGTTGAAAAGTGATGATGTGGCTTTGAATGGTGCATATTGAATGTAGAAAAAGTCTTGAGTTAAAATATTTTTGAAAAATTGAAATGCCTTTGTAACAGGAGAGTTTTCGTTCGAAACCCTGATACTTCGAAAGAGATTGTCCATTTTGCACACGAAGTGCATCTAGTTTTTGCCGTAACTCTCTCAACTTTTTATAACATGCTATGGGGGTGAAATGATGATATCATGCCAACTTTCAACCATTTCAGAGTTCATTTGAAGTGATTTTCAATTTTAGTGTCATTTTAGCTCAAAATAAATCATGAAGTGCATGAAAAATAGTAAATGAGGTTAGAAAAGGGTTGAAAAGTAATGATGTGGATCTGAATGGTGCATATTAAATGCAGAAAAAGTGTTGAGTTAAAATAAGTTAAAAAAGTTAAATGCCTTTGTAACAGGCGAGTCTTGGTCCGAACCCTTGATACTTCGAAAGAGATTGTCCATTTTCCACGAAGTGCATCCAGTTTTTGCCGTAACCCTCTCAACTTTCTATAGCATGCTATGTGGGTTAAATGATGATACCATGCAGACTTTCAACCATTTTAGAGTTCATTTGAAGTGGTTTTCAATTGGGTCATTTTAGCTCAAAATAAATCATGAAGTGCATGAAAAATAGCAAATGAGGTCACAAAGGGGTTGAAAAGTGATGATGTGGCTTTGAATGGTGCATATTGAATGCAGAAAAAATCTTGAGTTAAAATATGTTTAAAAAATTGAGATGCCTTGTAACAGGCGAGTTTTTGTTCGAAACCATGATACTTTGAAAGAGGTTGTCCGTTTTGTACACGAAGTGCATCCAGTTTTTGCCGTAACCCTCTCAACTTTTTATAAAATGCTATGTGGGTGAAATGATGATACCATGCCAACTTTCAACCATTTCAGAGTTCATTTGCACCGCTTTTCAATTGAGTGTCATTTTAGCTCAAAATAAATCATGAAATGCATGAAAAAAAGTAAATGAGGTCGAAAAAGGGTTGAAAAGTGATGATGTGGCTTTGAATGGTGCATATTGAATGTAGAAAAAGTCTTGAGTTAAAATATGTTTAAAAAATTGAAATGCCTTTGTAACAGGCGAGTTTTCGTCTGAAACCCTGATACTTCGAAAGAGATTGTCCATTTTGCACACGAAGTGCATCCAGTTTTTGCCGTAACCCTCTCAACTTTTTATAACATGCTATGGGGGTGAAATGATGATACCATGCCAACTTTCAACCATGTTAGAATTCATTTGCACTGCTTTTCAATTGAGGCTCATTTTAGCTCAAAATAAATTATGAAATGCATGAAAAATAGTAAATGAGGTCACAAAAGGGTTGAAAAGTAATGATGTGGCATTGAATGGTGCATATTGAATGCAGAAAAAGTCTTGAGTTAAAATATGTTAAAAAATTGAAATAACATAATAAATAGCAAATATTAACATAGATGGGCTTATGTAGGGAAAATTCGACCTGAAATCAGACTGGAATTCAGTTTGATTTGAGGTCAAATTTCCCCATATAAGGGCATCTATTTTCAATTTGAGAGGAACTCACCAAGGCAGAGAGGGGTGGGCTTATAAACCGGCGCGAGCGCCCCTCGCTTGGCGAGGTGGGATTAAACTCCCACCACAGCCATGACCAACCTTTAGTCCCGATTGGTGGCTCCAACCACGACTAAAGGTTATAGTCGCAGTTGGAGCCACCAACCGGGACTAAATGTTCCCGTCGGGACATAGGCTGACGCCATCCGGCCACCACACCTTTAGTGCCGATTGGAGCTACCAACCGGGACTAAAGGTCCGTAACGAACCGACACTAATGATCGCCGTCATGAATCGGCACTAATAATCACATTGGTGCTGATCCAAGAGCCAACCGGGACTAATGATGCGGACAAAAGGTCGGTTTTCTACTCGTGGAGGTAGATGAGTTCTCCGGCAGCACAATGGCGTGGTGGCGGTGGTGGTGAACTAATCCTGCAAGGCTTCGCCTAAGCACCGCAGAACTAATCTGGTGGAGAAATAGATCTAGAGGAAGAAGAGGGCAGCACGTGGCAATTAGGGTTAGGGATGCCCTCAAAATCCTCAGTATATATAGGAGGAGGGAAAGGGGAGGCTTCCTTGGCCCCTCCTTTAAGGAAGGCTTCGACCGAAGTAAAGGGGGAAGAGTCCTCCCCGAACTAGGACTCCCTCCCCCAAAAGGGAGGTGGAGTCTTGGGAGGATTCCTTTCCCCTTTGTCCTCCTTCTTCCAATTTCGCATGGGCCCTCTTAGGGGCTGCCGACCAGCGCACCATGGGCTGGTGCGCCACCCCCTAGGCCCATGTGGCCCTTGGGGGGAGTGGGCCCATCTTGGTGGACCCCCGGAACCCTTTCGTCACTCCCGGTAGTGCCCTAAACTTTTCCGTAACCCAAATACCACTTTCCTATATATCATTTTTACCTTTGGACCATTCCGGAGCTCCTCGTGACGTTCGGGATCTCATCTGGGACTCCAAACAACCTTCAATCACAAACATACATAACTCAATACTACTGAAACGTCACTGGACCTTAAGTGTGTAGACCCTGTGGGTTCAAGAACTATGTAGACATGACCGAGACACCTCTACGATTAATAACCAATAGTGGGACCTGGATGCCCATATGGTTTCCTACATATTCTATGAGGATCTTTATCGTTCAAACCTCTATGTCAAGGAGTCAGTTAATCCTGTATGATGTTCCCTTTGTTCTTCGGTCTTTTACTTGCCCGAGATTCGATCGTCGGCATCTCCATACCTAGTTAAATCTCGTTGCTGGCAAGTCTCTTTACTCGTTCCGTAATACCAGATCTCGTGTCTAACACTTAGTCACATTGCTTGCAAGGCTTATTGTGATGTTGTATTGCCGAGTGGGCCCTGAGATACCTCTCCGTCACACAGAGTAACAAATCCCAGTCTTGATCCATGCCAACCCAATAGACACCCTCGGAGATACCTGTAGAGCACCTTTACAGTCACCCAGTTATGTTGCGATGTTTGATACACACAAGGTACTCCTCCGGTGTCAATGAGTTGCATGATCTCATGGTCATAGGAACAGATACTTGACATGCAGAAAACTGTAGCAATAAACTGACACGATCATATGCTACATTTACAGTTTGGGTCTTGTCCATCACATCATTCTACTAATGATGTGATACCGTTATCAAATGACATCTCATGTCCATGGCTAGGAAACCTTAACCATATTTAATCAACGAGCTAGTCTATTAGAGGCATACTAGGGACATGGTGTTGTCTATGTATCCACACATGTATTTGAGTTTCCAATCAATACAATTCTATCATGATAATAAACGATTATCATGAACAAGGAAATATTATAATAACCAATTTATTATAGCCTCTAGGGCATATTTCCAATAGGATGACCATTTCAACATCTATGTATAACATTCAACCCGAGCTTGTGGGTTCTAAGCATTTGTGTGCAATAGTGAGGAAAAGAGGCTACATCCAAATATTGCCAAGTAAGACCGCATCAACTCTTCTTCCTCTGCCCCAAAGTCCATATTTGGGGCATTCCCTCATTACAAGAAGCGGTGGCCTACCTTTGACTCAAGAACACACCTCAACTGCTTGCAAACAAGTGTGGCAAGTATGAAGAAGATATAATGATCCAAGTGTGATCTTTCCTCAACGAGCGTCCACCACCTCGAAGTATTCAAAAATATGTCATCAATCTGTGCAAAAAGGAGAATCATATCTCGGCTAGGAAGAACAAAATTGATCCATCAGAGCCCCAAGATTTTGAATATCTACTCAGTTTCCCAAAGGACCACAAAAGGGGATGGCAACTCATTCCAAGTTGATTTCATGGCTTACCACTTGTTCATATATTTATTTAAGTTTCCCCTTGGTTAATGACAGTTCCTATCACAAGAATAGCAGGATGTCCAAAATGTGGTTGTCATCAGAATATTATGGCACGACACATTGGGAGGTGAGGCTCGGCCAATAGTTTGTCTGTACAAGCCATTCATATTTGGCAACGAGGAACTGGAAGTGTTATCAACATTTACTTGGGAGTTATTCTGAATAACTCGTTGTAAAGAGCTGAAATGCATGTCACTTAGTTGGCATTAAGAAGTCAGTACTATATAGCAAGTGTTCTCTAATCTTAGCTTCCATAATACTTTTCCACAAGATTTTGTATGAGAGATATTATAGAAGGACAAGAATATCAACCCATTAGTAGATAATGGTATTTTCAAAATATGAAGCTAATATGGCTATTACAATATGTGGTATTAGTCCTTTTAAAATTGTTGAATTGATGTTTCTTTTCGTATGGAAAAGGCACGTTAAGACAATGGACCACCTTTACAACAATGAAAATGTAGCCCAAGCTCCACGATGTGTAAGGACGACCATTTCGAGATCTCGATATGACATTCAACCTGAGTTTGTGGGTTCTAAGAATTTGTGAGCGACATCAAGGAAAATAGGATACATACATTATGTGGCTACTATGAAACGACACCTCTTCTTGCTGTGCATCCAAAGGCCATATTTTGGGCATTCCCTCATTACATGAAGTGGTGGCAATCCTGGGACCCAAGAATGCAGCTCAAGTGCTTGCGGCAAAGTGTGGAATGTGTAATGCTAAAACAAGGGTTCATGTGCCATCTTTCCATCAAGACCAATCCACCGTCTCGAAGTGTTCAAAAACATATCAAAATTCAGTGGAAAAAGGAGAATCGTGTTTGTGTTTGAAAGAACAAATTTGCTCCATTGTAGCCTCAAGGGATTGAATATCTACTCAGCTTCCAAGGGACCACACAAAGGGGACATTAACTTATTCCAGGTTGATATATTTGCTTACCACTTGCTGATATATTTATTGAAGTATCCCATTGGGTACTCATAGGTCATGCCCCAAGAATAGCATGATGTCCAAAATGTGATTGACATCAGAATATTATGGCACGACGCATCAGGAGGTCAGGCCAGGCTAGTATTTTGTTTGCAGAAGCCATTCATACTTGGCATAGAGGAACTGGAAGTTTTACCGACAATTAATTGGGTGATATTCTCAAGGACTCATCATAAAAAGGTGAAATCTCGGTCACTCAGTTGGCATTAAGAAGTCGGTAATATATAGTAAGTGTTACCTAATATTGACTTGTCTTATAGTTTTGTATGAGCGATATCAAAAAGGAATGAGAATATCAACTTATTAATTAGTAGATAATGGAATTTTGTGAAGATGAAGCTAATATGGCTATTACAAGATGTGGTATCACTCCTGCTAAGTTTACTGCCTTGATTTTTAGTTTTTTTGGAAAATGCACCATAATATAATGGACGAGTTTTCTTATAGTATGAAAATGTGGACCAATCTCCTAGACATATATGGACGGACATTTAAAGATCGACATTCAACTTAAGTTTGTCGGTTCTAAGCATTTTTGTGTAGCAGCAAGGAAAACTTGCTACATTCATAATCTGCAAAGAAAGAATAGAGCACCTCTTCTTTCTCTGCCTCTAAAGGTCATATTTGAGGCATTACCTCATTACGAGAAGCATTGACCTTCTTGGGATTATAGAGAACAATTTAACTGCTTGCGAACAAGTGTGGAAAGTGCTAAGTTGGCATGACGGTTCAGGTGTTATCTTTGCACCACACGCAATCTACCACCTCGAAGGATTAAAACATATACCATAAATTAGTGGAAAAAGGAGAGTATTGTCTAGGTTTGAAAGCACAAAGTTGCTCCGTTGGAGCCTCAAGATATTGAATATCTACTCAGTTTCTCAAAGGACAACACAAGGGGATGGCAACTCATTCCAAATTGATACTGTTGCTTGCCACTTGTTTATGTAATGATAGAAGTGTCCCATTTTGTACTGATAGTACATGTCACAAGAATAGTAGGATGTCAAAAATTTGATTGGCATCGGAATATTATGACATGACACATGGGTATGTGATGCTTGGCGAATATTTCGTCTGCAAAAGCCTTTCATAGTAGGCATCGAGGAACTGGAAGTGTTATCAACATGTACTTGGGAGTAATTTTCATGACCTCATCATAAAAAGCTGAAATGTGGGTCACTTGGTTGGCATTAAGAAGTTCAGTATAGCAAGTGGTCTCTAATCTTAATTTTTGTTATACTTTTGTGTAGGATTTTGTACAAGAGATGTTAGAGAAGGACTCAAACGTCAAATCATTAGTAGATAATGGTTTAGGTGTGATCATTCCACCACACCAATTCCAATGCTTGCAAGTGTTCAAAAATAAGCCATCAATCCATGCAAACAAGAGAATCTTGTCTATGCTAGAAAGAACAAAGTCACTCCATTGGAGCCTCAAGAGATTGAAAATCTACACGGCTTCCCAACGGACCACACAGATGGACGAAAACTCATTCCAAGTTGATATAGCTTTTTACAACTTGTTGATATATCGAATTAAGTATACCTTTATGTACTGATAGTTCAAGCCACAAGAATAAAAGGATTTCGAAAATGCAATTGAATCGGAATATCAATGCACTACACATAGGGACGTGAGGTCGGGCCAATCTTGTGTGTGTGCAGAAGCCATTCATACTTGGCATAGAGGAACTAGATATGTTTTTAACATTTAATTGGAAGTTATTCTGAATAAATCATGGTAAAGATATGAAATGTCAGTTAATTAGTTGACATTAAGAAGTCATTAAGATAAAGTAAATGCTCTGTAAAATTATATTTAGTTGTACTTTTGTATGAGAGATGTCAAAGAAGGACAAGAAGATCAACTCATTAGTAGATAATGGTCTTTTCTGATGATGAAGTTAATATGACTATTACAAAAAGTGGTATCAGTCCTTCTAAAATTATTGCCTTGATTTTCATTTTTCTTTGGAAAAGGCACCTTAATATAATGGACCACTTTTCTTCTTGTACAAAAATGTGGCCCAAGCTCGTGGACATGTATGGACAACCATTTCAAGATCGACATTCAACTTAAGTTGGTAGAATGGTTCAGGTGTCATCATTCCACCGTAGGCAATCCACTGCCTCGAGGTGTTCAAAAATATGACATCAATCAGTTCAAAAAGGAGAGTATTGTTTGTGTTGGAATGACCAAGGTCGCTCCATTGGAGCCTCAAGAGATTGAATATCTACTCGCTTTCTCAAAGGACAGCACAAGGGGACGACAACTCATTCCACTAGATATCGTTGCTTACCACTTGCTGGTACATTGATTGATGTATCCCCTTGGGTACTAATAGTTCATGTCACAAGAATAGAAAGATGTCCAAAATGAGATTGGCATTGGAATATTATGAAACGACACATAGGGATGTGATGGTCGACTAATATTTTGTCCGCAGAAGCCATTCAGACTAGGCATCGAGGAACTGTAAGTGTTCTCCACATTTACTTGGGAGTTATTTTAATGACCTCGCCTTAAAAATCTAAAATGTGGCTTACTTGGTTGGCATTAAGAAGTACGATCTAGCAAGTGGTCTCTAATCTTAGTTTCGTTATACTTTTGCATGGGAATTAGTACGAGATATGTCAGAGATCGACGAGAAGATCAACTCATTGGTAGATAATCCGTTTTTTGAAGGTGAAGCTAATATGGATATTACAAGATGTGGTATCACTCCTACAAAAATTGAGGCCATGATGTTCATCTTTCTATGGAACATGCACCTTAAGATAATCGACCACCATTTTTCTGCTATGAAAATTATGCCCAACCTCCTAGGCATGTATGGACAATAATTTTGAGATGTCTGTATAACATTCAACCCGAGCTTGTTGGTTCTAAGAATTTGTGTGTAGCAGTAAGGGAAAGAGGCTACATCCAAAATTTGCCAACTGAGACCAGAGCAACTCTTCTTCCTATGCCTCCAAAGGTCATATTTGGGGAATTCCCTCATTACTAGAAGGGTGGCCTTTCCGAGACTCAAGAATGCACCTGAACTGCTTGCGAATAAGTGTCGCAAGGGTAAAGCTAATAGAACGATTAAGGTGTGATAATCCACCATGCCTAATCCACTACCTGTTGGAAATATGCCCTAGAGGCAATAATAAATTAGTTATTATCATATTTCCTTGTTCATGATAATCGTTTATTATCCATGCTATAAATTGTATTGATCGAAGACTTAGATGCATGTGTGGATACATAGACAAAACCATGTCCCTAGTATGCCTCTAATGGACTAGCTTGTTGATCAAAGATGGTTAACGTTTCCTAGCCATGGACATGAGATGTCATTTGATAACGGGATCACATCATTAGAAGAATGATGTGATGGACAAGACCCAAACTACAAACGTAGCATATGATCGTGTCAGTTTATTGCTACTGTTTTCTACATGTCAAGTATGTGTTCCTATGACCATGAGATCATGCAACTCACGGACATCGGAGGAGTGCCTTGTGTGTATCAAATGTCGCAACATAACTGGGTGACTATAAAGGTGCTCTACAGGTATCTCCGAGGGTGTCTGTTGAGTTGGCATGGATCAAGACTGGGATTTATTACTCCGTGTCACGGAGAGGTATCTCAGGGCCCACTCGATAATGCAACATCACAATAAGCCTTGCAAGCAATGTGACTAAGTGTTAGTCACGGGATCTTGTATTACGGAACGAGTAAAGAGACTTGCCGGTAACGAGGTTGAACTAGGTATGGAGATACCGACAATCGAATCTCGGGCAAGTAACATACCGAAGAACAAAGGGAACATCATGCGGGATTAACTGAATCCTTGACATAGAGGTTCGACCGATAAAGATCTTCGCAGAATATGGAATAACCAATGTGGACATCCAGGTCCCGCCATTGGTTATTGACCTTAGAGGTGTCTCGGTCATGTCTACAAAGTTCTCGAACCCGCAGGGTCTGCACACTTAAGGTTTGGTGACGTTTTGGTAGTATAGAGTTATGTATGGTGGTGACCAAAGGTTGTTCGGAGTCCCGTATGAGATCCCAGATGTCACGAGGAGCTCCTTAATGGTCCGGAGGTAAAGATTCAGATATAGGAAGTCCCATTTTGGTCGCCAGAAAAGTTTCGGGCTAATCGGTAATGTACCGGGAGTGCCGGTAGTGTACCGGGAGACCACCGGGAGGGGTATTTCGACCCAAGAGGCTTCATGGGCTGTGGGAGAGTAAATACCAGCCTTTTTTGGGCTGGTGGAAGTCCCACACAAGGCCCATGCGTATGGGAGAAAAAGCCCAAAGGGAAAAAGGTGGAAAAAGGCCAAAAAAGGGAGGAATCCTAGTCCTACTTGGATTGGAGGAGGAGTCCTCCTCTCCTCCCCACTTTGGTCGACCCAAGGGCTGTCTTTTTGGCAGCCAAGACTCCTCCTCCTCTCCTCCTATATATACTAGAGCATTTTAGGGTTTTGGCACAGAATTTTCAGCCACGTGCTACCCGTTCCTCTAGTGCATAGTTTCTCCTCTAGATCGGTTTTCTGCAATGCTTAGGCGAAGCCCTACCGGAATTGCTCCACCACCATCGCCGGAGCGTCATCACGCTGCCGGTGAAATCTTCTTCCTCTCCACTTCCTCTTGCTGGATCAAGACGGTGGAGATCGTCATCAAGCTTCACGTGTGCTGAACGCGGAGGTGCCATCCGTTCGGCGCTAGATCGGAAGGACCGTGATCAAGATCGCGAGACGGTTCGTGACGAGTTCGTGGGACAGATCGTGATGACTTCGCGGGACGGATCGTGATCAAGATCACGAAACGGATCGTGATGAGTTCGCGGGACGGATCGTGATGAGTTCACGGGACGGATCGTGATGAGATCACGGGATGCTCGGCGATTTGGTTCGCGAAGACGTTCGACTACACCAACCGCGTTTCTTAACGCTTCCCGCTTAGCGATCTACAAGGGTATGTAGATCCACTCTCCCTCTCGTAGATGCTCATCACCATGGATAGATCTTGCGTGTGCATAGGAAATTTTTTGTTTCCCATCCAACGTTCCCCTATAGTGGCATCATGAGCTAGGTCTATGTGCAGATGAGATATCGAGTAGAACACAAAAGGTTTGTGGGCGTTGATGCTTATATTGCTTCCTCCCTTGGTCAGATTTTGGTTCAGCGGTATTGTGAGATGAAGCGGCCCGGACCAACATTACTCGTACGCGTACGAGAGACCGGTTCCCTCAACCCAACTTGTTGCCTAGATGGCTTGCGGGTGGTAGTTTCTCTCACTTTAGTTGGATCGGATTCGAAAAAGGCGGTCCTTGAGAAGGTTGAAAAGCAAATTATGTATCACCGTTGTGGTTTATGCGTAGGTGAGAATTGTTCTTGCTAGATACCCGTAGCAGCCATGTAAAACATGTAACAACAATTAGAGGACGTCTAACTTGTTTTTGCAGGGTATGTTGTGATGTGATATGGCCAATTACATGATGTGATATATGTAATGTATGAGATGATCATGTGATGTATAGAATTTCACGACTTGCATGTCGATGAGTACGGCAACCGGCAGGAGCGATAGGTTTGTCTGTAATTATTGTATGACCTGCGTGTCAATCATTAAGCGCTATGTAATGCTTTACTTTATTGCTAAACGGTAGCAATAGTAGTAGAAGCATGCAGGGCGTGACAACCCCGATGGCGACACGTTGATGGAGATCATGGTGTCGTGCCGGTGACGATGGAGATCATGCCGATGCTTTCAAGATGGAGATCTAAAGCACAAGTTCATGGCCATATCATGTCACTTATGAATTGCATGTGATGTTAATCCTTTTATGCACCTTGTTTTTCTTAGTATGACGGTAGCATTATAAGGTGATCCCTCACTTAAATTTCAAGATAAATTGTGTTCTCCCCGAGTGTGCACCATTGCGAAAGTTCGTCGTGTTCAGACACCACGTGATGATCGGGTGTGATAGACTCTACGTTCACATACAACGGGTGCAAGCCAGTGTTGCACGCACAGAACACTCGGGTTAAACTTGACGAGCCTAGCATGTACAGACATGGCCTCGGGACACAAGAGACCGAAAGGTCAAACATGAGTCATATAGTAGATATGATCAACATGATGATGTTCACCATTGTAACCACCTCAACTCACGTGATGATCGAACTAGAGTTGGTGAATTTGGATCATGTAACACCCGGATGACCGGAGGGATGTCAATTTGAGTGGGAGTTCTTAAGTAATATGATTAATTGAAATCATTATCATGAACATAGTCAGTAGTGTCTTTGCAAATTATGTTGTAGATTACTTGCTCGCGCTGTAGCTCCCTTGAATTTTTACGTTCCTAGAGAAATAGAGTTGAAATATGATGGTAGCAATATTGCGGATTGGATCCATGATCTGAGGATTGTCCTTGTTGATACACAAAAGGCTTATGTCCTTAATGCGCCGCTCGGTGCGCCAACCCCTCTAGCATCGTCTGTAGATGTTGTGAACATCTGACAGGTACGTGCTGATGACTACTTGATAGTTTAGTGCGTCATGCATTACGGCTTAGAATTGAGGCTTCGAAACGTTTTGAACGTCACGGAACATATGAGATGTTCTAAGAGATGAAATTAGGATCTCAGGCTCGTGACCGTGTTGCAAGATATGAGATCTCCAACAAGATTCCTTGCCTGCAAGATGAACGAGAATAGCTCAATCGTTGAGCATGTGCTCAGATTGTCTGGGTGCTACGATCGCTTGAATCGAGTGGGAGTTCATCTTCCATATAAGATAGTGATTGATATAGTTCTCCAAGTCACTTTCACTAAGCTACTAGAACTTGGTGATGAACTATAAAATGCCAGGGATAGAATTAATGATCCCCGAGCTGTTCGCGATGTTTGACACCGCGAAGGTAGAAATCAAGAAGGATCATCAAGTGTTGATGGTTAGTATAACCACTAGTTTCGAGAAGGGCAAGGGCAAGGAGGGAAACTTCATGGATGGCAAGTCAGTTGCTGCTCCAGTGAAGCAACCCAAAGTTGAACCCAAACCTGAGACTAAGTGCTTCAATTATGAGGAGAGAGGTCGCTGAAGCGGAACAACCCTAGATACTTGGTAGATAAGAAGGCTGGCAACGTCGACAGAAGTATATTTGATATACGTGTTATTGATGTGTACCTTGCTTGTACTCCTAGTAGCTCCTGGGTATTGGATACCGGTTCGATTGCTAAATGTTAGTAACTCGAAATAAAAGCTACGGAATAAACGGAGAACAAGCTAAGTGTGTGGTGACGATGTGTGTTGGAAATGTTTCCAAGGTTGATGTGATCAACATCGCACGCTCTCTCTACCTTTGAGATTAGTGACAAACCTAAATAAATGTTATTTGGTGTTTCTTGCGTTGAGCATGAACGTGATTAGATCATGTTGATTGCAACACGGTTATTCATTTAAGTTAGAGAATAATGGTTATTCTGTTTACATGAATAATACCTTCAATGGTCATGCACCCAGTAAGAATGGTTTGTTGAAACTTGATCGTAGTAATACACATGTTCATAACATTGATGCCAAAAAGGATACAAAGTTAATAATGATAGTACCACATACTTGTGGCACTGCCGCCAAATGTCATATTGGTACAAAACGCATGAAGAAACTCCATGCTGATGGATCTTTGGACTCATTCGATTTCGAATCGGTTGAGACATGCGAACCATATCTCTTGGTCAAGATGACTAAGGATTCCGTTTTCTGTTTTGATGAAGCGGGCAAGTGATTTGTTGGAAATGATACATGTTGATGTATGCAATCCAATGAGTCTTGTAGCGTGCGGTGGATATCATTATTTTCTTATCTTCTCTGATGATTTGAGTAGATATAGTGTATATTTACTTAATGAAACACAAGTCTAAATCGCGTGAAAGGTTCAAGCAAATTCAAAGTGAAGTTTAAGATCATCGTGACAAGAAGATAAAAATGTTTGCGATATGATCGTGGAGGTGAATATCTGAGTTACGAGTTTGGCATACAACTTTAGACAATTTGAAAGTTGTTTCACAACTCACGCCACCTGGAACACCATAGTGTGATGGTGTGTCCGAACGTCATAGTTGTACTCTATTGGATATGGTGCATGCTATGATGTCTCTTATCATTTTGATACTGTAATTTTGGGGTTATGCATTGGAGACAACTACATTCACTTTAAATAGGGCACCATCTAAATCCGTTGAGATGACACCGTGTGAATAATGGTTTGATAGAAACCTAAGCTGTCATTTCTTAATGTTTGGGGCTGCAACGCTTGTGTGGAAAGTGTTTTCGCCTAATGAGCTCGAACCCAAAGCGGACAAATGCATCTTCATAGATACCCTAAGAACAGTTGGGTGAACCTTCTATCTCAGATCCAAGCATAAAATGTTTATTGCTGAAACAGGGTCCTTTGTCAAGAAAGGGTTTTTCTTGAAAGAATTGAGTGGGAGGAGGATAGAACTTGATGAGGTTATTGAACCTCTACTTCAACCAGAAAGTAGCGCAGCACAGAAAGATGTTTCTGTGAAGCCTACATCAGTTGAAGAGGAAGTTAATGATGATGATCATGAAAGCTTCGGATCAAGTTACTATCGACCTACGAGGAAATTAGGGCTTGATGAGGTTATTGAACCTTTACTTCAACCAGAGAGTAGCACAGCGCAGGAAGTTGTTTCTATGAAGCCTACGTTAGTTGAAGAGGAAGTTAATGATGATGATCATGAAGCTTCGGATCAAGTTACTATCAAACCTCGTAGGGCGACAAGGCTGTATACTGCTCCTGAGCGGTACGACAACCCTGTATTGGAGGTCATGTTGTTGGACAACGATGAACCTACGAACTATGGAGAAGCGATGATGGGCCCGGAAACCAACAAATGGTTAGAGGCCATGAAATCCGAGAAAGGATCCATGTATGAAAACCAAGTATAGACTTTGGTGGATTTGCTCGTTGGACGGCTGGTCGTTAAAGTACAAATGGATCTTTAAAATCAAGACAGACGCTGATGGTAAATGTTACCATTTGTATAGCTCGACTTGTTGCAAAGTAGTTTACGAAAAGTTCAAAGAGTTGACTCCGATGAGACTTTCTCACTCGTAGCGATGCTAAAGTCTGTTGGAATTATGTTAGCAGTTGCTGCATTTTTCAATTATGAAATCTAGCAGATGGATGCCAAAACTTCGTTTCTTTCCTTAAGGAAAGGTTGTATGAGATACAACCAGAAGGTTTTGTCAGTCCTAAGGATGCTAAAAGGTGTGCGAGCTTCAGTGATTCTTCTATGAAATGAAGCAAGCATCTCGGAGTTGGAATATACACTTTGATGAGGTGATCAAAGTTTTTGAGTCTATACAAAGTTTATGAGAAACTTGTATTTACAACAAAGTGAGTGGGAGCACTATAGAGGTTCTGGTAAGCATATGTGGTTCACATATTGTTGGTCGAAAATGATGTAGAATTTCTGGAAAGCATAAAAGGTTGTTTGAGAAGAGTTTTTCAAAGGAAGACCTAGATAAAGCTACCTAATTGTTGAGCATCAAAATCTTTAAAGATAGATCAAGATGTTTGATAAAACTTTCAATGAGTACATACCTTGACAAGATTTTGAAAGAGTTCAAAATGGATCAGTCAGAGAAAGAGTTCTCGCCTGATTTGTAAGGTATAAAGTTGAGTAAGACTCAATGCCCAGTGACTGCAGAAGATAGAGAAAAGATGAGTGTCATCCCCTGTGCTTCAGCCATAGGCTCTATCATGTATGCAATGCTGTGCATAAGACCCGATGTCAGCCTTACCATAAGTATGGACAGAAGGTTTCAAAGTGATCCTGGAATGGAGCACTGGACAGCGGTCAAGATTATCCTTAGTAACTAAAAGACTAAGGAGATGTTTCTTGATTATGGAGGTGATAAAGAGTTACGTCGATGCAACCTTTAACACCAATCCGGATGACTCGTAGTAGCAATCTGGATACGTATAGTGGAGCAGCCATTTGGAATAGTACCAAGTGGAGTGTGGTAGCAGTGTTTATGGTTTGACATAGTAATTTGCAAAGTACACACGGATCTGAATGTCACAGACCCGTTGACTATAAGACCTCTCTCACATGCAAAGCATGATCGAGCCCCAGAACTCATTGGGTGTTAGATTCATAACAATGCGAATCACATGGTGATGTGAACTAGATTATTGACTCTAGTGCAAGTGCGAGACTGTTGGAAATATGCCCTAGAGGCAATAATAAATTAGTAATTATCATATTTCCTTGTTCATGATAATCGTTTATTATCCATGCTATAAATTGTATTGATCGAAGACTTAGATGCATGTGTGGATACATAGACAAAACCATGTCCCTAGTATGCCTCTAATGGACTATCTCGTTGATCAAAGATGGTTAAGGTTTCCTAGCCATGGACATGAGATGTCATTTTATAATAGGATCACATCATTAGGAGAATGATGTGATGGACAAGACCCAAACTACAAACGTAGCATATGATCATGTCAGTTTATTGCTACTGTTTTCTGCATGTCAAGTATATGTTCCTATGACCATGAGATCATCAAACTCACGGACATCAGAGGAGTTCCTTGTGTTTATCAAACGTCGCAACATAACTGGGTGACTATTAAGGTGCTCTAGAGGTATCTCCGGGGGTGTCTGTTGAGTTGGCATCTCGGTAATGCAACATCACAATAAAGCCTTGCAAGCAATGTGACTAAGTGTTAGTCACGGGATCTTGTATTATGGCACGAGTAAAGAGACTTTCCGGTAACAACGTTCAACTAGGTATGGAGATACCGATGATCGAATCTCGGGCAAGTAACATACCGAAGAACAAAGGGAACATCATACGGGATTAACTGAATCCTTGACATAGAGGTTCGACCGATAAAGATCTTCATAGAATATATAGGAACCAATGTGGACATCCATGTCCCGCCATTGTTTATTGACCGTAGAGGTGTCTCGTTCATGTCTATATAGTTCTCGAACCCGCAGGGTCTGCACACTTAAGGTTTGGTGACGTTTCGGTAGTATAGAGTTATGTATGATGGTGACCGAAGGTTGGTCGGAGTCCCGGATGAGATCCCGGACATGACGAGGATCCCCGGAATGGTCCGGAGGTAAAGATTCATATATAGGAAGTCCCATTTTGGTCGCCGGAAAAGTTTCGGGCTAATCGGTAATGTACCGGGAGTGCCGGGAGTGTACCGGGAGACCACCGGGAGGGGTATTTCGACCCAAGAGGCTTCATGGGCTTTGGGATAGTAAATACCAGACTTTTGTGGGCTGGTGGATGTCCCACACAAGGACCATGCGGCTGGGAGAAAAATCCCAAAGGGAAAAAGGTGGAAAAACGCCAAAAAAGGGAGGAATCCTAGTCCTACTAGGATTGGAGGAGTCCTCTTTTCCTCCCCACTTTGGTCGACCCATGGGCTGGATTTTTGGCAGCCAAGACTCCTACTCCTCTCCTCCTATATATACTAGAGGATTTTAGGGTTTTGGCACAGAATTTTCAGCCACGTGCTACCCGTTCCTCTAGTGCATAGTTTCTCCTCTAGATCGGTTTTCTGCAATGCTTAGGCGAAGCCCTGTCGGAATTGCTCCACCACCATCGCCGGAGCGCCGTCACACTGCCGGTGAAATCTTCTTCCTCTCCACTTTGTCTTGCTGGATCAAGACGGTGGAGATCGTCATCAAGCTGCACCTGTGCTGAACGCGGAGGTGTCATCCGTTCGGCGCTAGATCGGAAGGACCGTGATCAAGATCGCGAGACGGTTCGTGAAGAGTTCGTGGGACGGATCGTGATGAGTTCGCGGGATGGATCGTGATCAAGATCACGAAACGGATCGTGATGAGTTCGCGGGACGGATCGTGATGAGTTCACGGGATGGATCGTGATGAGATCGTGGGACGCTCGGCGATTTGGATCGCGAAGATGTTCGACTACACCAACCGCGTTTCTTAACGCTTCCTGCTTAGCGATCTACAAGGGTATGTAGATCCACTCTCCCTCTTGTAGATGCTCATCAGATCTTGCGTGTGCGTAGGAAAATTTTTGTTTCCCATGCAACATTCCCCTACACTACCTACAAGTGTTCAAAAAATAGTCATCAATCCATGGAAACACGAGAATCATTTCGATGTTAGAAGGAACAAAGTAGCTCCATTGGAGCTCCAAGAGACTGAAGATATGCTTGGCTTTCCAAAGGACCACACAAAAGGGCGAGTACTCATTCCATGTTGATACAGTTTCTTACAAGGTGTTGATATATTGGTTTAAGTATCCCCTTGTGTACTCATAGTTCAAGCCACAAGAATAGTAGGATTTCCAAAATGTCATAATCTGAATATCATTGGACTACGCATAGGGATGCGAGGCTGGGTAAATATTGTCTATCCAGAAGCCCTTCATACTTGGCATAGAGTAATTGGATGAGTTACTAACATTTACTTGGAAGTTATTCTCAATAACTTGTTCTAAAGAGCAGAAATGGCAGTTAATTAGTTGGCATTAAGAAGTTATTAATATAAATTAAATGCTCCCTAATATTATATTTTTTGTAGTTTTCTATGAGAGATGTTAGAGAAGGACGAGAAGAACAACTCATTAGTAGATAATGGGCTTTTCTGAAGATGAAGCTAATATGGCTATTACAAGATGTGGTATCAGTTCTTCCAAAATTATTGCCTTGATATTCATTTTTCATTGGAAAAGGCACCTTAATATAATGGACCACTTTTCTTCCATAACGAAAATGTGTCCCAAGATCATGGACATAAATGGACGACACTTTCAAGATTGACATTAAACTTAAGTTTGTGGGTTCTAAGCATTTGTGTACACCACATAGGAAAAGTGAATGCATCCATAATTTGCCAAGTAATAACAATGCACCTCTTCTTTTTGTGCTTCCAAAGGCCATATGTGAGGCATTCCCTCGTTATAAGAAACGTTGGCCTTGTTGTTACTGAAGAACACAATTCAACTTCTTGCGAACAAGTGTGGCAAGAGCTAAGTTGGCATAATGGTTCTTGTGTGATCTTTCCACCACAGGCAATCCACCACCTCGAAGTTTTCAAAAATATGGCATCAATCATTGCAAAAAGGAGAGTACTGTCTATGTTGGAATGAACAAGGTATCTCCATTGGAGCCTTATGAGATTGAATGTCTACTCGCTTTCTCAAAGGACCGCACACAGGGACAAAACCTCATTCCAATAGACATCGTTGCTTACCACTTGTTGGTACATTGATTGAAGTATCCCCTTGGGTACTGATAGTTCATGTCACAAGAATAGCAGGATGTCAAAAATGTGATTGGCATTGGAATATTATGACACGACACATCGGGATGTGATGGTCGACCAGTATTTTTTGCCGCAGAAGCTGTTCACACTAGGCATCGAGGAACTGGAAGTGTTATGAACATTTACTTCGGAGTTATTTTCGTGACCTAGTCTTAAAAATATGAAATGCGGGTCACTTGGTTGGTATTAAGAAGTCTGATATAGCAAGTAGTCTCTAGTCTTAGTTTTGTTATACTTTTGTGCATGATTTAGTACGAGAGATGTCAGAGATTGACGAGAAGATCAACTCATTGGTAGATAATCGGATTTTTGAAGGTGAAGCTAATATTGCTATTACAAGATGTGGTATCACTCCTACAAAAATTGTGGCCACGATGTTCGTCTTTCTGTGGAACATGCACTTTAAGATAATGGATCACCATTTTTCTACTATGAAAATTATGCCCAACCTCCTAGGCGCGTATGGATGATCATTTCATGATCTTTGTATAACACTCAACCCAAGCTTGTGGTTTCTAGCATTTTTGTGTGACCGTAAGGAAGAGAGGCTACATCCAAAATTTCCAAACTAAGACCAGATCATCTCTTCTTCCGCCTCTAAAGGCCATATTTGGGACATTCCCTCATTACAAGAAGCAGTGGCCTTTCTGGGACTCAAGAATGCACCTCAACTGATTGTGAATAAGTGTCCGAAGGGTAAATCTAATAGAACGGTTAACATGTGATAATCCACCATGCCTAATCCACTACCTGCATGTGTTAAAAAATAAGTCATCAATCGATGCAAACACGGGAATCATTTCTATGTTGGAAAGAACAAAGTCGCTTCATTGGAGCCTCAACAGATTAAAAACCTACTTGGCTGCCCAAATGACCAAACAGGTGGATGACAACTCATTCCAAGTTGATTACCTTTCTTACGACTTGTTGATACATTGGTTGAACAATCCCCTTGTCTACTCATAGTTCAAGCCACAAGAATAGTAGGATTTCCAAAATGTCACTAAATCCGAATATCATTGCACTACACACAGAGACGTGAGGCCAGCCCAATATTGTCAGTGTAGAAGCCATTCATACTTGGCATAGAGGAACTAGATCTGTTATTAACATTTACTTGGAAGTTATTCTTAATAACTTGTTGTAAACAGTTGAAATATCAGTTAATAAGTTGGCATTAATAAGTCATTAATATAAAGAAAATGCTCCCTATTATTATTATTTTTTGTTGTTTTGTATGAGAGATGTCATAGAAGGGCAATAAGATAAACTCATTAGTAGATAATGTTCTTTTATGAAGATGCAGAATATATGGCTATTACAAGTCCTTCGAAAATTATTGCCTTCATTTTCATTTACCTTTGTAAAAGGCACCTTAATATAATTAACCACTTTTTTCTAGTACGAAAATGTGGCCCAAGCTCATGGACATGTTTGGATGACCATTTGAAGATCGACATTCAACTTAATTTTGCGGGTTCTAAGCATTTGTCTGCACCACACAGGAAAATGGACCACATTCATAATTTCCTAAGTAATAACAAATAACCTCTTCTTTATCTTCTTCCAAAGGCCATAATGAGGAATTCTCTCATTACAAGAATCTTTGGCCTTATTGGTAATCAAGAATACCATTCAACTGCTTGCGAACAAGTGTGGCAAGTGCTAAGTTGGTAGAATGGTTCAGGCATGATCTTTCCACCACATGCAATCCACCGCCTCGAACTGTTCAAAAATTTGACATCAATCAGTGCAAAAAGGAGAGTATATTCTATGTTGGAATGAACAAGGTCGCTCCATTGGAGCCTCAAGAGATTGAATATCTTTCTCAATGGACCGCATAAGGGGATGACAACTCATTCCAATATATATCATTGCTTACCACTTGTTGGTATAGTGATTGAAGTATCCCCTTGGGTACTGATAGTTCATGTCAAAATAATAGCAGGATGTCCAAAATGTGATTGGCATTGGAATATTATGACACAACACATAGGAATGTGATGGTCGGCCCGTGTTTTGTCCGCAGAAGCCATTCACACTAGGCATCGAGGAACTGGAAGTGTTATCAACATTTACTTGGGAGTTATTTTAATGACCTCGTCTTAAAAAGCTGAAATGTGGGTCACTTGGTTGGCATTAAGAAGTATGATATAGCAACTGGTCTCTAATCTTAGTTTTGTTTTACTTTTGTGCAGGAATTAGTACGAGAGATGTTAGAGATCGACGATCAACTCATTGGTAGATAATCAACTTTTTGCAGGTGAAGCTAATATTGCTATTTCAAGATGTGGTATCACTCCTACAAAAATTGAGGCCATGATGTTCATCTTTCTATGGAACATGCACCTTAAAATAATGGACCACCATTTTTCTGCTAGGCGTGTAAGGACGATCATTTCGAGATCTTTGTATAACATTCAACCCGAGGTTGTGGCTTCTAAGCATTTGTGTCCGGCAGTAAGGAAAAGAGGCTACATCCAAAATTTGCCAAATGAGTATAGAGCAACTCTTCTTCCTCTGCCTCCAAAGTCCATATTTGGGGGATTCCCTCATTATAAGAAGCCCTTCTAGGACTCAAGAATGCACCTCAACTAGTTCCGAATAAGTGTAGCAAGGGTAATGCTGACAGAATGCTTAAGGTGTGATAATCCACCACGTGTAATCCACTACATGATAGTGTTCAAAAATAAGTCATCAATCCATGAAAACACGAGAATCATTTATATGTTGCAAAGAACAAAGTCGCTCCATTGGATCTCGAAGAGATTGAATATCTACTTGGCTTCCTAACGGACCACACGAAAGGATGACAACTCCTTCCAAGTTCATACAGTTTCTTACAACTTGTTGATATATTTGTTTAAGTATCCCATTGTGTCACATAGTTCAAGCCACAAGAATAGTAGGATTTCCAAAATGTCATTAAATCCGAATATCATTGCACTACGCATAGGGACTTGAAGTCAGGCCAATATTGCCTGGCCAGAAGCCATTCCAACTTGGCATAGAGGAACTAGATGTGTTATTAACATTTACATGGAAGTTAGTCTCAATAACTTGTTGTAAAGAGCTGAAATGTCAGTTAATTAGTTGGCATTAAGAAGTCATAAATGTAAATTAAATTCTCCCTAATATTATCTATTCATGTAGTTTTGTGTGAGAGATGTCAGAGAAGGACGAGAAGATCAACTCATTAGTAGATAATGAGCTTTTCTGAAGATGAAGCTAATATGGCTATTACAAGATGTGGTATCACTCCTTCCAAAAGTATTGCCTTGATTTTCATTTTTATTTGGAAAAGATGCCTTAATATAACAGACCACTTTTCTTCCAAAATGAAAATGTGGTCCAAACTCATGGACATGTGTGGACGACCATTTCAAGTTTGATATTCATCTTAAGTTTGTGGGTTCTAAGCATTTGTGTGCACCACATAGGAAAAGTGACTGCATTCATAACTTGCCAAGTAATAACAAAGCACCTCTTCTTTCTCTGCTTCCAAAGGCCATATTTGAGGCATTCCCTCGTTACGAGAAGCGTTGGCCTTATTGGTACTGAAGAACACAGTTCAACTGCTTGCGAACAAGTGTTTCAAGTGCTAAGTTGGCAGAATGGTTCATGTGTGATCTTTCCACTGCAGGCAATCCACCGCCTCGAAGTGTTCAAAAATATGACATCAATTAGTGCAAAAAGGAGAGTATTGTCTTTGTTGGAATGAACAAGGTCGCTCCATTGGAGCCTCAAGAGATTGAATATCTACTCGCTTTCTCAAAGGACCACACAAGGGACGACAACTCATTCCTATAGATATCGTTCCTTTTCACTTGTTGGTATATTGATTGAAGTATCCCCTTGGGTACTGGTAGTTCATGTCACAAGAATAGCAGGATGTCAAAAATGTGATCGGTGTTGGAATATTATGACACAACACATAGGGATGTGATGGTCGACCATTATTTTTTTCCTTGGAAGCCGTTCACACTAGGCATCGAGGAACTGGAAATGTTATCAACATTTACTTGGCAGTTATTTTACTGACCTCGTCTTAGAAATATGAAATGCGGGTAGCTTGGTTGTTATTAAGAAGTATTATATAGCAAGTGGTCTCTAGTCTTTGTTTCCTTATACTTTTGTGCAGGATTTAGTACGAGAGATGCCAGAGATTGACGAAAAGATCAACGGATTGGTAGATAATTGCTTGTTTGAAGGTGAAGCTAATATTGCTATTACAAGATGTGGTATCACTCCTGCAAAAATTGTTGCCATGATGTTCATCTTTCTGTGGAACATGCACCTTAAGATAATGGACCACCATTTTTCTACTATGAAAATTATGCCCAATCTCCTAGGTGTGTATGGACGATCAGTTCAAGATCCCAGTATAACGTTCAACCCGAGATTGTGGTTTCTAAGCATTTGTGTGCGGCAGTAAGGAAAAGAGGCTACATCCAAAGTTTGCCAACTAAGACCAGAGCAACTCTTCTTCCTCTGTACCACAGGGCATATTTGGGGAATTCCCTCATTACAAGAAGCGATGGCCTTTTTGGGACTAAATAATGCACATCAACTCTTTGCGAATAAGTGTCGCAAGGGTAAAGGTAATAGAACAGTTAAGGTGTGATAATCCACCACATCTAATCCACTACCTGCAAGTGTTCAAAAATAAGTCATCAATCCATGCAAACACGAGAATCATTTCTGTGTTGCGAACAACAAAGTCGCTCGATTGGAGCTCCAAGAGATGGAAAATCTGCTCGAGTACCCAAATGACCACACAGGTGGACGACAAATCATTCCAAGTTGATATAGTTTCTTACAACTTGTTGATATATTAGTTTAACTATCCCCTTGGGTACTTGTAGTTCAAGCCACAAGAATAGTAGTATTTCCAAAATGTCATTGAATCCTAATATTATTACACTAAGCATAGGGACGTGAGGCCGGGCCAATATGGTCTGAGCAGAAGCCATTCAAACTGGGCATAGAGGAACTAGATGTGGTACTAACATTTACTTGGAAGTTATTCTCAATAACTTGTTGTAAAGAGCTGAAATGTCAGTTAATTAGTTGGCATTAAGAAGTCATTCATGTAAAGTAAATGTTCCCTAATATTATATATTGTTGTAGTTTTGTATGAGAGATGTCAGAGAAGGACGAGAAGATCAACGCATTAGTAGATAATGGGATTTTCTGAAGATGAAGCTAATATGGCTATTACAAGATGTGGTATCAGTCCTTCCAAAAGTATTGCCTTGATTTTCATTTTTCATTGGAAAATACACCTTAATCTAATGGACCACTTTTCTTCGAGAACGAAAATGTGGCCCAAGATCGTGGGAATGTCTGGACGACCATTTCAAGATTGACATTCAACTTAACTTTGTGGGTTCAAAGCATTTGTGTGCACCACATAGGAAAAGTGACTCCATTCATAACTTGCCAAGTAATCACAAAGCACCTCTTCTTTCTCTGCTTCCAAGGGCCATATTTGAGGCATTCCCTCGTTGTGAGAAGCATTGGCCTTATTGGTACTCAAGAACACAGTTCAACTGCTTGCGAACAAGTGTGGCAAGTGCTAAGTTGGCAAAATGGTTCATGTGGGATCTTTCCAACAAAGGCAATCCATCACCTCGAAGTGTTAAAAAATATGACATCAATCAGTGCCAAAAGGAAAGTATTGTCGATGTAGGAATGTACAAGGTCGCTCTATTGGAGCCTTGAGAGATTGAATATCTACTCTCTTTCTCAAAGGACCACGCAAGGGGACGACAAATCATTCCAATAGATATAGTTACTTACCACTTGCCGGTATATTGATTGAATTGTCCCCTTGGCTATTGATACTTCATGTCACAAGAATAGCAGGATGTCAAAAATGTGATTGGCATTGGAATATTATGAGACGACACATAGGGATGTGATGGTTGACCATTATTTTTTTCACAGAAGCGATTCACACTAGGCATCGAGTAACTGGAAGTCTTATCAAAATTTACTTGGGAGTTATTTTAATGACTCTGTCTTAAAAATATCAAATGTGGGTCACCTGGTTGGTATTAGGAAGTCTGATATAGCAAGTGGTTTCTAGTCTTACTTTCGTTATAATTTTGTGCAAGATTTAGTACGAGAGATGTCAGAGATTGAAGAGAAGATCAACTCATTGGTAGATAATCGGCTATTTGAAGGTGAAGCTAATATTGCTATTACAAGATGTGGTATCACTCCTGCAAAAAATGTGGCCATGATGTTCATCTTTCTGTGTAACATGCACCTTAATATAATCGACCACCATTTTTCTACTATGAAAATTATGCCCAACCTCCTAGGCATGTGTGGACGATCATTTCAAGATCTTTGTATAACATTCAACCTGAGCATGTAAGGAAAAGAGGCTACATCCAAATTTTGGCAACTGATACCAGAGCAACTCTTCTTCATCTTTGTAACACACCAAAAAAATTAATTTTTATTTGACAAATATTTTATTTCTTTAAGATGGAATCTTTAAAACTTTTTTAGTATTCCCCCTTCAACTCAAAGGATGAAAATTTTCATATAAAAACTCTTGACCAAATTTGGTTCTGGCCTCCAAAAATTTCTGTTGGAGTTTCTCCTCTACAAAATTTTACTTTGGCTTATTCTAAAATTTTCGTGACAATATTTTTGGAGTTTTTTTCTACAAATCTTCCTTTTGTGATCTTGACTTGCTCTATATGTCTTAACATCCTCTTTAATATTTACTCTCTGACCCCAGGATTTCAACCCATGTTTTCTCAAGCGACTAACCTGGATTTTTTATTATTAATAAAGCCCAAAGTCTATTTCTCCCTTTTATTTAGAGGTCTCAATATTTACAAAGGAAGTACCAGATTCCTTTTGAGTTTGACCTGAAATAAATTGAAACTAGTACTCCTTAGTACCCACAACTCAATTGTTCAGAAACCTTCTGGTCCACAGTTCAAAAGTTTCAAACCACATTCAAAATAAATTTGGACCAGGAACCTATTTCTTGCTGGTTACCTCTTCTCCCTTGCTTCAAAAATTCTGAGAAAAATCAGGGAGCCTCTAGAATCCCTCCAAGTTTCAACCTAAAATAAATTGATTTGAGCCCTCTGGCAATCGGTCGAACACCTGGCGGGCACTGCTGGTGTTGAAATTAAGAAAGTTCACACATTTTCAAAGAAGGTTCGTCAATCTCAGGAGTAGTAGCAGTGGCGCCTTGTGCATTGTGCCCAGCTCTTATCCAAGGCGCCGCATGGTCACTTGGACGCTTGTGGCCATCGGTGGTGAGCTGGCTCACCGGCCCCGACCCGTCCCGCGGAGGGCAGTTCCCTGCCGTCGCCCTTAGCCACTGCTGCAGAACGTGAAAGCACATTTGCTCCCTTGTTAGTTTTGGTAATTAATAACAACATATATGTCATTGAACTAATGTTTCCACTAAGCATGTTTCAGGAAAATTTCAATGATGGGTTGGCAAAAGGATTATGGAATACCCCAAGATGCAAGGAAATAGATTGGCAAAGATTGAAGGGAAATCACTTTACCCCAAAAGGACTCTACATTTTACCTTTTGTGAGAAATCACTTAGAGTCCATAGGAAAGCCAATACTATTAAAAGGGGGTAAGGTTTTGTTGGTAAACAAAATGCTCATATGTGCACAAATGATAGTCACCACATACACCCACAAGCTCTTCCACAAAAGTATGTCCAAAGCCAAATATTCAAAATCGGTGCAACCAACACTTTCCACTTAGTGCCACCGATTCTCAGCCTCAGATAGACTCAGCCAAACCCTAGCATCTCGGTGCAACCGATTCCATTTCGGTGCCACCAAGTTTGGATTGCCAACTTCCTGTTACGCAAGTTCACAAAATCGATCCCACCAAGTTTTGTGAATCGGCGTCATTGAGTTTGGCAATCTGACCGTTGGTCACCTTATCGGTGCAACCGATTTGTATGTATCGGTCTCACCGAGATTCAAAAATTGCTACCTTTGAGGCAACTCGGTACCACCAAGATTTACACATCAGTGTCACCGAGTCTGACTTATTAGGTGTAACCGTTGGGTTTTTGGAGATGTCTATATATACCCCTCCACCACCTGTCTCTCGCAAGAGAAACACTCGAAACATTTCCCCACTCATACCTACTGATGTTCTGAGAGAGAGCCACCTACTCATGTGTTGAGATCATGCCATTCCATTCCAACCATATGAATCTTGATCTCTAGCCTCCCAAGTTTCTTTCCACCCAATCAGCCTCTTCCGCCATAACCAAATCTATGAGAGAGTGATTGTGTGTTGAGGAGTCTATCATCTTGAAGCACAAGAGCAAGGGTTTCATCAACATTATCGAGCCTATTACCTTTTGGAGGGTGGTTCATTCTAGATTTTTTAGGTGTTGCTTGGTATCCTCCTACTTCATGTTGTGGCATGAACCAAGAAGTTTTTAAGGGAAAGGAGATTGCCTACTTCGTGAAGATCTACCTCGAGTTAGGCTAGTCCTCCATGGACGTAGGCCATCATGGTATAGTCAAGGTTGCTTCCTCGTGGAACCCTCCATGGGTATAGCCCTCCGTGGACTCTCGCGACCGTTACCCCTCGTGGGTTGAAGACTCCATAAACATGGATGTATGATAGCACCACCTATCAGAACAACGGGAAAAATCATCATGTCACCAATTGCGTTTGATCTTCCTACCCTTCCTTTACTTACATGCTTGTCTTTACTTTCCGCTGCAATTCTCGTAAACATGCATGTGTAGGGTATACTTGACATACTATGAATGCTAAAATCTGCCAAGATTTAAAATTGGGAAAAGTAGATTTTTATTTGGTCTAGTAGTCTAACCACCCTGCTCTAGCACTACTTTCGATCCTACAAGTGGTATCAGAGATTTGGTCTCCATTGCATTGGTCTCACAACCTAGGAGAGTATGGTGTCTAGTGAGGGAAATTATCACCATAGAGGTCCATACTTTGATGGTACAAATTTTGCTAGTTGGAAGCACAAAATGAAAATGCATTTGCTTTGTCATAACCTGCCGTTTGGGCTGTTGTTTGTGTCGGATTGCAAGGTGAATTCTTTGCGGATGGAAGGGAACCGGATCGCAAAGCGACTGTAGATGAATTGAAGATGGTGCAACTCAATGCTCAAGCATGTGACATTCTCTTCAACTGCCTATGCCTCGAAGAATTCAACAAAATCAGCCGTCTTGAGAATGCAAAAGAGATTTGGGATACTTTGGTTGATATGCATGAAGGTACAGAATCATTGAGAGAATCCAAGTTGGATGTTCTTCAAAGTCATCTTGACAAGTTCAAGATGAAGGATGGTGAAGGAGTTGCTGAGATGTACTCTAGGCTAGCTCTCATAACCAATGAGATTGGAAGGATTTTTGCTCATGAGATGACACTTAAGGACAAGGAAGAGCTTCACCACAAGTCTAGTGGTGCTTACAAAGCCACAAGTGATGCTCCTGCTACCTCGAGCGACAACCTTGTCACAAATGAAGAGATAAGCCTCATGGTAAAGAAATTCAATAGGTTCTACAAGAATAGAAGCAAAGATTAAAGCTCAAACTCAAGATACAAAGAGAACGGTTCATCAAGTCGTGACCGAAACTGCTACAATTGTGGGAAGCTCGGACACTACTCCAATGAGTGCACGGATCCTTAAAAAGGAAAGAAGAATCACCAAGAAGACGAAGCTCAAGAGAAGAGTCACCTCGAAGAGAGAGAAGGAGTAGGGATGATTGTTATGAACGAGGACCCTCAAGGAGAAGTAGGGACTCAAAGAAGAAGGACAAGTACACAAATAGCTACTCAAGAAGAAAACATCAAGTTCATGTTGGTGAATGGATTTCCGGCTTCGAATCCGACAACCACTCCGAGAGAAGCTATCACTCCAACTCCGATTATAGTCAAGATGAAGGTGTTGCCATACTTGTACTACTGACAACCGACTCCTACGAGATATTTGATTCACCAAATGAAGGGAGTGGACGTTGCTTCATGGCTAAAGGCCCCAAGGTGTCACACCCCGAGTATCTTGATCTCAATAGTGACGAAGATGACTTGTTAGTTGAACATGACTTGCTATTTGACAAATCTAATGCTAGTCAAAATGAACCTGCTAGTAATCACTCTAGTCTAGATAAGTCGTGCGATGATGATAAGTTGGAAATAGAACGACTAACTCAAGAACTAAACACTCTTAAGTTAGCTCACGAGTCTACTCTAGAAGATAATAGGAGCTTGAAAGGACACATGAGAAGCTCCGCTTCGAGAAGCTCAATTTAGAGCAAGAGCGTGAGTTCCTTAAAGCTATCAATCATGATCTTTGAAAGAAGATTTCCTATTATCTAGCCAAGCAACTTCTCTAGTCTAAATTCATGCCACAAGGTAAGTCTAAGCAATCTATTAACAAAGGAAAGAAAGGTTCTTCAACTAATAGCAATAAAAATGATAAATCCAATGATATTGCTTCTAGTACTTCTGTTGATCCCACTAACTCTTCTCTTAGCCAAATTACACTTGAGCAAGAAAATGAACTTTTGAAAGGGATTATAGAGAAAGGTATCTACAAGAGTCTTGAAGGATGCAAACAATTTGAGGAGATTGTATGCAAGAATGGAGGATATCGGAAGAATCATGGTGTTGGCCACTTTAACGCTAATGGAGTCGAATGGTAAGAAGGTCAATACCCCAATCCCAAGTTTGTTCCTGAAAGGGAGAAGTATGAAAATACTCTACCCTAGGGAACAAAAGCTCAAGATGACCTTCTACCACAAGACCCCAAGCTCAAGGAAGAACAAGCTTCAAGAGGACATTGATTCATATGAAGATGGATCCCGAGCTTTGGTGAAGTGGGCTCCCAAGGCTGCTACAAGCTCAACTTCTACAAGTGCTACTTCAACACCAAGGATCCCCATCAACTTGACGTGGGTTCCCAAGAAGAAGAACTAGAGAAGTTCTTGACGGGTGACTCCGGCAATGAAATTCCATCATATTAATTATTGGCAGGAACTAGTTTCAATCAACATCAACATCATGCAATCGTTCAAGGAGTCACACATTCCCTCAAAGGTAAGCAAGGGACAAGGTATTCAACAAATCAATGGACATCATCATATATGCTTTGCACTCCATGTCCATAGATATCCTTGTATTTGTCTCTTGTGTGTTGGGACTAACCCGTGTAGGTGAGAAGAGTAATGAAACAACAATGATGCTCCCAACTCTTGGTGATCTAAATCAACTTTGAGCATCCACCACTACTTCACCTACATGAAGTCTTCATCGACAAAACCCAAGGTTAGTTTATCCCACCTATGGGGGGTGTCACATCAAGGGGGAGATTTACTCTAAGACTTGAGTCAAAGCATCTCATAGTATGTGACAACATTAAATGCTTTATGTAAAAGTGGTAACCCCGCTTGTGCTTAAACGATGAGTATGACCTATGATGAAGTATTCTTACTTGGCTCCTAAGTCAATATACTCATATATAGATGTCTCCGTCATTGCCAATGTGCTTGATAGATACTAATGTGTTTGTGCATGTTTGCCATGTTTTCATTTGACATCTTATTGTGTGAGCATGTTGGTCTGCATTTATTTACTCATTCAAGGATATCCAATTGTTGCTATTTGGTTTTTAATTTTTCATTTGCCAATTGGATATACAAGAATGCCTAGGACCACTCCTATAGCTATCTATGCTTTCTCACCTCATATTCTATTCATGCTGCATCACAAAATTTGAACAGGTAATTTTCGATCGCTCTGTGTGAGGAGCACTCAAAGTTCCGCATCGACAAAGGACTGACTACCAAAACCTCCCAAGTCCAACTTGGTGGAACCAACTCAAAATTCTCGGTCTCACCGAATGCCTAGGGTCAATCTGGTTTCTTTTCAATCTTGGTACTATCGATTGCATATTCTATGTTACATCAAGTTTCCCTGTTAGCTGACAGTTGAGAAACTCGGTCACACCAAAACTTTAGAATCGGTGTCACCAACATTGATGGGTATATATGCATGTGTTCCATCATGGTATAGTCAAGGTTGCTTCTTCATGGAACCCTCCATGGGTAGAGCCCTCCCTGGACTCCAGCGACTGTTACCCTTCGTGGGTTGAAGACTCCATAAATGTGGATGTACGATAGCACCACCTATCGGAACAACGGCAAAAATCATTGTGTCAGCAATTGTGTTTGATCTTCCTACGCTTACTTTACTTACATGCTTGTCTTTACTTTCCGCTGCAATACTCATGGACATGCATGTGTAGGGTGTACTTGACATACTATGAATGCTAAAATCTGCCAAGACTTAAAATTGGGAAAAGGTAGATTTTTATTTGGTCAAGTAGTCTAATCACCCCCTCTAGCACTACTTTCGATCCAACAAAACGCCGTAGAGAAGTGCCACCCAAGCCACTAGGATCCTCCGCGTGGCCGTCCCCCACCTGTGTGCGCGCTACAGAGCCATTGGCGTGGCCTGGGTAGTGCAGAGCACGCTCTCTGCACCCGCCACGGATGTAAGCCGCCGTTTCGTCGAGTTGTCAGTCCCCTACATAAGCATCAACATTTAGTGCGAAAATGGTTTCCCCGTGAGCTTAGTAACTTGCCCCACAGCCGTAACCCCCTGCCAAGCATGTCGTTCGCTGTAATCAGCACCAGAGATCACTCCGTCATGACAACGGCCTCGGATTGCCTATAAATAGGAGCCCCCAAGCTTCATCACAGACCAGTACCTCTCCACTGCTCCACCTTGCTGTGTCACGCTCATCAGAGGACCTCGGGGAGGTATTCTTCCCCGACTTCGGCCGCCTCGATCTGCATCGAGCCTCGGTGAGATTCCCCCTGGTGAGTGTGCTTCCGTGCCCCTAGTCTTGTCAGTAGTCCTCTAGTGCACCCATGGCCCTAACCCCCGCTCCAATTTGATGCTAGATACTCCGTGCGGTGAGATCCATCATCACCCGCCGCCGCCGTCCGCCAGAGTCAAAGCTGCCGTTGACATGGTGCTCTTTGACGACCCCTTCCCCCTCCCATAGACGCGGAATAGTGCAGTGAGTGCGTCCATGCCCTTAGCTTACCTTGCCTCAATGTGGATTGTCGGCGGCGACCTCCGTGGGCTTATGTCGCCGGTGGCATTTTCCAACCTGACGAGAGCTGGGACCCCCTCATCAGGGTTCTATTCTTTTTGAACTATTTTTCTGAAAGCGTATTCCTGTAAAATACGTTTCCTCTTCTGGCTCGCGTATCTTCTCCAAAGTGTTTTCTGTATTCTCTATCTACCCCCTGGAAAACTTTCTGGTTGTCACAAATAGGTCCCTGGGCTTATTTCCTTTATATCTTTTAAATGGAAAATGATTTGGAGTTGATTATTTTTCTATCACCCTTATTTTTCAGTCTAGTTTTTTATAGTATTTACTCGAAAATATTTTTAGATAATTTTATGCATGCATGGTATTTACGTTAGTATTTGAAATATTTGTGTGACGTAGATACCAAAGGAGGAGACGTTGTTGTAAGCTTTGCCAAGCTAGACTCCGACTACATTGATCCAGGCAAGCATGTTTGAACCTTTGATATGAAGATTGTCTTCATGTTTGCTTAATGGGTTATGGCATGTTTATATGACCATATGATGAATGTTATATTTCATGCATGATGAGTTACAAGTGAGCTAAAAACTTGATGTGATCATAAATGATGGAACAACCTAGTCATGAGGTGACATGATAGGTTGTATGCTTGAATTGTTGGAGCATGCCAATATTATAAAGGAACTTATTTAACTCTAGTGTTGACATAGATTGAGTCTTGTCCCTGTTCGCCTTATTTTCTTGCTGCCACATGTTTTCTGCAAAGAATACGGTTTAGTAAGCAAACCTATTTCCATTTTCACACCAAATAGAGGGGCCGTGATGTGGGTTCCATGGCCCTGGATTAAAGCCCGCCATCCGGCCAGCGGACATGGGTGTTTCCGGCTAGGGCCAAGAGTGGGGCACCCCTTAGTAGCAAACAGTATAAATTCGACCACATGCTATTCGAGGTAGTAACCTCCCTGTCTTAGAAGTTTTCTTGAGCATTGCCTTGGGTGATATCAGGCATCGTAATGTAAAATGGGTGTGTACTGGTTAGTTGTGTTTTCATCTAAAATACCATAGACGGAACTAGTCAGTCATGACTACTGAAATTCGTTGACTCTGGGTACAACCTCTGCAGAGTCAAAACTATTCAAATAGCCGTGTCCATGGTTGACGGGGTTATTACCCCTAGGTAGGCCAAAGCAACGGGGTCTTCCTCCTTTCTCTTCGAAGAAAAACTACGCGGCTGGCTGGCCGTGGCCGGCTGGAGGGCGTCTAGCCCAAGTCAGTGCCGGCTAGCACCCTGGACGATTGGAAGACGAGCCGGCTAGGCCCTCGGCCGGCTGGGCATGGCCGGCTACCTCTGGGCCGGCTCTTCCATTGACCTTGGGACGTCCCATCCCTCTGCGACGTCCCGTCCCTCTGCACGTGGGTATGACGACGCGACATGACCGGCGTGACGGGCGGCCCTGCGGCTACAGTGGCCGCTGACGCACCACGGCGCGTGGCTACAGTCCAACTGTCCCAGTCCCTGACCTTGGGGAGCGCGACCGAGAGTGGGAACAATGCCGGCACGCCCCTCACCACTCGATTACCTGCCTCGACGTGGTTACAGTGCAGCCGGCTGTACCGACGACTTCAGCCGGTTGGCGCTAGACGACGCCCACCCGGTAGCCTATGCCGCGGCAGCTGGGCGAGGGCCAATCATCGGGCTGGCTGCTGGGCCCCAGCAGGATATGGGACCGCTCGGCCGGTGGCCCCTACATGCGACGAGACGGCATGAATGGCGGGACCCTACGGCCGGCCGAAGAGACTACCAGCCGGGTCCCCCCCCCTTTGTACTTAGAACATATTGTAAGAGCCAGGGGGTTGGCCTATAAAACCCCCCAAACCCCCCATGCAATGGGGACGGACAAACACACGCACACACGAACGATCATCTCCACATACAACCCCTTCTAGTAGTGGAGGAAGAGGAGCCAGCTGCCCCTTCTTCCTTCTCTAGACACAGCTACAAGACCACCATTGTATCTATACCCATCCATCTAAGTAAACCAAGCAGGACTAGGGGTATTACCTCCCTCGGAGGGCCCTGAACCTAGGTACATCATGTGTCATCACCGCTTGTGACCAATCTCGCACCCAGAGCCCATCGGCATCCTTCGGCCCCAACCACCTACGATAAGCCACCCTATGGCATCTGTCGTGAGAAAACGACGAAAATGGTCAAGGACGTTGGTTAATGGGTCAAGTGTCGGTCTCAGTGGCAGTCCCTGGAGTAGAAAAATGTTAAATGACGAAATTTATCTTGGTTGAGTATTATGGACTAACCTGATTATTGTTTTGATATACCGAGTACTCCTTGAGAAGGTGTGACCTCATGGATACTCGTATTTGATTGATGTAATACAAGCCCTTTATGTGATGTCGCTAAGACGTCCGACTCTGGCATTTCCTTTTATATACTTTCAGCACAAGCCCTTTATGTGATGTCGCTAAGACGTCCGACTGTGGCATTTCCTGTTATTTACTTTCAGCACAAGCCCTTTATGTGATGTCGCCAAGACGTCCGTATGTGGCATTTCTTGTTATTTATTTTCAGCACAAGCACTTTATGTGATGTCGCTAAGACGTCTGACTGTGGCATTTCCTGTTATTTGTTTTTAGTACAAGCCCTTTATATGATGTCACCTAGACGTCCGACTGTGGCACGTACTATTCTTTATTTTATGATCCCTTTATGTGGTGTCGCCTCGACGCCCGACTAAGGCATGTTTATTTATTGTTACCTCTCGAGGCGTCGCGTCAAACACCCGATTGGCTTTATTTTTGTTGTATTTGGGATTTCGGGAGGAATACCGCCCGACTTCCTTTTATATATTTTGATGTGCTAATTTATTACTTGTGTGTGCAATATTAACCTACTTGTGTGCATCATGTTGCATTTGTTATATCTTATGTCCAATCTGTCTTGCAAGTACATTCAAAGTACTCACCTGGCTTGTTGATTTGGCCAGATGTTGACGACACTACTAGAAAAAAGGCTGCTAGTGGCGCACCTGTTTTGCCTACTAATGGCGCACTACAGGTGCGCCACTAGCATCACACCATTAGAATTTTTTACTAATGGTGCGCCATTAGTATAGCTCACGGTGCCATTACTATCCGACTTAGTAATGGCGCACCACAAAAGGTCACCCATCCTCACACTACTCCAGCCCGAGCACGCTTAACTTCTCAGTTCTATCCAACCCCAACACCAGCTCACTTAACAGGCATTTGTTGATATATCTATCATATCAATCCTATTAAACCTTGTTGATGTCTGGGACTTTGTTCATGTTCATTAGTGTTCGTGAGTGTGATGAAATTTTGAAAAAATATTTCAAACTTCCCGGTCATATTACGTATCATATTTTGAACATTTTTTCCAAAAAAAAATGAAAACAATTTTTTTTCTGTTAAATTTCCCCTCTAGATCTTAAAAGCCCCGTATCTTTTTTTCTGTTAGGTTTTTGGGGATTCTAAAAATCTTCAACAAGGTTCCCCCGGTTGAATTCGGATGTAACTTTTCGAGTAGATAATTTTTCATATAAAAAACTTTTTAATCCGAGTTCGTATGCAAAAGTTATGCCCATTTTACTAAATTCCAGAGAGATTTTGCAAATAAAGTCGAAATTCATATTTGTAAATTTGCCATACAACTAGACCACATATCACCTGGGAAACTTATTTTCTTTTATTTTTTTTGACATTTTCATCATTTTCTTTTATTTTTTTAAACTGAAAAGGTGGTCCACGGGGGGGGGGGGGGAATTTGTGGACCAGTGCAAAACTACTAATGGCGCACCACCTAACTGGTGCGCCATTAGTAACCCTGGTTACTAATGGCGCACCACTTAGGTGGCGTGCCATTAGTAGTTTTTGCAAAAAAATAGTTTAGCATAAGTATCACAGGTTACTAATGGCACACCACCTACAAATGCGCCATTAGTAACCCTGGTTACTAATGGCGCACCAGCTGGAGGTGTGCCATTAGTATTTTTTGCAAAAAAAATAGTAGTGGCGCACTGGGCTTGTCGTGCGCCATTAGTAGTTTAACTACTAATGGCGCACTCTGACCTGGTGCACCATTAGTACTTTTGAAAAAATAACAAAAAAAGTGTGTTAGTAGTGGCGCACCAGGTGTGTGGTGCGCCATTAGTGCCCATCACACTAATGGCGCACCAGCACCTGGTGCGCCACTGATATATAGTAGTGGCGCACCACTTGTCTGGTGCGCCATTAGTGTCTCTATTATCTATAGCCCTTTTCCTAGTAGTGCGAAGGCGATCTTATGGATGAAGAGTACGATAGCGACTCCAACGCCTAGAGGAGTCCCAGTCACTCCCTTGCGATCCTGGAGTCAACCATGTGTATTATAACCTCTTCCTCTACCTAAATAAAATCGTCAAGCCTCACTCTGAAGCCTGTCGAGCTGTAAGATATTATAGCCAATGTCACCCGCTTAACTGTGACATACCACCACCCACTATATTTTGCTAGTCGGTAGTACTACAACCATTTCCATTGTGTCATATCCGCCCTTATGCTCAATATTGGCGTGTTTGTCATAAATTGTTGAGCAGCCTTAGCTCAACCCTATATAATATTAAGTTCTATTGGATTTCTGTATCAAGGATTTGTATAGCAGTGCGAATGGTTTTCTGAGCTGGTCTGACTGAAGGGGCGATTTTTCAATAATTATTTTATTGAAAAACCGGTCCAGACAACCTTGATATCAGAGCCAGGCTGACTGTAGGAAGCCACTAGGTGCGATCGCTAATCAATTATTAGTGTAGTAATATTATTTTAGCACTATGCAAATTGTAGCAATTTTTCTTTTAGTCATCATAAATTTATAATATGACTATCTGGAATTTTTGTCTACTTTTGTAGATGGCCGGCGGCGACTGTGAGTCACAGGTGTTCGCTAATGTACCCGAGGGGTTTTCCAAGCTCCTCGTCTCCATCGCCAAGATCATGATTGGGCCATCGACTCATCCGGAGTTCACACTCTACTAGCACAAGCTCAGCGACAGTGTGACTATGCACCAGGCCTTGGTGCAGTTCAAGCAAGGGCGTGCTTAATCGCACTGCTTTCGATTTGTTGGGAGAGCCATGCCTACTGAGAGGCATGCCATGTAGATAGCTTCCTGTGAGGCAATTGCCCGTCTTCGGGATGTTCTTCCTTCCATGAAGGCTTGTCGCTACCGCTACTGTCGGTGCACTAGAGTTTTTGGGCCGCCTAGTGCCCCTTTACTCGTGCATGGGCAGTAGTAGCCGCCCCAGCGGTAGGGCCTAGTGAAGATTTATCAAACACCGGCACAGAAGACCCAAGACTACCGGCAAGACCTTGCCGGGAGGGCTGTAGAGCCCCTAGGCAAAGTGACGCCCCAGGCAAGGCAAGGTCCCGGCAAGGCAAGGCAAGGTCCCGGCAAGGCAAGGCCCCGGCAAGGACAGCCAGTGCACAGGCCAGGTGTCGATTCACCTGGACGCATGTCGCGGTGTCAACGTTGGAGGGAGCTAAGCGGTGCCGACGGTACGGACCCCGTCCCATCCCACTATGGGCTGAGGTGCCTGAGGGTGCATTAAATGCTCTTGTCCTACTCCGCCAGAGTTAGGTACGGTAGCACTGTAGCAGCACTGTGCATCCCGTGTGCACACTGTACACTACTGTTGGGATTCCCTTAAGTATAAAAGGAGGCCCAGGGCGTTACAGAGGGGGACTTTTGGACTTGTTTTTGATAGTTGGGTAGTTAGACAACCAGAGAGCCCGACGGTTAGACAACTGGAGGTTTCCCAGCTCACGTAGTAGTCGTTCATGGTGCTCCTGTAGCGGGAACCCTAGAACATGATCAATACAACCAAGTAGGAGTAGGGTTCTCTGCATCCGTGCGACATGAACCTGGGTAAAAACTCCCCGTTCGTGTCTTACCAGACCGGCTCTTTGTGCCAGCTCGCCCCCTGCCGAATTGAAAGGGGTCCCCGCAATCCCATAGGTGTTCATTCCCCACGACATCTTTGGCACGCCAGGTAGGGGGCGTGAGTGGTGCGAACCGGTTCTAGTGATCCACGCCCTATCTTCATCATCGCCATGGCCCCCAAGAAGAAGGGCATGACAGCAGTTGGCCCATCCACGTCTGTTGTCCGTGTATCTGCGCGGATGGGAGAAGGATAGACGCGGGTGGAGGAGGAGGAGGCAGAGGTTCCAAACTTCTGCGACGCTCCGGTGACCAAGGCCAAGCAGGTGGCGATGCTCGCCGTGGAGACGCTCATGGCGGCGGTGGGGACCCCTACGCCCCTGGGTCTCAGGACGAAGCGGTACCGCATGCAGGTGGTATGGCGAACTCCGGGGGCGGAAGAGTATCTTTTAGGGCACCCACATTGGTGCCTACGTGGCGACCTTCTCGGGATGCACGTGGAGAGCCTTTCCACGCCACCCGCAGTTCGCAGCATCCCCACGGAAAAGGTCCTGCGCATCATTCCCAATATGCGTGGGACCAGCATGCAAGCGGGAGTGGCATGACGACGCGGGACCGTGGCTGTGCTCCTTCTAACATGGTTAGGAGTCAAACCACCTTGCGTTCCTCACGCCGCTCGATGCCATCCATAGTTGAGGACGCTATGGCGTGAGCACAACTACTCCTCAACTTCCCTCCTGCTGCAGAGAAGCTCAACGAATGGAGAGCCACCATTCAGAGCCTCCTCAGCCTCACAGATAAGCTTCGGCAACCTCGACGCAACCTCAACCAGTCGAGAAGTTCCCGGAGTCGGCGCAACCTCGACGCACTCTCCTCCACGACAGCATCGTCGCGCGCCGACCCGACGGATCGATGCCTACGACAGTTACTCAACAGCGTTGTCTGACCCACGGACGTGCCGTGATCAGCGTCATGTTCTTCGGGAACGTGGCAACAAGGACGCTCGAACCACGATCGAGCGGCGGCGGCAAGCGCGCCTCCAGTCAGACAGGCGCGCGGAGCCCACTATAGACAAGTCCGTGCCGGGGTCCCCTGTCGCCTGCCTTACGAGGCGGGTTGTCCAGTGTTTACTCATGAGCTGCGGCAAGTCCAGTGGACCAACTTTCGCACGTTCAAACCAAAAGTCTTGGAGAAATATTATCAAGACCCATCCGTCAGAGTTCATGAGCATCTACACCATTGCGGTGCAGGCTTCCGGGGGCCACGATGACCAGATATTGGCCAACTACTTCCCGTTGGTGCTTAAGCCCAACATCAGGTCATGGCTGATGCACTTGCTGGAGGGGTCCGTTGCTTCCTAGGTGGACCTGTGTCACGAGTTCGTTGGCGCCTTTATCGGAGGTCATCAAGCTCCTGGCCAGGAGATCGATCTGCACATCATCCCCCAGAAGGAAGGCGAAACTCTGCGCAAGTACATCGAGAGGTTGACCCACGTGCACCACAACATCCAATACGTTCACCCTACCGATATTATCAGCTTGTTCCATCAGAACGTGCGCAACCACAGGATGCGGGAAGAGCTGGCGATGAACAGAGTCAGGGTGGTCGCCGAGCTTTATTCTTTGGCAGACAAGTGCACTCGGGCTGAAGAAGGGAGAAGACTCCCCGGCGAAGATGTCGGCGCAGAGGTCGACTCTAAAGATGAGGATACTATTGTCTCGGTAAAGAAGAACTGGCGACAAAACAAGAAGCGCAAGGGCAAGACCATGCTTGTCGTCGAGGCATCCGACAACCTCAGCGCCACCAAGAAAGGCAAGGTCGACGACCCCAGCAATGATGTTGTCGGGTGCGCCTCCTGCCACGTCCTGGCGGCCGCCGGCAAGCCAGAAGAATGCGGCAAGCAGTATTGCAAGATCCATCGCACCAAAGGTCACGACCTCCAAGACTGCTAACAAGTTGAGCATCTTGCCAAGAAGCAGAGGGCCGAATACGAAAGGCGTGACAAGGATAAGGGTCAGGATGGTGCTGAGGGGTCCGGCAAGAAGCGTGTTGGCCGAGGAGGATGCCGCGGCAAGCCCAAGCAACAGAAGGATCATACTGCGACAAGCAAGAAGGAGATGATGATGATGTCGAAGAGGACGACGAGTCCAGTGAGCATGAGTTTCAGAAGGCTACGGAGGCGATGTGCACAAAGGAGGAGCCTCATCGCATTCCTCTCACTGCCAACTTAAACAGTGGTTGCGCGAGGTTAATGTGGTAGAGCCCTCTATTGGCACACAGAAACCTCTAAAATGGTCCAACACTCCTATTATCTTCGATGTCGAGGATCACCCAGATCGCATAACTGCGGTCGGGTGCCTGCCGTTGTTGGTCTCACGAACAATCCGCAATCTCAAGGTGACGAAGATGTTAGTCGACAGTGGGGCCAGCCTGAACATCATCTCGCCCGATGTCATTCAGAAGTTGTAGATTCCTGACGACGATCTCGAGCCGACAGGCGCTTTTCAAGAGGTCAACTCGGGAAGGACTCAGCAGAAAGGCAAGGTCACGCTGTCGGTGACATTTGGTAGCGACATCAACTTCAAAGCGGAGAAGATCATCTTTGACATTGCTGAGATCTCGCTGCCATACAACGGCATTCTATGTCGTCCAGCACTGGCCAAGTTCATGGCGGCCAGTCATTTCGCTTATAACATGCTGAAGATGCCCAGATCAATGAGCGTCATTACCATCCACTCCGACAAGAAGAGCGCGCTCATCTGCGCCGACAAACTCTACCGGGGCGCAGTCGCAGCACCTGCCACTAAGGCACTTGCTCCTGCCGCTGAAGCTCCTGGGGGCAAGAAGACCGGCAAGGCCTCTGGCGCACAATATGGCAAGCGCACCTCTTCGGGGTGTTGCGCTACTGTTGATGATGTGCCAGAGAGATCCACCGGCAAGAGAAAAAAGTCCTAGGCTGCCCCGTTAGAGACCAAGAAGGTGCCCGCCAAGGAGGATGGAATAGGGGGATCTTTCACGATAAGTTCCACCCTTGATGACAAATAGGAAAGTGCGCTCGTCGCCTTCTTGTGGGCAAATGTCGATGTGTTTGCATCTGATATCCCCGGTGTTCCCAGGAAGGTGATTGAGCACCACCTTGTTGTATGTCCACACGCGCGGCCCGTCAAGCAGAAGGTTTGGAAGCAAGCTTTGGAGCGGCATCAATTTATTACCGAAGAAATCAAGAAGTTAGAGGCAGCTGGCCTGATCAAAGGAGTACTCCACCCAACATGGTTGGCCAATCTAGTTGTAGTGCGCAAGGCGAATGGGAAGTGGAGGCTGTGCATTGATTTTACAAAAAATAACAAAGCCTGCCCCAAGGATCCTTTTCCCTCGCCGCGGATCGACCAGATTATGGACTTCACCACCGGTTGTGACTTATTGTCTTTCCTTGACGCCTATTCCGGTTATCATCAAATCTTTATGGCCAAGGAAGACGAAGAGAAGACCGCGTTTATCACCCCATGTGGTACGTACTGCTTATTGCGTATGCCTTTCGGGTTGAAAAGCGCTGGTTCTACCTTTGCAAGGGTAGTCCAGATTGGTTTTGAGCCCTAGCTGCATAAAAATATGGAGGCTTATATGGATGATATAGTGGTCAAAACCAAGGACAAGGCCACGCTCAGATCAGACTTAGAAGAAACATTCGTCAATCTGCGCAAGATTAGCATGAAGCTCAACCCAGAGAAATGTGTGTTTGGCGTCCCATCGGCAGGCTTCTCGGGTTCTATGTGTCTCAACGAGGAATCGAAGCAAATCCCGACAAGATCAAAGAAATTGAGCAAATTGAGGCACCAAGATGAGTCAAGGACGTGCGACGCCTTACCGGTTGTGTTGCTGCTCTGAGTAGGCTCATCTCAAAATTTGCTGAGCGTGCCCTGCCCTTTTTCAAAATCTTGAAGAAGATAGGTCCAATGAAATGGACTCCGGAAGCGGAGGCGGCGCTACAGGATTTGAAGAAGTACCTTTCCTCTCTACCAGTCCTAGTTGCACCAAAACCACAAGAGCCGTTGCTGCTGTACCTGGCGGCAACGAATCAAGTGGTGAGCGCTACACTAGTGGCTGAAAGAGAGGTTGACGAAGAAGTAGCAGCAATGGCAGGTACGCCAAGCGACGAGCCAGGATGTTCCTCGGCAGGGTCTGGTGCCAGCAAAGACGGATCTGAGCAGTTGACACAGATAGTCCAAAAGAATAAAGTGGTGCAGTGACCAGTCTATTTTGTCAGCTATTTGTTGCAGGGGGCTAGATCAAGGTATTCTGGCATGCAAAAATTGCCCTTCGGCCTTCTTATGGGCTCGAGGAAGCTGCACCATTACTTCCAAGCACATGAGATCACCGTTGTCACCCGCTTGCCACTACAGCGGATATTGTGAAACCCAAAAGCTACCAGTAGGATTGTTGAGTGGGCTTTGGAATTATCAAACTTTGGTCTTAAGTTTGAAAGCACTTCGACCATACATATCAAGGCCTTGGTGGAGTTCATTGCAAAATGGACCCCAACACCTGATGAAGAGATTCCAGAGTCAACTCTCCCCACAAGGAAACTAATCGAGAATGGATCATGTATTTTGATGGAGCTTTCTCGCTACATGGCGCTGGTGCTGGAGTGCTGCTTCTCGCACCCACCAGAGAGCACCTCAGATATGTGGTCCAGATGCACTTTCCCTAGGAGAGAACAACGAACAACAATGCTGAGTACGAAGGGTTGCTTGCCGGTCTCAGGATCGCAGCGGACCTCGGGATCAAGAAACTTATTGTTAGGGGTGATTCTCAACTTGTCGTCAGACAAGTGAACAAAGATTACTAGAGTCCATTGATGAAAGCTTATGTAGATGTAGTGAGGAAGTTGGAAGAACGTCTTGACGGCCTGCCAATGGAGCACGTTCCACGTGTAGAGAACAACATTGTTGATGTCTTGTCAAAGTGTGTTGCCCTTAAGTTACCTGTGGAACCAAGAACTTCTGTGCTCCAACTAACTCAACCCTTCGTGACACCATCAACTGGACAAGAGAAGAGAAGGAAGTTAAGTTCCGGCAAGTATTTCCCGATAGAGCTTCCCGAAGCCGCTGGTGAGAAGGTTGCCAGAGGGAACGGCAGGCTTGCCGGTGAGTACTATGCTCCGGCGGAGCCATCGGCTCTTGCTATAGAAGCATACGCTCCCACTAGGCTTGCCGAGGCGTAGCACACTCCGGCAGGCCCTTAGGCCCATGCCGTCAAGGCAAATGCTCCCCCAGCAGAAGATATGCCTTTAGTCCTTGTTGTCAAGCCCCAGGCTCCAGCATGGGCATAGCACCTTGTCCAATTCCTTCAAATAGGAGAACTCCCCGAGGAACAAGAGGAAGCAGAGAAAGTAGCCCGCCGGTCTCATATGTACCAGTTCGTAGAAAGCATCATGTGCATAAAGAGACCGAACGTCTTGAAACTTAAGTGCATTTCTCGGGAGGATGGACTGGAGCTGTTGGCAGAGATACACGGAGGCGTATGTGGCTCCCACATCGGATCAAGAGCACTTGCCGGAAAGGCATTCCAGCAAGGTTTCTTTTGGCCCACTGCCCTCCAAGATGCAACTGCATTAGTAACCAAGTGTGAAGCATGTCAGTTTCATTCAAAGAAACTACATCAACCAGATCAAGCTTCAAACAATCCCTCTCTCCTGGCCATTTTTTGTCTCGGGGCTTGACATCTTGGGCCCCTTTCCCCATGCTGCTAGGGGCTTCGAGTACTTATACGTGGCGATCGACAAGTTCACAAAGTGGTCGGAAGTGGAAGCAATAAGGAAGGTGACAGCACAGTCTGTCGTCAAGTTCTTTAAAGGACTAGTTTGCCGCTTTCGTGTTCCCAACAGAATCATCACTGACAATGGCACACAGTTCACGAGCCGCACCTTCAAGCAGTATGTCCAAGACCTTGGTAGCAAAATCTGTTTTGCTTCCGTTGCCCACCCGAGGAGCAACGACCAAGCGGAGAGGGCTAATGCTGAAGTATTGCGAGGCCTCAAGAAAAGAACTATTGATAGGCTACACAAGTGCAGAAGGAACAGGATTTATGAGTTGCATGTGGTTCTTTGGTCAACCGGACGACACCAAATCGAGCTACCGGCCAGACACCCTTCTCCATTGTCTATGGGGCAGAGGCAGTTCTCCCCACAGAACTCATATATGGGTCACGTTGAGTGTTTGCTTATGATGAGCTCGAGCAAGAGCAGTTGCGGCAAGATGACACGACGATCCTTGAGGAACACCGTCTTCAGGCTGATATGAGAGATGCGTGCTACTAGCAAGCCTTGCGCCGCTACCATAGCTGCAAGGTCAATGCCAGGAGTCTTGAGGAAGGCGACCTCGTTCTTTGGCGAGTTCAGTATGCCAATAATCCAAACAAGTTGACACCAAAGTGGGAAGGCCCTTATCGGGTAGTACGAGACACTAGGCCTGACGCAGTTCGCCTGGAGACCGAGGATGGCATTCCGGTGAGCAACTCCTGGAATATCAAACATCTTCAAAAGTTCTACCCATGAGGCGTGGTTGTCGGGCCAGCCCCGGCAACCACCTTTTGTACAAGTGTTGCCGCTGAAGCATGTAATCCTTGGTACAAAGCCAGGCATAGACCTTGTGTGTAGATAAATAAAGATAAGTGTTCTGCAATCCTATTCGATTCTCATGTTTACTTATGTGCATGTTTATCTGAAGTGTTGAATTGCACTTAATCCCGGCAAGGACTAACAGACCACCAAGGTTCCATATCCATATTTTCTCTTCTTTCTTTTTCCTAAAGGACAGAAGGATCCCTCGCGTGCAGCTTTGCCAGGGGGGATGATGGTGCGGATACCTATGAGCGTAGCCTCCCAAAAAACTTGCCGGAAGGAGAAAGGCAACAAAAAAATAAGTTGCAAAAACCCCATGTGAATCCTTGCCGAAAGTTACTTTCCTTGAGCGACTTCGATTTCTATATGGAAAACCTACACGCACGGGAACCTTGTCGTGATTGGATGCGCCCTCACTGCGTTCGGAACTGCTCAACGGCTTAAGTGGCTTTGCCCGCGCTCCTTGTTTCATTTCAAGTCTGCTTAATGATTCAACTGACAGCGCTCACACCCTTATCCCGTTTTTGAGTAAGGCCCACGCCTTGAATGGTTGCACCAAGTATGCCAAGGTGTATTGCCGGCAGTGGCACCGCTAGCAGGCTGCTAAGGACCCGTTCCTCAAAGTGCTCGCAGTAGGGCTACAAATGCCGGCAAGATCCTTCTAGAAAGGGCGTAGGGAAAATTCCACACCTAGAAACAGTCTAACGAGGAAGATAATATGCATTCATTCAAAATAAAGTGAAATTTACATAAGATACTGCTTTTTTTCTAAGTACATCTTTATTTGACTTTCTCAACTAGGGGAGATTGCAAGAAGAAAAAGATGGAAAGGAGAGGCGGGATACAAGAAGAAAAAGATGGAGAGAGGCCCCCGATAGAAGCCCGGCCTGACCCCCCTGGACCAGCACTACACGGACGCGCAGGGATGCCACATGGGTAGGAAAGAACCTGGCCCCTACTGGACCTGCATTGCACTGAGGAGAGGGTCAGGGCGGGCGAAAAGGAGGGAGGACCCTAGAAGCCGAAGTCCGCGGGCCTGCCGAAAGATCTAGCTAGAAGATGAGGCAGCGCCTGGGACAAGGACCGTTGGCAAGACCATCTTGCCGGGAGAGGGAGTAGTGCGAAGACGGCGATGAGGGTGCGTCCATCGATCAGTCAGAGATCAGGTCATCATATTCCGACTTGACATCCTGGAGCTCGGACTCATCGTCGCTTTCACCGACACCGTCCTCGTCATTGCTCTCGCTCAAGCATGAACTTTCAGCGTTGCTCGAGCTCTCTTTGCAGCAGCTGAGGCGGTGATGGAGCTCCCATAAATCTTGATGGAGAGCATGTTAGCCCCCGTCATTTTAAAATGAAGAGTGTGCCCCCACCTAGAGATTGTGGGCACGGGCAAAGGTCTTCCAACCTCGCGCTACGGAACGTGATGCGGCGCGCTGGGTACTCAATGTCTACCCGCGTCTCGCCATTACAGCACCCTGCCACCCGAATCCATAGGAAGGGCGGCTGGTCGTCCTCCGTCGCCCTGGCGAAGAGGCGTAGGAGACGCAGATAGCTCTGGAGGGGGCTGCCCAGCTCGGGGACAAAGTCTAGTGCCGTCCCCTCGGCGTGGGCCTCTTTGATGGAGATGCCTGGCATCTAAGGAGGGGGTGCAGCAGTGCTCCGCCTCCCCCGACCTCGGCCTCTTGCGCCTCCTCCACCACGTGAACCCGAGCCTCCCTCCACCTCCATGGCTAAAGTGGCGGCATGATCCAGACGAGAGCTCCTACTCGCATCCAAGGAAGGTGGTCGCCCCCGCCCCCTGGTCATGGCGAAGGGAGGGTGCTTCCTGAAGATTGAGAATACGAGGGAAGGGGAGGCAGACTGTGGAGTTCTGCACTCGAAGGGCAGAAGAAGGATGGATGAGCTCCACCCCCGCTGTCCCCAACTTATAGGGGTAAGTGCAGGGACTGGCTCTCCCCCACTCCAAAGGACGCTGCCCACCTCCTCCAATAGCGGCGCCCTCGATCACGAGGCGAATGGCAACCGCCCCGTCGCCCCAATCCATGGTGCCGCAGTTACTGCCTTTTCTCAGGACCTTAAATCATGGGCACCCATTGCTAGCTCCCCGCTATGCATGCGGCACGCGTGGCGGAAAAGACCTGACGCGGTAATTGAAAACTCACCGGCCGCGCCACGCACGTATCCCCACTACCCACGTTCAATGGGCATCGTGGGGAAGCGCATCGAGTGCAATGATCACAACTGTAGGGCCCTGCCACGCACGCCCGTGCACTGGTTGAGCCTAGCCCAACAATGCCTCGCAAAGTGTATGGCCTAGGCCCGGGGGCTCCTGTCGGTGCACTAGAGATTTTGGGCCGCCTAGTGCCCCTTTACTCGTGCACGGGTAGTAGTAGCCATCCCAGCGGTAGGGCCCAGCGAAGATTTATCAAACACCAGCACAAAAGACCCAAGACTACTGGCAAGACCTTGCCGGGAGGGCTGTAGAGCCCCCAGGCGAAGCGAGGCCCTGGCAAGGCAAGGTCCCGGCAAGGCAAGGCCCCGGCAAAGACCGCTAGCGCACAGGCCAGGTGTCGATTCACCTGGACGCATGTCGCGGCGTCGATGTTGGAGGGAGCTAAGCGGTGCCGATGGGACGGGCCCTAGTCCCGTCCCACTAACGGACTGAGGCGCCTGACGGTGCATTAAATGCTCTTGTCCTACTCCGCCAGAGTTTGGTACGATAGCACTGTAGCAGCATTGTGCATCCCGTGTGCACACTGTACGCCACTGTTGGGATTCCCTTAAGTATAAAACAAGGCCCAGGGTGTTACAGAGGGGGACTTTTGGACTTTTTTTAGACAGTTGGGCAGTGAGACAACCGGACAGCTCGACCATTAGACAACTGGAGGTTTCCCAGCTCACGTAGCAGCCGTTCATGGTGCTCGTGTAGGTGGAACCCTAGAACATGATCAATACAACCAAGCAGGAGTAGGGTTTTACGCATCCGTGCAGCTTGAACCTGGGTTAAAACTCCCCATGCATTGCTTACCAGACCGGCTCTTTGTGCTAGATCGCCCCCTGTCGAACCGAAAGGGGTCCCCGCGATCCCATAGGTGTTCGTTCCCCATGACAGCTACCTGCCATGCCACATTCCCTACACTTGTCATTATGCATTTTCTTGCGCTAGGGAGAGAGAGATGAAGCCATTGAGATGCTTGTTGAGTATCTCAAGGCTCTTGAGGCAGCTCTTGATAACCTCATGGACGACTTTGTGGCTGCTCGTACGGACTCAGTTCGGGCCTGTGTCACCAACAGGAGGGAGCTCCTCCATACAGCACCACCACTATCGTACCTCTCGTCCGCAGCATCTTATTCACCCGACATTATGTCCACTACACGCCGCCTACCTACCATTGAGGAGTTTGACCAAGTTATTGCCCCTACCCCAGTCAGAGTTGCACCACCTGTCGCTCCCGCACCAGCTCCACAGCTTCGTGTCCCTTGCCTAGAGCCTACTCATGAGGAGGTTGAGTCTCTAGTGCCTCGTCTTCAACTTACCCTTGGCAGGTCAAGCGACGTCGTTACCATTTCAGACTAAGTGCTCCAAGCAGAGGTGTCTTGAAGCAGCGTGTATGATATGTTTTGGTAATCAACTTGCGGATTCCCACGGTGACATTGGGGTAATCTATGTATATGCGTTGATACATGTTCTTGTCCTACTTTCTCTGATAGAAATCTTGGGGTACTCTTTGAAGTTCTTTGTGTTGAGTTGAATATGATGAATTTGAAAGTGTTTGGTGCATGTTGAATAATTAACACACGAATATTTGTGGTGACATTGGATTATATAGGTGACATTAGGGTTGATTCATGCGTATGATAGGTGTTATTCTAGTACGAACTCTAGGGTCGCTTGTGACACTTATAGAGATGGCTCAATAGATTGACCGAAAAGGGTAACTTTGAGGTGGTTTTGCTGCCTACAACAATTTCATCTTATGTTCTATGCCTGATAGGAACATTTGAGTGATTCTTTGTTGCACGTTGAGGGACGGTTATATGATTCAATTATGTTAGCGCCATTGAGAGATTGCACCAGTGAAAGTATGAACCCTAGGCCTTAATTTCAATCACTGATATGTCGCTTTGCTCGTTGTTTACTACTTTCCACCTTGTAGTTTTTATTTATTCAGATTATGGAAACCTATTTCTATTGTCCATACTACACTTGTATCACCATCTCTTCGCTGAACTAGTGCACCTATACAATTTGCCATTGTACTAGGTGTGTTGGGGACACAACAGATTCCTTGTATTTGATTGTAAGGTTGTTTGAGAGAGGCCCTCTTCATCCTACACAGCCATGGATTGATAAACATTAGGTCATCCACTTGAGGGGAAATTTCTACTATCCTAGAAAACTCTACGCTTTGAGGCCCAATACAAGTCTACCAGAAGAAAGTTGTGTAGTATACATCAGCTACATACATAATTTGCCTACTCAAACAAGAGCACATCTTATTCCTTTGCCTCCAAAGTCCATATTTCAGGCATTTCCTCATTACAAGAAGTGGTGGCCATCCTAGGAACCAAGACAGCTCAAGTGCTTGCAAACAAGTGTGGAATGTGTAATGCTGACAGAAGGGTTTAGGAGTCACCTTTCCACCATGACCAATCCACTGCCTCGAAGTGTTCAATAATATGTCATCATTCATTGCAAAAAGGAGAATCTTTTATGGGTTGGAAATAATAAATTTAATCCATTGGATCCTCATGAGATTTAATATCTACTCGGATTCCAAAGGACCACACAAGGGGACGTCAACATATTCCAAGTTGATATATTTGCTTACCGCTTGTTGATGATTGAAGTATCACATTGTGTACGGATAGATCATGCCACAAGAATAGGACGATGTGGTAAATGTGATTGACATCAAATTATTATGGCACGACACACAGGGATGTGAGGTTGGGCCAATATTTTGTTTGCATAAGCCATTAATACTTGGCATAGAGGAACTGGAAGTGTTCTCAACATTTAACTACGATATATTCTCAAGGACTCATGTAAAGAGGTGACATGTTGATCACTCATTTGGCATTAAGAAGTTAGTGATATATAGTAACTACTCCCTAATATTTGCATTTGTTATTGTTTTGTATGAGAGATTTCAGAGAAGGATGAGAAGATCAACTTATTAGTAGATAATTGGCTTTTCTGAAGATGAAGCGAATATGGCTATTACGAGATGTGGTATGAGTCCTTCTAAATTTATCGCCTTGATTTTCCGTTTTCTTTGAAAAAGGCACCTTAATAATGGAGCACTTTTCTTGTAGTATGAAAATGTGTCCCAAGCTCCTAGACATGTATGGACGAACATTTCAAGATCGACATTCAACTTAAGTATGTAGGTTCTAAGCACTTGTATGAAGTAGTAAGGAAAAGAGGCTACATTCATAATTAGCTAAGTAAGAATAGAGAACGTGTTATTTCTCTGCTTCCTAAGGCCATATTTGAGGCATTCCCTCATTATGAGAAGCATTGACCATCTTGAGATTCATAAACACAGTACAAGTGCTTGCAAAAAAGTGTGGCAAGTGCTAAGTTGGCTGTCGAGGGAATTAGCGTGACAATAGTACCAGGGGTACGAACAGAGGGGTGAAGCCTTGCTACGGCATGGGTGTTCACTCAGAGGTGTACGAGTTCAGGCCCCACTTGGAAGTGGTAAAATCCCTATGTCTCGAGACCTGTGGCTTTGGTGTTTTCTTATGAGGAGTAAAGGATTACAATAGGTTAGAACACCTGCTATGGAGCCCGGGGTGGCTTATATAGAGTACAGCACCACCGGCCGAGCGCCATCATTAAGACTATTAATGATAATCAATGTAACATTACAAGAAGTGCTGATCAAGTAAAACGTTACTGGTAACGTGTAATTAACAACTCTATGAGTGTCGCTTCAAATCCCTCGGACACTACGTCTCCTGAGCCGCTGTACTTCTATCACCCGAGTGAACCGATGGACGTCCAAGTGACCGGGATCATCCGAGTGAATCTTCACGTGCATCTGAATACACTTTGACCTCAGGTATTTTAATGGTAATATGAGACGATATGTGGGCCCTAGATAGCAAACTTGTGACCCTACCCATGGTAGAAGACCTCATCAATAGCCCCATAATCCGTAAGGTTTCAGTGGTCGAGTGATCGACATTCGGAAGCATTGATGGCACCTTGGAGGAGTCCAAGAAATGATCAGTGTCGTTTCTCACTCGGCTTTAAATCATGAAAGATTCAGGATTAACATTCTCTAACCAAATGACTTAGCTTGAATATGTAATATTTTCATGTGAAATTGAAACATTTTCTGGAAGAAATGGCCCAAATACCCGATTATTCCATCCAAGTGTTTAGCCACAAACAAGTTGTCCATTTGGTTCGAGAAAACTAACCGACGGACACTTCGGAGCGCGAACCTTGTTTCTTTTAAGGCATAAAGATATTCCCACGCATTCGAAATCGCAAAGGATGTGCGCAGATGTGCGATAAAATGGTCAAGTCACTGTAATTGGGGGTAGTGGGCACGATGCCTCGATTTCCGTGCTGAGATTTTTGCCACGTGTCCCCGAGGCTCTGAACAGTGGATCCGCAGATCTCACTCCATTTGCGGATGGACGGCCAGAGATCTGAGCCTATTTTTTAAAAAAGATGAGGGTATTGTTTGAGATGAAACATATCTCATTTTCTGCCTCTCCCCTCGTCCTCTCTGACGCCTGCACGCGATTATCCCACTGAACTTGGGTTGCAGACCAGACCCCACCTCGTCGTTGATGTATCGATGGGCAACCACGAAGAACGAGTGGGCAAAGAAGACGCGGATCCTCCTCGAGCGCCAATGGGGTGGACCCAAGGTGAATGGATGCCATCGTGGGTCACCAAGGCCCGGATGCTTGAGCTGGAGGGCCAGGGACTCGTGTCTGAGGGGAGTTGGCGGTTGTCGAAGGCGAGCGAGGACGAGCCCTCGCCATGGGGGAATGAGCGGATCCTCCTAGTGACTCACCGTGAGCGAGGTTTCTCTCATCCGCCTCATCCGTTCTTCCGTAGATTCTTAGATTTCTTCCATGCTCAACTCCAACATATCCCCCCCCCAACACCATCATTTACTTGGCTGCATTTGTTTCCCTCTACAAAAATTTCTTGGGCTGTCATCCCCATTGGGGTTTATTCAAACATCTCTTCACCTGATGAGTGATGACTGTGAAGAAGTCCACTCGGTCATAGGACAAAACAAATGTAACTCAGCTGCATGGGGGTTTAGGAATCCAGCTATGGGGAATGGTTTGCTTCCCAATGATGACATTTCCAGATTCGGTGAAGGGCTGGAAAACTAGTTTTACTGCGAGGATGTTCCAATCGGCGAAGGTCAGCTGGGACTTCCACCGTATATGTTTGAGCCCATTTGGCCTGTCCCTAGGCTGACTGTAACCAAGAATGAGAAGGAGGAGGTGGATATCTTGGTGATAGATCTGTTGGCCTTGGTGTAGAAAGTCATCAACGGCCTAGACTTGCTGGAGGTTTTCTTTCAGAGGAGGATTCAACCACTTCATGCTAGGGCTCACCCCACGTGGGAATACACCGGAATGGGCGACACCACCCGAACGCACCCGGATGAATTCACAACAGATATGGTGGAGGCCAAGATCGAGCGATCACCCCGGCGCGTGACAACCCTAGAAGAAGCCGACTGGTGGCCCCGCTCTCATTGAAAAATCTACCGAATGAGGTAACTATCGAAGATCCATTAACAGAGTGATATTTATGTACTTGTTGTAGTTGACATGATTGACCTATTCTTCATTTGGCAGGCTTTCACAGAAATGAATAGTCAAGTGCCAGTTGTGGATCGAGGCCCAGTTGGTGTAGCAAGTGACACTGATCACCCGGAGGACTCGGCCGAAGTGAGATAAATAGAAGAAGACGGCAAGAGTGACGATGAAGAAGCTAACTCGAAAGGCAGCTATGAACTGGAATCCTCACGCTCGGACGATTGTGTGCCCGAAGCTCACTCCAAGGTGCACCAGGACCCGGGAGTCCATGGCGGTGGCCCCAAGGGATCAAACATCGTTAAGTCGACTCGCAGATCGAAATGCGAACGTGGAGAACTTGCTTCACCACCCGAGAAGGCGGCAAAACAGGCCAAAGTCACTGTGGCCATACCTCGGAAGGCAGTCCCCATCCCGAAGATCAAGATGACGATTCCCGTAGCCTCAACATAAATATTTCCACTTCGATAGTTATTTTTCAAATTCAACCGAATGATGTGAGATTCTGAGTGTTTCCTCTGTAGTGTTGACACTTTGACTGCTTCACCTGATTCCCAAACTCTAGAGAGGGAGTGGGACAACGTCGATGTTGCGTCTTCGAAAGGTAAACTTCAAATTCTTTCTAGCGCACATCGTGGTTTTCTTTTCGCTTATTCCCGAGTGATTTTTGAACGCTTGGAGCCCCGCGTGAGGTGATCGACATTAAAGTGGATGACAAGTTTGACCCGTCGAATCCTTCTGCCAATAAGGACAGTGTGATGTAGGAGCCAACGTTTGTTGATGTCTTGGTGTTAGCACGGGGAACCAGCTCGGGAGATGGAGTCGCACTTGGAACCAGTGCATCTTCCTCCTTGCTGACTCCTCTCATGGCCTAAATCTTTGTGCTACACCAAATCCTGGAGGATCAGGTGGGATCGAGCAAGAGGTGTTGATCTAGCTAGAGGTGATGAGCGAACGGCTGGAGACGGCGTATGATGCGAGTGCGGCGTTACAAAAGAATGTCCGACTAAGTACTCTCGTAAGTACCTTACTCAATTAGAATTTTGGTCTGACTAATCTTTTGTTTTTGCTTTTAGTCCTGAGTAGGTTTGCATTTGGTCACACCCCCTCGGTGATTCTGGGTTCCAGTGGGGGCGGACTAAGCGTACCCACTTGGTGTAGTCCCCGAGACTGTCGTCAGCTGAAGCCGTCGGCAGCAGTCTAAGACTGTATATGAATTTGGTGTTCGATCCATCGTCGATCTTGAGAAAAAAGTCTTGAATTTCATTTTCTAGTGGGGGCATGCTGAGCGCACCCACTGGGTGTAGTCCCCGAGACTGTCGTCGACTGAAATCAGACGGAGTCTTAAAGTCTGAGTCAAAGTTTGACTAATATTTTTCTTTGTTTCTTGTTTGCAGGCTGTTTGTGAGCTTGGAAGCCACTAAGATGCTCTAGAGAAGGAAGTGTTGGCCTTGCGCCTCAACCTTGAAGCTGGTAAATCCAAGAACGCCCAATTGGAGCAGGAGAAAAAGGCAATTGAAGGTATATTTACCCTGTCCGACTGCCATCATGACAGCTCTTCCTCCCTGTCCGACTAAGTATACTTCATCAGATCTTCATGGAGAAAATCATAAATTTCTCAAGAGGCTAAAGATTCTATTTCTTTAGCAATTGTGAAGATAGCCCTTGAGAAGAAAGACACATATCTAGCATCTACCCACAAGGAGGCCAACCGGAAGATCAAGGAGGCTGAGGAGAAGTTGAAGACAGTTGAGAAGCTGGAGGAGAAGAAGAAAAATCTGGAGGCTGCTATGAAGAAGTCCAGGGAGGAGCTTGCTGAGCTGAAGAAATCACACGATGGGTAGGAGACCAAACTTGAGCACATCACTACCAAGAAAGCCGAACTGGAGAAGTTCGTCAAAGAATTTGGCGATGCCGCGAGTGAAAAGCTCAAAGGAAAACCTTCCCGAGTGATTCTGGTGCAACCTTGTTTAACCGAATGAAATTGTTTGCCTCTGATTATTTTCTTCATTCGACTAAACTCAGAATTCTGCGATGATGTTGCTGAGGAGACTGACAAGATCGAGAAGGAGTTGGGCCCGTCCCGAGAGCTGCTCAAGGATAGCGCTGCTATGGTCGTTCTCCGTTTGGAAGAACGCATTGAAGCAGTGGCTGCATACATTAAGAGGCTACACGTTGCCATTTCGGATATTGATAGGGATATCTTTCCTGACGAGGAGCCTTCAAAGGATTTGGAATCCATTCTCACCCGAGTGCGAGATGTTCCGAGACAATTGAAAGCTTGGAAGAAATCAGCAGCCCGGGCTGGAGCTGACATCACTCTCTCGCTCGTCTATGTCCACTGCAAGGGGGTCGACGAGAAGAAGCTGAAATCCCTGGAGGTCATATATGGGAAGCATGCCAAGCTTTAAGACATCATGGAGATGTTCATGGAAGCTGCCACTCGGATCGCAGACATCGTCAATCTGGACACCTTTGTTGAAGCAGTGGTTCCGCCTCGCCCCGAGTGATCGTCGGGTTAAAAAACTCTTTAAGATTTTGCCTTGGAATTCCAAGTGGTAGTTGTAAACGTAATACTTCGAATGAGCCTGAGTCTCCTATCGCTCGTACTTATATTCATACTTTCGCTTTGAGTTGCACAGTTCTTATCTTCATTTGATCCTTGATTTTTGAGTGTTTATACTTAGGCGATTGCAGGATCCTACACTAGCCTCCGAGTGTGAATGATACTCACACTCGGAATGGTTTTAGACTTAGGCGACACAGGGTCATAACTAAGTCCCCGAGCATGGACGAGACCCACACTCGGAGTAGTTCATACTTAGATGAACAATGATGGTCATGTTCATCTTATCGTCCAAGTGTGGAGGATGTCCCACTCGAAGCGTTTTTAACTTAGGCAACATGGGGTCACGGCTAAGCCCCCGAGTGTGGGAGAGACCTGCACTCGGATTAATTCATACTTAGACAAACAACTATGGTCATGTCCATCCTATCATCCGAGTGAGGAGGATGTCCCACTCGGAGTGTTTTTAACTTAGCTGACACAGGGTCGCGGCCAAGCCCTCGAGTGTTGATGAGACTCGCACTCCGAGTAGTTCATACTTAGACGAACGATGATGGTCATGTCCATCTTGTCATCCGAGTGAGGAGAATATCCCACTCGAAGCGTTTTTAACTTAGGCGACACGGGGTCGTGGATAAGCCCTCGAGTGTGGGCGAGACCCGCACTCGGAGTAGTTCATACTTAGACGAACAATGATGGTCCAGTCAATCTTGTCGTCCAAGTGAGGAGAAGGTCCCACTCGAAGCGTTTTTAACTTAGGCAACATGGGTTCACGACTAAGCCCCCGAGTGTGGGCGAGACCCGCACTCCGAGTAGTTCATACTTAGGCAAAATGAGGTTTGCACCTAAGTATTTTGCACCCACTAGGGGTGATAGGGTAAATTTATTCACCAGAGCGAAAAAATGTTAAATTTTGACAAAGTATAATGAAACGAAACTTTACACATTGAGGTCACTTAGATTTATTACGAGGATGACAAACTAAACTCGTCAAGTTCTATGTGTAGAACTTGTGAAGCAGGTTCGCATTCCAAGTTTGGGGATCTTCTACGCCATCCTCGATATTGTACAGTCGATAAGCTCCATTCTGCAGGACTTTGGAGATCGCGTATGGCCCTTGCCACGGAGGCGCCAGCTTATGGGGTTTTTGCTGGTCCAGTCGGAGAACAAGATCTCCCTCCTGAAAATCTCGGCCCTTGACCGGTCTATCATGGTAACGTCTCAAATCTTGATGATAGAGCGTTGATCTGATGATGGCTAGCTCCCTCTATTCCTCCAAGAGGTCGAGACCGTCTTGATGTGCTGCCGCAGCTTTGGCTTCATCATACTGTTCCACGCAGGGGGAATTGTGTTGAAGATCACACGGCAGCACGACTTCTGATTCGTACACCCTGAAGAAGGGAGTGCGCTATGTAGAGAGGTTTGAGGTTGTTTGTATGCCCCAGAAGATAGATGGCAGCTCTTCGACCCAAGCTCCTGGAGCGTATTTCAGGTCCCTCATCAATCGAGGTTTCATCCCCTGGAGGATCATCTCGTTTGCATGTTCTGCCTATCCATTGAACTGTAGGTGAGTCACGGAGGCATAGTTAATCCGAGTGCCCTGAGAATAGCAGTACTCACGAAACTCGTCTAAAAAAAAGTTCTTCACATTATATGTGATGATGTCATGCGACACACCGAATCTGAAGATGACTGTCGAATGAAACTGATGGCAGTACTCGCGTCCAAGCTTTTGATGGGCTTTGCCTCGACCCACTAGGTGAACTTGTTGACTACCACAAGTAGGTGGGTGAATCGACTCGTTCCAATTCGCAGAGGTCCGACCATGTTGAGACCCCACATGGTGAATGGATAAGTGAGCGGGGTCGTCTTTAACGTGGATGCGGTCTTGTGGGATTTGTTCTTATAGAATTGACACCTGGCGCACAGATCAACCAGATCTCTTGCAGCTTCATTGGCTCGGGGATAATAGAAACCCACTCAGAAAGCCTTGGCAACGAATGTCTAAGAGGAAGTGTGATGACCACAAGTTCCTGAGTGAATCTCGTGTAGGACCTGCAGCCCTTCCTCTGGGGAGATGCACTTCTGAGTGACTCATGTGGTGCTTTTTTGTACAATTGATCTCCCAAAACTTCAAATGACTTGGATCGACAGACGATTCAGCGAGCCTCTTCTTCATATTTAGGGAGTTCTTCCTGGAGAAAGTATGCCAAATAAGGTTGAGTCCACTCAGGAGTGATTACCAGCATTTCGTGGACTAAGTCGACCAAAGCTGGAACGTCAACCTCAGTCGGATTCGATGGACCGGCTGCTTGTGGGGGCTCTTGTGTGAAAGGATCTTCTGGAATTTTAGTGGCGCGTAGATGTTCTAGGAATATTTCCTCGGGAACTGCCTACCGAGTGGATCCAATTTTTAGTAGGTCGTCTACTACCTGATTCTTTGTGCGAGGAATGTGATGCACCTCCAACCCTTCAAAATTCTTCTCTAGATTTCTGACTGGATTGTAGTAACGAGTCATAGATGGACTCTGAATGTCCCACTCTTTCATCACTTGGTTTACAACAAGGTCTGAATCACCGTGGACCATCAATTAATGAATGCCGAGTGATATAGCCATTAGAAGCCCATACAGGAGGGCTTCATACTCGGCCTCATTGTTTGATGAATCGAAGTGGATTTGGAGGACATAATTCAGTCGGTCTCCTTTGGGAGAAATGAGAACAACTCCATCCCCCAAGCCATTGAGCATCTTGCATCCGTCAAAGAACATAGTCCAGTGCTCGAGAACACTTGGGGACACTTGGGGTTGGCTGCTCTTGATCAATCCACTCGGCCATAAAATCAACCAATACTTGGAACTTGATTGCTTTCTTGGCTTCAAACATGATCCCCAATGGAAGGATCTCAATTTCCCACTTTGCCACTCGGCCCGCTGCATCCTGATTATGCAAGATCTCCGACAAGAGAGCGTTGCTGATGACCATGATCGAGTGATCTTTGAAGTTGTGAACCGCCTATTTACGGTCAGGTAAATACCATAGACCAGCTTTTGATAATGTGAGTACCTTTGCTTGGAGGGGGGTCAATACTTCTGAGATATAATAAATGGATCTTTGAACTTTGAATATTTTTCCTGGCTCCTCATGCTCTACTTCAAGGACGGTGCTCACCACTTGGTTAGTATTTGCAATGTATAGGAGTAAAGGTTCCTGGCTGCCCGGAGAAGCTAACACCAGTTGGGTGGAAAGCAATGCCTTGAGCTCTTCAAATGTGACTTGCGCTTTGGTAGTCCACTCGAACTTGTCGGACTTTAATCAGCCGGTTGTCGGTAAAGGGGTAGAGCCTTCTCATCGAGTCTTGAGATGAATCGGCTCAGGGCCGCAAGGCAACCTGTCAGCCTTTGCATGTCATGTAGGCATTCTGGTTGCTTCATTCGGACTATGGCGCTGATTTTGTCTGAATTGGCATTGATCCCACGTTCAGAAACGAGGGAACCAAGCAACTTTCCGGCAGGCACTCCGAATGTGCACTTTGCCGGATTCAACTTTATTATGAAGCGTCGTAACTTCCCAAAGGTTTCAGCGAGGTCAGTCAGGAGGTCGGAACCTTTACTAGACTTGAGCACGATATCATCCATGTAAGCCTCCATGTTTCAACTGATCTGCTTTTGCAAGCATTTCTGGATCATGCGCTGGAAAGTAGCGCCAACATTTTTCAGGCCGAATGGCATAGTGACGTAGCAAAAATAACATAATGGGGTGATGAAGGCCGTTTTTATTTGATTAGGCCCATACATTCGGATCTGGTGGTACCCGGAGTACGCATCCAAGAATGACAGGCGTTCGCATCAGGCCGTAGAGTCCACTATTTGATCTATGTGTGGTAAAGGAAAATGATCATTTGGGCATGCCCCGTTGAGGTGTTTGAAGTCAATACACATATGGAGTGATTTGTCCTTCTTAGGCACCAGAACAACATTCACGAGCCACTCAGAGTGGTATACCTCGTGACTGAACTCGGTAGCTAAGAGCCAAGTTATTTATTCAAATCGCCTTGCACTTCTCGACGAAAGATCGACGCAGGTACTCTTTGACTAGCTTGACCTTGCGATCATTTCGGAGTCGGTGCTCTGCCAGTCCCCTAGGAACACCGAGCATGTCAAACGGCTTCCATGCGAAGATGTCCCAGTTATCATGGAGGAACTGGATGAGCTCGACTTCCTATTTCTCCCCGAGTTATGTGGAAATGTTTGTCGGCACGACGCTCAGATCATTCGGATGAACATGGACATGCTTGTTCTCGCCGGCCAACTGAAAAGCCAATTCGGAAGCTGGTCGTTTTGACCTAAGCAAGTTGGTCGCGTCCACCTCTTCCTTTTATCCTTCGAGCTCAACCGCGAGCACCTACTCGTTGGCAATTTTGGAACCCTACTGGAGGCATTCCTAGGCTATCTTCTGGTTGCTGTTACAATGATCACGCCATTCGGCCTTTAACTTAAGATACATGTAGCGGGCCTGCCCAGGATGGCATGATAAGCACTGCGGAAATCCACCACCTCGAAGGTCAGCCGCTCTTTACGGAAGTTCTTTTTGCTTTTTCCGAACACTACGTCCAGGGAGATCTGACCGAGTGATCTGCCTTCTTCCCGATGACTATCCCATGGAAATGCATGTTGCTCTTGCTCAACTGGGACATCGGGATGCCCATAACCTTGAGTGTGTCAGTGTAGATTATGTTGAGTCCGCTACCTCCGTCCAACAAGACTTTACTCAGTCGGACGCCGTTCACAGCTGGGTCGACGACCAACGCCTGCCTCCCAGGGGCGGCTATGTGAGGCAGATGATCGGACTGATCAGAAGTAATTGGAGTCTTCGTCCAGTTGAGGTGTTTGGTGGCAGTCAGAACAGCCATGTTGACTTGTCGATTGACAACCTTCAACCGTCTCTTGCTCTCGACGTCAGCGAAGATCATGAGGACCTTCTCGACTTGTGGGTACTCGGGAGTACTCTCGTCTTGCTCGGCATCATCTTTCTCATTCAAGGGCTCCGTGCCCATCTCCTACTTGAGCAGGCGACATTCCCGAGTGGTGTGCCTCGGGAGCACAACATTGCCTTCTTCATCCGTCTTCGTATGAATCTAGCAAGGTTGATCAAGAATGTCGGATTTGGAGTCGGACTTGTTCTTGGGAGTCCACTCTTTCTTCTTTTTCTCTGGCTTCGGTTTGCCTTGATCATGTCATGGGACGCACGCCACATCTACCGTGCCGGGGCATCGGCCTTTTGCCTATGCTGCTTTTTCCCGGTGTTGCCCCATGATTGAGGGGTGCATCCAGCTCGCCCTTTGCCGCTATGGAGTCGGTCTTCTTCCTCACCGTTGGCATACTTGTTCGCGATCTCCATGGCTCGACCGAGGGGCACATCCCTAGCTCGACCAAACTTCAGGATCAACTCTCGATACTGAATGCCTGCCTTGAAGGCGCACACGGCGTGATGCTTAGTCACATTTTCCACGGTGTTATGCAACATGGTCCAACGATGGATGTACTCACGGAGAGTCTTGTTGCTCTTCTGCATGCAATGTTGTAGTTCTGTCAATCCACCAAGGCGCTTGTACGTGCCCTCGAATGATTTAACGAACACTCGGGCTAGATCTTCCTAGCAGTAGATGCAATTAGCAGGCAGTTGGTTCAGCCACGCTCGTGCAGATCCTTCCAACATGAGTGGAAGGTGCTTCATTGCAACGTAATGGTTGCCACCGCCAATCTAAACAACGACTCGGTAATCTTCAAGCCAAGTTTCTAGTTTTGATTCACCGTTAAATTTACCAATTCTCGTCATTAATCGGTAATTGGTGGGGATCTCGACCTCCCAGATGTATCTGCTAAAGCATCCGAGTGCGGTTGTACCCCAATCACTCACTCGGTTCATGTGGTCTTTGTTTCGATCAACTACTTGTTGAGTGATGATGGACATGGCGTTGAACTGGGGGGTCTCTGGTCGTTTTCTACATAGCCCTTGCGTCGGACAGGGCTTCACTCATGTTCCCTTGCATTAGGCCGACCGCCGTCGTAGGGACGTTGGTTGTACGAACCGCCCCTCGAAGGGAGTGTACAACTGACGTCATAGTCATCGCGCCAGCACCCTTCGTACGGACCTCTCGGAAGAGGGGGAGTTCTCCGGTCTTTCCTTGGTGCGTGAGGACTATGAGCAGACTGGACTGTGTCTGCACAAATGGACTTGCTATGAATACGTTGGTGAGATTGCGATACCTCAGAGTTTTGTTGCATAGCAGTTTTCAGCAGGGCCCGGATCTGCCAAATACCCTCGGCGGCGGCTGAATTAAATCAGCAATCCAAGTGGCCGCGGCTAAGATCAACAATGGCGTGCGCATCACCGGGATGGTGTACGGCCGATCTTCTGGAAAAATATGATGGAGGTTGCGGCTAGAACTGCGTCGCTCCCTTGTCGCACGTTCGTCGTGTGGCCGTTGGAGTCGCTCGAGAAGTTCGCGTTCAGCTAGGCTGGCCTGGCGCGTGGCCTCCAGGGCCAGCTCGTCAAGGGTAACTCCTGCGATAGGAGTGAGAAGAACTCGATCGTTCATATGCTTGATCTCTTCCCACTACTCCCGAGTGAGGGGCCCGAGGACGTAGGCGTCGGAGCTAGAGTTGACGCGGTCACCGTCTCGTCTATGGGCATCTTCCACAGAATACCCAGGAGGGGGTGCACCCAGGGTCGAGTCGGCACATACGTCTCCATCGTATCCACTTTTCCAAACTTTTTTGCCCTTGTTTTGGACTCTAATTTGCATGATTTGAATGGAACTAACCCAGACTGACGCTGTTTTCAATAGAATTGCCTTGGTGTTATTTTTGTGTAGAAATAAAAGTTATCGGAATTGTCCTAAAAATTTACAGAGAATAGTTTTGGATTTAATAAAAATACTGGCGCAAGAATCAACTAGAGGGGGGCCACCTGCAGGCCACAAGCCTGCTAGGCGCGGCCACCTGCAGGCCACAAGCCTGCTAAGCGCGGCCACCCTCCTAGTAGTGCCTAGCAGGCTTGTGGGGCCCTCGTGGCTCCTCATACCTCATATCCAACTCCATATAACCATATTCGCGGAGAAAAAAATTAGAGAGAAGAGTTCATCATGTTTCACGATAAGCAGCCGACGCCACCTCCTGTTCTTCCTCGGGAGACCAGATCTGGAGTCCGTTTTGGGCTCTGGAGAGGGAAATTCGACGCCATCGTCATCACCAACCATCCTTCATCACCAATTCCATGATCCTCTCCGCTGTTCATGAGTAATCCCATCGTAGGCTTGCTGGATGGTGATGGTTTGGATGAGATTTATCATGTAATAGAGTTAGTTTTGTTAGGGTTTGAACCCTAGTATCTACTATGTTCTGAGATTGATGTTGCTATGACTTTGGTATGCTTAATGCTTGTCACTAGGGACCGAGTGCCATGATTTCAGATCTGAACTTATTATGTTTTCATGAATATATATGTGTTCTTGATCCTATATTGCAAGTTGTAAACACCTATTACAAGTTATGATCCGCATCCCCTAGGGTGACAATAACTAGGATTCCTTTCGGTTATTACCATAGTTTGAGGAGTTCATGTATTCACTAAGTGCTAATACTTTGGTCCGGTTCTCTATTAAAAGGAGGCCTTAATATCCTTTAGTTTCCATTAGGACCCCGCTGCCACGGGAGGGTAGGACAAAAGATGTCATGCAAGTTCTTTTCCATAAGCATGTATGACTATATATGGAATACATGCCTACATTACATTGATGAATTGGAGTTAGTTATGTGTCACATATGTTATAACTATTGCATGATGAATGCTATCCAACATAATTATCCATCACCGATCCATTGCCTACGAGGTTTCCACATATTGATCCTTGCTAAAATACTTCTCCACTACTACTGTTACAATCACTATAAAACTGCTACTGTTACTTTTGCTACCGTTACCGTTATTTCCATACTACTTTGCTACCGAAGACTTTGCTGCAGATATTAAGTCTTTTAGGTGTGGTTGAATCGACAACTTAGCTGCGAATACTCGAGAATATTCTTTGGCTCCCCTTGTGTCGAATCATTAAATTTGGGTTGAATACTCTACCCTCGAAAACTGTTGTGATCCCCTATATTTGTGGGTTATCAAGACCTTCTTCTGGCGCCGTTGCCGGGGAGCATAGCTCTATTCTCTGAGTCACTTGGGATTTATATTTGTTGATCACTATGAAGAATCTGAAAGATCCAAAAACCAAGATCTATCCCTCTACTATGAGGGGAGGTAAGAAACTGCCATCTAGCTCTACACTTGATTCACCTTTTGTTATGAGTAAGTTTGCGACACCATCACCAGCTAGTAATTCTGATATGTCACAAGTAATTGATGGTGCCACTTCTGCTATTCATGATGCTTATGATGATACTTTGCGTGATAATACTGTGCCACTGGGTGAATTTCTTGATGAACAAATTGCTAGAGTCAATGCTGAAAATTATTATACTTCTGAAACTGATGAAATTAATGAAACTGGACACTTTCAGACACCTGCTAGACCTAGATCTCCTAGATATGAATTGCCTGATATTCCTGAGGGTTATGTTATGAAGGAGAGGTAGCTAGGGACTTTCTTGCTTGTAGTGATAGAGATGATCTTAAGAAATTACTATGCAAGTGGAAAGAAAAATCTTTGAATGCTAGAATGAAATATGATCCTAAGTTTGCTACTTCACCTATCTTTGTTACTAATAAGGATTATGAATTCTCTGTTGATCCTGAGTTAATTACTTTGGTTGAATCTAATCCTTTCCCTGGTTATGAATCTAAAACTGTTGTGGGGCATCTTACTAAACTGAATGATATAGCCACCCTATTTACTGAGGAAAAAATTCGTTATTACTATATCCTTAAGTTGTTTCCTTTCTCTATAAAGGGTGATGCTAAGATATGGTTTAATTCTCTTGCTCCTAGTTGTGTGCGTAGCCCCCAAGATATGATTTATCACTTCTATGAAAAATATTTTCCTGCCCATAAGAAACAAGCTGCCTTGCAGGAAATATTTAACTTTGTGCAAATGAAAGAAGAGAGTCTCCCACAAGCTTGGGGGAGGCTTGTCCAATTACTTAATGCTTTGCCTCATCATCCTCTCAAGAAAAATAAAATACTTGATATCTTTTATAATGGACTAACCGATGCTTCTAAGGACCACCTAGATTGTTGCTGGTTGTGTTTTCAGGGAACGAACTGTTGAACAAGCTGAAATATTATTGAATAATATATTGAGCAATGATAATGATTGGACTAGTGACGAACCACCTCCGAAGCCAACTCCGAAGAAAAGAGGTATTATATTTCTCAGTCCTGAAGATATGCAAGAGGCAAAGAAAATGGTACTAAAGCTGAAGATGTTAAGAATCTGCCACATATTGAAGAAATACATGGTCTTGATAACCCGACACAGGTAGTGGAGGTAAATTCTCTTCTTAGATTTGATGAAAGCGATATTCCTTATAATAAGTCTGCTAGCCAATGCTTGGATGAGTTTGATAATTATGTTGTTAAGCAAGAATTTTTTAATGCTTATGCTAGTAGACAATTGAAACCTAATGTTTTCATGCTTGATCGCTTAGGTGATTATATGAGTAGAACTATCAATGATCTTAAACTTATTAGTAAACATGCTTCCATGGTAACTACTAAAGTAGAACAAGTACTTAAGGCACAAAATGATTTTCTTAATGAGATGAATAGTAGGAACAATGATCATGTGAGAGCCTGGCTTAATAGGAATGATAGACTACTCATATCAACAAGGAATTCCTTGTTTTCCGGGAGCCCACTCGAAAAGAACTCTAAAGTTCAGTGTGCTTGGCTTGGAGCGATTCTAGGATGGGTGACCGACCGGGAAGTTGGTCCCGGGTGCGCACGAGTGAGGACAAAGTGCGCAGGAAAGACTAGTGTTGGTCTGTGGGGCTAGTCTAGATCCCGCCAGGAGTAACGGGGTGTTACAATTGGTATCAGAGCCAACCCTTATGGTTACATGGGCATGCGCGGGTCAGGTGCACAGGCATGTGGTGCATGGCATGTGTGGCCCGTCGTGGCACACAGCATGGCACATGTGCTGGACTGGACGCGCATACGTGTGCCAAAAGGGAACATTCCTGATGGGCCGACGAGGATGTCGGTTCCTTTGAGTGGGGGTCTATGTGAGAGTCTGGCTTAATAGGAATGATAGACTACTCATATAAACAAGGAATTCTTTCTTTTCTGGGATCCCACTCGAAAAGAACTCTAAAGTTAAGCGTGCTTGGCTTGGAGCGATTCTAGGATGGGTGACCGACCGGGAAGTTGGTCCCGGGTGTGCACGAGTGAGGACAAAGTGCACAGGAAAGACTAGTGTTGGTCTATGGGGCCAGTCTAGATCCCGCCAGGAGTAACGGGGTGTTATAGATCATTCTATTAAAGTTGTGACTAGAGGTGCAAGAATGACTCAAGAACCTTTGTATCCTTAGGGCCACCCAAAGAGAATTAAGCAAGATTTTCAAAAGGGTAATATTGATGCACCTAGTTGCTCTAGTAATAAGAGGAATAGGGATGATGATGGAACGATGCATGCTGCTAGTGAACCTGTTATAGATACACCAGAAAACCCAAATGATATTTCTGTTTCTGATGCTGAGACACAATCTGGTGATGAACATGAGCCTAGTGATAATATTAATGATGATGTTCATGTTGATGCTCAACCTAGTAATGATAATGATGTGGAGATTGAACCTGCTATTGATCTTGATAACCCACATCCTAAGAATAAAAGATATGACAAAAGATATTTTATTGCTAGGAAGCATGGTAAAGAAAGAGAACCATGGGTTCAGAAACCCATGCCCTTTTCTCCTAAACCATCCAAGAAAAAGGATGATGAGGATTTTGATCGCTTTGTTGAAATGCTTAGACCTGACTTTTTTTGTATGCGCTTGCCTGATAGTCTAAAAATGTCTCCTTATGCTAAGTATATGAAAGATATTGTGACTAATAAAAGGAAGATACCGGATGCTGAAATTTCCACCATGCTTGCTAATTATACTTTTAAGGGTGGAGTACCAAAGAAATTAGGAGATCCAAGAATAGCAACTATACCATGCTCTATGAAAGGGAATTATGTCAAAACTGCCTTATGTGATTTGGGAGCCGGTGTTAGTGTTATGCCTTTCTCTTTATATCGTAAATTTGATTTGAATAAGTTGACACCTACTGAAATCTCTTTGCAAATGACTGATAAATCAACTACTCTGCCTATCGGTATTTGTGAGGATGTACCTATCGTAGTTGCAAATGCTACTATCTTGACGGACTTTGTTATTCTCGACATTCCCGAGGACGACAGTATATCGATCATCCTTGGTAGACCATTTTTGAATACTACAGGGGTTGTCATTGATTTCAACAAGGGCAATGTCACTGTTCATATTAATGGTAATGAGCATATGGTACACTTTCCGAAGAAACAACCTCAAGATCATAGTATCAACTCCATTGAAAAAATTCCAACGATTATTATTGGAGACTTTGAATTCCCTCTTCCTACTATCAAGAAGAAATATGATATACTAATTGTTGGGGATATACATATCCCCATTGAGGTAAGTTAGTGTTATTCGAAAATTCTTCGGTTTCATGTTATTCAAAAGAACTTTATTAATAAGACTTTATCAACCTTATTGATGGATAACTTTTGAGTGAGCATGAGATGGATGAATTTAGAAAGCACAACTTCCTATACCCAACTTTTATTTTTTGTTAGTTAGATGAAATTAAGTAAAAATGCTATTATTTTCCTGTTTTCTGAGTTTCCCATACAATAAAAAAGTGACCTAAAAATAAAAGTTCTTCAAATGCCTTGAAAATGGAGTATGATTTTTTTCTGGAATATTTAAAATATCTGGCAGTGAGCACACTGCAGGGGCTGCATCAGTGGGTCACAAGCCCACAAGGCGTGGCCACCCCCATGGCCGTGCCTACCAGGCTTGTGGGTCCCACATGGCGCCCCTTCAATTATTCCAGCACCCATTCACTTCATCTTCCTCCAGAAAAAGTCCCACCATTGCTCAAACCCGTGTTCTAGCTCATTTTGCTGCCATTTTCGATCTCCTTGTGCAAAGCTTGATTCGCAAAACTGTTTTGGGAAATTGTTCCTCGGTATGTGACTCCTCCAATGGTCCAATTAGTTTTTGTTCTAGTGCTTTATATATTGCAAATTTTTTCTGCTGTGGTGACCTAGTTCTTGAGCTTGCATGTGACATTTATATGGTCCCAAGTAGTTTTGATGCATGATATAGCCTCTAGGCACTTGAGGGAGTAGTTGCTATGAGTTTTGTTGAGTTTTGTGCACCTTTATTTTTGAGTCACTAAAAATTTCAGAATTTTTCATAGAAAGAAATGCTGAGGAGATTGTTAAGAGGCTCTTCAAGCCGGAGTTCTAAGGAAGATGAAAATGAGATGAGGGAGTAACCCAAGTATAATTTTGCTCGTGTCGCAGAAGTTTCACCTTGCGAATGGCCGTGTAACACATTCTTGAGGGTGGCTGGAATTTATGAAGATTTTGATTATTTCACGAAGAATGCAGGCATCACCGAATTCTTCAACGGTAAGTGTGACCAGTACCTCTTGCTCACAAATACCTTTGTGCAAAATTTCCACTTTTATTCTAGGGAAGACCCTCCTACAGTAGAATTTCACTTATATGATGTGCCTAAGGAAAAGAACCTTTATGGTTTTTGTGAAGTTGCAAAAACCCTATGAGGGCAGCATCAGGGAACCACATCCTCGAGACATGGAAGATTTTATTGCCGCAGTCACTATGGGGGAAGAGAGAGGTGTGTCAGAGACAAGAGCAGCTAGTTTACATTTTCCTGTGTTATGCTATTATTCATTATTTGCGGGAAGATGTTTAGTTGGTCGTTGGGAGAGTGGAAGTCTTAGTGCCCCTGACCTCGCCGTTTTGCGCCATGCTTTATTTGCTGATAGAACTTTTAGTCTGGGCGCTATGGTGGCCCAGCGGTTGAACACCAACCGTTCAAAGGGGCCCATATTTGTAGGTATCTATGCATCTCGTTTAGCCAAACATTTTGAGATACCCATTAGGCTTAATGAGAAATATGAGAGGCTGCTACCTGCGAAGTTTTTAGATTATGACCGTAGGTAGCTCATGATGTTATTAAGAAAAATGATGATAGGAGGTTGCTTTACAACTTAATTTTTAGCAAGGGTACTTGTGAAATTATTACTCGGCCTGCTTCTTCTTTGTTCGATATTCGCTCTGACGCAACCCCTAGCTCCGGAACTGGCACCAACCCTTGATCCGTACCTAGAGCCAATTTTTCAGTGGGAGCCGCAGTAGCTCACCAACCAATGGAACTATGAGGACGCTCCTGAGTATTCGGGGGACAGCTCTTTCCAGCCATGGCCATACACCAACTTAGGCCATAAGCCTAAGCTTGGGGAGTACGTGTTCACACACTCATCTTAGTAGTCGGTGTTCATACTCTTTCATTGTTCCATCCATGGGAGTTTTTTTTCTTGTTTTGCTTTCTTATTGTGTGTTTATTTAACTTTGAGAAAAATACAAAAAAATAGTTCTAGCTTTACCTTCTAGTTGCTTAGTTGTCGCATTAAAAAGAAAACCCAAAAAGATTTTTCATTCTTCTTTTGTTTGTTGGGAGCTTTCCCATGTAAATAATTTCCTCGTTCTTGTTTTTGATTTTTTTCTTTCTTTGGGTCATAAGGAGAAGACCACAATGAAAATGTTGAGTGGCTCTCATATGCATTATTGTTTACCTATTATAAAGGCCATGTTACCTTGTCTTCTCCTTTGAGTTATTCTTTGCAGATTCTAGCTTAGTCCAGTGCACGTGCACTCTTATTATTATCCAGACTGTTCAGTCATGCAAGTGAAAGGCAATAATGACGATATTTGATGAAAAGATTGATATGGAGAAAAAGCTGGTATGAACTCGACCTATCTTGCTTTTGTAAATATGATTAGCTCATCATTCCGAATTCAGTTCATTATGGGTGAAACATATTTGCAATGACAATTAGAGATTATAGTTACTCATGCCATGCTTAATTAGCTAAGAGTGGATAATGGTTTGTTTTGGGTGCAAACATGCATATTAAAATGGTTGTGATGTAGTATGATGGGATGGTATCCTCCTTTGAACGATTCAAGTGGCTCGGCTTGGCACATGTTCATGCATATAGTTGAAACAAAATCAACATAGACTCTACGATATTTGAGTTCATAGTGATTTATATCCTACTCATGCTTGCATTCAATGTTGGTTAATCTCAAAGCATGTTGATGACTGTGTCGCTCTCTAGTTGGTCGCTCCCCAGTCTTTTGCTAGCCTTCACTTGTACTAAGCATGAAGACTGCTTGTGCATCAAATTCCTCAACCCCAAAGTTGTTCCATATGAGTCAACCATACCTACCTATATGTGGTATTTACCTTCCGTTCCAAGTAAATTTGCATGTGCCAAACTCTAAACCTTCAAATAAACATTCTGTTTTGTATGCCCTAATCGCTCATGTGGCGACTGGGAGATGTCTGTATCTTCTATGCTAGGTGGGTTATTCTCACGATATGTGTTGATTAACTATCATTCACGAGAAAGTGGCTGGTAATCGGGATGCCCGGTTCCATGCTCGAAATTAAAGCAAAATCTAATTAAACAAAACTTCCCCAGAACTGTGTTTGTATGGACGGTACCCGTGGATTCGACTCGCCGTGGAGTGTGAATGGTTGGTGGAGGGGGAGTAAAAACTTTATCATTCTATTTGGGAACCTCCTATAATGTATCTAGCATGGAAGATGTTGAAAACCTCTTGGTAATTATGTGAGAAATGAAAGCATACCGCAAAAAATTATTACTTATCTCTGTTTTAAAAACTCGAGCTCTGGCACCTCTACAAATCAATGCTTCCCTCTGCGAAGGGCCTTTTCATTTACTTTATTGTTGAGTCATCATATTCTTATAAAAGGCACCAATTAGAGAGCACCATCGTCATTTGTATGCTTTTCTTTTAATTGATATTGAGTATGAGCATGACTGGATCTCTTTCACCATGAATTACAATGTCTAGTCAGTCCTTGTTCTTTAGAGGTGCTCTATATTTATGTTTTGCGGTCTTGGAAAGGGCTACCAAGATATCATTTCATCATATTGTATCATGATTGTTTTAAAAAAGTGTTGTTGTTCGAGAGTTATTATTATGCTCGCTAGTTGATCATGTCATTTATATGAGTAAATGTGAGACCTAAATGTTATTGCGAACGTGGTTAGTCCATGATCTTTGCCGAAAATCTGAACATCAGTTAGATGTATTTACAACAACAAGATCAAACCGAGTTTGTAATTTTTTTTCTTTACCACTTTCAGTTTATCAACTTATTTGCTTGAGGACAAGCAATGGGTTAAGCTTGGGGGAGTTGATACATCTCCATCGTATCCACTTTTCCAAACTCTTTTTCCCTTGTTTTAGACTCTAATTTGCATGATTTGAATGGAACTAACCCAAACTGACACTGTTTTTAGCAGAATTGCCTTGGTGTTATTTTTGTGCCGAAATAAAAGTTCTAGAATTTTCCTCAAAATTTACGGAGAATATTTTTGGATTTAATAAAAAATACTGGCGCAAGAATCAACCAGAGGGGGCCACCTGCAGGCCACAAGCCTGCTAGGCACGGCCACCCCCTGGCCATGCCTAGCAGGCTTGTGGGGCCCTCATGGCTCCTCCGACCTCATCTCCAACTCCATATAACCCTATTTGCTGAGAAAAAAATCAAAGAAAATAGTTCATCGCGTTTCACGATACGGAGTTGCTGCCACCTCCTGTTCTTCCTCGGGAGACCAGATCTGGAGTCCGTTTTGGGCTTCGGAGAGGGGAAATCGACTCCACCGTCATCACCAACCATCCTTCATCACCAATTCCATGATGCTCTCCGCCGTTCGTCAGTAATCCCATCATAGGCTTGCTGTACGGTGATGGGTTGGATGAGATTTATCATGTAATCGAGTTAGTTTTGTTAGGGTTTGATCCCTAGTATCCACTATGTTCTGAGATTGATGTTGCTATGACTTTGCTATGCTTAATGCTTGTCACTAGGGCCCGGCTGCCATGATTTAAGATCTGAACCTATTATGCTTTCATGAATATATATGTGTTCTTGATCCTATCTTGCAAGTTGTAGACACCTATTATTAGTTATGATCTGCATCCCCCAGGGTTACAATAACTAGGATTCTTTTCGGTTATTACCGTAGTTTGAGGAGTTCATGTATTCACTAAGTGCTAATGCTTTGGTTCGGTTCTCTATTAAAAGGAGGCCTTAATATCCCTTAGTTTCCATTAGGACGCCGCTGCCATGGGATGGTAGGACAAAAGATGTCATGCAAGTTCTTTTCCATAAGCACGTATGACTATATATGGAATACATGCCTACATTACATTGATGAATTGGAGCTAGTTCTGTGTCACCATATGTTATAACTGTTGCATGATGAATGCTATCCAACATAATTATCCATCACCGATCCATTGCCTATGAGCTTTCCACATATTGATCCTTGCTAAGTTACTTCTCTGCTGCTACTATTACAATCACTATAAAACTGCTAGTGTTACTTCTGCTACCGTTACCGTTACTTCCATACTAATTTGCTAGTGAATACTTTGCTGTAGATATTAAGTCTTCCAGGTGTGGTTGAATTGACAACTCAGCTGCGAATACTCGAGAATATTCTTTGTCTCCCCTTGTGTCGAATCAATAAATTTGGGTTGAATACTCTACCCTCGAAAATTGTTGTGATCCCCTATACTTGTGGTTTATCATCAGCCATCATAACCTCCACAGCATCTCCACTTCTCTCATGCTTGGATGCCTCGGAGGATTCATCACCTGAGGAATGGAAAAGGCTGTGGACGGACTCGTTGACGTTGAGCACGGCCACTTGCTCGACTACAGTTTGAAATGCCGTAGCGTGCTTGATGCAACACTACAAACGCGAATGCCCGGAGAGCTTGCATCATGCCACAATGGGAGAAGGATATGTCGATTGATATGTCATGGACGGTTGTCGAAGAAGAACTCGAAATGTCGTCGGACTAAAATGCGCCGCACCTCATGTGGGCAGTGCATTGGTGTCCAGCCGCGCTTCCTCCGGCCATGCCGAATCATCGGCGATGAAGCTCAGGGATCCGAAGAGGATCTCGCCGCCGAGTATCATCATGATGATCGAGAAAATGAAACTTCCACCTATGCCGGAGTTCACTAGACGCGCAGCCCCATGGTGGGCGCCAACTGTCGAGAGAAATAGCCTGACTATAGTACCAGGGGTACGAACGGAGGGGCGAAGCCTAGCTACAACACAGGTGTTCACTCGGAGGTGTACGAGTTCAGACCCCACTCCGAAGTGGTAAAAGCCCTATGTCTCGAGCCCGGAGGCTTTGATGTTTGCTTATGAGGAGTAAAGGATTACAAGAGGTCCGAACCCCTGCTATGACGCCCCGTGGTGGCTTATATAGAGTACGCCACCACTAGTCAAGCGTCATCATTAAGACTATTAATGATAATCAATGTAACATTACAGGAACTTCTAATCAAGTGAAATGTTACTGGTAACGTGTAATTAACAACTCTGTGAGTCTCGCTTCAAATCCCTCGGATACTGCGTCTCCTGAGCCGCTGAACTTCTATCGCCCAAGTGAAGCCATGGACGTCCAAGTGACCGGAATGATCCGAGTGAATCTTCACGTGCATCCAAATGCACTTTTACCTCAGGGGTTTTATTGGTAATATGAGACCATATGTGGGCCCTAGATATCGGCCTTGTGACCCTACCCATGGTAGATGACCTCATCACTTGCAAAATGGTTGGGGGTGTGATCTTTCAACTACATGCAACCCACTGCCTCGAAGTGTTCAAAAATATGCCATTAATCAGTGCAAAAATGAGAGTATTTGCAAAGAACAAAATCGCTCCATTGGAGCCTCAAGAGATAGAATATCTACTTGCTTTCTCAAAGACCACAAAATGGGATGGCAACTCATTCCAAGTTGATATTATTGCTTGCCACTTGTTGATATGTTGATATAAGTATTCCTTTGGGAGTTCATATCACAAGAATAACATGATGTCCAGAATGTCATTGGCATTGGAGTATTATGACAAGACATATTGGGAGGTGATTCTCTAACAATATTTTTTCTATAGAAGCCATTCATACTAGGCATTGAGGAACTGGAAGTGTTATCAACGTTTACTTGGGAGGTGTTTTCAAGACCTCGTCGTAAAAAGCAGAAATGCGGGTCACTTGGTTGGCATTAAGAAGTCCGATATAGAAAGTGGTCTCTAATCTTAGATATTGTTATACTTTTGTGTATGATTTTGTATGAGAGATACAAGATAAGGATGAGAATATCAACTCATTAGTAGATAGTGGACTTTTGTGAAAACGAAGCTAATATCGCTATTACAAGATGTGGTCTCAGTCCTTCCAAATTATTGCCATGATATTCATCTTTCTATTTAAGAGGCACCTTAAGATAAAGGAACACCATTTTTCTACTATGAAAATGTGGACCGACCTCCGATGCATGTATGGACGACCATTTAAGATATCTATATAATATTCAACCCGAACTTGTGGTCTCTAAGCATTTGTGTGTAGCAATAAGGAAAAGAGGCTACATGCAACATTTGCCAACTCAGACCACAACAACTCTTCTTCCTCTGCATCCAAAGGCCATATTTGGGACATTCCCTCATTACAAGAACCGTTGGCCTACTTGGAACTCAAGACCGCACCTCAACTGCTTACGAATAAGTGTCGCGGGTGGAAAGCTAAGAGAACAGTTCAGGTGTGATCATTCCACCACGCACAATCCATCGCCTCCAATTGTTCAAAAAAATTCATCAATCCATGCAAACAGGAGAATCTTGTATTTTTTGGAAAGAACAAAGTCGCTCCATTGGAGCCTCAAGAGATTGAATATCGCATTGGCTGTCCAAAGGACCACATAGGTGGACGATAACTCAATCTAAGTTGATATTGTTTCTTACCACTTGTTGGTATATTGATATAAGTATCCCCTTGTGTAATCATAGTTTATGCCACAAGAATAGCAAGATGTCGAAAATGTGATTGCATCCAAATATTATTGCACGATGCATAGGGAGGTGAGGTTGGGCTAGTATTGTGTGTGTAGAAGCCATTGATACTTGGCATGGAGGAACTGGAAGTGTTATCAACATTTACTTGGGAGATATTCTCAAGAACTCGTTGTAAAGAGCGGTAGTGCCAGGCACTTAGTTGGCATTAATAAGTAATTAATATAAAATAAATGTTCCCTAATATTAATTTTTGTTATAGTTTCATATGATAGACATCAGAGAAGGACAAGAAGATCAACTCATTAGTAGATAATGGGCTTTTCCGGATATGAAGCTAATATGGCTATTACAAGATGTGGTATTAGTCCTTCTAAAATTAATGCCTTGATTTTCAGTTTTCTTTGCAAAAGGCACGTTAATATAATGGACCACTTCCCTTCTAGTGTGAAAATTTGTCCCAAGCACCTAGACATGTATGGACGACCATTTCAAGATCGACATTCAACTTAAGTTTGTGGGTTCTAAGCATTTGTGTGCAGTGTATATGAAAAGTGACTACATTCATAATTTTCCAAGTAAGAACAAAGCACCTCTTCTTTAGCTACCTCCGAAGGATATATTTGAGGCATTCCCTCATTACAAGAAGTGTTGGTCGTATTGTTACTCAAGAACACAGTTCAATTGCTTGCAAACAAGTGTGGCAAGTGCTAAGCTGGCAGGTTGGTTCAGGCATGATCTTTCCCCTTCAGGCAATCCACCGCCTGAAAGTGTTCAAAAATATGTCATCAATTAGTACAAAAGGATAGTATTGTCTATGTTGGACATAACAAAGTCACTCCATTGGAACCTCAAGAGATTAAATATCTACTCGCTTTCTCAAAGGACACACGAGGGGATTGCAAATCATTCCAATTGATAATGTTTCTTACCACTTGTAGATATATTAATTGAAGTATACCCTTGGGTACTGATAGTTCATATCACAAGAATAGCAGGATATTCAAAATGTGATTGGCATCGGAATATTATGACACAACACATAGGGAGGTGATGCTCGGCAGGTATTTTGTCTGCAAAAGCCATTCATACTAGGCATCGAGGAACTAGAAGTGTTATCAACATTTACTTGGGAGCTATTTTAATGACCTCGTCGTAAAAATGATGAACATTGGGTCACTTTGCCGGCATTAGGAAGTCTGGTATAGGAAGTAGTCTCTAATCTTAGTTTTGTTATACTTTTGTGTACGATTTTTACGGGAGATGTCACAGAAGGATGAGAAGATCAACTGATTAGCAAATAATGGGATTATAGAATATAAATTTAATATTACTATTACAAGATATGGTATCAGTCCTTCCAAAACTGTTGCCATGATGTTCTTCTTTCTATGGAACAGGCATCTTAAGATAATGAGCCACCATTTTTCTACTATGAAAATGTGGCCCAACCTTTGAGGCATGTATTGATGACCATTTCAAGATCTGTGTATAACATTCAATCTGAGTTTGTGGGTTCTAAGCATTTTTGTGCATCAGTAAGAAAAATAGGCTACATCCAAAATTTGCCAACTGAGACCACATCAACTCTTCTTCCTCTGCCTCCAAAGGCCGTCGTTGGGACATTCCCTCATTGAGAAGTGGTGGCCTTCCTGGGACTCAAGAACGCATATCAACTGCTTGCGAATAAGTGTGGCAAGTCTAAAGCTGACAGAATGGTTCAGGTGTGATCATTCCACCATGCCCAATCCATCGCTTCCAAGTGTTCAAAAGTCATCAATCCATGCTAAAAGGAGAATGTTGTCTATTTTGGAAAGAACAAAGTCGCTCCATTTGAGCTTCAAGAGATTTAATATCCAATCGGCTTCCCAAAGGACCACAGAGGTGGATGACAACTCATTCCAAGTTGATATTGTTTCTTACCACTTGTTGATATATTGATTTAAGTATCCCCTTGTGTAATGATAGTTCATGCCACAAGAATAGTGGGATGTCCAAAATGTGATTGCATCCGAATATCATTGCACGATGCGTGGGGAGGTGAGTCGGGCCGGTATTGTGTTTGTAGAAGCCAGTCATACTTGGCGTAGAGGAACTAGAAGTGTTATCAACATTTACTTGTGAGTCATTCTCAAGAACTCGTTGTAAAGAGCGGTAATGCCAGTCACTTAGTTGGCATTAAGAATTCAGTAATATAAAGTAAATGTTCCCTAATATTAGCTTTTGTTATGGGAGATGTCAAAGAAGGACGAGAAGATCAACTCATTAGTAGGTAATGGGTTTTCCAAATATGAAGCTAATATGGCTATTACAAGATGTGGTATTAGTCCTTCTAAAATTATTTCCTTGATTATCATTTTTCTTTGGAAAAGGCGCCTTAATATAATGGACCAATTTTCTTCTAGTGTGAAAATGTGTCCCAAGCACCTAGACATGTATGGACGACCATTTCAAGATCGAGATTCACCTTAAGTTTGTGGGTTCTAAGCATTTTTGTGCAGCGGAAAGGAAAACTGACTGCATTCATAATTTTCCAAGTAAGAACAAATCACCTCTTCTTTGTCTACTCCAAAGGACATATTTGAGGCATTCCCTCATTACAATAAGCGTTGGCCTTACTGGAACTCTAGAACAAAGTTCAACTACTTGTGAACAAGTATGGCAAGTGCTAAGCTGGCAGAATCGTCCAGGTGTGATCTTTCCACTGTGCGCAATTGATTCTTGTGATCTGCGTTGGGTTTTAAGAGGAACTTGTTATCGTAGCATAATGTGGGTGAGTATTTCCCTCAGTTATGAAACCATGGTTTATCGAACCAATAGGAATACCAATCCTCAATCTTCTTCAACGGCTGCACACAAAAGAACAAACATCTTGCACCCAATGTCGGCAAGAGGGTTGTCAATCCCCTTGATCTCGTTATTTGCAAGCAAGTGAGTTGTGTAGATAATTGTAAATTGCATAATAAAATAAAAGAAAAATGAATAACAGCAAGGTAGTAATGGCGTTTGTGAATATATAAGTGAATAGACCCGGGGGCCGTAGAGTTCTATAGTGGCATCTCACATAGAAATAGCATACGGGGGTAAACAAATTATTGTTGGGCAATTGATAGAAAAGTGAATAGTTATGCCATTTTCACGGCAATGATCATGTGTATATAGGCAACACGTCCATAAGAAAAGAATTTGACTCCTGCCTGCACCTATTACTATTACTCCACTCATCAAATGCTATTCAGCATGCATCCAGAGTATTAAGTAAAATAGAGTAATGCTAGGAGAACGATGACATGATGTAGACAAAGTAAACTCAATCAATATGAATAAACCCCATCCTTTTATACTTAGTAGCAGCAACACAAAGACGCAACTTGTCCCCTACTGTCACTGGGGTATAGAAACTTGTCAGGTTGAAGCTACTACAACGCACCACTCCCACCGAAGAAATATCAATCTAGTTGGCCAAACTATCTCGATAGATCGGAGAGCATTACGAAGCTATGATGATCATGCAAATAAGAAGCTTGGTATTCAGGTTTGACTCAAATACTCTTCATGAATAATATGAATATAAACTCACAATTCATCAGATCCCAACAAACACACCATACAAAGGGATTACATCGGATAGATCAAGGCAAAGATGCAATGAACAGTGTATTGAAGATCGAGAGAGAGAGAGAGATAAAGAGAGAGATTTCCATCTAGGTACTACCTACGGACCTATAGGTCTGTGGTGAACTACTCATACATCATCATGAGGGCAGAAAGGTTGATGAAGAGGCCCTCCGTGATAGATCCCCTCCGGTAGGGTGCCGGAATGGAGCTGTAGATGGGCTCCCATCGGAACAGAGACTTGTGGCGGCGAAAAAGGTCTTTTGGAAGCTCCCCTAGGGATTTTGGAATATTAGAGAATTTAAAGGCCAAATAGGGGTGTTAGGAGACGCCTAAGGGAGGCACAAGACATCAAGGCGGATTTTTGGTCTCCTTCCGAAGCTTTCAGGTCTTCTTTGGTCGAGAAAAAATTAGCAAAACGTTTTGTGGGAATTGGATTTCATTTGGTACTGTAAACCTAAAAAGTCAAAAACATGCAGAAAACAACAACTGGCACTGGGCACTGGATCAATAGGTTAGTTTTCAAAAATATTATAAATTGTTAAACAAATGCCCAAAAAGTATCCTAGAATGATAATATATCAACATGGAACAATCAAAAATTATAGATACGTTGAAGACGTATCACCAACCCACCGCCTCGAAGTGCTCAAAAATATGTCATCAATCAGTGCAAAAAGGAGAGTATTGTCTATGTTGGAAAGAACGAAGTCATTCCATTCGAGCTTCAAGAGATCGATATCTACTTGCTTTCTCAAAGGATTGCACAAGCGGATAGCAACTCATTCCAATTGATACTATTGCTTACCACTTATTGAAAAATTGATTCAAGTATACCCTTGGGTACTGATAGTTCATGTCACAAGAATAGCAAGATGTCCAAAATGTGATTGGCATCAGAATATTATGACACGACACATAGGGAGGTGATGCTCAGCCAATATTTTGTCCGTAGAATCCATTCATACAAGGTATCGTGGAACTAGAAGTGTCATTAACATTTAGTTGGGAGTTATTTTAATGACCTCGTTGTAAAAAGATGAAATGTGGGTCACTTGGTTGGTATTAAGAAGTTTGATATATGAAGTGGTCTCTAATCTTAGTTTCGTTATACTTTTTGTAAGATTTGTACGAGAGATGTTAGAGAAGGTCGAGAGGATCAACGCATTAGTAGATAATGGGATCTTTTGAAGATGAAGATAATATTGCTACTACAACTTGTGGTATCAGTCCTTCGAAAATCATTGCCATGATGTTAGACTTTCTATGGAACAGGCACCTTAAGATAATGAACCACCATTTTTCTACTATGAAAATGTGTCGCAAACTCCGACGTGTGTATGGATGACCATTTCAACATCTATGTATAACATTCAATCTGAGCTTGTGGGTTCTAAGCATTTGTGTGCAGCGGTGAGGAAAAGAGGCTACATCCAAAAATTGCCAACTCAGACCACATCAAATCTTTTTCCTCTGCCCCCAAAGGCCATATTTGGGGCATTCACTCATTACAAGAAGCGGTGGCCTACCCGGGACTCAAGAACGCACCTCAACTGCTTGCCTACAAGTGTGGCAAGTGTGAAGCAGATATAATGGTTCAAGTGTGATCTTTCCTCAACGAGTGTCCACCACCTCAAAGTATTCAAAAATATGTTATCAATCCGTGCAAAAGGTGAATCATGTCTAGGCTAGGAAGAACAAAATTGTTCCATCGAAGCCCCAAGATTTTGAATATCTACTCAGTTTCCCAAAGGACCACAAAAGTAGATGGCAACTTATTCCAAGTTTATTTCATGGCTTACCACTTGTTGATATATTGATTGATGTTTCCCCTTGGTTAATGATAGTTCCTGCCACAAGAATAGCAGGATGTCCAAAATGTGGTTGTCATCGGAATATTATGGAACGACACATAGTGAGGTGAGGTGAGGCCAATGGTTTGTTTGTAGAAGCCATTCATATTTGGCAACAAGGAACTAGAAGTGTTATCAACATTTACTTGGTAGTTATTCTCAAGAACTCATTGTAAAGAGCTGAAATGCATGTCACTTAGTTGGCATTAAGAAGTCAGTACTATATAGAAAGTGTTCTCTAATCTTAGCTTCTGTTATACTTTTCCACAAGATTTTGTATGAGAGATATTAGAGAAGGATGAGAATATCAACTCATTAGTAAATAATGGGCTTTTTAGAAGATGAAGCTAATATGGCTATTATAAGATGTGGTATTAGTCCTTTTAAAATTGGTGAACTGATGATTGTGTTTGTATGGAAAAGGCATGTTAAGATAATGGACCACCTTTACAACTATGAAAATGTGACCCAAGCTCCGCGACGTGTATGGAGGATCATTTCAAGATCTCTGTATGACATTCAACCTGAGTTTGTGGGTTTTAAAAATTTGTGTGCAACAACAAGGAAAAGAGGCTACATACATAATTTGCCTAAGAGAACCTCTTCTTCCTTTGCCTCCAAAGGCCATATTTGGGTCATTCCCTCATTACAAGAAATGGTGTCCATCCTGGGACCGAAGAATGCAGCTTAAGTGCTTGCGAACAAGTGTGGAATGCGTAATGTTGAAAGAAGAGTTAAAGTATCATCTTTCTGCCATGACCAATCCACCGCATCGAAGTGTTCAAGAATATATCAACATTCAGTGCAAAAAGGAGAATCTTTTCTAGGTTGGAAAGGACAAATTGCTCCATTGAAGTCTCAAGAGATTGAATATCTACTCGGTTTCCAAAGGACCACACAAGGGATGTCAACGTATTCCAGGTTGATATATTTGGTTACTACTTGTTGATGATTGAAGTGTCCCATTGGATACCGATAGCTCATGCCACGGGAATAGCGGGATGTCCAAAATGTGATTGACATCAGAATATTATGGCACGACACATAGGGAGGTGTGGTCGGGCCAGTATTTTGTTTGCATAAGCCATTCATACTTGGAATAGAGGAAATGGAAGAGGTATAAACATTTAATTGGGAGTTATTCTCAAGGGCTCGTCGTAAAGAGGTGAAATGCCGGTCACTTAGTTGGCATTAAGAAGTCGGTAGTATATAGTAAGTTTTCTCCTAATATTAGCTTTTCATATACTTTTGCGCAACATTTTGTGCAAGAGATGTCAAAGAAGGACGGGAAGATCAACTCCTTAGTAATATTGTGCTTTTGTGATGATGAACATAATATGGCTATTACAACATGTGGTACCAGTCCTCCTAAAATTATTGCCTTGATTTTCATTTTTTCTATGGAAAAGGCACCTTCATATAATGGACCACCTTTTTTCTACTATGAAATTGTGGCCCATGATCCCAGATTGTATGGATGACTATTTCAAGATCGACATTCAACCTAGGTTTGTGAGTTCTAAGCATTTGTATTCGGCAGCAAGCAAAGAGGGTTCATGCATAATTTTCCAACTGAAAACACATCACCTCTTCTTTCTCTGCCTCCAAAGGCAATATTTGAGGCATTCCCTTGTTACAATAAGAGTTGGCCTTCCTAGGACTCAAGAGCACAGGTCAACTGCTTGCGAACAAGTGTGGCAAGTGCAAAGCTAGCAGAATGGTTCAGGTGTGATCTTTCGAGCACAAGCAATCCACCGCCTCAAAGTGTTAAAAAATATGTCATTGATTAGTGCAAAAAGGAGAATATTGTCTAGGTTAGAAAGAACAAAGTCGCTCCATTGAAGCCTCAAGAGATTGAACATCTACTTGGTTTACCAGAGGAACAAGCAAGAGGGCGACAACTCATTCCAAGTTGATACTATTACTTATCACCTATTGATATATTGATTGAAGTATCCCCTTGGGTATTGATGGTTGATGTCACAAGAATAGCAGGGTGTCTAAAATGTGATTGGACGGTATTGAAATATTATGGCACGACACATAGGAAGGTGAGGCTGGACCAATATATTCTCTGCAGAAGCCATTCATACTTGGCGTAGAGGAACCGGAAGTGTTATCAACATTTACTGGAGGCGTTATCAACATTTATTTGGGAGCTATTCTGAAGGTGGACTCCTAAAGATTGGAAATGCCCCCTCTGATCATGAAATATCATTCTCTTGATTTTGTTAGACAAGACATTCCAAGCCTATGAGATGAGAACGGATTGTTCTCAGCTGCGAGCATACTTCATTGAGGGAGTGCACAAAATGTCGGGTAGGCATGATGAGCACTCTTATCAATGGAGGCTATACCTGGGCAGATCTCGGGCCGAGCCGGGCCTCGGACCGGGCCAAAAAAAGCCCGATGCTAAAAACCCAGGCACGAGCCCGGCCTGACCCGGTCGTCGGGCCTAGTTTTTGGGCCCGAGCCTGAAAAAAGTCCGGCCCGACCCGACTAGGAGTAATTTCTGGTTTCATCGGGCCCGAGCCCGGCCCGGCTCGACCGCCGGGCTTAAAATCTAGGCCCAAGCCCGGCCCATGGGCAAGGTCGGGCCGGGCGAGGCCGACCAGGCTGGGCTGGCCATGGCCAGGTCTGATGGCGGCAGATCCATGTTCATATGGTAAACTTTTAATTGGACCAAAAACAAAGTGATGACACACGATTTCAGACATCAGCATTCCTAAAGAAGAAAACAAGGGCACTACTAATACATCAAAATCCATGCACGAAACATTAAATAGTACCAGCTTTGGCCACATTTCAAAAGAAGCAGGGTAGAGTAATGCTACTGTGCTAGCACAAGAAACTTGATAGGATTAACAATTCTGTTTTGCTATTAGTTACAGTATTATCTTTAAAACTGCTATACTGTCTCAAATATTTCTGAGGAATACAATAAAAAAACTAAAGCCATAGATTATAAATTGCATAAGATATTTAATAACCCCGTGCATGCAGCAGTCTTAATCCCACCAAAACCAGTACTCCCATGAAATTCCACATTTCATGGTACACAATCAGGCTTCAACACTTCCACCATATGCAATTGAATAAAATTATACAAACATTCAGACAGAAGTCACATTTCTCGTCATTGCGTGAGTTAACGAATGCTTACTATTCCTAGAGTTCATATTTGATCTATACCATTTAACCCATAGTCCAAATTAGTAAGGAACTATTTTTTTGACTGGCAAATTTATTATTAAGGAATTGTTTTTTTGACGGGCAAATTTATAATTAAGGAATTGTTTTTTTGACGGATAAATTTATTATTGAGGAACTAAGCAAAAGAACTGTCCCTGAAGAAAACTAATATCACAAGAGATTTTATCAGCACATTTCTCGTCATCGCGTGAGTTAACGAATGCTTACTATTCCTAGAGTTCATATTTGATCTATACCATTTAACCCATAGTCCAAATTAGTAAGGAACTATTTTTTTGACTGGCAAATTTATTATTAAGGAATTGTTTTTTTGACGGGCAAATTTATAATTAAGGAATTGTTTTTTTGACGGATAAATTTATTATTGAGGAACTAAGCAAAAGAACTGTCCCTGAAGAAAACTAATATCACAAGAGATTTTATCAGGCGCAGCAATGATAAAGAAAAAGCAAAAGTTGTCAAGAGTGGATTTGAACCCACGCCCTTTCGGACTAGTACCTGAAACTGGCGCCTTAGACCAACTAGGCCATCTTCACGTTTGTTCGATTTAGCGGAATTATAATCTATAGTCTCTAAATAATCTGTCACACTCGTTTCCATTTCACTTCTGAGCTACTTGGTTCTGTACAGTTGACGAGAGAGAATACAAAACTGTACACATAATTTAGCAAATCCTTAGCCTCCTGTAATCTCAAGGTGCCCCGTATGCTTTCCGAGCTTGACATTGCCGGGCCTTTTGACTCCTCCTACTAACTCTTCCTCCTCGACACCCTCAAGCCAACTTGGCTTTGGCCCTCGATTGGCCACGCCAAGCTCGCCATGAACAGTCTTAACTCCACTCTCCAACAGGCGGTGCAACCTGATATCCTCCGAAACCCCACTATGCATCATGAAACATCCGGCGTCTTTGTTATGTGTTGATGATGTACTGATTTTTTTGGAATGAAAGGGGTTGCCCCCCTGCTCCATTTTATTAATGAAGCAATAAAGGTTCACCGAGTTTAGACCTATCATAAAAGGACTGACCAATGATAGGAACTAAAAGTCTTATATTATTACAGCCAAAAAGCTCAAACTGGGAGCCAACAACAACTAAGAAAAGACTACATCTCTATCCCTTGCATCACTCCGGTCATCTCCACGCGACCCTGAGAAGTTCTCCCTTGTGCTTGTCCATAAGAAGAACACACCGACGAAGGAGCATCGATTGTGTGTCGTCGCAAAGCACACTCCATTGAAGAAGGAAGCCTCTTAGACGAGAAAACACGCAGCCCATGCCCCTCCAGGTTCTTCCCTGAAAGCAAAAGTGATTCCTTAGAGTCCAAATACTCCACAAGGAGGCAACCACAGCCATGTTTAACACTTTTTTGGTTTTGTTCATCTGCCAAATAGCAACAACATCATCTATATGGTTAGGAGCATGTATATCAAAACAGCTAGCAATGAATTTGCAGACATGTTTAGCCACAATACAATCTATAAACAAATGTTGCACTGATTCATTATCTGAACAGAAAAGGCAGAACACATCGTCCACCTTTCTTCTCTTATTCAAGTTATCCCGAGTAAGAATCTTATTATAGACCAACAGCCACAAAAAGATATGAATTCTTTGTGGGCAAAGGATTTTCCAAAACCTATCCCCAATTTTACTCACTACACACCCAAAGTTGATATTCCTATAAAAGGACTTGACAGTGTATTTCCCATTAGCTTCCAGTGTCCAAATAGGACGGTCAGGGTCATTAGATAGTTGACATTGTTTGAGACAGTAGATCAAGGTCTGCCACATCTCCAAGCCCACCTGATCTACATTTCTCCTGAAGGAGACTTTTAATTCTTCACCATCCCACACCTGGGCAACACTGCAGTCCTACTGGTTGCAAATGGAGAAGAGTCTCCAAAATTGCACTTTAAGGGGACAATCCCCCACCCAAATGTCATGCCAAAAGCTAATATTACAACCATCCCCTAGTTTCCATTTATAAAACACTTTAGCAGCCGACAAGGCCCAGGTAACTCCCTTCCAAAAAGGAGAACCCATATTATTTCTAGACCACAACACATTTGGGTTGTTGGTATTATACTTGTAATCCAGCAATTTCTTCCAATCTCTATTCTCTACTTCAAAATATCTTTACCCCAAGAAGCCATCAAGGCCATATTAAAATCTCTCAAGTTGGGGATCCCAAGCCCCCCTGAACTCTTGGTTCTAGATATTAGACCCCAATTAGCCAAATGATATTTATGATCATCCCCCACATTACCCCAGAAAAAGTGAGCCATCTGGGAATTAATGGCATCAATAGCCCATTTAGGAAACTTAATAATAGCCATCAGGTAAGAAGGAATACTAACAATACAAGCACATAAAAGAATTAGCTTCCCTTTATAGGACAGGTTTCTACCCAGCCAACCAGCAATACTTCTAATAATCCTATCAATGATAGGTTGTAAATCTTCCCTTCTGAATTTGTCAAAGTGTAGAGGCACCCCCAGGTATTTAATAGGGAAGGACCCTATTTGACAACAAAAGATCTGAGCAAACGTCTTAGTAATATCATCTTCCATGTTGATGGTCAGGAGGTCACTTTTGTGGAAATTAATTCTCATCCCAGATAGGTTTTCAAAACAGGAAAAAATCCATTTAAAATTCCTAGCCTTCTCAACACAATTCTCCAGAAAGAGGAGTGTGTCATTTGCATATTGCAGGCTGACCACACCACCTTGGATCACATTAGGTAAAAACCCAGCTATCAGGTTGCACCTCTCAGCTTTGATTAACATCTTAGTGAACACATCTGCAACTAAGTTGAAAAGCAAAGGAGAGGAAGGGTCCCCCTGTTTTAGACCTTTCTTGCTAATAAAATATGGCCCATTAGTATCATTGATCCTAACACAAGAAGAACCCTGTAGTAAAGTACTTTTTATCCAACTAATCCATTTGCAACCAAAACCTCGAGAAGCCAGCATTTCAAAAAGAAATTCCCAACTGACTCTGTCATAGGCCTTTTCATAATCAAGCTTAAGAATCAAACCCTCTGTACCAGACTTCTTGACCTCATGAATAACTTCATTCGCCATAACTACACTTTCCAAAATAAATCTACCCTTAATAAACGTTGTTTGATTAGGGGAAATTAGCCTATCCCCAATAGGTGCACATCTATTATTCATAGCTTTAGACAAAATCTTAACTGTTGGGAGACGTAGTAGTAAATCAAAATTTTCTACGCGGTCACCAAGATCTATCTATGGATAAACCAGCAACGAGAAGGAAGAGATTGCATCTTCATACCTTTGAAGATCGCTAAGCAGAAGTGTTACAAGAACGCGGTTGGTGGAGTCGTACTCGTAGCGATTCAGATCGCGGTGGACTCCAATCTTAGCGCTGAACAACGGCGCCTCCGTGTTCAACACACGTGCAGCCCGGTGACGTCTCCTACGCCTTGATCCAGCAAGGAGGAACGAGAGGTTGAGGGAGAGCTTCGGCAGCACGATGGCATGGTGACGGTGGAGTTGCGTGGTACTCCGGCAGAGCTTCGCTAAGCACTACGGAGGACGAGGAGAGGGAGGAGTAGGGCTGCGCCGTGGGAGAGAGAGATGTGTGTCTTCGGCTGCCCCAAGGGCTCCACTATATATAGGAGGAGGAGGGAGGGATGCGCCCTAGAGTTTCCACCCTAGGATGGTGCGGCAGCCACCAGATCCCATCTGGCCGGCGGCCAAGAGGGAGAGGGGTGCGGCTGCCCTAGGGCGGGTCTTAGGGCCCATCAACCCTAGGGTTTGCCCCCCTCCCACTTCAGCTGCGCCTTGGGCCCTTGTGGGGGGCGCACCAGCCCATCTAGGGGCTGATTCCCTCCCACTTGCGGCCCATGCAGCCCTCTGGGGCTGGTGGCCCCACTTGGTGGACCCCCGGAACCCTTCCGGTGGTCCCGGTACGTTACCGGTAATTCCCGAAACATTTCCGGTGACCAAAACCTCACTTCATATATATGAATCTTTACTTTCGGACCATTTCGGAGCTCCTCGTGACGTCCGGGATCTCATCCGGGTCTCCGAACAACCTTCTGTAACCACGTACACTATTTCCCTATAACCCTAGCGTCATCGAACATTAAGTGTGTAGACCCTACAGGTTCGGGAGGCACGTAGACATGACCGAGACACCTCTCCGGTCAATAACCAACAGCGGGATCTGGATACCCATGTTGGCTCCCACATAATCCACGATGATCTCATCAGATGAACCACGATGTCAGGGGTTCAATCAATCCCGTATACAATTCCCTTTGTCTACCGATATGATACTTGCCCGAGATTCGATCGTCGGTATCCCTATACCTTGTTCAATCTCGTTACCGGCAAGTCTCTTTACTCATTCCGCAACACATCATCCCGTGGCTAACTCCTTAGTCACATTGAGCTCATTATGATGATGTCTTACCGAGTGGGCCCAGAGATATCTCTTCATCATACGGAGTGACAAATCCCAGTCTCGATTCGTGCCAACCCAACACACACTTTCGGAGATACCCGTAGTGCACCTTTATAGCCACCTAGTTACGTTGTGACGTTTGTCACACCGAAAGCATTCCTACGGTATCTGGGAGTTGCACAATCTTATGGTCTAAGGAAATGATACTTGACATTGGAAAATCTTTAGCAGACGAACTGCACGATCTTGTGCTATGCTTAGGATTGGGTCTTGTCCATCACATCATTCTCCTAATGATGTGATCCCATTATCAACGACATCTAATTTCCATGGTCATGAAACCATGACCATCTATTGATCAACAAGCTAGCCAACTAGAGGCTCACTAGGGACACATTGTGGTCTATGTATTCACACATGCATTATGGTTTCCGGTTAACAAAATTATAGCATGAACAATAGACAATTATCATGAACAAGGAAATACAATAATAACCATTTTATTATTGCCTCTAGGGCATATTTCCAACAGTCTCCCACTTGCACTAGAGTCAATAATATATTTACATTGTGATGAATCGAACAGCCATAGCATTCTGGTGTTGATCATGTTTTCCTCGTGAGAGAGGTTTAGTCAGCGGATCTGCGACATTCAGATTCGTATGCACTTTACAAAAATATATATATATATATATATATCCCTCCTGAATGTAATCACGGATGGAGTTGAAGTGGCGCTTGATGTGTCTTGTTTTCTTGTGAAACCTGGGCTCCTTCGCAAGGGCAATAGCTCCAGTGTTGTCACAGAATAGAGTCATCGGGCCCGACGCACTTGGAATTACTCCAAGGTCGGTGATGAACTCCTTCATCCAGACTCCTTCCTTTGCTGCTTTCGAAGCAGCTATGTACTCCTATTCACATGTAGATGCCGCCACGATGCTTTGCTTGTTGCTGCACTAGCTGACTGCCCCTCCGTTCGAAATATACGCGTATCCGGTTTGCGACTTGGAGTCGTCCGGATCTGTGTCGAAGCTAGCATCGACGTAACCCTTTACGACGAGCTCTTCGGCACCTCCATATATGGGAAACATGTCCTTTGTCCTTTTCAGGTACTTCGGGATATTCTTGACCGTTGTCCAGTGTTTCGCTCCGGGATCACTTTGGTACCTCCCTACCAAACTTATGGCAAGGTTCAAATCAGGTCTGGTACACAATATGGTATACATAATAGAGCCTATGGCTGACGCATAGGATGACACTCATCTCTTCTCTATCTTTTGTCGTGGTCGGGCATTGAGTCGTACTCAATCTCACACCCTGTAACACAGGCAAGAACCCCTTCTTGGACTGATCCATATTGAACTTCTTCAATATCTTTTCAAGGTATGTGCTTTGTGAAAGACCTATGAGGCATTTCGATCTATCTATATAGATCTTAATACCTAATATGTAAGCAGCTTATCCAAGGTCCTTCTTTGAAAAACATTTATTCAAGTAGGCCTTTACACTTTCCAAAAGTTCTATATCATTTCCCATTATCAGTATGTCGTCCACAAATAATATGAGAAATGCTATTGAGCTCCCGCTCACTTTCTTGTAAATACAGGGTTCTCCATAAACCTGTACAAACCCAAACGCTTTAATCACCTCATTAAAGTGAATGTTCCAACTCCGAGATGCTTGCACCAGCCCATAGATGGAGCGATGGAGCTTGCATACTTTGTTAGCTTCTTTAGGATCGAAAAAACCTTCTGGCTGCATCATATACAGTTCTTCCTTAAGGAAGCCATTAAGGAATGTTGTTTTGACGTCTATTTGCCAGATCTCATAATCATAAAATGCGGCACTCGCTAACATGATTCGGACAGACTTCGGCATCGCTACGGGTGAGAAAGTCTCATCGTAGTCAACTCCTTGAGATTGTCGATAACCCTTAGCGACAAGTCGAGCCTTCTAGACGGTCACATTACCATCCGCATCAGTCTTATTCTTAAAGATCCATTTATTTTCAATGGATCGCTTATCATCAGGCAAGTCCACCAAAGTCCACACTTTGTTCTCATACATGGATCCTATTTCGGATTCATGGCTTCCAGCCATTTGTTGGAATCCAGGCCTGCCATTGCTGCTTCATAGTTCGAAGGTTCACCGTTGTCCAACAACATGATCTCCAGGACAGGGTTGTCGTACCACTCTGGTGCAGAACGTGTCCTAGTGGACCTTCGACGTTGAATAGTAACTTGATCTGAAGTTTCATGATCATCATCATTAACTTCCTCTCTAGACGGTGTAGGCTCCACAGAAACAACTTCCTACGCTGTGCTACTCTCCGGTTCGAGTGGAGGTACAATTACCTCATCAAGTTCTATTTTCCTCCCACTTACTTCTTTCGAGAGAAACTCTTTCTCGAGAAAGGATCCATTCTTGGCAACAAAGACTTTGCCTTCGGATCTGAGGTAGAAGGTATACCCAATAGTCTCTTTGGGATATCCTATGAAGACGCACTTTTCCGATTTGGGTTCGAGCTTCTCAGGTTGAAGTTTCTTCACATAAGCATCGCATCCCCAAAATTTTAGAAATGACGGCTTAGGTTTCTTTCCAAACCATAATTCATATGGTGTTGTCTCAACAGACTTTGACGGTTCCCTATTTAAAGTTAATGCGGCAGTCTCTGATGCATATCCCCAAAATGATAGCGGTAAGTCGGTAAGAGACATCATAGATCGCAACATATCCAATAGAGTGCGATTACGACATTCAGACACACCATTTCGCTGATGTGTGCCAGGCGGCGTGAGTTGTGAAACAATTCTACATTTCCTTAGGTGCGTGTCAAACTCGTGACTTAAATATTCTCTACCACGATCAGATCATAGGCACTTTATTTTCCTGTCACGTTGATTATCTACCTCACTCCAAAATTCCTTGAACCTTTCAAAGGTTTTAGACTTGTGTTTCATTAAGTAGACATACCCATATATGCTCAAGTCATCAGTGAGGGTGAGAACATAACGGTAGCCACCGCGAGCCTCAACGCTCATTGGACCGCATACATCGGTATGTATTATTTCCAACAAGTCAGTTGCTCGATCCATTGTTCCGGAGAATGGAGTCTTGGTCATATTGCCCATGAGGCATGGTTCGCACGTGTCAAATGATTCAAAATCAAGAGACTCCAAAGGTCCATCAGCATGGAGCTTCTTCATGCATTTGACACCAATATGACCAAGGCAGCAGTTCCACATGTAAGTGGGACTATCGTTATCAACCTTACACTTTTTGGTACTCACACTATGAATATGTGTAACATCACGTTCGAGATTCATCAAAAATAAACCATTGACCAGCGGAGCATGACCATAAAACATTTCTCTCATATAAATAGAACAACCATTATTCTCAGATTTAAATGAGTAACCATCTCGCATCAAACGAGATCCAGATACAATGTTCATGCTCAAAGCTGGTACTAAATAACAATTATTGAGGTTTAAAACTAATCCCGAAGGTAGATGTAGAGGTAGCGTGCCGACGGCGATCACATCGACCTTGGAACCATTCTTGACGCGCATCGTCACCTCATCCTTTGCCAGCCTCCACTTATTCCGCAGCTCCTGCTTGGAGTTACAAATGTGAACAACTACACCGGTATCAAATAACCAGGAGCTACTACGAGCGTTGGTTTGGTACACATCAATAACAAGTATATCACATATACCTTTAACATTCCCGGCCTTCTTATCCGCTAAGTACTTGGGTCAGTTCCGCTTCCAGTGACCGGTACCCTTGCAATAAAAGCACTCAGTCTCAGGCTTGGGTCCATTCTTGTTCTTCTTCCCGACAACTTGCTTACCGGGCACGGCAACAGCTTTGCTGTCCTTCTTTAAGTTCTTCTTACCCTTGCCTTTCTTGAAACTAGTGGTCTTATTTACCATCAACACCTGATGCTCCTTTTTGATCTCGACCTCCGCTGATTTCAGCATCGAGTACAACTCAGGAATGGACTTCTCCATACCTTGCATGTTGTAGTTCATCACAAAGCTCTTGTAGCTAGGTGAAAGCGACTGGAGGATTCTGTCAATGACCGAGTCATCTGGGAGATTAACTCCCAGCTGAGTCAAGCGGTTGTGCAACCCAGACATTTTGAGTATGTGCTCACTGACAGAACTATTCTCCTCCATCTTACAGCTGAAGAACTTGTCAGAGACTTCATATCTCTCGACCCGGGCATGAGCTTGGAAAACCAGTTTCAGCTCTTGGAACATCTCATATGCTCCGTGTTCCTCAAAATGCTTTTGTAGCCCCGGTTCTAAACTGTAAAGCATGCCGCACTGAACAAGGGAGTAATCATCGCAGCGGGACTGCCAAGCGTTCGTAACGTCTTGGTCCGCTGGGAAAATGGGTGGGTCACCTAGCGGTGCATCAAGGACATACAATCTCTTGGAAGCTATGAGGACGATCCTCAAACTACGGACCCAGTCCGCATAGTTGCTTCCATCATCTTTCAGCCTGGTTTTCTCTAGGAACGCGTTGAAGTTGAGGGTGACATTCGCGTTGGCCATTGGATCTACAATATAGATTGTAAAGACAATTTTACACTAAGTTCATCATAATTAAGTTCACATAATCAAATTATTTAATGAACTCCCACTTAGATAGACATCTCTCTAATCATCCAAGTGATACATGATCCATGTTAACTAGCCCGTGTCCGATCATCATGTGAGACGGACTAGTCATCCATGGTGAACATCTCCATGTTGATCGTATCTTCTATACAACTCATGTTTGACCTTTAGGTCTTTCATGTTCTGAGGCCATGTTTGTACATGCTAGGCTCGTCAAGTCAACCTAAGTGTTTCGTGTGTGTAAATCTAGCTTACACCCGTTGTATGCGAACATTAGAACCTATCACACCCGATCATCATGTGGTGCTTCGAAACAACGATCCTTAGCAACGGTGCACAGTTAGGGTGAACACATTTCTTGAAATTTTATTGAGAGATCATCTTATTTACTACCGTCGTTCTAAGCAAATAAGGTGTAAACATGATAAACATCACATGCAATCAATGTAGTGACATTATATGGCCAATATCATCTTGCACCTTTGATCTCCATCTTCGGGGCACCATGATCATCACTATCACTGGCATGACACCATGACCTCCATCATCATGATCTCCATCATCGTGTCTTCATGAAGTTGTCTCGCCAACTATTACCTTTACTACTATGGCTAACATTTAGCAATAAAGTAAAGTAATTACATGGCATTTATGATTGACACGCAGGTCATGCAATAAAATAAGACAACTCCTATGACTCCTGTCGGTTGTCATACTCATCGACATGCAAGTCGTGAATCCTATTACAAGAACATGATCAATCTCATACATCACAATGCATCACATAACATCCTTTGGCCATATCACATCACAAGGCATATGCTACAAAAACAAGTTAGACGTTCTCTAATTTGTAGTTGCAAGTTTTTACGTGGCTGCTATAGGTTTCTAGCAAGAACGTTTCTTACCTACGCCAAAACCACAACGTGATATGCCAATTGCTATTTACCCTTCATAAGGACCCTTTTCATCGAATCCAATCCTATTAAGGTGGGAGAGATAGACACCCTCTAGCCACCTTATGCAACAAGTGCATGTCAGGCGGTGGAACCCGTCTCACGTAAGCGTACGTGTAAAGTTGGTCCGGGCCGCTTCATCCCACAATACTGCCGAATCAAGACAAGACTAGTAGTGGTAAGAAAATTAACAAGATCGACGCCCACAACTGCTTTGTGTTCTACTCGTGCATAGATTCTACGCATAGACCTAGCTCATGATGCCACTGTTGGGAGACGTATTAGTAAATCAAAATTTTCTACGCGTTCACCAAGATCTATCTATGGATAAACCATCAACGAGAAGGAAGAGATTGCATCTTCATACCTTTGAAGATCGCTAAGCGGAAGCGTTACAAGAACGCAGTTGGTGGAGTCGTACTCGTAGCTATTTAGATCGGGGTGGACTCCGATCTTAGCGTCGAACAACGGCGCCTTCGCGTTCAACACACGTGCATCCCAATGACGCCTCCTACGCCTTGATCCGGCAAGGAGGAAGGAGAGGTTGAGGGAGAGCTCTGGCAGCACGATGGCATGGTGACGGTGGAGCTGTGTGGTACTCCGGCAGAGCTTCGATAAGAACTACGGAGGACGAGGAGAGGGAGGAGTAGGGTTGCACCATGGGAGAGAGAGATGCATGTCTCCGGCTTCCCCAAGGGCTCCACTATATATAGGAGGAGGAGGAGGGAAGGCTGCGCCCTAGGGTTTCCAACCTAGGGTGGTTTGGCAGCCACCAGATCCCATCTGGTTGGTGGCCAATAGGGAGAGGGGTGTGGTTGCCCTAGGGCGGGCCTTAGGGCCCATCTTCCCTAGGGTTTGCCCCCCTCCCACTTCAGCTGCGCCTTGGGCCCTTGTGAGGGGCGCACCAGCCCACCTAGGGGATCGTTCCCTCCCACTTGCGGCCCATGCAGCCCTCTGTGGCTGGTGGCCCCACTTGGTGGACCCCCGGAACCCTTCCGATGGTCCCAGTACGTTACCGGTAATTCCCGAAACATTTCCGATGACCAAAACCTCACTTCCTATATATGAATCTTTACCTCCGGACCATTCCAGAGCTCCTTGTGACGTCCGGGATCTCATCCAGGACTCCGAAAAAACTTCTGTAACCACGTACACTATTTCACTATAACCCGAGCGTCATCGAACCTTAAGTGTGTAGACCCTACGGCTTCGGGAGGCGCGTAGCCATGACCGAGACACCTCTCCGGTCAATAACCAACAGCGGGATATGGATACCCATGTTGGCTCCCACATGCTCCATGATGATCTCATCGTATGAACCACGATGTCGGGGATTCAATCAATCCCGTATACAATTCCCTTTGTCTACCGGTATGATACTTGCCCGAGATTTGATCATCAATATCCCTATACCTTGTTCAATCTCATTACCGGCAAGTCTCTTTACTCGTTCCGCAACACATCATCTCGTGGCTAACTCCTTAGTCACATTGAGCTCATTATGAGGATGTCTTACCGAGTGGGCCCAGAGATACCTCTCCGTCATACGGAGTGACAAATCCCAGTCTCGATTCGTGCCAACCCAACAGACACTTTCGGAGATACCCGTAGTGCACCTTTATAGCCACCTAGTTACGTTGTGACGTTTGTCACACCCAAAGCATTCCTACGGTATCTGGGAGTTGCACAATCTCATGGTCTAAGGAAATGATACTTGACATTGGAAAAGCTTTAGCAAACGAACTGCACGATCTTCTGCTATGCTTAGGGTTGGTTTCTTGTCAATCACATCATTCTCCTAATGATGTGATCCCGTTATCAACGACATCCATTGTCCATGGTCACGAAACCGTGGCCATCTATTGATCAACGAGCTAGCCAACTAGAGGCTCACTAGGGACACATTGTGGTCTATGTATTCACACATGCATTACGGTTTCCGGTTAACACAATTATAGCATGAAAAATAGACAATTATCATGAACACGGAAATACAATAGTAACCATTTTATTATTGCCTCTAGGGCATATTTCCAACATTAACCCCACATTTACTAAGACTAATCGGTCTGAATTTTTTCATATCTCTGGCATTAGGCTCTTTAGGAATAAGCACAATAGGGGCAAAGTTGAGCCTATAAAGGTCTAATTCCCCTTTCTCAAAGTCTCTCACTAGGGCCATAAAATCCCTCTTGATCATTTCCCTGAATGTTTGATAAAAAAGGAAGGACGGGCCATCAGGTCCAGGGGCTCCATGAGCATAGGAGTCAAATATAGATTTCTTGATTTCTTCCTCAGTAAAATCTTTTTGAAGCATCTCATTTTCCTTCGGAGAAACCAGTTCATCTTCATTCCAAAAGGAATCGCCCAACCGAATATTATGTCTTTCCTCAAACCCAAAAAGGTTTTTGTAAAAGGCTGTGGCAACATCTAACATGTCTGGCGTATTAGTAACAGGCCCATCAGGGCCATCCAACACCATAAGATAATTCTTCCTATGTCTATGATTAGTGAGGGAATGGAAATAAGCATTGTTCTTATCCCCATCCAGGATCTTACGATCCCTAGACATTTGCCACGCTACAGTTTCTTCTTTCTTCCAAATATCATCCAGAACTTTCTTAATCACATCCATTCTAATTTTTTCTTCATCACTATGCATGTTTTTCTCAGAAAAGACATCCAAAATGTCAAATTCTAGCATCAGATCCCTCTTCTTCTTTTTCATAGCAGCTTCAAGATTGATGCTCCACCATTCCACTTTCTTACGAAAGAGTCTGGTTTCAAATTGCCAAACCTCAACAGTAGAAGTGTTTGGGGGCGGGGGTATCCCAAATTTTTTGAACTAAGGTTTTAAAGTCAGGATGGTCAAGCCACCATTTCTCAAATCTGAACATCTTTGGGCAGGGAACCCTCCGAGCACCAGTATCAATAATTAGAGGAGTATGATCACTACCCACTCTTGGCAATGCATTGACTTGAGGGATCACTAGAAGAGTGTCTAGAGGGGGGTGAATAGACTACTAGCAGGAATTTGAAACCAAACCTTTCCCAAGTTAATTTGTTGGCATATTTTAACAGTTTTAGCAAAGCTAGCAAGTCTAACATCCCTACACATGCATGTCAACAGATATGGCAGCGGAAAGTAAAGACATTGCATATGAAGTAAAGAGTTGAGACGGGTAGATCAAACGCAGTTGCAGACGCATGGATTTTTCTCGTGGTTCCAGTAGGTGGCGCTATCGTGCATCCACGTTTATGGAGTCTTCAATCCACGAACGGTAACGGCCGCGAGAGTCCATGGAGGGATCCACCCAAAAGGGTCCACAAAGTAGCAACCTTGACTATTCCATAACGGCTTCCGTCCACGAAGGACTAGCCTCACTATGGGTAGATCTTCACGAAGTAGGCGATCTCCTTGACCTTACAAACTTCTTGGTTCACTCCGTAACACGAAGTAGGAGGCTCCCAAGTAACACCTAACCAATCTAGTAGGCACCACCCTCCAAAAGGTAATAGGCTCGGTAATGACGATGAACTCCTTGCTCTTGTGCTTCAAGATGATAGACTCCTCAACACCCAATCACTCTCTCACAGATTTGGCATGGTAGAAGAGATGGGATTGGTGGAAAGCTACTTAGGGAGGCTACAAATCAAGATCCATATGATTGGAGTGGAAGATCTTGACCTCAGCACAAGGGTAGGTGGTTCTCTCTCAGAAAATCTGATAGGATAGATATGGAATAGTTCTGAGTGCTTCACTTTCGAGCAGGTGGTGGTGGAGGGGTATATATAGGCATCCCCAAAAATCCAACCGTTACACACAAAATGACCAACTCGGTGACACTGATGTGTTAATCTCGGTGGTACCAAGGTGACCAAAAGGTGGTAACTTTTGAATCTGGGTGAGACCAATATAGGAAACTTGGTTGCACCCATAAGGTAACCAACGGTCAGATTTCCAATCTCGGTGACGCTGATCCAACATTCTCGGTGGTACCGAAAATGTGAATTTGCTAAAAATAAAGTTGGCAACCTAAAATCGGTGGCACCGGTATGGAATCGGTTGCACCTAAGGGGCTACGGTTTGGCGTAATCTGTCTAGGTTCTGGAATCGGTGGCACCAGTATGGGAAAGTTGGTTGCACCAATTTTGAGTGTTGGGTATAGAACAAACTTTGGTGGGAGAGTTTGTGGATGTTTTTGGCGACTATCACTTGTGCACGTTTGAGCATATTGTTCACCAACAAAACCTTACCCCCTTTTAATAGTATTGGCTTTCCTATGGACTCAAAGTGATTTCTCACAAATATAAATGTAGAGTCCTCTTGCTTGAAGCTTGGCCAACCTATTTCCTTGCATCTTGGGGTAACTCCACAATCTCCTTTTGCCAACCCTCTTTGTAGACTTTATCTGAAATACACTAGGTAAAAGTATCAGTCCATGAGACAATGTATGTTGTCATGAATTATCAAAACCACCAAGGGAGAATGTTGTGCTTTCAATCTCCCCCTTTTTGGTAATTGATGACAACATACAATCAAAGCTTAAAATAAAGATATGCATGGTTATACTGAAGACTTTGAGAGACACATGACTTAAAATTGCTCCCCCTAAATGTGTGCAGTCCTTTAAAGGAAAGTTGCTTTTGAATACATGAACACACATAAGGTAGAAGGAATATAACAGGTCACGTGTATCTTAGCTATATGCATCAAATATATATGAATGAGGTATATCTTTCTCCAAGACATTACTCTTGCAAACATATGTGCAAGAAGCAAGAGATCATCTTGATCAAGGATATGATGCATATACTCACCTTGAGTTCTTGAGCATCCTGGTAATAGAAACACACTTGAGAAAACAATGTTAGGAAACACAAGAGTATTCTACCAAACAGCAAGGCAATAGAACTCAAGATTGCCAAGATATGGAGGACATATAGAATATAGTATTCCTTAGAATTGATATGTCTCCAAGATCATTGAGATTTTTCTCACCGTAGATATGAAAATAGATTATCCTCTCCCCCTGAATCTTAGCATGTAGCTATTAGGATTGGATAACATGAGAAAGGTCAAAGATTTTCTTCTCTCCCTACTTTGATATTCTCCCCATGTTTATAAAGATATGAGTATTGATATTGGATCTCCCCCTTGATCATATCTCCCACTTTGCATAAGCATGTATCTCCTCTTTAGCATGAACCTTTGGTCTTCTCCCCTTTGGCATTAATTTCCAAAAAGGTCAAAAACAGGGATATATACAGGGATCATTGATTGAGAAGGGATCCTTGAGAACAAGGGTAATCGAAATGTAGGATTCATAGAAATGAAAACTGAGAGAGTCATGGAAAATGATTTCTCTCCCTTTGAGATGTTGTAGGACTTTGTTCTTCTCCTCCTTTCTTCATTGAAGATCAGGATCCTTGAAAACAAAAAATTCTCTCCTCAAGATTAACTTTAGTTATTATCCCCCTAAGTAATACAAAGTTTTTTTAAAAAAAGGATCATCGAAGTAACAGAAGAATTATAGGAAAGATCACTAAGAAAACACAGAGTTGCAAAAAAATGAATTCAAATGAAACAGATTGAAAATCGGTGACTCCGAGATAGATAGGTCGATGGTACCGAGATTTTGTAGTGCAGCTTGTTTGCAACTTCGGTAGAACCGAGATATCTGAGTCGGTGGCTCCAAAAGAGAAACCATGTTTATGTTTTCACAAAGTCAAGAGAAAGATTTTTAATGAAATATGAAGTTTTTACAAGGGACATCAACTAGAGAAGATTGGAGTCGTTATGAGAAATTATGCAATAGAGAGCAAACCACACCAGATTCTTAACTAGATGATGGGCGGTGACTAGGTCACCTATATTAGAGTATATAGACTTAGGAGCCAAGCAAGAATAATTGATCATAGGTCATACTCTATGTTAATCTCAAAATGGGGTTACCATTTTTTGATTAAGCATTTTAATGTCTTCATATCGCTTGAGTTGCTTTAGCTCATTTCTTAGAGTAAAGCCTTTTCAAGGACATGAGTACATACCTTTGAGTGATGTTGATGACGTAGCTTGTAGATGAACTTGTTGAGGATGCTCGAGGTTGATGAAGATCATCTTGAGTTTTGAGCAATCCTTCATGTTGTAGTACACTGGTTACCAACAAAGATTAGTCATGCAAGGAAGATCAATAGATATATCCTATTGACATGATACCAATTGAGAGTGTGCAATTTTGATCAAGTATATGTCAAGGATATGGTTGAGTGTCCTTCTTCCTTCCATCATCAAGAAGGGTTGTGGATACTTGGTAATGACAAGATTGCTTATGATTGGAGTTGATGGCAATCTTGTGGAATGAAGTTTTTCAAGTACCTACAAGATATTAGATGCAATACAAGGGAGCATAGAATTCCATGGCATAAGATGAAATGTTAAGATACATGGAAGTATCAAGAAAGCTCATGCCCTTGCATGCAACCGAGTGAGTCTAGCTCAAGTTTGAAGCATCGATGATGTTCAACTCACTCCTAAGGTGACAAAATGTCTTCTCATCAAGTGGCTTAGTAAAGATATCTGCCAATTGCTTGTTAGTGCGAACATGCTTAAGGTTAATATCTCCTTTGGCAACATGATCACGAATGAAATGATGTCGAACTTGAATATGCTTAGTTCGAGAATGTTGCACAGGATTATGACCAATTTTAATAGCACTTTCATTGTCACAAAGTAATGGAACATTTTTAACATGAATTCCCTAATCCTTAAGTGTTTGTGTCATCCAAAGTAGTTGCGCAGAACAAGATCTAGCTGCAATATATTCAGCTTCGGCAGTCGATAGAGATATCGAGTTTTGTTTCTTAGAGGACCAAGATACAAGAGATCTGCCCAAAAATTGACAAGTACCCCAGGTGGATTTTCTATCAACCTCGTCACCGGCATAGTCCGAATCAGAATAGCCAACAAAGTCAAAAGAAGATCCCTTGGGATACGAAATGCCAAAATTTGACGTTTGTATCAAGTACCTCACAATGTGTTTTACAGCTAAAAGATGACATTCTATCAGTGCAGCTTGATATCTAGCACACATGCAAACACTAAGCATAATATCGGGACGAGATGCACATAGATATAACAGTGATCCAATCATAGATCGATAAACTTTGTGATCAACCGGCTCATCCTCTCTGGTAAGATCAACATGTCCGCTAGTAGGCATAGGGGTTTGCATACCTTTGCACTCCTGCATGTTGAACTTTTTGATCAAGTCCTTGGTATACTTAGTTTGAGAGATGAAAGTTCCTTCTTTTGATTGTTTGATTTGCAACCCAAGAAAGAATTTCAGCTCACACATCATGGACATCTCATACTTCTCGGACATCAACCTTCCAAATTTTTCACTAATTGAGAGTTAGTGGAACCAAAGATAATATCATCCACATAGATTTGGCACACAAATAATTCACCATTAACTCTCTTAGTGAATAAGGTTGTGTCAATTTTAGCAATTTCAAAACCTTCTTCGATAAGAAACTTCGTTAAACATTTGTGCCAAGCACGAGGGGCTTGCTTAAGACCATAAAGAGCTTTACGAACATGATTAGATTTCTTAGGATTAACAAAGCCAGGTGGTTGCTTAACATAAACCTCTTCTTCAATCTCACCATTTAAAAATGCACTTTTAATGTCCATTTGATAAAGCGTGATATCATGGTGATTGTCATAAGCAAGAAGAATGCGAATAGCTTCAAGTCTAGCGACGGGGGCGTAGGTCTCACCGTAGCCCATACCTTCAACTTGCGTATATCCTTGAGCTACGAGGCAAGCCTTGTTGCACACGACTTGACTGTCTTCGTCTTGCTTGTTCTGAAATACCCATTTGGTTCTGATGATGTTGTGTTCATCCTCGGTCTTCTCCACGAGTGTCCACACTTCGTTCCTTTCGAAGTTGTGAAGCTCTTCATGCATAGCGTTCACCCAATCCGCGTCTTCAAGAGCTTGTTCTACCTTCAAGGGCTCAATGCTAGAGATGAAAGAATAATGCTCACAGAAGTTTGCTAGACGAGTTTTAGAGCGAGTGATCCTCCATGTTTGTATATCACCAAAGATTTGGTTTAGGGGATGGTTCTTGGTCACTTGTGCTCGAACTCGGGTCAGCTTCCGATTGTTGGTTGGTTGAGCTTCTTCTTCGTCATCATCTCCTTCATCTTTGTTGTTGTTTAAGGTGTCATTCCCTTGAGGTGGTGGTGAAGGAGGTTGTGGTGGATCTTCATGATGCACTTCCTCCTCTTCATCATCTTGTCGTGTACCGCTTGTGGATGCATCCATGTCATGTTGTGGTTCACCTTGTCGTGAAGTAGGGGCTTCCACTTGAGTTGATGAAGTACTTTCCTTCACCTCCATGGGACGAATCTTGCCGATGGGTAAATCTAGGATAGCTTTCGAAGGGTTCTTATCACCTACATCATTTGGCAATTGTTCGACTTGTGAATCATTAGAATCATCAAACTTCACATCTACCGTCTCTTCAGCTTTTCGAGTGAAGTTGTTGTAGACACGGTAAGTGTGAGAGTTCGATCCATAACCAAGTAGGAATCCTTCATGAGAATTAGGAGCAAATTTAGTATGACAATGCTTATCAAGAATGTATCACTTGGAGCTGAATACCCGAAAGTATCCAACTTGGGGTTTGTTACCGGTGAGTAGCTTGTATGTCGTTTTACCGAGAAGCTTGTGGAAGTAAAGTCGGTTTATGGCATGACATGCTGTTTCCATGGCTTCTGTCCAAAAGTGTTTTGGCGTCTTGTATTCGTCAAGCATCGTTCTTGCCATCTCAATGAGTGTCCGGTTCTTCCTCTCAACAACTCCATTTTGTTGAGGCGTGTACGTAACCAAGAACTCATGTGTTCTTGAACTCAGATCCGTTATCGCTCTGAACCTTCTTGATTTTCACTTCGAACTGATTTTGCGCTTTGCGAGCGAAGTTCTTGAAGATATTTTGAACCTGCGACTTATCATCAAGAAAGAATACCCATGTAAATCTGGAAAAATCATCAACTGTAACTAGACCATAGGAATTTCCACCGAGACTCTTGTAAGCATTGGGACCGAAAAGATCCATGTGAAGTAACTCGAGTGGTCTCCTGGTAGTCATGATATTCTTAACAGGATGACTTACACTTACTTGCTTTCCAGCTTGGCAAGCACTACAAAGTCTATCTTTGTCAAAGACAACATCTTTAACACCAAGTATATGATCACCTTTGATAAGTTTGTCTAAATTACGCATGCCAACATGTCCTAATCTTCTATGCCAAAGCCAACCTTTAGAAGATTTAGCAATTAAACAAGTGCGAGGTTTGGATCTTTTAGTGAAATCGACAATGTATGGATCACCTCTACGGATACCGGTAAAGACTATTTTATGACTATCTTGACGAAATACTTGGCAATCTACTTTTGTGAATAGAACATTGAAATCGAAATCAGCAAGTCTAGATACGGAAAGAAGATTGTAACCAAGGGATTCAACAAGCATAACATTTTGAATGGAGCTATCATGGGATATGGCCACCTTACCAAGGCCAAGTACCTTACCCTTAGAGTTGTCTCCAAAGGTCACATACCGTCGAGGACCTTGATTAGGCGTGATTTCCTGGAACATGTCTTTATCACCAGTCATATGATCCGTACATCCGCTGTCGAGAATCCACTCTTTTCCTCCAGACATGTAATCCTTAAAGTTTCCCATAAGACTTAGATTCTTCATGATCTTCTCATACTCGATGTCAAACAACTCATCTTCTTCATAATAGCCATGTTCCACATTGTCATCATCAAGAGGGAAATCCTCGTCATAAAGAACAAGAGATTCGTTAGAATAGTGATCATGACAATGTTCAAGTTTATGAGTGCGAATGGCTTCAAAGATAATGTTGTTGATAGTGGTGACATCTCCTTTAGCACGCATAAGATCACAGAGTTCAAATAGGCATTTATCAAAGTTTGGATCACTAGGCTTCATTTTGTGAAAAGCAATGGCTTTAAGAAGAATTTCATCTAGATTCCCTACGGAAAGATTTGGATATCGTTTATCCAAATCAGTCCATAGGGTATAAGCACATGCAAAGTTCTTCATTTGAGAAAGCACGAATCTTGGTAAACCTCTAACTATAAGATTGACAGTTCTTAGGTTACCAAGCATGTTAATTTCCTCTTCGTGTGTGGGATGCAATTCATCAATAGGAGACTCATAGGGGTGCATAACATATTTGCTCAATTGAAATTCATTAAACATCTCAAGCATCAAAGACTTCTATTGACTATAGTACTCTCCATCAAGAATGGGCACTCTACAACTCAAACTCCCTATACTAGACACATCCATCTTCCTCCTCGGTGGTTAAACTGAAGCAATGGAGACCAAAGCTCTGATACCAATTGAGGGATCACTAGAAGAGTGTCTAGAGGGGGGTGAATAGACTACTAGTAGGAATTTAAAACCTAACCTTTCCCAAGTTAACTTGTTGGCAGATTTTAACAGTTTTAGCAAAGCTAGCAAGTCTAACATCCCTACACATGCATGTCAACAGATATGGCAGTGGAAAGTAAAGACATTGCATATGAAGTAAAGAGTTGATATGGGTAGATCAAACGTAGTTGGAGACGCATGGATTTTTCCTGTGTTTCCGATAGGTGGAGCTATTGTACATCCATGTTTATGGAGTCTTCAACCCACGAAGGGAAACGGTCGCGAGATTCCGCGGAGGGATCCACCCAAAAGGGTCCACGAAGTAGCAACCTTGACTATTCCATAATGGCTTCCGTCCATGAAGGACTAGCCTCACTATGGGTAGATTTTCACGAAGTAGGCGATCTCCTTGCCCTTACAAACTTCTTGGTTCACCCCACAACACGAAGTAGGAGGCTCCCAAGCGACACCTGACCAATCTAGGAGGCACCACCCTCCAAAAGGTAATAGGCTCGGTAATGACGATGAACTCCTTGCTCTTGTGCTTAAATATGATAGACTCCTCAGCACCCAATCACTCTCTCACAGATTTGGCATGGTGGAAGAGATGCGATTGGTGGAAAGATACTTGGGGAGGCTAGAAATCAAGATCCATATGATTAGAGTGGAAGATCTTGACCTCAACACAAGGGTAGGTGGTTCTCTCTCAGAAAATCTGATAGGATAGGTGTGGAGTAGTTGTGGGTGCTTCACTTTCGAGTAGGTGGTGGTGGAGGGGTATATATAGGCATCCCCTAAAATCCAACCGTTACACACAAAATTGTTGGGGAACGTCGCATGGGAAACAAAAAATTTCCTACGCACACGCAAGATATATCCATGGTGATGAGCATCTACGAGAGGGAGAGTGGATCTACATACCATTGTAGATTGCTAAGCTGGAAGCGTTAAGAAACGCGGTTGGTGTAGTCGAACGTCTTCGCAATCCAAATCGCCGACCGTCCCGCGATCTCATCACGATCCGTCCCGCGATCCAATCACGATCTGTCCCATGAAATCATCACGATCCATCCCGTGATCCAATCACGATCCATCCCGCGAACTCATCACGATCCGTCTCGCGAACTCATGATGATCCGTCTCGCGATCTTGATCACGGTCCTTCCAATCTAGCGCTGAAAGGACGACACGTCCGCGTTCAACACACGTACAGCTCGATGACGATCTCCGCCTTCTTGATCCAAAAAGAGGGAGTGGAGAGGTATACGAGTTCACCGGCAGCGTGACGGTGCCGCGGTGATGGTGGTGGAGCCATTCCGGCAGGGCTTCGCCTAAGCACTACAGAAAACCGATCTAGAGGAGAAACTATGCACTCGAGGAACGGGCAGCACGTGGCAATAATTCTGTACGAAAACCCTAAAACCTCCAATATATATAAGAGGGAGGGAGGAGAGGACTTGGCGCAAGGGCCAAGCCTCCTTGGCTCGGACCAAGTGGGGAGGAGAGGAAGACTCCTCCTTCAATCCTAGTAGGACTAGGATTCCTCCCTTTTTTGGTCTTTTTCCACCTTTTTCCCTTTGGGCTTTTCTTCCCAGCCGCATGGGCCTTGTGTGGGACTTCCACCATCCTAGAAAAGACTGGTAATTATTCTCCCACATCCCATGAAGCCTCTTGGGTAGAAATACCCCTCCCGGTGGTCTCTCGGTACACTACCGACACTCCTGGTACATTACCGATTAGCCCAAAACTTTTCCGGCGACCAATACAGGACTTCCTATATATCAATCTTTACCTTCGGACCATTTCGGATCTCCTCATGACGTTCGGGACTCCGAACAACCTTCGGTCACCACCATGCATAACTCTATACTACTAAAACGTCACCAAACCTTAAGTGTGTAGACCCTGCGGGTTCGAGAACTATGTAGACATGACCGAGACACACCTACGGTCAATAACCAATAGCAGGACCTGGATGTCCATATTGGTTCCTACATATTCTATGAAGATCTTTATCGGTCGAACCTCTATGTCAAGGATTCAGTTAATCCCGTAAGATATTCCCTTTGTTCTTCGGTATGTTACTTGCCCGAGATTCGATCGTCGGTATCTCCATACCAAGTTCAACCTCGTTACCGGCAAGTCTCTTTACTCGTTCCGTAATACAAGATACCATAACTAACACTTAGTCACATTTCTTGCAAGGCTTATTGTGATGTTGTATTACCGAGTGGGCCATGAGATACCTCTCCGTCACACGGAGTAACAAATCCCAGTCTTGATACATGCCAACCCAACAGACATCCTCGGAGATACCTATAGAGCACCTTTATAGTCACCCAGTTACGTTGCGATGTTTGATACACACAAAGTACTCCTCCAGTTTTAGTGAGTTGCATGATCTCATGGTCATAGGAACAAATACTTGACATGAAGAAAACAGTAGCAATAAACTGACACGATCATATGCTACGTTTGTAGTTTGGGTCTTGTCCATCACATCATTCTCCTAATGATGTGATCCCATTATCAAATGACATCTCATGTACATGGCTAGGAAACCTTAACCATCTTTGATCAACGAGCTAGTCTATTAGAGGCATACTAGGGACATGGTTTTGTCTATGTATCCACACATGCATCTAAGTCTCCGATCAACACAATTATAGCATGGATAATAAACGATTATCATGAACAAGGAAATATGATAATAACTAATTTATTATTGCCTCTAGGGCATATTTCCAACAGTCTCCCACTTGCACTAGAGTCAATAATCTAGTTCACATCACCATGTGATTCGCATTGTTATGAATCTAACACCCAATGAGTACTGGGGCTCGGTCATGCTTTGCATGTGAGAGAGGTCTTTATAGTGAACGGGTCTGTGACATTCAGATCCATATGTACTTTGCAAATCTCTATGTCAAACTGTAAACACTGCTACCACACTCCACTTGGTACTATTCCAAATGGTTGCTGCACTATACGCATCTGGATTGCTACTAAGAGTCATCCGGATTAGTGTTAAAGCTTGCATCGACGTAACTCTTTACGACGAACCCTTTATCACCTCCATAATCGAGAAACATTTCCTTAGTATTTTAGTCACTAAGGATAATATTAATCGCTGTCTAGTGATCCACTTTTGGATCACTCTTGTACCCCTTGACGGACTCATGGCAAGGTACACACAAGTGCGGTACACAGCATGGCATACTATACAGAGACTATGGCGAAGGCATAGGGGACGAGATTTGTCCTTTCTCTTTGTTCTGCCGTTGTCGAGCTTTGAGTCTCACTCAACTTCACACCTCGCAAATCAGGCGAGAACTCTTTCTCTGACTGATCCATTTTGAACTCTTTCAAAATCTTGTCAAGGTATGTACTCATTGAAAGTCTCATCAAGCATCTTGATCTAGATCTTGATGCTCAACAATTAGGTACTTAATCCAGGTCTTCCTTTGAAAAACTCTTTTCAAACAACCATTTAGGCTTTCCAGAAATTCTACATCATTTCCGATTAACAATATGTCAACCACGTATCCTTACCAGAAACTCTATAGTGCTCCCACTCACTTTATTGCAAATACAAGTTTCTCATAAACTTTGTATAGACTCACAAACTTTGATCACCTCATCAAAGTGTATATTCCAACTCCGAGATGCTTGCTTCAGTCCATAGAAGGATCACTGAAGCTTGATCACCTTTTAGCATCCTTAGGACAGACAAAACCTTCTGGTTGTATCACATACAACCTTTCCTCAAGTAAACCGTTAAGGAAACGATGTTTTGACATCCATCTGCCAGATTTCATAATTGAAAAATGTAGCAACTACTAACATAATTCCAACAGACTTTGGCATCGCTACGAGTGAGAAAGTCTCATCATAGTCAACTCCTTGAACTTGCCGGAAACTTCTTTGCGACAAGTCGATCTTTATAAATGGTGACATTCACCATCAGCGTTGTCTTCATCTTAAAGGTGCATTTGTACTGAATGACCTGCCATCCAATGAGCAAGTCTACCAGAGTCTATACTTGGTTTTCATACATGGATCTTTTCTCGGATTTCATGGCCTCTAACCATTTGTCGGAATCCGGGCCTATCATCGTTTCTCCATAGCTCGTAGGTCATTGTTGTCCAACAACATGACCTCTAAGATAGGGTTGTCGTACCACTCAGGAGCAATACACACCCTGGTTGACCTATGAGGTTCGGAAGTAACTTGATCCGAAGCTTCATGATCATCATCATTTACTTCCTCTTCAACTGACGTAGGTTCCACAGAAACAACTTTCTGTGCTACGCTACTCTCTGGTTGAAACAAAGGTTCAATAACCTCATAAAGTTCTATCTTACTCCCACTCAATTCTTTCGAGAGAAACTCTTTCTCGAGAAAGGACCCAGTTTTAGCAACAAACACTTTATGCTTGGATTTGACATAGAAGGTTTACCCAACTGTCTTTAGGGTATTCTATGAAGATGCATTTGTCCGCTTTGGGATCGAGCTCATTAGGTGAAAACCTTTTTCACATAAGTGTTTGCAGCCCCAAACATTAAGAAATGACAGCTTAGGTTTCTATCAAACCATAATTCACATGGTGCCCTATCTAAAGTGAATGTAGTTGTCTCTAATGCATAACCCCAAAATTATAGTAGCAAAATGATAAGAGACATCATAGCAAGCACAATTTTCAATAGAGCACGACTATGACGTTCGAACACACCATCACACTATGGTGTTCCAGGTGGCGTGAGTTGTGAAACAACTTTCACATTGTCTAAAGTTGTGTGCCAAACTCGTAACTCAGATATTTACCTCCACAATCATATCGCAGACATTTTTATCTTCTTGTCACGATGATCTTAAACTTCACTCTGAATTTGCTTGAACCTTTCAAATGATTCAGACTTGTGTTTCATTAAGTAAATATACACTATATCTATTGAAATCATCAGTGAAGGTAAGAAAATAACAATATCCACCGCATGCTACAAGACTCGTTGGATTGCATACATCAACGTGTATGATTTCCAATAAATCACTTGCCCGCTCCATCCATCTGGAAACGGGGTCCTTAGTCATCTTGCCCAAGAGGCATGGTTCGCATGTCTCAACCGATTCGAAATCAAATGAGTCCAAAGATCCATCAGCATGGAGTTTCTTCATGCGCTTTATACCAATATGACATTTAGCGGAAGTGCCACAAGTATGTGGTACTATCAGTATTAACTTTGTATCTCTTGGCATCAATGTTATGAACATATGTATTATTACGATCAAGATTCAACAAACCATTCTCACTGGATGCATGACCATTGAATGTATTATTCATGTAAACAGAATAACTATTATTCTCTAACTTAAATGAATAACCGTGTTGCGATAAACACAATCTAATCACGTTCATGCTCAACGCAAAACACCAAATAACATTTATTTAGGCACATATCGTCACCTCACCCTTAGCTAGTGCTCCGTTTATTCTGTAGCTTTTATTTCGAGTTACTAACATTTAGCAACCGAACCGGTATCCAATACCCAGGTGCTACTAGGAGTGCTAGCAAGTTACACATAAATAACATGTATATCAAATATACTTCTGTCAACGTTGCCAGCCTTCTTATCTACCAAGTATCTAGGGTTGTTCCGCTTCAGCGACCGCTCCCCTCATAATCGAAGCACTTAGTCTCGGGTTTGGGTTCAACTTTGGGTTGCTTCACTGGAGCAGCAACTGACTTGCTATCCATGAAGTTTTTCCTCCTTGCTCCTGCCCTTCTCGAAACTAGTGGTTTGACTAACCATCAACACTTGACGCTCCTTCTTGATTTCTACCTTCACGGTGTCAAACATCGCGAACAGCTCAAGGATCATTATTTCTATCCCTGGCATTTTATAGTTCATCACCAAGTTCTAGTAGCTTAGTGACAGTGACTTGGAGAACTATATCAATCACTATCTTATCTGGAAGATCAACTCCCACTCGATTCAAGCGATTGTAGCACCCAGACAATCTGAGCACATGCTCAACGATTGAGCTATTCTCTTTCATATTAGAGGCAAAGAATCTTGTTGGAGATCTCATATCTCACAACACGGGCATGAGCCTAAGATCCTAATTTCAGCTCTTAGAACATCTCATATGTTCTGTGACGTTCAAAACGTTTCGGAGCCTCAATTCTAAGCCGTAATGCATGATGCACTAAACTATCAAGTAGTTATCAGAATGTGCCTGTCAGATGTTCACAACATCTACAAACAGCGCTAGAGGGGTTGGCGCACCGAGCGGTGCATTAAGGACATAAGCCTTCTGTGCAGCAATGAGGACAATCCTCAGATCACGGAGCCAGTACGCAATATTTCTACCATCATATTTCAACTCTATTTCTCTAGGAACATATAAAAATTCAAGGTAGCTACAGCGTGAGCTAGTAATCTACAACACAGTTTGCAAAGACACTACTGACTATGTTCATGATAATGAGTTCAATTAATCATATTACTTGAGAACTTCCACTCAAATTGACATCCCTCCGATCATTCGAGTGATACATGATCCAAATTCACCAACTCAAGTCCGATCATCACGTGAGTTGAGGTGGTTTCAGTGGTGAACATCATCATGTTGATCATATCTACTATATGACTCATATTCGACCTTTCGGTCTCTTGTGTTCTGAGGCCATGTCTGTACATGCTAGGCTCGTCAAGTTTAACCCGAGTGTTCTGCATGTGCAACACTGGCTTGCACCTATTGTATGTGAACGTAGAGTCTATCACACCCGATCATCACGCGGTGTCTCAACACGATGAACTTTCGCAACGGTGCACACTCGGGGAGAACACAATTTATCTTGAAATTAAGTGAGGGATCACCTTATAATTCTACCATCATCCTAAGCAAAACAAGGTGCATAAAAGGATTAACATCACATGCAAATCATAAGTGACATGATATGGCCATGAACTTGTGCTTTTGAGCTCCATCATGAAAGCACCGGCATGATCTCCATCGTCACCGGCATGACACCATGATCTCCATCATCTTGATCGCCATCAACGTGTCGCCATTGGGGTTGTCGCGCCCACCATGCTTCTACTACTATTGCTACCATTTAGCGATAAAGTAAAGCATTACATAGCGCTTAATGATTGACACGCAGGTCATACAATAATTAAAAACAACCCTATGGATCTTGCCGGTTGCCGTACTCATCGACATGCAAGTCGTGATAATCTATACATCACATGATCATCTCATACATCACATATATCACATCATGTAATTGGCCATATCACATCACAACATACCCTGCAAAAACAAGTTAGATGTCCTCTAATTGTTGTTGCATGTTTTACGTGGCTGCTACGGGTATCTAGCAAGAACAATTATCATCTACGCAAAAACCACAACGGTGATACACTAGTTGCTTTTCAACCTTCTCAAGGACCGCCTTTGTCGAATCCGATCCAACTAAAGTGAGAGAAACTGCCACCCGCAACCATCTATGCAACAAGTTGCGGTTGAGGGAACTGGTCTCTCGTAAGCATACGAGTAATGTTGGTCCGGGCCGCTTCATCTCACAATACCGCTGAACCAAAACACGACCAAGGGAGGAAGAATTCTAAGCATCAACGCCCACAAACTCTTTGTGTACTACTCGAGATCTCATCTACACATAGACCTAGCTCATGATGCCACTGTTGGGGAACGTCGCATGGGAAACAAAAAATTTCCTACGCACATGCAAGATCAATCCATGGTGATGAGCATCTACGAGAGGGAGAGTGGATCTACATACCCTTGTAGATCGCTAAGCGGGAAGCGTTAAGAAATGCGGTTGCTGTAGTCGAACGTCTTCGCGATCCAAATCGCCAAGCGTGTCGTGATCTCATCACGATCCGTCCCCACGATCGAATCACGATCTGTCCCGCAAACTCATCACGATCCGTCCCGCGATCTAGTCACGATCCGTCCCGCGAACTCATCATGATCCGTCTCGCGAACTCATCACGATCCGTCTCGCGATCTTGATCACAGTCCTTCCGATCTAGCATCGAACGGACGGCACCTCCGCGTTCAGCACATGTACAGCTCGATGACGATCTCTGCCTTCTTGATCCAGAAAGAGGGAGCGGAGAGGTAGACGAGTTCAGCAGCAACATGACGGCGCCGCGGTGATGGTGGTCGAGCAATTCCGACAGGGCTTCGCCTAAGCACTGCAAAAAACCGATCTAGAGGAGAAACTATGCACTGGAGGAACGGGCAGCACGTGGCAATAATTCTGTACAAAAACCCTAAAACCTCCAGTATATATAAGAGGGAGGGAGGAGAGGACTTGGGGCAAGGGCCAAGCCTCCTTGGGTCAGCCGAAGTGGGGAGGAGAGGAGGACCCCTCCTCCAATCCTAGTAGGACTAGGATTCCTCCCTTTTTTGGCCTTTTTGGCCTTTTTCCCTTTGGGATTTTCTTCCCAGCCGCATGGGCCTTGTGTGGGACTTCCACCATCCCACAAAAGGCTGGTAATTATGCTCCCACAGCCCATGAAGCCTCCTGGGTCGAAACACCCCTCTCGGTGGTCTCCCGGTACACTACCGGCACTCCCGATACATTACCGATTAGCCCGAAACTTTTCCGGCGACCAAAACACGACTTCCTATATATCAATATTTACCTCCGAACCATTCCGGATCTCCTCGTGGAATCCGAGATCTCATCCGGGACTCCGAACAACCTTCTGCCACCACCATACATAACTCTATACTACCGAAACGTCACCGAACCTTAAGTGTGCAGACCCTGCGGGTTCGAGAACTATGTAGACATGACCGAGACACCTCTACGGTTAATAACTAATAGCGGGACCTGGATACCCATATTGGTTCCTACATATTCTACGAAGATCTTTATCGGTTGAACCTCTATGTCAAGGATTCAGTTAATCCCGTAAGATATTCCCTTTGTTCTTCGGCATGTTACTTGCCCGAGATTCGATCGTCAGTATCTCCATACCTAGTTCAACCTCGTTACCGGCAAGTCTCTTTACTCGTTCCGTAATACAAGATACCGTGACTAACACTTAGTCACATTGCTTGCAAGGCTTATTTTGATGTTGTATTACCGAGTGGGCCCTGAGATACCTCTCCGTCACACGGAGTAACAAATCCCAGTCTTGATCCATGCCAACCCAACAGACACCCTCGGAGATACTTGTAGAGCACCTTTATAGTCACCCAGTTACGTTGCGATGTTTGATACATACAAGGTACTCCTCCGGTGTCAGTGAGTTGCATGATCTCATGGTCATAGGAACAAATACTTGACATGCAAAAAACAGTAGCAATAAACTGACATGATCATATGCTACATTTGTAGTTTGGGTCTTGTCCATCACATCATTCTCCTAATGATGTGATCCCGTTATCAAATGACATCTCATGTCCACGGCTAGGAAACCTTAACCATCTTGATCAACGAGCTAGTCTATTAGAGGCATACCAGGGACATGGTTTTGTCTATGTATCCACACATGCATCTAAGTCTCCGATCAACACAATTATAGAATGGATAATAAACGATTATAATGAACAAGGAAATATGATAATAACTAATTTATTATTGCCTCTAGGGCATATTTCCAACAAAAATGACCAACTCGGTGACACCGATGTGTTAATCACGGTGGTACCGAAGTGACCAAAAGGTGATAACTTTTCAATCTCGATGAGACCAATGTAGGAAACTTGGTTGCACCGATAAGGTAAACAACGGTCAGATTTCCAATCTCGTTGACGTCGATCCAACATTCTCGGTGATACCTAAAATGTGAATTTACGTACCAAAAAGTTGGCAACCTAAACTCGGTGGCATCGGTATGGAATCGGTTACACCGAAGAGGCTAGGGTTTGGCATAATCTATCTAGGTTCTGGAATCGGTGGAACCGGTATGGGAAAGTTGGTTGTACCGATTTTGAGTGTTGGGTACAGAACAGACTTTGGTGGGAGAGTTTTTGGATGTTTTTGGCGACTATCACTTGTGCACGTTTGAGCATATTGTTCACCAACAAAACCTTACCCCCTTTTAATAGTATTGGCTTTCCTATGGACTCAAATTGATTTCTCACAAATATAAAATGTAGAGTCCTCTTGCTTGAAGCTTGGCCAACCTATTTCCTTGCATCTTGGGGTAACTCCACAATCTCCTTTTGCCAAACCTCTCTATAGACTGTATCTGAAGTACACTAGGTAAAAGTATCAGTCCAAGAGACAATGTATGTTGTCATGAATTATCAAAACCACCAAGGGAGCATGTTGTGCTTTCATGACTGCAGAGAGGGGGAAATGGGCATCCCAACTAGTAGAAGCAAAGACCCTATCAATGGTAGCAAAGATAGGGTCATTCTGGTTATTACTCCACGTATAGCTACGATTGGCAATAACCAGTTCCAACAAGGCCCATCTGTTGATCCAATCATTAAAAAGGGACACAAATTGATTATTAATAACCCCATTGTTTTTATCTAGATTAGATCTAACAAGGTTAAAATCACCACCGAGAAGAACTGGAAAAGACAACGATTCCATCACCTCATGTAATTGAGTAATAAATTCAATCTTAAACTCATTATACGCCGTACCATACACTACCACCAGGTGCCACATAAAACTATCACATTTATTCTTGATGGTAGCAATGACACGGAAGGATTTGTCTACAAAACCAGTCACTTCAAAAAGGTCAGAATTAAGACCCAAAAGGATCCCTCCGGCTATGTTAATTGTAGGGAGGGTATGCCAACAGAAATTGGCCTTCCCTGCAAGGGCTTTAAGGATATTATCAGAAACACTATCTCTCTTGGTTTCTAAAAAAACCACAAAATCTAGATGATTACCAGCAATAAATTCTGCAAGGCACTGGATCTTACCAGGTTTACCTAGACCTCTAATATTCCAGAAAGCACCTATCATTGGATTTTGAATGGATGGGACAAACCACATGGTTTGACTTTAGTACATAGTGCTGGGCATGTACTCACACATCCAGCAGTGCCTTCTGGGTGAGAGAAGTTGACCGGCACAGCTGGGGAAGCAAAGCTAGATTCAGCCAGTTCCAGAATATCTAAGTTATCAGGCAACACTTCTTCAAGATGCTTATTAGCAAAGTCTAAGCAATTACCTTTTTCACATTCAATCAGGTTTTCTAAAATATAATTACCCTCCAAAGTGGAGTCACCCATGCATAAACCAATTTGTTTGACTTGATCAAGAAGAACACAAGGTTCCAGAACTGTAAAAGAGTTACCTTTGAAAGTCTTGGGGATTTCTAGGTTTTTCTTCTGCTTATAAGCTGCAGCCTTATCCATGATTTTCACATCCCCATGGTTCCTAGTGTTGTGTTTGTGAGCAAGAACAGGGGCCCATTTGGGAGGACTACCTCTACTGTTTGCACCCTTCCTTTTTTCTCAGCTTTGGCCTGATCCAAAGAGTTCATCAGAGATCTCTTAATTGTAGTCATCTTGTCTATCATCTCCTCATACAGGACCTGCATATCTTGTGGGTCTTCATCTTTCTCCTCCTCTGAGTCAGCCACTTCAAATCTGCAACAACTGGGCAGAAAAGATCTCCATTTGTTCAACCAAAGAAGTCTCCATGGTAATATTACCATCCACCTCCACCCTGCCAAGGTAGGTATCAAACTGCTCATCAAAATTATCATCCACATGAATGGTTCTTGGTTTAACCCTAGTTTCTTTTAGGAATTGGATATGCACAGCATCTTGGAACTTGTTTGGGTGGAACTCAACAGCAGTGACAACCAAGGACTTGTTGTTTTTGAACCAGAAGTAGCAGAGCTTTTGTGGGGTAAGTTGGCCTTGTCCAATTCATTAATAGGTTCCTCATCATCTTCCATGTTGTCCTCATCCTCGGAACCATGTTGATCAGGTTTTTCATCCTTTCCACGGGTTTTCCCCTAATAAGGGTCATCATCATCTCCATTATCATCATTTCCAGATTGCTCAAAACCCTCCACCATGAAGTATAGGAGGTACAAATACCTTTTCATTTGAACCAATCTCTCAAAGGAACTTTAGTGGGATCTCTACAGGCAACTCTAATTCTGATCTGATCATAGAAGGATTTGAAGATACCATTCCAGTCCACATCTGTGAGAATGCCAAGCATGGATGCAATTTGAGAGAATACCTTCCAAGTACACCACTTGGGGGGAATACCATCAATCGAATCCAGGCCTCTGTTAACTCTCCAAAGTGGTCCGCAGCACCAGTCCATTCAGTGATCTTGACAGTGACTCCCTCAATGGGTAGGTTGAAAGCTAGGAAATCAAGCAAATCATCTATCTTCTTCCAGGGAGGGAATCTTAGGAGAAAAGCCTTAGAAGATAACTCTCTGATCTGCCATGGCCAATGCTTGTTTTTGTAGAACATTCCATTTAGCTGAACCAGTAACTCCTCTGCCTCGATCTCACCTATGACTACATTCAACACAGCACAGTTGTCAAAATTGAGCCAGCTAGTTTCTGCTGGCATGAGCACATCCACATGGTAAAAACCCAAGCCAGTTGCTGCACTCCCAAAATAAGTTGCAGTAAGTTGCAGACGAGCCCAAGCAGCATAGTTGTTGACGTTGTGGTTGCCGGCACATATGAAGCACTTTTTTGGTTTCACACAATTACCCACATAATGGCCAGGACCCCCATAGCTGAAGCAGATCATATCTTTGTACCTTGGATCCATGGGCTGCTCCACCAGGGGATGCCATGGCTGGGGTAGGGGGGCTGGTTGTGCGGATGGTGGACCAGCTCTGGCTTGTTGGGGCCTGATTGGAGCGGCAGGGGCTTTTTGTTTGGATCGTCCACCACCAGGCGCCCCCTTCTTCTGCGGTTGTGGGCGGCGAACTAGACGCTGTCCCTACCCTCCCTGACCATGGTTGTTCGCCATGCTCTTCTTCACGATTTCAGCAAAGGATGCAGATCACGGGCCAATCCCTTCAACAGCAGGGCAGAAGATGGTGGGCTTGGGATCACATCTACTCAAGCGGTGGACTGGAAAACAGTCCTCCACCATGAATCGCCCCTCCTGGAACAGGTCCTTCCTCACCCAGAAGAGGCGGCCGGGGAGGGCGAAACTAGGGTTCGTGGGGGAGGGTTTGTGTGACAGCCCAGGTGTTGTCCCTACCTGATTTGGCATGTAACCCCATGTATGAACCTAGTCATGAGCTTATGAGATGTATGATTGCACCTTGTCATTCATGTGTGTTTGCATTCATGCATCATCTCATCCATCATATCATTCATTTTGCATGCTTGTTGGTTTTCATGTGTCTTGCTATGATGTGATGGTGGTGAGTGTGTTTGATATGTGGTGTGGGAGGTGTTGTGTGTGGTTGGATCCATGTGTGCATCTCCTCTTCTTCTTCCCCTCTCTTTTCTCTTTCAACATCACCTCCCATCTCCCCCCCCCCCCCTCTCTTCATATTAATTTGTATGAGCAGATTTAATTATCTCATTAAAATGTTTAAAAATGTTCATGAGGTGGCCCCATATGTTTTATGAATTGTCGGTATGTTAGTTTTGATGTTTGTAGTTTGTTTGCCTTGTGTTTTAAAATAACAGGGGCTGCCCTTTTATCAAATATTAAAAATTATTTGCTCTTTAAATCAACTTAATATTTTTATTAAATAGGGCTCTTTATTTCTTTCACCAAAATATTTTGGTTTCTCCAAAAACCCTTTTCTTTTCCCTGGGGTTTTATTTTGAGTGGCTGTGAGTTTTTATTTTAAAACCTATTGTTTTTTTCCTCTGTTTTGTTTGTGTGAGAGAGAGAGAGAATAGTGGGCTCACGGCCCAGCCCAGGTGAGCAGGACGGCTACCTGCTCCCGTTTCCCCTTCCATCAGTTCAGTGAGAGAGAGGCAGAGCTCCACGTCGCCTTTCCGTCGCCGTCGTCATCTGCCCCGTCGCCTATATAGTCCCCTAGGCGTGTGTGTCGTTCCCCCTAGGGTTCCTCTCCCTCCTCGCGCCGTCGCCCCCCTTCTCTCCTTCTCTCTTGTCCTTGGCAAGCTTAAATTCAGAGGTTCCAGAGAGTGCGTGCGGTGAGGTTCAAAGGAGTGCTCGCCGCCGCGGGAGCTTCTCCGGCGAGCCACTCGAGCAGGAGGTCATCGGGGTCGTGCCGTCATCGCCATCTTCCTCCTCGACGTCCTCTGCATCCTCGAGGGACACCAAGGTCGTGCCCTTCTTCTTCTTCCTCCCCTCCGGCCAAGCCCCGCTCCGCCGTCTCCTTCCCCTGCGTCATCTCCGGCCATCTTCTTCCCTCCGTCGGCTCCATTGTGACCGGCTCGTCGTCGCCTTCCACCCAAGGTGAGCCGCCGGTCGCCGTTTTCCTTTTCCCTCGTGCATAGCTCGTAGTTGCTCGCCGTAGCTCCATCGCCGCCGACCGCAAGACGAGCTCCTGCTGCTCGCCTCCTTCCTCCTCTCCGCAAGGGGGGCAGAGGAATGGAATCCCTGTTTGTTCCCGCGCGCGTGAGTGCAATTGGGGTCATCAGATTCACCGTAGATCGCCGGAATTGCGCCATCATAGTGCTGTCGCCGATGCCCTGTTTTGCTTCAGTTTCATCACAGGTCTGTGTTCGCGTGTGTGTATTAGAGAGCAGAGGACCCTCCTCTGTTAAGTATCGATCGCGTAGTGTAGTGGTGTGGCGCGTGGGAGGAGATCAGGAGGTCTCGGGTTCGATCCCGAGCCCCTCCCCTTTTTTGTGTTTTTTTTCTCTTGCTATGTATGTGTGCACTTCTATGAGTGTGTGTGTGGTGTCTCCTTTTATTTTCTGTTGTGAGTGTGTATGTGTAGTGCATATACATGTGTATGTGCTTGTGTGTATATATATATATACCTAAGGGTATATATATACATGTGTAGGTTTTGTGCATGTGTATAGTGTGTAGGTGTATGTGTGTTGAGTGTGTATGTGTATATACTTAAGAGTACGTATATATACTTAAGAGTATGTATGTATGTGTATATGTGTGTGTGTGTGGGTAGATTACACCATGTGGTGCTTGTGCATGTGAGTGTGGTAGTGTGTGTGTATGCTATGCATACATACATATGTATGTGAGTTGTGCATGTGGGTGTGTGGTGCACCATGCATGGCACATGTGTATGGTTCTTGTGTGTGCTTGTGTGTTAGTGTGTAGGTGCAATGAGAGTGTGTGTATGTTATACATACACACCCATGGTCTTGTGGTGTGTGTGTGCCTTTACACACATGCATGTGTGTGAGGTGATGCATGCACATGTGTGTGTGCATACATGATCTTGTGTGTGTGCTAGCTTAGTAGATGCGTGTGGTTCATACTTTGAGCATGAGTAGAATCCATGTGTAGGATTTTGTCTCTTAAGTGCATTTGAGCATACCGCTTCCTCTAGTTATTTTCATCCTTGCAATTGATGTTATGCCATGCTATCATGTCCCTAAGATGCTATTTAACCATTTCCAATAAGCAACATTAGAGCACATGCCTTTTGGGGCCATTTTCATTAAGTTGCATAAGTGACATAAGTCACCCATGCCCTTAGGAGGTCAATTTCGACCTGGCTTTTCTCCCTCTTGCTCCAAGCAAGCATAGGGGTATGAGTAGTGATTTTGGGGTAAAATCAACCCACGAATGCATCTGTGAAGTCAGATTTGACTTTGAGGCAACTTCACAAAACTGCATTTTTATGTTGTGATGCCCTTTTGTCCATTTCATATGATTTATTCTATACATGGTTTCAAGTTCTTGCCAACATGAGATTGCTAGCTAAAGTTTCTGGGAATGTCCCAATATTTTTTTATTTGTGCAAAGTCACCAGATAAGTGGGAACCATGCTGTTTAGTGAGCAACTTCATGTTTCTGTCCAGCTTGCTTAAAAATGACTAAGTCTGGGAGATCTGTAGTTATTGTTTTGCCTTGAAGAGTGGGTTGTATCTAGTGATATGTTTGGGTTTTGCTCATGCTCAGTGTTAGGTATTTGTAGTAGATATTGTCATATACCATCCTGTTAATTTCATGCCAATAGGAGATCTCTAGCATATTTAACCAGTGTTGTCAACTTGCTACTTTATAATCTCAGATTCCAGAAAACTTTTATTTTCACTAAGTCCCAGAAAACTGATTCATCTTGCCAACTTGATTGATTCATGCGTGTTGATGAGTGTCTTCTTTGCTGTTTGTATAGTTGTATAAGTTGATGTATGTGTTGGGTAGATTTTGCCAATATCTTGTTTGTGGCTGTAGGGTTCCTGTAGCTCAAGTTGTGAGCTTTACAAATTGCTATGTTGCTGTTTTGGGACAGATTTGGTGTTATCTTGTTTTGTGACTTGTGGGAGCTATACTCCATGGAATTGATTGATTCTTGAGCCTATTGTGATTGATTTTTCATCACCTATCCAGTGACTACCTTGGAATGCTAAGAAGTAGCCCAGGTCTTGGTTGCCTTGTGTTTTGCCTCCGTAACTTATGGTGAGCGTATCGTGAGAACCGTAGCTCCGTTTCTTGCGTTCTTTATATGCATTTCTATCGATTTCGCATGATGCATCCATATTTTCCATGTTCATGCATGTCTAAATAACTTAACATGAGTTTCTGTCCAGATTCACTAATTTACAAACTTTGCATGTGAAACTTGACTAGTTTTGGATTGTCATGTTAAATTCTTCGTAAAATGAATCATGCATCGTCTTGGTTGTGCATTGCACCTTGGTTGGATGTTTATTGTTGCTGTTTCTCTTGGGTAGACGCGAGTGTTGATACTGAGTACGAGGACCCAGGACAGTACCACTACGACGATCCCGCTACTTGTTCCTCTGAAGAACCAACAGGCAAGAAGATCGTATCTGGATCCCGATACTATTTTTTCTTGCTAGTTTCTCGCTCTTATCGTTACAATTGCGCTGCCTACCACTTGAATATCAGCCTCCCAAAATGCCATGACAGCCTCTAACCTCCACATCCAAGCAAACCTTTGATTGGCTAAGTTACCGCTGCTCAGCCCCTCTTATAGTGTTTTTAGTTGCAGGTGCAGGTTGTTCCATGTGATAACATGGAGTTGAATATCACAATAAATTCTTTTATTTAATTTAATGCATATATATATATATATCTTGGTATTGGTGGAAGGCTTGGCCTTTTGCTAAGTTATTTGTTCCGTTGTTACCGCCATTAGTTCCTGGTTATCGGTGTTATGTTTTCCATACTTTACGCTCCTAACATGCTCGGAGTTGTTATGGGGACCCCCTTGTTAATTCGGTTGAGATTAAAACTTGTCTGGCAAGACCCAACATTGGTACTACATTTGCTTAACAACTTAATAAAATTACATAGGGTCTTGCAAACCCGTGGATAATTAGTCAACCCCCGGTCCAGTGCTCCTCATGAGTGTTGATCCAAACTAGAGCACCGTGCGGGGCCAACCCGAGGCAACTCGGGAGATTTCTATCAGGCCACCGTACGCTTCGCTTATCCGTCGTGTCCTGAGAACGAGATACACGGCTCGTATCGGGTTCGTCGACACGTCGGGTGGTCTTGCTGGATTTGTTTTACCTTTATCGAGTGTCTTGCATGTGGAGTCTGATTTTCTTCGGGTTTACTCGAGGTGTTGGAATTCCTTTGGAATTACCTATGATGATCGCGAGATCCGCGGTCGAGGCATTCCCATGGAGTGTGGTTAATTTGGTAATGGATTAGTTGGAGCACCCCTACAGGGTTAAATCTTTCGGAAAGTCGTGCCCGCAGTTATGTGGCAACTTGGACATTTGTTTAACACCAGGTTATAGTAAACTTGAAGTAAACTCTAATTATAATACACCAACTGTGTGAGTAACTGTGATCGTCTCTGCTTATGAACACGATCCGAGAGAGAACACGGTGGGGTTATGATTGACGTAAGTAGGGGTTCAGGATCTCTTAGAGATCATACTAGACTCGATCGTTCTTCGTAGGCCACTCATATTTATTTCATGTTGTGTAAGGTAGCCACCATATATACTTAGTGCTGCTGCAAACTAAACACTTACCCCATCCCAACCTTTAAGCTTGAATAGTCTCGGTACCCGGACACATGATAGTTGAGTCCTCTGTGGCTCACAGTTTACTACAACACTCCAGGTACAGGTTCAGATGAGTACGTGCAGGATGATCTTACCCAGCTCCAGTGGGAGTATGATGAGGAAAGAGGAAGGATGTACGTGACGTATCCGGATGAGTAAAGGACCTGGTCGTGATCTTTGAGGCAGCGAGATAGTTTCATTTGCATCTGTGTTATTTCGTCCGTAGTCGGACCCTGTTTTCATCTTGATGACTTGAACTCTGAGTGAAATTGTAATTTAGCATGTGGCGAGTGTAAGCCAACTTGTATACTCATCTCTTCTGTAATGTATGATGCAATGTTACTATACTTGCTCACGACAAGATGTGCCTCTATCCCTTACGAGGCCCTCATGTCTTGAAATGGATAGGTGCGCATCTTGGACGTGACAGTTTGTGAGGGGAGCGGCGTCGAATTGGGGAGGGGATGACCCATAATTGGCCGTAAAAGTCCGCTACCACCTCCTCATCAGCACAAGCTGTAGTATAACGTGTATTATGCTTCCCCGTTTTCCTGCTAAGGACAAGCCCCCGAACCAGAGGGGCAGGGGTGGGTTTGGGGCACGTTGGCATCACCACCCTCTCAGCAACTCCCGGCTCCACATGGATGAAATTCAAATCCCCATTGCCAACATCAGGAAGCACAGGAGCATATTCCTTCGATTTTAGACTACGAATTGCCTCCCGATTACGCAAATTGGAACCACTAACCAGAGGGACAACCCTCACCACAGCAGGATCGAACTCATGGCACAAGCCAGAAACTAAAGAAACAGAAACGAGAGATGAATTGTCAATCGACCATACCCCTCCTCGATCTCCCGGCCATGGTGGCGGTTCCAGATCGCGATAACACACTCTGGCCACCTCCCGACGAGCTCCTAGACCCGGGGCACAGGCCTCCCCAGAGCACGCCGGCCGGGATCCCGCCTGGTTAGGGTAAACGCGAAGGACTGACCCCCGACGGCAGCATGCCAGGAGGGGGATTGGCAAGTCCGACCCTCGAAGGCCTTCGGATGTTGAGTTGCGACGGGTTTCTCGTCTTGTATCTCCTTCACTTCGCCGCTTGCGCTGGATCCGTCGACTCCGCCTCCTGGATGGCCCAGAAAATCATCTGGTAATCCATCCCTCCGTCATCGTCGCTGAATCTCGCTCGTTTCGCGAACGTCGAGTGGCAAATGATGTCCACGCACACCGCCGGCCAGCTGCCTCGGTTGGGGAACTTCTCCCTCACCACCCGGAGAATCTCCTCGCGCGCCTCCGACGAATCCGCCTCGACCACCGGAAGCAGCTCCACCGGAATCGGGGCCGGAAACTGCATCGGCGCCGCCACTGGGGTTGCGGGACGAGAGCGCCTCCCGCGGAATCTGCGCTCGCGGCCCGCCATCTCCGTCTCCTCGCTCGATGGGGAACTGGTGGTAGGTGAGGAGTGTGGTGGGTGGGTGGTGTGGAATGGCAGGGGATAGGACGGGGTCGCGGCGGCCATTAATGGCGGGGAGTGGCACGGGTGGAATCGCCTCTCGGCCTCCCGCGACGCGTGCGCTTCCAGACATGTCCATCGCTAGGAGGGTTTCCTCCTCCAAACCCTTTCGTTTCGAAAAGTGGTGGCTTGACCAACCTCGATGATGTACTGATCTTCTGTCACCTGAAACAGACACAACATCCTCACCATTAGGGAGCTCTTGCTTGTTGCTTCTCGGACATCACACTGACTACTCCAAATACAATGTTCGTTGGACTAATTGTCGGTCGTTGGAAACGAGATGGTGTGTCCCATCTCGAATTTCCCTATCCCCTACATTGGCCTCCCCCTCTCCGTCCAAAAGGTACGTGTGGCTGCCTGTTTTCACCAGTCGGCAGGCTTGAGAAGCTGTCACTTGGCGGGTTTCCATACAGTCGAAGGGGATGCACCAGCTCTGTCCACTCTTCGCTTGGCGGGCTTGGAGTCCGTGACCTCCCGCATACTGGTGTCACCCTACTCGTTCAATGGTTGTGGCTTCAAAAGGCTAATCCAACTCCTCCCTCATACTCAGTACTGCAGCGTTTTGGGTACCGCTCCAGAAATTCGGTTACCCAGCGGTTACCACGTTTCTTGTCGCCCCACGAGAAATATCTATCCCGAGCAAAAAAATCCGAATTCTTTAAATATTTTAAATTTAAACTCTCAGGGTCTAGTAAACTAAAGATGTTTCTCAATTAGAACAGACCCCTTATTGTGGCGTAGCAGTAACCTTTTTTTATCCGCATCAAGAGGTAGCTGGTTCGGATCCTTGTTCTGCTATTTTCAAGAATAAATAAATAGAAAACGTGAAAAAATGGTTGCCAAAGAATCGAACTCGCAACCACAACACAGCTACACGCACACATAGTTGATCTTCCACTGTGCTACTACCTCTTTTCTAATCAAAATTAGTTCTAGACTTTTTATATCTAATTTACAAAAAATTGAATTCAAATTTCAAATATAACTTTCGTCCGAAAAAAATTCGGTATTTCTGGGGAACCGTGGTTACCGTGAATTCCGTCCACCCACGAGAAAATTTGCCATACTGGTGTCACCCTTCTCGTTCAATGGTCGTCGCGCCTCCACCGTGTGGCATGCTGGGGACGGAAGCTCTTGTCCGTTCTAGACCGATTGCAGGATCGATGACAAGTTGTCATGGCCTACTCTGGATTGTGATCGATTTGGTAGCTAGGTTTCATCGCAAATCTCAGGAAAGGGAAAGTGTGCCACAAGAGAACTAGGGTATATTCGCTGTAAGAGGAATTGTTGTGTTTGAGTTGGTTCTTTGAAGTTTGATGCACTTTACAGCAAGGCTCCTAGTTTATTTAGCTCAGCCGAAAACGGTAAGGAAATAAACAATCCGACAAGGTGAAATGGAACAGTTGAAGTAAATAAGGTTTCGGGAGTGGGCAAGCATAGTGAGCCGTTGGATCCTGTCGCGAGCTTCAATCTTGATCTTCCGTTAACTGGAAATTGGTAACTGAAGGTGTTGTCGAGGCGCTGGGACAGAGTATGGTCAGACAATACCCCCTCCTGAAAACGAGTTTGGCCTCAAGTAGTTACCGGAAGACTCTGTGAATGCCAACGTTGTCAGGTAACAAGAGCGCCTGGCATGCTGAATTCACCGAGTGATGGAGGTGGGTAACCATACATTGCCTGAAATTATGTTTTCTTCAAAGAAGAATGGAAACAGGTGTTATACCAGTACTCAGCCAATGCTAAATGAGATGTTCACTTCTCTCGTTCAGTTGAAGCCATGCAACCCAAGTAATTTTCAATGCACTGATCTACGTTCAGTTTGGCCGTCAAACTGAGGGTGTGATATGCAGAACTATAACGTAGTTAAAGACCCATAGCCTTGAAGACCTCTTGCCACATTTTGCTAGTGAAAATTATGTCTATAGCTATTGGAGGGCCATATAACTCTAGGGCATTGTCAAGAAAGGTCCGAGCCACTTGTCTGAACAGTGAAAGGGTGAGCTAATAGGATAAAGTGAGCAAACTTTGATAAGGGAAAGTAGTGGCTACTCTCGGGTGTACTACACCCGAGTTAGCAAAAAATTGTAAAAACATCATCAAACAAAATCCAAAAAATCTGAAAATTTTGCAACATTAATCTTTATCAAATGTTTGAGGTTCTTGCACAATTTCATCCAAAAATAACATACGAGGAGATCTCACCAAAAATAATCACTGCTCAATCTGTAAATACTAACTCAGGTGTAACAAAGCTAAATGACTTCAGTGGCAGTCAGATCAAATGCTTTACCTGAAAGTTGAGTCATGAGAAGTGTACAGACCACTTTGTCCATTCCAGGAGATACCACAGCAACATGCTTGGCTGCAACCATAAAGATACCACAGCAACAAGATGTTCAGAGAGCTGAATACATTTTTTTGCGCAAAAGAACGCCTTTTTTTAGATCAGAGGAGCCAAGAGCAAAAGAACACTTCAACCAGGTATGTTTACCCTTAAACAAGGATGCTGTACATAACACAAGATGGGGGTATACACGAGGAGTATACTACAGGTCAGAAGCACAACCTGGGTACATATGGTACACCCTTTTTATTTTTTGCGTGTGGAATCACCACCGTACTTCCTGAGACCAGTGGTGCCCAAAGCCAGGACCAACGCAAGCCATCCCGGTGAGTTTGTTCGCCCCTTGAGCCTCGTCCCCATGGGCAACATCCCCTCCGACAAGCTGCCGCGCTGGTCTCCTGCAGGCCATCTTTGCCGTCTCATCTCCTACCCATTCGATCACGTGCCTGCAGCTTCCTCATCCTCCCCGCAGCCACAACGCATCCTGGATTAGTTCCATTACACCGTGCCGCGTTAAGCAAATCTCTGGAATTGATGCTCATTAACTGCAAGCACTTACTGTTGGCCAGCTATGGAAGGAAAGGGATAGAGATAGACCCAGGAGCATTACCGTCTTCATGCTCCACGAAATGAAGGTGGGCGAGGAGGAAAGGACAGAAGACAGAGCAAGCATATGCGGCATCATCAGACTGGAACTACTTGGAGAAGTTCCTTTGTAGTTGGGGGGGTTCTGGGTATGAAATGGCACCTGGCGCGAAAACCGCATCATTTCATCCGTCGGAATCTTCCTGCTCTTTGCTGGGTCAGAAAGTGGCTTGAACACAGACACAAAACAAGAAAGTTTCACAAAAATTACCAAGATCTACCCACCGAGGCCAGAAAAAAATTGCAAAGATATACCGATTGATACCAATTAATAGGGCCCATAGAAGTTACAAAGATCTATTGGCCATGAACTGTAACGATAGAAAAAGTTTATTGCATGTTTTATTTAGAAAGTAACTTATTTATCAATCGAAATGCGGCCAGAGTAACCTGCAGAAACACCTAGGTGCCTACTGAAATACTCCCGGAGTAACCATAAACCTAAGCAGAAGAACTGCCCCCGAAGCAAATCAACACCGCACAACATTTTATTAGGCCCAACAATGGCCTGCAGCGGTGGTCAGAGAAGATACTTTACCAGAAAGCTCGCGCATCATGACGAGTTGATGATGACCAATTTGTCCATTTGAAAAACATCGCAGCAACAGCCTGTAGAACACAACAAGGGATTACCCGCTAAGAGGACACCATACAGAAACAAGGTTACAACCAGCTCAGCAGGAGATAAACAACATCAATGTATACGGATAGAACCTGATAAGGCAGGAGTAAACATTGATTTCTTGAACACAACACTACATAAGTTACATGCTCATCCATTTGCATATTTCGACTTCTCTATAATATATGTGCAATAATATAAAATGGGACTTCCATATATAGTATATTCAAGTCTCATCAGACATCACAATCATTAGGCCCTAAATTTCAGCATTAACTGGGTGTTAGAACCTTAACTTTGAGCATTAGTATGAATTCACACACATGTTAGGAAGATCGGAAGCTTTCAATTTCACTTAAATTTTAATAAAAAATTGCTAACACACAGGTATCATGATACATCGATCATTTACAGTCAAAAGTAAATGGTCATGACATGTAAATAATTGCACACAAGAGATCATACTGTAAATACTCACCATATATGTATGCTGCTGAAACATCTATGGACATATTACATTAAGCACTTTCAATGCAATTTTTAGAAATACCCATTTTTACACACACTGTTGGAGGTGCCAAAATTCTACAAGGAATACCAATAGCCCAGTATATAAAACCCTAAAAAAATATAATAGCCAAACCTGAGTTCTAGAGACCCATCACATCTAAAACTACAAATACTAAAATCTGTAAAAAGTGGTGCACAGGTGTCAGATCAGAGTTCTAGAAACCAAGTAAATCATTTCTTATCATCATCCGGTTTGATCAATAAGGCTAAATAGATGCATAGAATTTTCACGGGTGCAACAGAACTTTGATAAGCTAACATGTTAAAAAGGTATAACAAAGCCAAATGTCTTGAGTGGCAGTAAAAACAAAAAGATTTACCTGAAAGCTGAGCCAAGAAAAGTGTCCAGATCAAATTTGTCCAAGAAACACCACAGCGACATGCTTGGCTGCAACCATAAAGAAACCATGAAATATCATATTTAACTAGCCCAACAGGCATGTTCAGGAAGTTGAGTACATTTTTCTCCGCAAAGAACACTTTAACCCAGTTATATTTCATTGTTCAAAAACCCAGCTATGTTTACCCTTAAACAAGGATGCTGCTACATAGCACAACATGGGGGTATACATGGGGAGTATACTACAGGTCACAAGCACAACCTAGGTACATATGGTACAGCACTAGACAAACCATACCACCCAACTAACTCCAGGTTGAAACTAGTGAAAGAAGAAAAAACTACAGTGAAGCGGAAGCCCAGAGCAAGCGCATGTGGCATCATCAGACTACTTGTAGAAGTTCCTTTGGAGTTGAGCCTGGATCCAATTCATAGCATCCCTTGGGGGAGTTGTGGGCTTCTTCACCAGTAAGGATATGAAACGGCACCTGGTGCGAAAACCGCATCATTTCTTCCTCTGGAATCTTCCTGCTCTTTGCTGGGTCAGAAAGTGGCTTGAACACAGACACAAAACCAGGAACTTTCTCAATGGGCATGACAGAAATGCCTTCCCTTGGGCTGTAGCTGTCAAGAACCTGCACCAGGTCATACTTGTACATCGTCTCATCAGGTACATGTTGATCCCAGTCAGCAGACCAGTTCTGGTACAGGGCCCAGATATCACCTTTCCGTGGAAGAATTCTGATGATTCTTCTACCTGGAACTTTCTGACATGCGACAACATGAGAGAATTTATTCAGCTCGTCAGCATCTTCGGATGCACCAGGCTTGAAATCACCACAGGTCTTGGAGAATCCACATGAGAGCCAGTCTGAAGCCCCAAACTCGTCGGGATTATCGGCCTTGAGGAATGCAAATGTAACCTTGAAAGGGCGACTGGAGTGCACTGTCTGGATCAAAGCATAGTACCGAGGCATGCCATCTTCTTCATCATATGTGGCCCACACTTGATCCTCCTGGAAAGAGCTCCCAGAATGATCGCCAAAGGTGCAGAAATCTGCATCAGGGACAAGCATTTCATCGGGAGATGGCTCTTGTTCCCTGCGGCTTCTCCTGGTGTAATAAAAACGTATTTCGGGTTTCTTCCATTCCCATGACCCCATTTCTTCTGAACCAGCATGCTTCCTCTTCTCTACCCTCTTTCTTTCACTGGTCAGTTCCTTCCCATTGTCTCCTTCTGGATGAACTGAACTGCTGCCTTGTGTCCTCTTCGTTTTCTTGGCATCAACTGATGTGCTGCATGTGGCCGCTTTGTTTGTTCTCTGACTGGTCTGCGTCTTTCGTCCATTCTCCATATCAGCCTTCTTCCTGTTGAACTCCTCTAATTTGTCCCGAAGTTGGAGTTTCATCTTGTCAATTAGTAAGCTTCGCATATCCAACTTCTCCATCTCCTTAATGAAGCTGCTCTCAGCAGATACATGACAATTAGAAGTCTCCTTGCGCCTCTTCGCTCCCTGTGCCTGATCAGTGGAACGAGCCTTCCTTTTCGCTTTGTTCTGTGAACTTGAGTCACCATCAAGGCCAGAGCTTGTTGACTGCGGCGCCACTTTCTTGTATCGCTTCTTTGCGGCTTCCTTTTCCTTCGTTGCTGCAGCTTTTCTAGGGATTGACGGTCCGGAAGAGCCTGAAACAGTACCATGTGTCTGTTGCACTGGATGTGCAGAAGTGTGTGCACCGACTGCAGATCCCTGAAAAGAGCACCGCTGCTGCATAGGATTATGATGATTCCGGCTGCCACTAGCCACTCCTGTTCCTGGCATTCCCTCACCAGGACCTGCTCTGCAAACCCTACTAGTATTAGTATCCACTGACTTTGGTTGGTAGGTGTGACTTGAAGTAGGCGGAGGAGGAACTTCATCAGCCTTAAAAGGTTTATGGCACTCTGCACATATCATATATTGATTCACATACTGCCTTGGGTACTCAAAGTTCATGCGACAAGAAATGCAGACTGTCCAAAATGTGCTTAGCTTTGGCATATTATGGGGCGGCACATTGGGAGGTGAGGCTGGACCAGTATTTTGCCTGCAGAAGCCATTCATACTTGGCATGGATGGACTGGAAGTGTTATCAACACTTACTTGGGAGTTGTTCTGAAGGACTCGTAAAGAGCTCATATGCCTCCTCTGATCATGAAGTATTCTCTTGTTTCTGTCAGACAATACATTCCAAGCATCTGAGATGAGATTGAAAGCACTATCAGCACCAACGAAGCTGTTCTTGTCTGGATGAGTTTGTAAGGCCAGCTTCTTGTACTGCTTCCTGATAGTCTCCTCGTCAGCCCAGGTTGATACTTCTAGGATGCCATACCAGTCATTCTCCCCTTCAAACTTTGTCAGTGACCTTAGGTGGACATCCAAGGCTACAATCATCTGATCGATGCCCTCAAGATCGAAAAGAGCCTTTGCTTTCAAGGCAAGCTTCCTTGCGCCCGCAAAATCGTTCACCTTGTACTTCCTTTCAGCCATCTCCCTTGATCTGATCGCTTCATCTCTATTGCACTCCATATCTGTAGAAAATACTGTGTCAGCCTTGTTTCATAAATCAATCATAACGTTGAAGTAAGTATTGTGATAAGCTACCATCGTATCAATTTTTTAAATACTTCATTGAGGGAGTGCACAAAATGTTGGGTACACTGCCTGTGCACTCGACTCAATGGCGCCAAATCCATATTCATATAGTAAACATTTAACTGGAACAAAATCGAAGAGAGATGACACATGATTTCAAACAACATCATTCCAAAAGAAGAAAACAAGGGGACGACTGACACATCAAAAGCCAACCACATCCTAATTAAAAGAATTAAACATGGTACTAGAAAACTAACTAGACTTGGTTACTAGATTCCCAAACAGTAAGGTCTTTAATGAGTATGCGGTACACTGAATGATTTAAGGGAAAATATTACCATCCTTGCAGGCATTCCAAAAGGAGAAAATGAGACTACAACTAGTACAAGAAACTCTACAGCACTAGCATTTATGTTTAGGTTTTAATTATTATTTTTAAAACTGCTATGATGCCCCAATAGTTGAATTCATCATGACTTCATGAGCTACCATGTTTTCTCAAGACTATGGTCATTAATTAAACTGTATGAAATGTTTAATAACCCCACATGTGCAGTCATCTCGATCCCGCCAAATCCAATACTCACACGAAACTACGCACTTCAAGGTACAGTACCAGGCTTCAACAATTGCAACTTTGTGCTATTGAATAAAATTAAACAAACAAACTGAAATAAGCCACATTTTGGTGCCATCAATGGTTGGCTGCTTACTATTCCTAGAGTTCATACTTGATCTATATCTTTAAACCCCTAGTCCAAAATCTAAATTAAACAGTTTCAATCACATGTTTAGCATGCCTTTGATATGATTACTGTCTAGATTTCTGTATACAATAAATTTGGACTAGGGGTTTTTGTATACTGCTTGATCTGCACAATCATCCTAGAGAGATTCTAGTACAAAAACTACAGACCAAGGAATTGTTGATTTTTTTTAATTAAGACAATGTTGATCAAAATGTCCTGAACAAGTCACGCCATACAGTAGGATCAGTGGTTTGGCGTATGCGCCAAATGCCGGCTTGCTGTTCCCAGAGTTGATACTTAATCTGAAATCCTTGCACCCCTAGCAGCCTATAGCACTAACAATTATGAACTAAGCTAAACAGTAAATAATCATGGCCTAAACGTACAGTAATGGGCAGAACACTCTCCAATCATGGCAGAGAGATCCCATTCCCATACAGGGAGGGAACTACAGACCAAGCCAAACTTGATCAAGCAAATTATCCCAAAGAACAAAAGGAGCGGCATTTCGCTTTTGCGCCATCTGGCGAGTTAATATGCAACCGCTTACTGTTCCCTAAGCTGATGCTTAATCGATCATGAACCGAACCCAAACAGTAATCATGTACAAGCAGTTTTAAGCATTAATGAGAAGGACACTCCCCAATCATCACAGGGAGATTCTACTAGAACACAGCAAACTACATAGTACTACCAAGCAAAAAATTAATTGATCAAGCGTTTGCCCCCAAGAAAAACTCACGGCACGGGGACGCGAACTTGGCAATGTGCGGCGCCGCTTCCAATCACGGGGAGGAAACGGGGATTCCAACCCGCGTGTCGTGTGTATGTATGTGTAGAGCGCACACGCGGCGAAACAAATCGGAGTCCAACCAGGGAACGGCAACCCAACCAACCAACCAACCAACGGAGAAGCGCACCCAACCCAAACCCCAGGCAGATTGAACCCAATGCACCCACCCAAAGCGGCGGCGGCGGCGGCGACCGGGGCGGCGGAACCTAGGCGATCACCATTGGTCCACGGACCAGCCGGACAGGAGAGCCCCGGAACGGAACGGAACCCGCGCCGATTCTCGAACACAACGTCCTCTATCTCTTGCCTCTCCCTGTCGAAAGACGGCGCGCGCCTTTCTTCCCCAAGCAAGTCTCCGCTCCGCTACGGGACGAAGCCCCAGACCAACCCGTCGGAGGTTATGGAGGTCCCACTTCCGCGGCGCCGGCGGCCGGCAGCGGGCGAGGATCGCGCGGGCGGTTTTGAACGCGTCGCCCAATTTTTGCGCGCAAGTGGAGAGAGATAGAGAGAGCAGCGGGCGGAGAGGGGGAGGGGGTGGCGCTCACCTCGTTTTCGTCGAGAGGCACGGACGGGACGGGACCCGGCGGGCAGAGGCAGAGGCAGAGAGGGGGGCTCCTCCCCCCTCCTTGTCGCTCGGTTCGGTGGGTTGATTTTCTGATTTCTGGCGACGGGAATTGATTTGTTTCGCTCGGCGAGGATTGAAAATGCGCTTGTATTTGGGTGCGTGTGGGTGAGAAAGGTGACGGCGCGCGAGCCGGAGTAGGAAATCCAATCGGGGGGAGAGTCCGGTTTAAATACGAGACCGAGGGGGGTTGGAAACCCTAGCCGAGGGAGCGAGCGAGCGAGCAACGGCGAATTGCGATTTTTGGAAACCAAATCGCGGGGCGAGCTCACACCGCACCCTTCGGCGCGTTTGTGAGCTTCGAGTCGCGTCTCGTGCCAGTTTTGTTTGCGATGTCGCGGCGGTGCGCTGGCGCGTTCCTTTGTCCCGGGGGGTTGATTCTCAATGATGAATTATTATTGATAGTATGATGGTTATACCGAATGTCGTCGATGTTAGGGGCACATCGTTTTCTCTTTTTTTTATCACGCATCCGACCAAGATACAAAATTTGATCAATTCAAACCCTCCCTCTATGAAAGCGTGCGCACACACCCTATCCCTATGAGCATCTTCGAGAGACTAAGCAGGCACAACATCTTGAGAATGACGAAGTCACCACATGGACCTGAGTAGTTTACGAGAATGTCTCCTCCGGAAAAACAGCTTGGCATGACCCCCCCCCCCCCTCGTTGCTCTTCTCGTCTGCACCGCCGCCTCCCCTCACTCACCCTAATGCCGCCTTCAACTACTTGTGGACGTCCCCAGTCCCCGCCAACAACGGCAGATGCCTTCTCCATGTCTGATTCTATTAGTTTGAAGTCGGATCGATGACTTCTACGGTTGTTGTGCCTATGAAAGTCGTCCACCATCATCTTGGTCAACACCTCATGAAGAGTATGATACAGAGGTGGCAAATCATATGTCGCCTCATGCAGGTCGCACCCTCCCCTGTCGGGACGACAACAATCCACATCGAAGGGGCCAAAGAAGAGGACATGTAAAGCCCAGGTTGTTGCACCTTCTCGGTTCATACCAACGGGCTAAACCGGATAGCCTTCCATATTCTTCATCGGATCAGATATAGGGATGCGGTAAAAAATGCATCGTTTGCTTTGTATTTGGTGTTTGTTCCATAGAATGCAAGGTGGCTGTGGAAAACTGTTGTCAGTGGATCGAACCTCGGAGATGAATTATTTATCGATAGTATGATGGGTTCAAGGGGGCATCGTTGTCTCTTTTTATCATGCATCTGACCAAGATATGAAATTTGATCAATTAAACCCTCCGACACATCAAGGAAGGTCACATTTCAGGGAGCTAACTTCAAGCCCGATGAGGATGTCATACCTTTCATGGCATGTGAAGATATCTCTTTTGATGCGATCGCCGAGAAAGATCAAATGAGTGCAAAGTATTGGAAGCCCATCAAGGAGCATTTCAAACATCATCTTGGATGGAGAACGAATCGTACACTCAAATCTCTCACAAACCGATGGTCTAAGACTCAAGAGATGTGCAACCATTGGACGGGGTGTTTGGAGCAACTGAAACATGCTCCTCTTAGCGGTGTCGCCATTGACTGATATGTAAGCAAGCTTGTTGTTTTTTGATTGCCACGTTTTATTACTTTGAGCATTTACATCAATTTGAGCATTTGTTTGTTTTAGGATAACAAAGACCAAGAGAACTATAGAAAAATGACAAAGTCGGAGGGCAACACGTTGTCCTCCATCATTTGTTGGAAGCCCATGAAAATTGAAAGTCGAGGAATAATGACGCCAGTCGAAAAACTGAGAAGTGCATCAATTCCTCTCCGAAGATAGACATGGCGTCGATGATGATGGCAATGAACAGGAAAGGGAAAAGATGACTACAAGTCCCCATCTGTTGTCTAGCATGGGTCAACACAACAAAAGGAAGCTTAAGAGAGAAGGAGAGATAGAGGCCATGAAAAAAATATAAGTGAGTTGACGAGGAAAATAAATGAGCGCACATGGAAGAGGAAGTAAGGAAATCTAGAGATGAAGGAGAAGAAGAATCAAGATGAAAGGGTGAGATGTAATGGTATGCAAGATACCAAACGAATCCAGTAAAAGATGGGAAACGTGTAGGCTCCAAATTTAGGAGCATCGGGTGACAACTGAACACATAGCTGAGGATAATTGATTCATCATGTTGGATCTGCACCAAATGGATCTAGTGGCATGAGCATTTTGGGAGAAGGAGTGAATGGTGCATACATTCCAGGAACATGGGAAGAGGGGACAATGCACCCACCAGATGAGAAGGGGATGATGCACAAGATGAAGAAAGGGATGGTGTACATGGCGGAGAAGGGGATGGCGCACACACCGGCGAAAAGGATGGTGCACACGCTAGCAACATGTTATTTGTAAATGTTTTTAAGTGTAGTGTTTCCATCATGCACATAACGTATGATGGGTGATTCTGGTTAAATGCTTTTGTTCATGTAACTTGTTACAAACTATTTGCATGTTTACTTGATGTGATAAATATTTGAATTTGAAGGGAAAGTGTTTGAATAAGGAATTTTTTTAATAGATGCTAGGATACAACGAGGTTTTAAGTTTGCGCATCGCCTGGCCAGCTTCCAATTACATATGATGACTTTACTAGAGTTGTAAATCAGTCTGTAAATTGGTCTTCTTGTGAGCTTGCGACAACACTATTATTTTAAGGGAATGTAGCATTGAAGTTATTAAAATAGTTAATAATTGTTTTTAAGTGTAGTGTTTCCACTTGTTACAAATCATGTCACAAATGATCATGCCATCGACACTTTTGGCAAGCCCCCCTTGGTTTATTGTGGTGTCATTCACACTACCACGTAGTTTAGAGTTTATTGCACTGTCATTTACACCATCACGTAGATTAGAGTGTGATACCGAGATTGATAACGGTGCACTATACAATACCGTGGAATGTGTCCGAAATTTTTCAGATTTCTCTCATTCACATATTAACATTACCCAATTATAGAAGCATGCATATAGTATATGTGCATGATACTTGTAATCTATGTTGGGTTTTATCCGAAGAGGAGGGGATGATGCAAGTATTTTCCTTAGTGAGAACCAAGGTTATCAAACCAATAGGAGGATCACACAACTCCCGTCTTCGACGTCAACACACAAAAGAGCAAACACTTGCACCCAACGCTAGCAAGAGCGTTATCAATCCCCTTGAACTTATTACTTGCAAGGAAATGAGTAGTGTGGATGATAGTAGATAATTGTAAATATAAAAATAAAGAAAAACCAAATAAATGGAAGAAAGGTAATAGTAGTGTTTGTAAATATACATCTGAATAGACCTGGGGCCCATAGTTTTCCCTAAAGGCTTCTCTGTTAAATAAAGCATAGGTGGGTAAACAAATTATTATTGGTCAATTGATAGAAAAATGCATAATTATGTAATATTTATACGCGGCAATGATCATGTGTATATAGGCATCATGTCCGTACATAAGTAGACTGACTCCTGCCTGCATCTACTATTATTCTTCACTTCGAGAGCGCTTATATGCTTGCCTCTCTAGGTATTAAGTTCATGTAAACAGACTAATGCGTGGAGAATGATGATATGATGTAGACAAAGTAAAACCAATCAATATGAATGAACCCCATTGTTTTATCCTTAGTGGAAGCAATACTAATACGTGTCTTGTCGCCTACTATGTCACTGGGATATAGAGCACCGCAAGATTGAACCCACTGCAACGCACCCCTCTCACTGAAGATAAACCAATCTAGTTGGCCAAATTAAACTGGTAGATCGAAGAGATTTACGAAGCTATGATGATAATGCAAATAAGAATCAAATAAGTATGTAGAGATGACTCGAATCTTTTATCATAAATAATCTAAACACAAACCCACAATTCATTGGATCCCAACAAAAACACTACCAACGAAGATTACATCAAATAGATCACCGCGAAGATCGCAGTGAACTTTGTATTGAAGATCAAGGAGAGATAAGAAGCCATCTAGGTACTAGCTATGGACCCGCAGATATGTGGTGGACTACTCACACATCACCATGGGAGCAACAAGGTTGATGTAGAGGCCCTCCATGATTGATCCCCCCTCCGGCAGGGCACCTGAACATGGCTCCAGATGGGCACACGGTCGAACAGAGACTTGCGGTGGTGAAAATAATATTTTAGGAGGCTCTTTAGGGTTTTGGAGATATATTGGAATTTATAGGCCAGAGAGGGGCGTCGGGAAACGAGGGGGCGACCACAAGCTAACAGGGCGTGGTCACCCCCCTGGGCGCGCCCTGTTGGCTTGTGGGTCCCTCGTGCAGCCCTCGACCTCCTCCCAAAGCTTCCAAGTCGTCTTTTGGTAGAATTAATATTCTCTCAAGTTCTGTCAACCACCAATACAACTCTACACACGCTAACGATTACTTCACCTAGAACAAGTATGAAACTACTTTGCGGGGAGGAAACTAAAAGTACTTAGTAGGTGTAATAGATAGTTTTGCAAGAAAATAAAGAATACAAAAATAAAAGTTAGGTGATGTTTAGATAAATATTAATTAAGTTAGTTGTTTAGTAGAAATCTTTTTGTAACACAAGAGAAGGATTTGTCCTTAGGTAATCGATAACTAGATCGGTAATCATTATTGCAGTTTTATATGAGGGAGAGGCATACGCTAACATACTTTTCATACTTGGATCATATGCACTTATGATTGGAAATTTAGCAAGCATCCGCAACTACTAAAGATCATTAAGTTAAACCCAACCATAGTATTAACACATCAAGTCCTCTTTACTCCCAGACGCAACAACCCCCTTACTCAGGTGTAAGCTTTTGTCACTCTAGCCACCCACTATAAGTGAATCATCAATGTATTGCATCACCCTTCAGCGGAAAGTACCCCACGTGTGCACGGAATAGGAGGCACCTTAGGACGACACCAAAATAAAACATACAACTCAAACCGATCACGATCATCAATCAACCCATAGGACAAAACAAATCTACTCAAACATCATAGAATAGCCACACATCATTGGATAATATTATATAGCATTAAGCACCATGTTTAAGTAGAGATTACAATGAGAAAGGGGGGTTGTACACTTCTTCATAGAGGGGGAGAGAGTTGGTGATGACGGCGAGGAAGTTGTTGGTGTAGATCGTCGTCACGATGGTTGCCCCGACGGCGCTCAAGCTTCACCGGGAGAGAGGCAGAGAGAGCCCCCATCCTTATTCTTATTCCTTGGTCTCCCCACTAGATGGGAGGAGAGTTTACCCTTTGGTCCATGGCCACCATGGCTCCCGGAGGGCAGCATCCCCTCCAAGATTGGATCTCTCTCCGTGTTTCTTTCCTGTTTTCACGACTGTTTTCTGACCTCTTCACCATTTTTTAAATATCCGGGGATACGTAACTCCGATTGGGATGAAATTTTGAGGAGATTTTGATTGGTAAATTATCTTTCTTGCAGTGGCAGAAGGGCTCCAACCGACTTATGGTCGCGCCCTGCTGACTTGTGGGCCCCTTGGGCATCGTGTTGCGTTGATTCTTCTTCCCAAAATTCACGTATGTTCCAAAAAATTCCGTAAATTTTTATCGCGTTTGGACTTCGTTTGATATGGATTTTCAACGAAACAAAAAACACACAAAAAACAAGAACTGGCACTGGACCTGGATAAGTAAGTTAGTCCCAAATATAATATAAAATGTTGCCAAAAGTATATGAAAGTTGTAGAATATTGGCATGGGACAATCAAAATTATAGATATGACGGAGACGTGTCAGCATCCCCAAGCTTAATTCTTGCTCGTCCTCGAGTAGGTAAATGATAAAAAGGTAATTTTTTATGTGGAATGCTATCTAAAATAATCTTGAACAAACGTCTAATCATGGCATGAATATTAAGATACAAGTGATTCAAGGCAACAGTCTATCATTTGATATAAATACATCAATACTCAGGTTTACTCACAAACAATCATGTCCTTTCAAAATAAAAATGCTAAAGAACGCTATCCCTACAAAATCATATAGTATGTCATGTTTGGTCTTCCTAGCATAGAGTATAAATCATGAGCACCTCGGTGTCAAACCAAGCACTTTGATCATACTTCTTAACGCGCTTCAGCATTTTATACCTCACTCAATACATGAGCGTGAACCATGACATAGCATATAGGTGAAATACAGTATGGTGGTAGGTATCAAAGGCGTCAAAGTGGAAAGAAATTCTCGCATCAACTAGGTAGATCCACGGGCTATGGAGATGCCCATCAATTGATATCAATGCAGGGAATAGGTATTTCCATGCAACGGATGAACTAAGAGCTCTAAGTGTATGAAAGCTCGAATGGAACTAAGTGGGTGTGCATCCAACTTGCTTGCTCATGAAGACCTTGGGCATTTGAGGAAGTCCATCATCGGAATATACAAGCCAAGTTCTATAATGAAAATTTCCCACTAGCATATGAAAGTGACAAAACATGAGACCCTCTATATGAAAAACATGGTGCTACTTTGAAAGCATAAGTGTGGAAAAAAGGTAGTAGCACTATCCCTTCTCTCTTTTCTCTCGTTTTCTTCTTCTTCTTCTTCTTCTTCTTCTTCTTCTTTCTTATTTTTTCTTTTTTGTTTATTTTCCATTTGGAGTCTCATCCCGACTTGTGGGGGAATCATTATCTCTATCATCCTTTCCTCACTAAGACAGTGCCCTAATAATGAATAGCTTCACACTTTTATTTACTTACAACTCGATATGAAACACTACTAAATAATATGACTCTATATGAATGCCTCTAGCAGTGTACCATGATGTGCAATGATCTAGCATAACATGTATAATAATGATGAACGGTGGCTTTGCCACAAATACTATGTGAGCTACATGATCATGCAAAGCAATATCACAATAAGCGTACTAGTCATATGATGTAACAGTGGAAGTTGCATGGCAATCTATCTTGGAATGGCTGTGGAAATGCCATGATAGGTAGGTATAGTGGTTGTTTTGAGGAAGATATAAGGTGGCTTATGTGCAACAGAGAGTATCATGTCACGGGGTTTGGATGCACCGGCGAAGTTTGTATCGATCCTCGAGGTGAGAATGGGCAATGCACGGTACCAAAGAGGATAGCAAATATCAGGAGGCGAGTGTGCGTACATCCATGGATTCACATTAGTCATAAATAACTCACATAGTTATTGGAAGGCTTTATTAGCTATCTCGAAGCAATGTACTACTCGTATTCCCCTAGGGAGGAGGTTGGGAGGAGTTAACCATCATGCACACCCGATTAAATAGCACAAAGGACTTCAATCAAGAATAAATTATGCTCCAACTTCATCGCATAACGAGAGACTATACATGCATGCTTTGGGAATCATAAACCTTAACATCAATATTCGTACTAATCCACACCCACATATTACTATCTTAATGTCGCAAAACTATTGCAAGGAATCAAACATATCATGTTTAGTGGTCCATAAGTTTTATGTAGGATTTTATGACTAACCATGTAAATGACCAATTCTTGTTAACTCTCTAAATAGGTATAAGTGAAGCATGAGAGTTTAATTTATTTTTACAAAATAATACGCACTAATAAATATAAGTGAAGCAAAAGAGAATTCTACAAATAACAGTTTTCTATATGTAGAAAAATAGGCATCCAACTTCAAATGATATAAGTGAAGCACATGAAGCATTCTATAAAGTCATACTCAAAAGATATAACTAAAGTGCGAAGAGTATTATATAAATCAACCATGGAATTTTCCATACCATCATGGTGCATTGCAAAAATAAAAATGAAAGGCACATGAAGCTGCAAGAATTTACGCATATCATGTGAACAAAACAAAAATCGAGACATACCATTAATTGTTGAAGAAGAAAGATGGGATGCCTTCAGGGGCATCCCCAAGATTAGAAGCTTGAGTATCCTTGAATATTTACTTGGGGTTACTTGGGCATCTCCAAGATTGAACTCTTGCCTCTCCTTATTCTTCTCATATCGATACCGCCTCGATCTTTGAACAATTTATCCACACAAAACTCAACAAAACGTTCATTAGAAAGGTTAGTACATATAATCATCAAATCCCATCATTTATTGCCATCACATTATTTTAAATTATAATACAAAATTACCTATTGTATGTTATCACAATTCTATAACTCCCAAGTCAATGGGGCTCAACAAAAATTCAAACATAATTAGACAAAGCAACTATAACAGAAATATGTGAAAAATAGGACAGTCTTTAAAGATGTAGATGAAACCTATACTTATGTAACTCAAAAAATTCTGACAAACTAGGATGTAATAAAAGATTTGTATTAAAGTACTGTGTAGAAATTTCAGAATTTTTGCATGCTCCAGTAAAATGTGAAAATTCAAACACTATAGCAAAAGTTTATGTTTTTGCACAGCACATATCAAAGAAGCAATTCAAACATCCTAAAGGTAAATCTTGGCACATTATTTTAATAATACAATGGATTTGTACAAGGGGATAATTATTTTTGTTGAAAAGTTTATGTAATCAAGATTCACAAAGATCCATGGGCATGAACAACAGTTCAAGGACGCCTCCACCTCAACTATGCTCATCTTTCTCACTTTCACCTTTCTTTTTGAAAAAGTATTAAGTTACATTTTTTATTTTTTGTTATTTTTTTGAAGCACACAACAGAATAAAATGACTTTCTAAAACTTTTGGGTTGTCTCCCTGACAACACTTTCTTTCAAGCCATTAAGCTAGGCATATAGTGCTCAAGTAATTGAGCCACTCGGATCCCAACGTATATCAAAGCCAATTTTAATTAACAATTATTTGTCATTTAGTAATGAGCACAAAAAAACATATATCATATAACAACGGAGTCTAACTCTCTTACTATGCATTGTCATTTCATAAAAGAACAATTCATTCACACAAAGTAAAGGCCAATACATAGCATAAGTAGTTTCTTGGAATTTTATCATATTGGAAACATAGAGAGGTGAAGATTTGGTTCCTATCTCATAATAATTGCAAGTAGAAGCAGTGAGCACATGCATACTATATTCATCAAAATCATCATGTGTAATGGTAAAACGCAACCCATCAATATAATCCTTAATAAGTGAAAACTTCTCCGATATGGTATAGTTGGGAGAAATCAAAAATATAATAGGACTATCATGTGTGAGTGCAATAACAAAAAATTAACTCTTAACATAAGGAACTATAGCAAGTTCATCTCCATAAGCATAATTCATATTGGCATCATGGCCAGAAGCATAAAAAGCATCAAGTTCATCAAAAAGGAATATTTCAAACAAATCCAAGGGATCATATCATTTATCCTTCGGTAAGCACGAAGGGAAATTAAACAATGAATTAGTTTAAGAGTTACTCTCATTAGAAGGTGGGCATGGGTGATCAATCCGTTCTTCCTCCTTTTGTTCCTTGCTCTCCTCCCCATCTTTTTCATCTAATGAGCTCACAGTTGCAACAATTTCTTCTTCCATAGATTCCTGCAAAATATTAGTCTCTTCCAAGGCAACAAACATTTTTCAATAAATTATTTAACATAAGCATTAGAAGCATAGTTTTCATAGCAATATTTAAGCATGGCAAAAGTTTCAGATTTGTAAACAATAGCATCATACTTTTCAATCAAAGAAGAAATTTAATATGCACCCTTAAAAGCAACAAAAATTTCAATTTGTTCAATATCGTAATAACTATAGACATCTTTGGCATATGAAGATAGTATTTCATTGTCATTAAACACACATTGATAGGGAAGATGTTTTTTAGTGTCTTCAGAACAACAAGTAAAATAAGGTATTTTGCATAAATTCCAAGAATAGAAACACAAACCATTAATTTGAAGCCATAAGAGTTTCCCTTTTGAGATAAGCGATGTGGCACAAAATGAGAATGCTCATCTAATGATTTTCCCTCAACTAAGCTAGCTGGGTTTTCTGCATGAGCACCAAGGGATCGAATATGATCCAAGTAAAAAGCTTCGCTAGTATGGTAGATTTTGGGTGGTTCCTCAACCACAGGTTTAGCAAGTATAGCTAATATTTTTGGTATTTTATGTTTCCTATGCATACATAAAGATAGAAAATAACTTAGAAGAGAAAATAAAATTACATAGTGATAAAGCAAACAAGCACACACGAGAATATTAACCCTAGGTTATTGCTCCCCGGCAACGACGCTAGAAAAAGGTCTTGATAACACACAAGTGTAGGGGATCATTTGTAGCTTTTCCAATAAGTAAGAGTGTTGAACCCAACAAGGAGTTAAAAGTAGAATTAATATCCTCTCAAGTTCTATTGACCACTGATACAACTCTATGCACGCTAACGCTTACTTTACCTAGAACAAGTATGAAACTACTTTGCGGGAAGGAAACTGGAAGTACTTAGTAGGTATAATAGATAGTTTTGCAAGAAAATAAAGAACACAAAATAGAATTTAGGTGTTGTTTAGATAAATATTAATTAATCTAGTTGGTTAGTATAAAGTTTTTTGTAACACAAGAGAAGGATTTGTCCCTAGGCAATCGATAACTAGATTGGTAATCATTATTGAAGTTTATATGAGGGAGAGGCATATGCTCACATAATTTCCATACTTGGATCATATGCACATATGATTGGAACTCTAGCAAGCATTTGCAACTACTAAAGATCATTAAGGTAAACCCAACCATAGCATTAACATATCAAGTCCTCTTTACTCCCATACACAATAACCCCCTTACTTGGGTGTAAGCTTCTATCACTCTAGCCACCCACTATAAGCGAATTATGAACATATTGCAACACGCTTCAGCGGGAATTATCCCATCTGTGCACGGAACAGGAGGCACCTTAGTACAACACCAAAATAAAACATACAACTCAAACCAATCACGATCATCAATCAACCCATAGGACAAAAGAAATATACTCAAACATCATAGGATAAACACACATCATTGGATAATTTTATATAGCATTAAGCACCATGTTTAAGTAGAGTTTACATCGGGGAACAATGGTTTTACACTAGTGCATACAGGGGGAGAGAGTTTGTGGTGAAGACGGCAAAATTGTTGGTTGAGATCGTTGTCACAATGGTTGCCCCGGCAGCGATGTGGCGCCATCGGGAGAGAGGGGGAGAGAGCCCCCTCCTCCTAATTCGTCCTTGGTATCCCCCTAGTTGGGAGGAGATTTTACCCTCTGGACCATGTCTGCCATTGCTCCCATAGGGCAGAAGCCCCTGCGAGATTGGATCTCTCTATCTCTCTGTTTGTCTCATGTTTTCACTACTGTTTTCTGAACCATGCACCGTTTCTTTAATATCTAGAGATTTGTAACTCCGATTGGGCTGAAATATTTAAGGTTTTTTTATTTGGAAATTATGTTTCTTGCGGCGAAAGAAGATCCCCAACCAATTCACGCGGTGTACACAAGCTATCAGGGTGCGGCCACCCCCCTGATTGTGCCATGTTTGCTTGTGGGCCCATCGGGCACCGTGTTGTGTTCATTCCTCTTCCCAAAATTCACATGTATTCCAAAAAAATCTCCATAAATTTTTAACGCATTTGGTCTTCGTTTGGTATGGATTTTCCGAGAAACAAAAAAAACAAAAAAACTGGAACTGACATTGGGCACTAGATATGTTAGTTAGTCACGAAAATAATATAAAATGTCGCCAAAAGTACATGAAAGTTGTAGAATATTGGCATGAAACAATCAAAAATTATAGATACGATGGAGACGTATCATGAAAAGCCAAAAACATGGAGGAAAAAAAATTGACACTGGGTTAATAGGTTAGTGCTCAAAAATAATATGAATCAGCAAATACATGCCCAAGAAACATCATATAATGATAATATTATAGGATGTAGAAATAAAAAATTATAGATACGTTGGAGACATATCAGTGCACTTGAAGTTTCAGCTCACAATTTTCACAAGTAGACATTAGACGCGAAACAACTATAGACGCCATGTTATTAGTTGCGAGCAGATGTGAGCTCGTCACCTTTAACGCTTGCGAGTGTTGTGCATGTGGTCGCACTTTTGGGGAACATTGCATGGGAATCAAAAAATTCCTATGCACAAGCAAGATCTATCCATGGTGATAAGCATCTACGAGAGGGAGAGTTTATCTACATACCCTTGTAGATCGCTAAGTGGGAAGTGTTAAGAAATGTGGTTGATGTAGTCGAACGTCTTCGCGATGCAAATCGCCGAGCGTCCCGCGATCCAATCACGATCCGTCCGACCTAGCGCCGAACGGATGGCACCTCCGCGTTCAGCAGACGTACAACTCGATGACGATCTCTGCCTTCTTGATCCAGCAAGAGGGATTAGAGAGATAGATGAGTTCTCCCGCAGCGCAATGACGCGACGACGGTGGTGGTGGAACTATTCCGGCAGGGCTTTGCATAAGCACCGCTGAAACTAGAAGGAATGATCTATCGGGGAGAGAGGGCTGCACTATGGCTTAGGATTTTCTGGTGTGGCTGCCCTCTCTCCCCTCCAGTATATATAGGAGGAAGGGGAGGGAGGCCTGCATCCTAGGGTTGCCCCCTCGGCATCGGCCAAAGTGGAGGAGGGAGGAGTCCTAGTCCAATCCTAATAGGAGTAGGATTTCTTCCCCCACTTGGAAACCTTTTCCACCATTGGGTTTCTCCACCCCAGCCACATGGGCCTTAGTGGGGGCTTCATCCAGCCCACCAGGGGCTGCTTTTGCCTCCTCCCATAGCCCATGAGGCCCTTTCGGGGGAGAGTCCCGTCCCGATGGTCCCCCGGTACCCTCCCGACACTCCCGGTACACTAACAAAGTGTCCGAATCTTTTCCAGTGACCAAAAAGGGACTTCCTACATATCAATATTTACCTCCGGACCATTCTGGAGCTCCTCGTGACGTCTGGGATCTCATCCGGTACTCCGAACAACCTTTGGTCACCACCATACATAACTCTATACTACCGAAACGTCACGGAACGTTAAGTGTGCAGACCCTGTAGGTTCGACAACTATGTAGACATGACCAAGATACATCTACGGTCAATAACCAATAGCAGGACCTAGATGCCCATATTGGTTCCTACATATTCTATGAAGAACTTCATCGGTTGAACCTCAATGTCAAGGATTTAGATAATCCTGTATGTTGTTCCCTTTGTTCTTCGGTATGTTACTTGCCCGAGATTCGATCGTCGGTATCTCTATACCTAGTTAAATATCGTTACCGGCAAGTCTCTTTACTCGTTCCATAATACAAGATCCCGCGACTAACAATTTAGTCACATTGCTTGCAAGGCTTGTTGTGATGTTGTATTACGGAGTGGGCCCTGAGATACCTCTCCGTCTCACAGGGTAACAAATCCTAGTCTTGATCCATGCCCACTCAACAGACATCCTCGGAGATACTTGTAGAGCATCTTTATAGTCACCCAGTTATGTTGCGATGTTTGATACACATAAGGTACTCATCCGGTGTCAGTGAGTTGCATGATCTCATGGTCATAGGAACATATACTTGACATCTAGAAAACTATAGCAATAAACTGACACGATCATATGCTATGTTTATAGTTTGGGTCTTGTCCATCACATCATTCTCCCAATGATGTGATCCCGTTGTAAAATGACATCTTATGTCTATGGCTAGGAAACCTTGACCATCTTTGATCAACGAGCTAGTCTACTAGAGGCATACTAGGGACACATTGTTGTCTATGTATCCACACATGCAATGTCTTTCCAATCAATACAATTATAGCATGGAGAATAAACGATTATCATGAACAAGGAAACATAATAATAACCATTTATTATTACCTCTAGGGCATATTTCCAACAGTCTCCCACTTGCACTAGAGTCAGTAATCTAGCTCACATCACTATGTGATTTACATTATAATGAATCTAACACCCATATAGTTCTGGTGTCGAACATGTTTAGCCCTTGGAAGAGGTTTAGTTAACGGGTTTGTGACATTTAGATCCGTGTGCACTTTGCAAATATTTATGCCCTCCTCCTTGATGTATTCGCGGATGGAATTGAAGCGTCGCTTTATGTGTCTGGTCCCTCTTGTGAAACCTTGGTTCCTTGGCCAGAGCAATGGCACAAGTGTTTTAATAGAACATATCATTTGGATTCAGTGCACTCGGCACTACTCCAAGATCTGTCATGAACTCCTTCATCCAGACACCTTCCTTCGCTGCCTCCGAGGCTGCGATGTACTGCGCTTTGCATGTAGAATCGCCTACCACGCTCTGCTTGGAACTACACCAGCTTACTGCTCCCTCATTGATAATAAATACGTATCCGGTTTGCGACTTAGAGTCATTCGGATCAGTGTCAAAGCTTGCATCGACGTAACCCTTTATGACGAGCTCTTGATCACCTCCATAAACGAGAAACATTTCCTTAGTCGTTTTCAGGTACTTAAGGATATTCTTGACCGCCGTCCACTGTTCCATTCCTGGATCACTTTGAAACATTCCAACCATACTTATGGAAAGGCTAACATCGGGTCGTGTGCACAGCATTGCATACATGATAGAGCCTATGTCTAAAGCATAGGGGGTGACACTCATCTTTTCTCTATCTTCTGCAGTCACTGGGCATTGAGTCTTACTCAACTTCACACCTTGCGACACAAGCAAGAACCCCTTCTTGGACTGATCCATTTTGAACTTCTTCAAAACTTTTTCAAGGTATGTGATCTATGAAAGTCCTATTAAACGTCTCGATCTATCTCTATAGATCTTGATGCCTAGTATGAAAGCAGCTTCTCCTAAGTCCTTCATTGAAAAACTATTGTTCAAATATTCCTTCATGCTTCCATCATTTCTACATTGTTTCCAATCAGCAATATGTCATCCACATATAATATTAAAAACGTTATAGAGCTCCCACTCATTTTCTTGCAAATACAACCTTCTCCATAAACTTGTATAAACCCGAACGCTTTGATCACCTCATCAAAACGCAGATTTCAACTCCGAGATGTTTGCACCAGTCCATAAATGGATCGCTGGAGTTTGCAAACTTTGTCAGCATTCTCTAGATCGATAAAACCTTCCGGTTGTATCATATAGAACTCTTCCTTAAGGAAACCGTTAAGGAACGCTGTTTTGACATCCATCTGCCAAATTTCATAGTCAAAATATGCAACTATTGCTAACATGCTTTTAACGGACTTAAGCATCGCTACGGGTGAGAAGGTGTCATCGTAGTCAACTCCTTGAACTTGCGAAAAACCCTTTGCCACAAGTCGAGCTTTATAGATTGTGACATTACCATCCGCGTTCGTCTTCCTCTTAAAGATCCATTTGTTCTGAATGGCCTTTTGCTCTTTAAATAATACTTCCAAAGTCCATACTTTGGTTTCATACTTGGATCCCATGTCGGGTTTCATGGCCTCTAACCATTTCTCGGAATCTAGGCCCATCATCGCTTCTCCATAGCTCGTAGGTTCAACATTGTCTAACAATATGACCTCTAAGACAGGGTTGTTATACCACTCAGGAGCAGCACACACCCTTGTCGACCTACGAGGTTCGATAGTAACTTGAGCCGAATCTTCATGATCATCATCATTAACTTCCTCTTCAACCGATGCAGGCTCTACAGAAACATTTTTCTATGCTGCACAACTCTCTGGTTGAAGCCAAGGTTCAATAACCTCATCAAGTTCTATTCTCCTCCCACTCAATTCTTTTGAGAGAAACTCTTTCTCAAGAAATGTTCTATTCTTAGCGACAAACACTTTGCCTTCGGATCTAAGATAGAAGGTATACCCAAGTGTCTCTTTTGGGTATCCTATGAAGACACATTTCTTTGCTTTGGGTTCCAGCTTTTCAAGCTGAAGCTTTAGGACATAAGCATCACATCCCTAAACTTTAATAAACGACAACTTTGGCTTGTTTCCAAACCATAGTTCATATGGTGTCGTCTCAACGGATTTTGATGGTTCCCTATTCAAAGTGAATGCATCTGTCTCTAATGCATAACCCAAAATGATAGTGGCAAATCGGCAAGAGACATCATAGAACGCACCATTTCTAATAAGGTTCGATTACGATGTTCGTACACACCATTACGCTATGGTGTTCCAGGCGGTGTCAATTATGAAACAATTCCACACTGTCTTAAGTGACTCCCAAACTCATAACTCAGATATTTACCTCCTCGGTCATATCGTAGGAATTTAATCTTCTTGTTACGATGATTCTCAACTTCACTCTGAAATTGCTTGAACCTCTCAAAAGTTTTAGACTTGTGCTTCATTAAGTAAATATACCGATATCTACTTAAGTCACCAGTGAAGGTGAGAAAATAACGTTATCCACCGCGCGCCTCAATGCTCATCGGACCGCACACATCAGTATGTATGATTTCCAACAAGTCACTTGCCCATTCAAGTGTTCCATAGAACGAGGTTTTAGTCATCTTGCCCATGAGGCATGGTTCACATGTGTCAAGTGATTCAAAATCAAGTGACTCCAAAGGTCTATCAACATGGAACTTCTTCATGTGTTTTACACCAATATGTCCTAAACGGCAGTGTCACAAGAAAATGGTTCTATCATTATCAACTCTACATCTTTTGGCATCAATGTTATGAACATGTGTATCATCACTATCGAGATTCAATATGAATAAACCCCTCACATTGGGTGCATGACCATAAAAGATATTACTCATATAATTAGAACAACCATTATTCTCTGATAACCGTCTCGCAATAAACAAGATCCAGATATAATGTTCATTCTTAATGCAAACACCAAATAACAATTATTCAGGTTCATCACTAATCCCGATGGTAATCAAAGAGCAAGCATGCCGACGGTTATCACATCAACCTTGGAACCATTTCCCACACGCATCATCACTTTGTCCTTAGCCAGCCTTCGTCTATTCCGTAGCTCGGGTTTGAGTTCCAAATGTGAGCAACCAAACCGGTATCAAATACCCAGGTACTACAACGATTGTAGGTAAGGTACACATCAATAACATGTATATCATATATACCTTGTTTGATGTTGGCCGCCTTCTTGCCGGCCAGATACTTGGGGCAGTTCCGTTTCTGGCTTGGATACATCCTTCGGTTTCTTCACGGGAGGGGCAACTGCTTTGCCACTCGTCTTGGAGTTACCCTTCTTGCCCTTGCCATTCTTCTTGAAACTAGTGGTTCTATTGACCATCAACACTTGATGCTCTTTCTTGATTTCAGACTCAGCGACTTTCAGCATCGCAAACAGCTCGACGACTGACTTGGTCATCCCGTGCATGTTATAGTTCAAGACGAAGCTCTTGTAGCTAGGTGGCAATGATTGAAGAACTCTGTCAATGATTGCCTCCGGCAGAAGGGGCATCCCTAACTCAGCCAGATGGTTCGAATACCCAGACATTCTGAGTATATGTTCACTGACAGACCCGTTCTCCTCCATCTTGCAAGCATAGAACTTATCGGAGGTCTCATACCTCTCAATCCTAGCATTCTTCTCAAAGATAAACTTCAACTCCTTGAACATCTCATATGCTTCATGACGTTCAAAATGTCTTTGAAGTCCCAGTTCTAAGCCATACAACATTGCACATTGAACTATTGAGTAATCTCCAGAACATGCCCCCCAAGTGTTCTTAACGTCTTCAAACGACACGGGAGTGGGTGGATCACCAAGCAGTGCATCAAGCACATAAGCCTTCTAGGAAGTCGTGAGGATAATCCTTAGATTACGGGGCCAGTCAACAAAGTTACTTCCATCATCTTTCAACTTGGCTTTCTCTAGGAATGCATTAAAATTCAAGGGAACTACTGTTGGGAGACGTAGTAGTAAATCAAAATTTTCCTACGTGTCACCAAGATCTATCTATGGAGAAACCAGCAAACGAGCGGGGAGAGATTGGATCTTCATACCTTTGAAGATCGCTAAGCGGAAGCGTTGCTAGAACGCGGTTGATGGAGTCATACTCGCAGCGATTTAGATCGCGGTAGATCCGATCAAGTGCCGAACGGACGGCACCTCCGCGTTCAACACACGTGCAGCCCGGTGACGTCTCCTATGCCTTGATCCAGCAAGGAGGGAGGAGAGGTTGAGGGAGAGCTCCGGCAACACAACGGCGTGGTGGCGGTGGAGCTGCGTGGTACTCCGACAGAGCTTCGCTAAGCACTACGGAGAATGAGGAGAGGGAGGAGTAGGGCTGCACCAGGGAGGAGATGAACTCGTGTGTTGTGCAGCCCCAAATACCTCCACTATATATAGGAGGAGGGGAGGAGAGGTGCTGCGCCCTAGGGTTCCACCCTAGGGTTGGCGGCAGCCTCCAGGAGCCCATCTGGGTGGCGGCCAGGGCAGGGAGAGGTGGAGGCGCCCTAGGGTGGGCCTTAAGGCCCATCTAAGCCTAGGGGTTGCCCCCTCCACCCTTGCTGCTCCTTGGGCTGGGGTGGGAGGCGCACCAGCCCACATAGGGGCTGGCTCCCTCCCACTCTTGGCCCATGTAACCTTCCGGGGCAGGTGGGCCCACTTGGTGGAACCCCGGAACCCTTCCGGTGGTCCCGGTACACTACCGGAGACACCCGGAACACTTCCGGTATCCAAAACCTCACTTCCTATATATAAATCTTCATCTCCGGACCATTCCGGGACTCCTCGTGACGTCCGAGATCTCATCCGGGACTCTGAACAACCTTCGGTAACCACGTACACTATTTCCCTATAACCCTAGCGTCATCGAACCTTAAGTGTGTAGACCCTACGGGTTCGGGAGACACGTAGACATGACCGAGACACCTCTCCGGTCAATAACCAACAGCGGGATCTGGATACCCATGTTGGCTCCCACGTACTCCACGATGATCTCATCGGATGAACCACAATGTCAAGGATTCAATCAATCCCGTATACAATTCCCTTTGTCTATCGGTATGTTACTTACCCGAGATTCGATCGTCGGTATCCCCATTCCTTGTTCAATCTCGTTACCGGCAAGTCTCTTTACTCGTTCCGTAATACATCATCCCGTGACTAACTCCTTAGTCACATTGAGCTCATAATGATGATGTCTTACCGAGTGGGCCCAGAGATACCTCTCCGTCACACGGAGTGACAAATCCCAGTCTCGATTCGTGTCAACCCAACAGACACTTTCGGAGATAGTCGTAGCGTAACTTTATAGCCACCCAGTTACGTTGTGACGTTTGGCACACCCAAAGCATTCCTACGGTATCCGGGAGTTACACAATCTCGTGGTCTAAGGAAACGACACTTGACATTGAAAAGCTTTAGCAAACGAACTACACGATCTTGTGCTATGCTTAGGATTGGGTCTTGTCCATCACATCATTCTCCTAATGATGTGATCCCATTATCAACGACATCCAATGTCCATGGTCATGAAACCGTGACCATCTATCGATCAACGAGCTAGACAACTAGAGGCTCACTAGGGACACGTTGTGGTCTATGTATTCACACATGTATTACGGTTTCCGGTTAACACAATTATAACATGAATAACAGACAATTATTATGAACTAGGAAATACAATAATAACCATTTTATTATTGCCTCTAGGGCATGTTTCCAACAGTCTCCCACTTGCACTAGAGTCAATAATCTAGTTACATTGTGATGAGTCGAACACCCATAGCATTCTGGTGTTGATCATGTTTTGCTCGTGAGAGAGGTTTAGTCAACGGATCTGCGACATTCAGATCCGTATGCACTTTACAAATATCTATGTCTCCTTCCTGAATGTAATCACGGATGGAGTTGAAGCGACACTTGATGTGTCTTGTCTTCTTGTGAAACCTGGGCTCCTTCGCAAGGGCAATAGCTCCAGTGTTGTCACAGAGTAGAGTCATCGGGCCCGACGCATTTGGAATCACTCCTAGGTCGGTGATGAACTCCTTCATCCAGACTCCCTCCTTTGCTGCTTCTGAAGCAGCTATGTACTCCGCTTCACATGTAGATGCTGCCACGACGCTTTGCTTGCTGCTGCTCCAGCTCACTGCCCCTCCATTCAAAATATACACGTATCCGGTTTGCGACTTGGAGTCGTCCGGATCTGTGTCGAAGCTAGCATCGACGTAACCCTTTACGACGAGCTCTTTGGCACCTCCATAAACGAGAAACATGTCCTTTGTCCTTTTCAGGTACTTCAGGATATTCTTGACCGTTGTCCAGTGTTCCGCTCCGGGATCACTTTGGTACCTCCCTACCAAACTTATGGCAAGGTTCACATCAGGCCTGGTACACAGCATGGCATACATGATAGAGCCTATGGCTGAAGCATAGGGGATGACACTCATCCCTTCTCTATCCTTTGCCGTGGTCGGGCATTGAGTCGTACTCAATCTCACACCTTGCAACACAGGCAAGAACCCCTTCTTGGACTGATCCATATTGAACTTCTTCAATATCTTTTCAAGGTATGTGCTTTGTGAAAGACCAATGAGGCGTTTCGATCTATCTCTATAGATCTTAATACCTAGTATGTAAGTAGCTTCTCCAAGGTCCTTCATTGAAAAACACTTATTCAAGTAGGCCTTTATACTTTCCAAGAGTTCTATATTATTTCCCATTATCAGCATGTCATCCACATATAGTATAAGAAATGCTATAGAGCTCCCACTCACTTTCTTGTAAATATAGGGTTCTCCATACACCTGTACAAACCCAAACGCTTTAATCACCTCATTAAAGCGAATGTTCCAACTCCGAGATGCTTGCACCAGCCCATAGATGGAGCGCTGGAGCTTGCATACCTTGTTAGCATCTTTAGGACCGACAAAACGTTCCGGCTGCATCATATACAGTTCTTCCTTGAGGAAGCCATTAAGGAATGCCGTTTTGACGTCCATTTGCCAGATCTCATAATCATAAAATGCGGCAATTGTTAACATGATTCGGACTGACTTTAGCATCACTACGGGTGAGAAAGTCTCATCGTAGTCAACTCCTTGAACTTGTCGATAACCTTTAGCGACAAGCCAAGCTTTATAGGCGGTCACATTACCGTCTGTGTCAGTCTTCTTCTTAAAGATCCATTTGTTTTCAATGGCTCGCTTATCATCAGGCAAGTCCACCAAAGTCCATACTTTGTTCTCATACATGGATCCTATCTCGGATTTCATGGCCTCAAGCCATTTGTTGGAATCCGGGCCCGCCATTGCTTCTTCATAGTTCGAAGGTTCACCGTTGTCCAACAACATGATCTCTAGGACAGGATTGCCGTACCACTCTGGTGCGGAACGTGTCCTAGTGGACCTTCGAGTAGCAACTTGATCTAAAGCTTCATGATCATCATCATTAACTTCCTCTCTAGCCGGTGTAGGCTCCACAAAAACAACTTCCTGTGCTGCGCTACTCTCCGGGTCGAGTGGAGGTACAATTACCTCATCAAGTTCTATTTTCCTCCCACTTACTTCTTTCGAGAGAAACTCTTTCTCGAGAAAGGATCCATTCTTGGCAACAAAGACTTTGCCCTCGGATCGTAGGTAGAAGGTATACCCAATAGTCTCTTTGGGATATCCTATGAAGACGCACTTTTCCGCTTTGGGTTCGAGCTTCTCAGGTTGAAGTTTCTTCACTTAAGCATCGCATCCCCAAACTTTTAGAAACGACAACTTAGGTTCCTTTCCAAACCATAATTCATACGGTGTCGTCTCAACGGATTTAGACGGTGCCCTATTTAAAGTGAATGCGGCAGTCTCTAATGCATATCCCCAAAATGATAGCGGTAAGTCGGTAAGAGACATCATAGATCGCACCATATCCAATAGAGTGCGATTACGACGTTCAGACACACCATTTCGCTGAGGTGCGCCGGGCGGCGTGAGCTGTGAAACAATTCCACATTTCCTAAGGTGTGTGCCAAACTCGTGACTTAAATATTCTCCGCCACGATCAGATCGTAAGCATTTTATTTTCCTGTCACGTTGATTCTCTACCTCACTCTGAAATTCCTTGAACCTTTCAAAGGTTTCAGACTTGTGTTTCATCAAGTAGACATACCCATATCTGCTCAAGTCATCAGTGAGGGTGAGAACATAACGGTAACCACCGCGAGCCTCGACACTCATTGGACCGTATACATCGGTATGTATTATCTCCAACAAGTCACTTGCTCGCTCCATTGTTCCGGAGAACGGAGTCTTGGTCATCTTGCCCATGAGGCATGGTTCGCATGTGTCAAATGATTCAAAATCAAGTGACTCCAAAAGTCCATCCGCATGGAGCTTCTTCATGCGTTTGACACCAATATGGCCAAGACGGCAGTGCCACATGTAAGTGGGACTATCGTTATCAACTTTACACTTTTTGGTACTCACACTATGGACATGTGTAACATCACGTTCGAGATTCATCAAAAATAAACCATTGACCAGCGGGGCATGAGCATAAAACATTTCTCTCATATAAATAGAACAACCATTATTCTCGGATTTAAATGAGTAGCCATCTCGAATCAAGCGAGATCCAGATACAATGTTCATGCTCAAAGCTGGTACTAAATAACAATTATTAAGGTTTAAAACTAATCCCGAAGGTAGATGTAGAGGTAGCGTGCCGATGGCGATCACATCGACCTTGGAACCATTCCCGACGCGCATCGTCACCTCGTCCTTGGCCAGCCTCCGCTTATTCCGCAGCTCCTGCTTGGAGTTACAAATGTGAGCAACTGCACCGATATCAAATACCCAGGAGCTACTACGAGCGCTGGTCAAGTACACATCAATAACAAGTATATCACATATACCTTTAATATTGCCGTCCTTCTTATCCGCTAAGTACTTGGGGCAGTTCCGCTTCCAGTGACCGGTACCCTTACAATAGAAACACTTAGTCTCAGGCTTGGGTCCATTCTTGTTTTTCTTCTTCCCGGCAACTTGCTTACTGGGCGCGGCAACAGCTTTGCCATCCTTCTTGAAGTTCTTCTTACCCTTGCCTTTCTTGAAACTAGTGGTCTTGTTTACCATCAACACTTGATGCTCCTTTCTGATCTCGACCTCTGCTCATTCAGCATCGAGTACAACTCAGGAATGGACTTCTCCATCCCCTGCATGTTGTAGTTCATCACAAAGCTCTTGTAGCTATGTGGAAGTGACTGGAGGATTCTGTCAATGACTGAGTCATCCGGGATGTTAACTCCCAGCTGAGTCAAGCGGTTGTGAAGCCCAGACATCTTGGGGATGTGCTCACTGACAGAACTGTTCTCCTCCATCTTACAACTAAAGAACTTGTCGGAGACTTCATATCTCTTGACCCGGGCATGAGCTTGAAAGACCAGTTTCAGCTCTTGGAACATCTCATATGCTCCGTGTTGCTCAAAACGCTTTTGGAGCCCCGGTTCTAAACTGTAAAGCATGCCGCACTGAACAAGGGAGTAATCATCGCAGCGAGAATGCCAAGCGTTCGCAACGTCTTGTTCTGCTGGGAGATGGGGTGGGTCGCCTAGCGGTGCATCAAGGACATACAGTTTCTTGGAAGCTATGAGGATGATCCTCAAGCCATGGACCCAGTCCGCATAGTTGCTTCCATCATCTTTCAGCTTGGTTTTCTCTAGGAACGCGTTGAAATTGAGGTTGACATTTGCGTTGGCCATTGGATCTACAATATAGATATTAAAGGCAATTTTAGACTAAGTTCATGATAATTAAGTTCACATAATCATATTATTCAATGAACTCCCACTTAGATAGACATCTCTCTAGTCATCCAAGTGATACATGATCCATGTCAACTAGCCCGTGTCCGATCATCACGTGAGACGGACTAGTCATCCATGGTGAACATCTTCATGTTGATCGTATCTTCTATACGACTCATGTTCGACCTTTCGGTCTTCCGTGTTCCGAGGCCATGTCTGTACATGCTAGGCTCGTCAAGTCAACCTAAGTGTTTCGCGTGTGTAAATCTGGCTTACACCCGTTGTATGCGAACGTTAGAACCTATCACACCCGATCATCACGTGGTGCTTCAAAACAACGATCCTTAGCAACGGTGCACAGTTAGGGTGAACACTTCTCTTGAAATTTTATTGAGAGATCATCTTGTTTACTACCGTCGTTCTAAGCAAATAAGATGTAAACATGATAAACATCATATGCAATCAATATAGTGACATGATATGGCCAATATCATTTTGCTCCTATGATCTCCATCTTCGGGGCACGATGATCATCATTGTCACCGGCACAACACCATGATCTCCATCATCATGATCTCCATCATTGTGTCTTCATGAAGTTGTCTCGCCAACTATTACTTCTACTACTATGGCTAACACTTAGCAATAAAGTAAAGTAATTACATGGCGTTTATGATTGACACGCAGGTCATACAATAATATAAGACAACTCCTATGGCTCCTGCCGGTTGTCATAGTCATCGACATGCAAGTCGTGAACCCTATTACAAGAATATGATCAATCTCATACATCACAATGCATCACGTCACATCCTTCTGGCCATATCACATCACAAGGCATATGCTGCAAAAACAAGTTAGACGTCCTCTAATTTGTAATTGCAAGTTTTTACGTGGTTGCTATAGGATTCTAGCAAGAACGTTTCTTACCTACGCCAAAACCACAACGTGATATGCCAATTGCTATTTACCCTTCATAAGGACCCTTTTCATCGAATCCAATATGACTAAGGTGGGAGAGACAGACACCCGCTAGCCACCTTATGCAACTAGTGCATGTCAGGCGGTGGAACCGGTCTCACGTAAGCGTACGTGTAAGGTTGGTCCGGGCCGCTTCATCCCACAATACCGTCGAATAAAGATAAGACTAGTAACGGCAAGCATATTAACAAAATCAATGCCCACAACTGCTCTGTGTTCTACTCGTGCATAGATTCTACGCATAGACCTAGCTCATGATGCCCTAGGGGAGGAGAGGTGCTGCGCCCTAGGGTTCCACCCTAGGGTTGGCGGCAGCCTCCAGGAGCCCATCTGGCCGGCGGCCAGGGCAGGGAGAGGTGGAGGCGCCCTAGGGTGGGCCTTAAGGCCCATCTAAGCCTAGGGTTTGCCCCCTCCACCCTTGCTGCGCCTTGGGCTGGGGTGGGAGGCGCACCAGCCCACCTAGGGGCTGGCTCCCTCCCACTCTTGGCCCATGGAACCTTCCGGGGCAGGTGGGCCCACTTGGTGGAACCCCGGAACCCTTCCGGTGTTCCCGGTACACTACCGGAGACACCCGGAACACTTCCGGTATCCAAAACCTCACTTCCTATGTATCAATCTTCATCTCCGGACCATTTCGGGACTCCTCGTGACGTCCGGGATCTCATCCGGGACTCCGAACAACCTTCAGTAACCACGTACACTATTTCCCTATAACCCTAGCGTCATCGAACCTTAAGTGTGTAGACCCTACGGGTTCGGGAGACACGTAGACATGACCGAGACACCTCTCTGGTCAATAACCAACAACGGGATCTGGATACCCATGTTGGCTCCCACGTACTCCACGATGATCTCATCGGATGAACCACGATGTCAAGGATTCAATCAATCCCGTATACAATTCCCTTTGTCTATCGGTATGTTACTTACCCGAGATTTGATCGTCGGTATCCCCATACCTTGTTCAATCTCGTTACCGGCAAGTCTCTTTACTCGTTCCGTAATACATCATCCCGTGACTAACTCCTTAGTCACATTGAGCTCATAATGATGATATCTTACCGAGTGGGCCCAGAGATACCTCTCCGTCACACGGAGTGACAAATCCCAGTCTCGATTCGTGTCAACCCAACAGACACTTTCGGAGATACCCGTAGCGTAACTTTATAGCCACCCAGTTATGTTGTGACGTTTGGCACACCCAAAGCATTCCTACGGTATCCGGGAGTTACACAATCTCATGGTCTAAGGAAACGACACTTGACATTGAAAAGCTTTAGCAAACGAACTACACGATCTTGTGCTATGCTTAGGATTGGGTCTTGTCCATCACATCATTCTCCTAATGATGTGATCCCATTATCAACGACATCCAATGTCCATGGTCATGAAACCGTGACCATCTATCGATCAACGAGCTAGACAACTAGAGGCTCACTAGGGACACGTTGTGGTCTATGTATTCACACATGTATTACGGTTTCCGGTTAACACAATTATAGCATGAATAACAGACAATTATCATGAACTAGGAAATACAATAATAATCATTTTATTATTGCCTCTACGGCATATTTCCAACAACTACTACACGAGCCATTGATCTACAACGTAAATATGAAAAGGTTACAAAGACTATTGTTCAAGATAATAAGTTTAGTTAATCAAATTACTAAAGCTCCCACTCAAAATGACATCCGTCTAGTCCATCTGAGTGATACATGATCCAAATTCACCAACTCAAGTCCGATCATCATGTGAGTTGAGGTGGTTTTAATGGTGAACATCATCATGTTGATTGATACGTCCATTTTGCATCATGATTTTATATTGATATTTATTGCATTATGGTTTGTTATAACACATTATGGTACAATACTTATGCATTTTCTCTCTTATTTTACAAGGTTTACATGAATAGGGAGAATGCCGGCAACTGGAATTCTAGAGTGGAAAAGGAGAAAACCTAAGAGACCTATTATGTGCAAATCCAAAAGTCCTGAAAAGTTATGGAGAATTGTTTGGAATATATAAAAAATATTGGGCGAAACAAATACCAGAGGGGACCCACCAGGAGGTCACAAGCCTGCTAGGCGCGGCCTACCCTCCTGGTCGCGCCCTTGTGTCTTGTGGGCCCCCTGGCAGGCCTGCGGCGCCCATCTTCTGCTATATGAAGGGTTTTGACCTGGAAAAAAAATCAAGAGAGAGCTTTTGGTATGAAGCGTCGCCGTCTCGAGGAGGAACTTGGGCAGAACCAATCTAGAGCTCCTGCGGAGCTGTTCTGTCGGGGAAACTTCCCTCCCGGAGGGGGAAATCGAAGCCATCATCATCACCAATGATCCTCTCATCTAGAGAGTGTCATACTCCATCAACGTATTCACCGGCACCATCTCCTCTCCAAACCCTAGTTCATCTCTTGTATCTGATCTTTGTCTCAAAACCTAAGATTGGTACATGTGGGTTGCTAGTAGTGTTGATTACTGCTTGTAGTTGATGCTAGTTGGTTTACTTGGTGGAAGATCATATCTTCGGATCCTTTAATATAGTTAATATTCCTATGATTATGAACATGGACATGTTTTGTGAGTAGTTACGTTTGTTCCTAAAGACACGGGATAAGTCTTGTTATAAGTAATCATGTGAATTTGGTATTCGTTCGATATTTTGATGAGATGTATGTTGTCTATTTTCTAGTAGTTTCATGTGAACGTCGACTACATGACACTTCACCATTATTTGGGCCTAGGGGAAGGCATTGGGAAGTAATAAGTAGATGATGGGTTGCTAGAGTGACAGAAGCTTAAACCCTAGTTTATGTGTTGCTTCATAAGGGGTTGATTTGGATCCATATGCTTCCTGCTATGGTTAGATTTATCTTAATTCTTCTTTCGTAGTTGCGTATGCTCGCACGAGAGGTTAATCATAAGTGGCAGGTTTTTCCAAGTAAGGGCAGCACCCAAGCACCGTTCCACCCACATATCAAATTATCAAAGTAACGAACACGAATCGTATGAGCATGATGAAAACTAGCTTGACAGAAATTCCCATGTGTTCCCGAGAGCACTTTTCTTTATATAAGAGTTCGTCCAGGATTGTCCTTTGCTACAAAAAGGACTAGGACACCTTGCTCCACCTTTTCTACATTTATTACTTGCTACCCGTTACGAATTACCTTATCACAAAACGATCTGTTACCAATAATTTCAGTGCTTGCAGAGAATACCTTACTAAAAACCGCTTGTCATTTCCTTTTGATCCTTGTTGGGTTCGACACTCTTACTTATCGAAAGGGCTACGATAGATCCCCTATACTTGTGGGTCATCATTGATCATATCTACTATATGACTCATGTTTGACCTTTCGGTCTCTTGTGTTCCGAGGCCATGTCTGTACATGCTAGGCTCGTCAAGTTTAACCCGAGTGTTCTGCACGTGCACCACTGGCTTGCACCCGTTGTATGTGAACTTAGAGTCTATCACACCCGATCATCATGTGGTGTCTCGACACGACGAACTTTCGCAATGGTGCACACTCAGGGAGAACACAATTTTATCTTGAAATTTTAGTGAGGGATCACCTTATAATGCTACCGTCGTCCTAAGCAAAACAAGTTGCATAAAAAGGATTAACATCACATGCAAATCATAAGTAACATGATATGGCCATGAACTTGTGCTTTTGATCTCCATCTTCAAAGCACCGACATGGTCTCCATCCTCACCGGCATGACACCATGGTCTCCATCATCTTGATTTCCATCAACGTGTCACCATGAGGTTGTCGAGCCAACTGTTTCTTCTACGACTATTGCTAACTCATAGCGATAAAGTAACGCAAAAACGTCAAAAATAATTAAAGACAACCCTATGGCTCATGCCAGTTGTCGTACTCATCGACATGCAAGTCATGATATTCTATACAAAACATGATACATCACAAATATCTCATCATCTAATTGGCCATATCACATCACAACATACCCTGCAAAAAGAAGTTAGACGTCCTCTAATTGTTGTTGCATGTTTTACGTGGCTGCTACGGGTATCTAGCAAGAACAATTCTCACCTACACAAAATCCACAACGGTGATACACAAATTTCTATTCAACCTTCTCAAGGACCGCCTTTGTCGAATCCGATCCAACTAGAGTAGGAGAGACAGACACCCGCCAACCATCTTTATGCAACAAATTCACATGTCAGTCGATGGAACTGGTCTCTCGTAAGCGTACGAGTAAGGTTGGTCCGGGCCGCTTCATCCCACAATACCGCTAAATCAAAAACCGACCAAGGGAGGAAGCAATCTGAGCATCATGCCCACAAACTCCCTTGTGTTCTACTCATGATCTCATCTACACATAGACCTAGTTCATGATGCCACTGTTGGGAAACATTGCATGGGAAACAAAAAAATCCCACGCACACGCAAGATCTATCCATGGTGATGAGCATCTATGAGAGGGAGATTGGATATACATACCCTTGTAGATCGCTAAGCGGGAAGTGTTAAGAAACGCGGTTGATGTATTCGATCGTATTCGCGATCCAAATCTCCGAGCGTCCCATGATCCAATCACGATCCGTCCCGGTCTAGCGCCGAACGTATGGCACCTCCACGTTCAGCACGCGTACAGATCGATGATGATCTACGCCTTCTTGATCCAACAAGAGGGAGCAGGGAGGTAGATGAGTTCTCCGACAACGCGATGGTGTGGCGGCGGTGGTGGTGGAACTATTTTTTCAGGGCTTCGCCTAAGCTCTGATGAAACTAGAAGGAACGATCTAGCAGGGAGAGAGGTTTGCATCGTGGCTTAGGGTTTTCTGGTGTGGCTGCCCTCTCTCCCCTCCAGTATATATAGGAGGAAGGGGAGGGAGGCCTGCACCCTAGGGTTGCCCCCTGGGTTTCGACCAAAGTGGAGGAGGGAGGAGTCCTACTGCAATCCTACTAGGAGTAGGATTCTTTGGTATGTTACTTGCCCGAGATTCGATCGTCGGTATCTCTATACCTAGTTCAATCTCATTATCGGCAAGTCTCTTTACTCGTTCCGTAATACAAGATCCCATGACTAACACTTTAGTCACATTGCTTGCAAGGCTTGTGGTGATGTTGTATTACCGAGTGGGCCCTGAGATACCTCTCTGTCACACGGAGTAACAAATCCCAATCTTGATCCATGCCCACTCGACAGATACCCTCGGATATACCTGTAGAGCATCTTTATAGTCACCCAGTTACGTTGCGACGTTTGATACACACAAGGTACTCCTCCGGTGTCAGTGAGTTGCATGATCTCATTGTCATAGGAGCACATACTTGACATGCAGAAAACTATAGCAATAAACAGACACGATCATATGCTATGTTTATAGTTTGGCTCTTGTCCATCACATCATTCTCCTAACGATGTGATCCCATTATCAGATGACATCTTATGTCTATAAGTAGGAAACCTTTACCATCTTTGATCAACGAGCTAGTCTACTATCATGAACAAGGAAATATAATAATAACCATTTATTATTGCCTCTAGGGCATATTTCCAACACGCACATCATTGGTAATTCTTTGGTTGGTGGTTGTATGATATATCACTCACGATACTGGAAACTTTCCTGCATAACGATATCATTGGTAATCCTTTGTTGCTTTATTGTGATGGCGCTAACACAATAGGATATGTGATACCAAGATGTATAATAGTACGCTACGTATACCGAGCTTTTTGGTCGAATTTAATGAGATTCCTATTTGTTCTCCCCCATTCCACTTTTCCACAAGCATGCACTCGCTACTTCTGCAATTGAAGTGTAGGATGACGCATTTAACAAATATCACTTAGTGTTATCGCAGATTTAAAAATATAGTGTTCCATGAGGTCAAAATATAAATGTTATATCAACATGGATTTGAACAAGCCTCACCGTGAAAGCAATGATGATACAGCGGTTCATGAGCACTATTTTAATACAACAAAATTTTGTAAAGTGGAGATGGCAGCATCAAAGTGTATATGTGGATCGTCTAGCTATTTCTATTATTTCAAATTTTCAGTTGTAGTGACTACTGCGTGACGATTAACATGGTATCAAAGCCCTAGCTCTTGAGTTCAAGTCCTGAACATGGCAAGAAAATTGTTGTTGCTCCATGATGACCCACCAGTATAGGGGGTCTATCGTAGTCCTTTCGATAAGTAAGAGTGTCAAACCCAACAAGGAGCAGAAGGAAATGACAAGCGGTTTTCAGTAAGGTATTCTCTGCAAGCACTGAAATTATCGGAAACAAATAGTTTTGTGATAAGATAATTTGTAACGGGTAACAAGTAACAAGTCTAGCAAAGGTGCAGAAAGGTAGCCCAATCCTTTTTGTAGAAAAGGACATGCCTGGACAAACTCTTATATAAAACAAAGCGCTCTCGAGGACACATGGGAATTTCTATCAAGCTAGTTTTCATCATGCTCATTTGATTTGCGTTCGTTACTTTGATAATTTGATATGTGGGTGGACCAGTGCTTGGGTGCTGCACTTACTTGGACAAACCTCCCACTTATGATTAACCTCTCTCGCAAGCATCCTCAACTATGAAAGAATAATTAAGATAAATCTAACGATAGCATGAAACATATGGATCCAAATCAGCCCCTTACAAAGCAACGCATAAACTAGGGTTTAAGCTTCTGTCACTCTAGCAACCCATCATCTACTTATTACTTCCCAATGCCTTCCCCTAGGCCCAAATAATGATGAAGTGTTATATAGTCGACATTCACATAACAACACTAGATAAGAGACAACATACATCTCATCAAAATATCGAACGAATACCAAATTCACATGATTACTTATAACAAGACTTATCCCATGTCCTCGGGAACAAACGTAATTACTCACAAAGCATGTTCATGTTCATAATCATAGGAGTATTAATTATCACAAAGCATGTTCATGTTCATGTTCATGTTGCACCAAGTAAACCAACTAGCATCAACTACAAGGAGTAATCAACACTACTAGCAACCCACGGGTACCAATCTGAGGTTTTGAGACAAAGATTAGATACAAGAGATGAACTAGGGTTTGGAGAGGAGATGGTGCGGGTGAATACATTGATGGAGTATGACCCTCTCTCGATGAGAGGATTATTGGTGATAACGATGGCTTCGATTTCCCCCTCCGGGAGGGAAGTTTCCCTAGCAGAACAGCTCCACGGGAGTTCTATTCTGCCCAAGTTCCCCCTCGAGACGGCGGCGCTTCATCCTGAAAGCTCTCTCTTGATTTTTTCCAGGTCAAAACCCTTCATATAGCAGAAGATGGGCGCCGGAGGCCTACCCAGGGGCCCACAAGCCACCAGGGCATGGCCAGGGGGTAAGCCGTGCCCAACAGGCTTGTGACCTCCTGGTGGGACCTCTCTGGCATTTGTTTCGCCCAATATCTATTATATATTCCAAAATAATTCTCTGTAACTTTTCAGGACTTTTGGGGATGTGCAGAATAGGTCTCTCATATTTGCTCCTTTTCCAGTCCAGAATTCTGTTGTCTACTAGGCAACCTTCTTCTTGTAGACTCGTGTTGGGCCTCCAAGAGCAAAGTTTTGTAGGAGAGTACCAATTTTTCCTCAAGTGGATGACCTAAGGTTTATCAATCCGTGGGAGGCATAGGATGAAAATGGTCTCTCTTGAAAAACACTGCAACCAAATAACAAAGAGTCTCTTGTGTCCCCAACACACCCAATACAATGGTAAATTGTATAGGTGCACTAGTTCGGCGAAGAGATGGTGATACAAGTGTAATATGGATGGTAGATATAGGTTTTTGTAATCGTAAATATAAAAACAGCAAGGTAACTAATGATAAAAGTGAGGACAAACGGCATTGCAATGCTTAGAAATAGGGCCTAGGGTTCATACTTTCACTAGTGCAATTTCTCTCAACAATACTAACATAGTTGAATCATATGTAAATCCCTCACGTGCGACAAAGAGTTCACTCCAAAGTGACAAATAGCGGAGAACAGCAAAGAAATTATTGTAGGGTACAAAACCACCTCAAAGTTTTCTTTTTCGATCAATCTTATGAGCTATCCCTATAAGTGTCACGAACAGCCCTAGAGTTCGTACTAAAGTAACAACTTAAGGTACACATCAACCAAAACCCTAATGTCACCTAGATACTTGATAACCCACAAGTGTAGGGGATTAATTGTAGCCTTTCTCGATAAGTAAAAGTGTCGAACCCAATGAGGAGCTAAAGGTAGAACAAATATTCCCTCAAGTTCTATCGACCAGCGATATAACTCTACGAATGCTTAACGTTCGCTTTACCTAGAACAAGTATGAAACTAGAAGTACTTTGTAGGTGTGATGAGATAGGTTTGCAAGATAATAAAGAGCACGTAAATAAAAACTAGGGGCTGCTAAGATGAATAAATAACTAAGTTAGTTTAACGAGTGTGGAAAAGTGGTGGTAGGAGTTGCGGAATTGTCCCTAGGCAATCGGTAACTAGACTCGTAATGATTATTGCAATTTTATATGAGGGAGATGCATAAGCTAACATACTTTCTCTACTTAGATCATATGCACTTATGATTGGAACTCTAGCAAGCATCCGCAACTACTAAAGATCATTAAGGTAAAACCCAACCATAGCATTATAAGCTATCAAGTCCTCTTTACTCCGGTATGCAACAACCCACCTACTCGAGTTTATGCTTCTGTCACTCAAGCAAACCACCATAGGCGAATCATGAACACATTGCAACACCCTACAACGAGGATCCCTCATGCTTGCATGACACAAATAGCACCATAGGATAGCACCAATAATAAAACATGTAACTCAAACCAATCATGATCATCAATCAACCCATAGGACAACAAAAATCTACCCAGACATCATAGGATGGCAACCCATCATTGGATAATAATATGAAGCTTAAAGCACCATTTTCAAGTAGAGGGTACATCGGGTTGCAGGAGAGTGGACCATTACAGATAGATTGGGGAAGGTGATGGAGGTGTTGGTGAAGATGACGGAGTTGTTGGAGTAGATCGTCGTCACGATGATGGCCCCGGTGGCGTTCCGGTGCCACCAGGAGAGAGGGGGAGAGAACCCCCCTCCTTCTTATTCTTCCTTGACCTTACCCCTAGATGAGAGAAGGGTTTTCCCTCTAGTCCATGGCCTCCATGGCGGTGGAGGGGCGAGAGCCCCTCCGAGATTGGATCTCACTACGTTTCCTTCTGTTTCTGCGCTCCTAGATTCTGGCCTTTCACCGTTTCTTATATTCCCGGAGATCCGTAACTCCGGTCGGGCTGAAATTTTCAGGGGATATTTATCCAAAAATTAGCTTTGTTGCGGACAAAGGACAGCTCCAACCGACCTAAGGGGTGGCCACAAGCCTGCCAGGCGCTGCCAGGGGATGGGCCACGCCTAGCAGGCTTGTGACCTTCTCGGGATCGTCTCGCGTTGATTCTTTTTCCCAAAAATCACATATATTCCAAAAAACTCCGTAAGTTTTTATGGTGTTTGGACTTAGTTTGGTATGGATATTCTGTGAAACAAAAAACATGCAACAAACAAGAACTGGCACTGGGCACTGGATCAATATGTTAGTCCCCAAAATAGTATCAGCATCCCCAAGCTAAATTCATGCTCGTCCTCGAGTAGGTAAATGGTAAAAAAGATAATTTTTATGTGGAATTCACCTAGCATAATCTTGTTCATATGATCTAATCATGGCATGACTATTAAGACACGAGCGATTCAAAGCATTAGTCTATCATTTGACACTAAGACAATAATACTTCAAGCATACTAATAAAGTAATTGTATCTCTTCAAGATATAATGGCAAAAGAAAGTTATCCCGACAATATCATTTGGTCTGGCTATGCTCCATCTTCCCCAGAAAAAGTATTTATATCATGCACAACCCTGATGACAAGTCAAGCAATTGTTTGACACCTTTTATGTTCTCAAACTTTTTCAACTCTCACGCAATACATGAGTGTGATCCATGGATATAGCACTATAGGTGGAATAGAATGTGGTGGATGTTGTCAAGGAAAAGGAGAAGATAGTCTCACATCAACTAGGCATATCAACGGGCTTCGCTGGCCTCTTTTATTTTTCATAAAGTCCGGAATCTCATCCCCACTTGTGAGGGAATCATAGCTTCCATCATCCTTTCCTCACATGAGACATGCTCTAATAATGATGGTCATCACACTTTTATTTACTTACGACTCAAAAGAAAATTACAGCTCGATACCTAGAACAAAATATGACTCTGTACGCAATATGAAAGTGATGGTGCATGTCATAACAAAAGGAACGGTGGAAGTTGCATGGCAACATATCTCGGAATGGCTATGGAAATGCCATAATAGGTAGGTATGGTGGCTGTTTTGAGGAAAGATATATGGTGGCTATTTTTAGGAAGGCATATGATGGCTATTTTGAGGAAGGTGGATTTGTTGTACCGGCGAAAGTTCGACGGTACTAGAGAGGCTAGCAAAGGTAGAAGGGTGAGAGTGCGTATAATCCATGGACTTAACATTAGTCATAAAGAACTCACATACTTATTGCAAAAGTCTATTAGTCGTCGAAGCAAAGTATTAGACGCATGCTCCTAGGGGAGAGGTTGGTAGGAGTTAACCATCGCGCGCTCCTGACCCTCACACAAAGGTCGACAATCTATAAACAAATCATGCTCCGACTTCCTTACATAACGGTTCACCATACGTGCATGCTATGGGAATCACAAACCTTTTTAGAAGTATTTCTACCAATCCACAATTACTCACTAGCATGACTCTAATATCACCATCTTTATATCGCAAAACTATTGCAAGGAATCAATCACATCATATTCAGTGATCTACAAATTTTATGTAGGATTTTATGACTAACCATGTGAATGACCAACTCCTGTTAACTCTCTAAATAGATATAAGTGAAGCATGAGCATTTAATTCTTTCTACAAAAGATATGCCCATGCTCTAAAATATATAATTGCAGCAAAATAGCATTCTACAAATGGCGGTTTTCTATGTGTGAGAAACAGGCAATCCAAACTTCAAATGATATAAGTGAAGCACATGAAGCATTCTATAAGGCCATACCCAAAAGATATAAGTGAGGTGCAAAGAGCCTTCTATAAATCAACCAAGGAATTTATCATACCATCATGGTGAATTATGAAAATAAAAAGAAAAATCACACGATGCTCCAAGCTTTACTCATATCATGTGACGAATAAAAATATAGCTCCAAGTAAAATTACCGATGGTTGTTAGAAGAAAGAGGGGATGCCTTCCGAGGCACCCCCAAGCTTAGTTTCTTGGGAGTCCTTGAATATTAACTTGGGGTGCCTTGGGCATCCCCAATCTTAGTATGTTTCCACTCCTTATTCCTTCATCCATCGTGATCTCACCCAAAACTTGAAAACTTCAATCACACAAAACTTAACAAAACCCTCGTGAGATACGTTAGTATAATAAAACAAATCACCACTTTAAGTATTGTTGCCAACAGATTCATATTTTGTTTTTTCATTTTAGGTACTGTAATATAAGTTGTCCATGTCTTATACCACCGATACAATTGATAGTTTCATCAAAACGAGCAAAACAATGCATCAAAAACAGAATCTGTCAAAAACAGGACATTCTGTAGTAATCTGAACATTCATCATAATTATGTAACTCCAATAATTCTGAAAAATTAGTACAAGGTTTAAAATTGGTTTAACAGTATTGTGTAAAAATCTCAGAATTTTTACATTCTCCAGTAAAATACAGAAATTCAAACACTGCAGCAAAAGTTTCTGTTTTTACACAGCACATATCAAACAAGCAATTTAAACATCCTAAAGGTAATTCTTGGCACATTATTTTTATAATACAATCGATTTTTACAAGGGGGTAATTATTTTTGTTGAAAAGTTTCTGTAATCAAGATTCACAAAGTTTCCATGGGCATGAACAAAGTTCAAGGCTAGCCCCCACTTCGACATTGCTTGTCTTTCTCACTTTCACTTTTCTTTTTGAAAAAGCTTTAAGTTCCCCACTTGATTTTTTGTTTTTTAAAATATATAAAAACACACAACAGAATAAAATGACTCTCTAAAACTTCCGGGTTGTCTCCCTGGCAGCGCTTTCTTTAAATCCATTAAGCTAGGCAAAAAGTGCCCAAGTAATCGATCCACCCGGATCCCAAGGTATATCAAAGCCAATTTTAATTAACAATGATTTGAAATTTAGTAGTGAGCACAAAGTAACATATATCATGCAACAACGAAGTATAACTCTCTTTCTATGTATTGGCATGTCATACAAGAACAATTCATTCACGCAAAGTAAAGGCCAATGCATAACATACGTAGATTCTTGCAATTTTATTGTATCGGAAACATAGAGAGGTGAATATGTAGTTCCTCTTTCATAATAATTGCAAGTAGGGGCAGCAAGCACATGCATATTATTTTCATTAAAATCATCATGTGCAATAGGGAAATGCAACCCATCAATATAATCCTTAATAAGTGAAAACTATAGCAAAATCATCATATAGTGTAGTTTGGAGAATTCAAAAAGATAATAGGACTATCATGCGTGGGTGAAATAGCAACAATTTCATTCTTCACATAAGGAACTATAGCAAGTTCATCTCCATAAGCATATTTCATATTGGCATCATGGCCACAAGCATAGCAAGCATCAAGTTCATCAAAAAGGATTATATTAAAAGAACCCAAGGGATCATAGCAATCAACATAGCATTCATCCTTCGGTAAGCACGAAGGGAAATTAAACAATGTATGAGTTGAAGAGTTACTCTCATTAGAAGGTGGGCACGGGTAGCTAATTCGCTCTTCCTCCTTTTGTTCTCCATTCTACTCCTCATCTTTTTCATCTAATGAGCTTACAATTTCAACAACTTCCTCTTCCATAGATTCCTGCAAAATATTAATCTCTTCCAAGGCAGCGGTCATTCTTTCAATAAACTCTTTCACATAAGCATTAGAAGCATAGTTTTCATAGCAGTATTTAAGTAGGTCAAAATTTTCAGATTCGTAAAGAGTAGCATCATACTTTTCAATGAAATAAGCAATTTCATAGGCACGCTTAAAAGCAACAAATTCTTTAATTTGTTCAACATCATTATAGAAATAGGCCTCCTTATCATAAGAGGATAATATTTCATTATCATTAAACACACATTGGTAGGGAAGGTGTTTTTTAGCTTCTTTAGAACAACAAGTAAAATCATAAATTTCATATAGATTCCAAGCATAGCAATGCAAAGTATTAATTTGATGCCACAAGAGTTTCCCTTTTTGAGATATGTGGTGTCCCACATAATGAGCATGCTCATTTAATGATTTTCCCTCAAATAAGCTAGTTGGGTTTTCAGCACGAGCACAAGTGGATCGAAGATGACCCAAGTACTATTCTTTGATGGTACGGAACACTAGTGGTTCCTCAACTTTTGGAGCAGCAAGTACATCTATTGTTTTTTGGTATTTTGCATTTCCTACCCATAACTAAAGATAGAAAACAAGTTAAAACAACAAATAAAATCTACTTAGTCATAAAGCAAACAAGCACACACGAGAATATTCACCCCATGCTATTGCTCCCCGGCAACGGTGCCAGAAAAAGGTCTTGATAATGTTGGGGAACGTTGCATGGGAAACAAAAAAATTCCTACGCACACAAAGACCTATCCATGGTGATGAGCATCTACGAGAGGGAGAGTGGGTCTACATACCCTTGTAGATCGCTAAGTGGGAAGCGTTAAGAAACACGGTTGGTGTAGTCAAACATCTTCGCGATCCAAATCGCCGTGCTTCCCGTGATCCAATAACGATCCGTCCCGCGATCCGATCACAATCTGTCCCACGAACTTGATCACGATCCGTCTCACGAACTTGATCACGATCCTTCCGATCTAGCACCGAACGGACGGCACCTCCGCGTTCAGCACACATACAGCTTGATGACGATCTCCACCGTCTTGATCTAGCAAGAAGGAGTGGAGAGGAAGAAGAGTTCTTCGGCAGCCTGACGATGCTCCGGCGATGGTGATGGATCTATTCCGGCAGGGCTTCGCCTAAGCACTGTAGAAAACCGATCTAGAGGAGAAACTATGCACTGGAGGAACGGGTAGCACGTGGCTGAAAATCTAGTGCAAAAACCCTCAATACCACCAGTATATATAGGAGGAGAGGAGGAGAGGAGGAAGCTTGGCCTCCAAGCCTTCTAGGCTTCGGCCGAACTAGGAGAGGAGGAGTCCACCTCCTCCACTCCTAGCAGGATTAGGATTCATCCTTTTTTTCCTTTTTGCCTTTTTCTTCTCCAGCCACATGGGCCTTGTGGGGGAGTTTCCACCAGCCCACTAAGGGCTGATATTCACTCTCCCACAGCCCATGAAGCCTCTTGGGTCGATATACCCCTCCCGAAAGTCTCCCGGTACACTACCGGCACTCCCGGTACACTACCGATAAGCCCGGAACTTTTCCGGCGACCAAAACAGGACTTCCTATATATGAATCTTTACCTACGGACCATTCCGGAGCTCCTAGTGACATCCAAGATCTCATCCGGGACTCCAAACAAACTTAGGTCACCACCATACATAACTGTATACTACCGAAACGTCACCAAACCTTAAGTGTGCAGACCCTGTGGGTTCGAGAACTATGTAGACATGACCGGGACACCTCTACGGTCAATAACCAATGGCGGGACCTGGATGTACACATTGGTTCCTACATATTCTACAAAGATCTTTATCAGTCGAACCTCTATGTCAAGGATTTAGTTAATCCCGTATGATGTTCCCTTTGTTCTTCGGTATGTTACTTGCCCGAGATTCGATCGTCGGTATCTCCATACAAAGTTCAACCTCGTTACTGGCAAGTCTCTTTACACCTTCCGTAATACAAGATCCCGTGACCAACACTTAGTCACATTGCTTGCAAGGCTTATTGTGATGTTGTATTACCGAGTGGGCCCTGAGATACCTCTCCGTCACACGGAGTAACAAATCCCAGTCTTGATCCATGCCAACTCAACAGACACCCTCGAAGACACCTGTAGAGCACCTTTATAGTCACCCAGTTACTTTGCGACGTTTGATACACACAAGGTATTCCTCTGATATCTGTGAGTTACATGCTCTCATGGTCATAGGAACATATACTTGACATGCAGAAAACAGTAGCAATAAACTGACACGATCATAAGCTACGTTTGTAGTTTGGGTCTTGTCCATCACATCATTCTCCTAATGATGTGATCCTGTTATCAAATGACATCTCATGTGCATGGCTAGGACACCTTAACCATCTTTCAATCAACGAGCTAGTTCACTAGTGGCATACTAGGGACATTGTGTTTGTCTATGTATCCACACATGTATCCATGTTTCCAATTAATACAATTATAGCATGGATAATAAACGATTATCATGAACAAGGAAATACAATAATAAACACTTTATTTATTGCCTCTAGGGCATATTTCCAACAGTCTCCCACTTGCACTACAGTCAATAATCTAGTTCACATCACTATGTGATTTACATTGTAATGAATCGAACACCCATGCAGTTCTGTTGTTGATCATGTTTAGCCCTTGGAAGAGGTTTAGTCAACGAGTCTTCAACATTCAGATCCGTGTGCACTTTGCAAATATTTATTTCTTTATCCAAGATGTAATCGCGGATGGAGTTGAAGCGTCGCTTTATGTGTCTGGTCCTCTTGTGAAACCTTGGTTCCTTGGCCTGACCAATGGCACCAGTGTTGTCACAGAACAGTTTCATTGGATTCAGTGCACTGGGCACTACTCCAAGATCTGTTATGAACTGCTTCATCCAGACACCTTCCTTCACCGCCTCCGAGGCTGCGATGTATTCCGCTTCGCATGTAGAATCAGCTACCACGCTTTGCTTGGAACTGCACCAGCTTACCGCTCCCCCGTTAAGAATAAACACCTATCCGGTTTGCGACTTAGAGTCGTCCGGATCAGTGTCAAAGCTTGCATCGACGTAACCCTTTATGACGAGCTCTTCGTCACCTTCATAAACGAGAAACATTTCGTTAGTCCTTTTTAGGTAATTAAGGATATTCTTGACCGCTTGCCAGTGCTCCATTCCAGGATCACTTTGAAACCTTCCGGCCATACTTATGGCAAGGCTGACATCGGGTCTTGTGCACAACATTGCATACATGATAGAGCCTATGGCTGAAGCATAGGTGATGACACTCATCTTTTCTCTATCTTCTGCAGTTACTGGGCATTGAGTCTTACTCAACTTCACACCTTGTAATACAGGCAAGAACCCCTTCTTGGACTGTTCCATTTTGAACTTCTTCAAAACTTTATTAAGGTATGTGCTCTGTGAAAGTGCTATTAAGCGTCTCGATCTATCTCTATAGATCTTAATGCCTAATATGAAAGCAACTTCTCCTAGGTCCTTCATTGAAAAACTCTTGTTCAAATATTCCTTCACGCTTTCCAGCATTTCTATATTGTTTCCAATCAGCAATATGTCATCCACATATAATACTAGAAACACTATAGAGCTCCCACTCACTTTCTTGTAAATACAAGCTTCTCCGTAAACTTGTATAAACTCAAACGCCTTGATAACCTCATCAAAGCGCTTATTCCAACTCCGAGATGCTTGCACCAGTCCATAAATGGATCACTGGAGTTTGCAAACTTTCTCAGCATTCTCTGGATCGACAAAACCTTTGGGTTGCATCATATACAACTCTTCCTGAAGGAAACCGTTGAGGAACATTGTTTTTACATCCATCTGCCAAATTTCATAGTCGAAATAGGCAGCTATTGCTAACATGATTCTGACAGGCTTTAAGCATCGCTACGGGTGAGAAATTCTCATCATAGTCAACTCCTTGAACTTGTGAAAAACCCTTTGCCACAAGTCGAGCTTTATAGACGGTGACATTACCGTCCGCATCTGTTTTCTTCTTAAAGATCCATTTGTTCTGAATGGCCTTTCGCCCTTCAGGTAATACTTCCAAAGTCCATACTTTGTTTTCATACATGGATCCCATCTCGGATTTCATGGCCTCTAACCATTCTCGGAATCCAGGCCCATCACTGCTCCTCCATATCTCGTAGGTTCATTGTTGTCCAACAACATGACCTCCAAGACAGGGTTGCCGTACCACTCGGGGGTAGTACGCGGCCTTGTCGACCTACGAGGTTTAATAGCTGCTTGATCTGAAGCTTCATGATCATCATCATTAACTTCCTCTTCTACCATTGTAGGTTCCACAGAAACATCTTTCTGCGCTGCGCTACTTTCTGGTTGAAGTAAAGGTTCAATAACCTCACCAAGCTCTGTTTTCCTCCCACTCAATTCTTTTGAGAGAAACTCTTTCTCAAGAAATGTTCCGTTTTTAGCGACAAACACTTTGCCTTCGGATCTGAGATAGAAGGTATACCCGACTGTCTCTTTTGGGGTATCCTATGAAGATGCATTTCTCCGCTTTGGGTTCCAGCTTTTCAGGCTGAAGCTTTTTGACATAAGCATCACATCCGCAAACTTTATGAAACGACAACTTTGGCTTCTTGCCAAACCACAGTTCATATGGCGTTGTGTCAACGGGTTTTGATGGAGCCCTATTTAAAGTGAATGCAGCTGACTCTAATGCATAACCCCAAAACGATAGTGGCAAATCACCAAGAGACATCATAGAACGCACCATATCTAATAAGGTTCGATTACGACGTTCGGACACACCATTACGCTGTGGTGTTCCGGGCGGTGTCAACTGTGAAACAATTCCACACTGTCTTAAGTGACTGCCAAACTCATTCAGATATTCACCTCCTCGATCAGATCGCAGGAACTTAATCTTCTAGTTACGATGATTCTCAACTTCACTCTGAAATTGCTTCAACTTTTCAAACGTTTCAGACTTGTGTTTCATTAAGTAAATATATCCATATCTACTTAAGTCATCAGTGAAGGTGAGAAAATAACGATATCCACCACGCGCAGGAACATTCATTGGACCGCACACATCAGTGTGTATGATTTCCAATAAGTTACTCGCCCGTTCCATTGTTCCCGAGAACGGCGTTTTAGTCATCTTTCCCATGAGGAATGGTTCACATGTGTCAAGTGATTCAAAATTAAGTGACTCCAAAAGTCCATCAGCATGGAGCTTCCTCATGCGTTTTACACCAATATGACCTAAACGGCAGTGCCACAAGAAAGTGGTACTATCATTATCAACTCTACATCTTTTGGCATCAATGTTATGAACATGTGTGTCATCACTATCAAGATTCAATATGGACAAACCCCTAAGATTGGGTGCATGACCATAAAATATATTACTCATATAAATAGAACAACCTTTATTCTCTGATTTAAATGAGTAACCGTCTCGCAATAAACAAGATCCAGATATAATGTTCATGCTTAACGCATGCACTAAATAACAATTATTCAGGTTCATCCCTAATCCTGATGGTAATCTAAGAGAGAGCGTGCCCACGGCGATCACATCAACCTTGGAACCATTTCCCACGCGCATCGTCACTTTGTCCTTTGCCAGCCTTCATTTATTCCGTAGTTACTGCTTTGAGTTGCAAATGTGAGCAACCAAACCGGTTTCAAATACCCAGGCACTACTATGATAGCTAGTAAGGTACACATCAATAACATGTATATCATATATACCTTGTTTGTCATTGGCCGCCTTCTTGTCAGCCATGTAGTTGGGGCAGTTCCGCTTCCAGTGACCAGTTCCTTTGCAATGAAAGCACTTAGTTTCTGGCTTGGGTCCATGCTTGGGCTTCTTTGCAGGAGTAGCAACTGCTTTGCCATCCTTCTTGGTTTTACCCTTCTTGCCCTTGCCCTTGACTTTGCCATTTTTCTTGAAACTAGTGGTTTTATTGACCATCAACACTTGATGTTCTTTCTGGATTTCAGACTCAGCGACTTTTAGCATCGCAAACAGCTTGGCGACTGACTTGTTCATCTCGTGCATCTTATAGTTCATCACAAAGCTCTTGTAACTAGGTGGCAGTGATTGAAGAACTCTGTCACTGATCGCCTCTGGCGGAAGGGCAATTCCCAACTCCGCTAGACGAGTTGAATACCCAGACATTCTGAGTATATGTTCACTGATAGACCCGTACTCCTCCATCTTGCAAGCATAGAACTTATCGGAGGTTTCATACCTCTCGATCCGTCCGTTCTTCTAAAAGATAAACTTCAACTCCTGGAACATCTTATATGCTCCATGACGTTCAAAACGTCTTTGAAGTCCCGGTTCTAAGCCATACAATATTGCACACTGAACTATTGAGTTATCTCTAGTACGTGCCTCCCAAGCGTTCTTAAGATCTTCGGAGGTCATGTCTTCTGGTTGGTCACCAAGCGGTGCATCAAGGACATATGATTTCTGGGAAGTCGTGAGGATAATCCTCAGATTGCGAGGCCAATCAACAAATTTACTTCCATAATCTTTCAGTTTAGCTTTCTCTAGGAACGCATTAAAATTCAGGGGTGCTACTGCGCAAGCCATTGATCTACAACATAAATATGCAAAGTTCACTTAGACTATTGTTCAAGATAATGAGTTTAGTTAATCAAATTACTAAAGCTCCCACTCAAATTGACATCCCTCAGGTCATCTGAGTGTCACACGATCCAAATCCACCAACTCAAGTCCGATCATCACGTGAGTTGAGGTGGCTTCAATGGTGAACATCATTATGTTGATCATATCTACTATATGACTCATGTTCGACCTATCGGTCTCTTGTGTTCCGAGGCCATGTCTGTACATGCTAGGCTTGTCAAGTTTAACCCGAGTGTTCTGCGCGTGCAACACTGGCTTGCACCCGTTGTATTTGAACGTAGAGTCTATCACACCCGATCATCACGTGGTGTCTCAACATGACGAACTTTCGCAACGGTGCACACTCGGGGAGAACACAATTTTATCTTGAAATTTAAGTGAGGGATCACCTTATAATGTTACCGTCGTACTAAGCATAACAAGGTGCATAAAAGGATTATCATCACATGCAATTCATAAGTGACATGATATGGCCATGAACTTGTGCTTTAGATCTCCATCTTGAAAGCATCAGCATGATCTTCATCGTCACCGGCACGACACCATGATCTCCATCATCTTGATCTCCATCAACGTGTCGCCATCGAGGTTGTCACGCCCTGCATGCTAGCCATCTAGGCAACAAGTTGCGTCGAGGGAACCGGTCTCTCGTAAGCGTACGAGTAATGTTGGTCCGGGCCGCTTCATCTCACAATACCGCTGAACCAAAATCCGACCAAGGGAGGAAGAAATCTAAGCATCAACGCCCACAAACCTTTTGTGTTCTACTCGAGATCTCATCTACACATAGACCTAGCTCTGATACCACTGTTGGGGAACGTTGCATGGGAAACAAAAAATTTCCTACGCACACGAAGATCCATCCATGGTGATGAGCATCTACGAGAGGGATATTGAATCTACATACCCTTGTAGATTGCTAAGCGGGAAGCGTTAAGAAACGCGATTGGTGTAGTCGAACGTCTTCACGATCCAAATCGCCGTGTGCCCCCGATCCAATCACAATCTGTAGTGACCCGACCTGAAAGGTCGAATCTCCGGTGTTTCCGTACCATCCCAAGATCATGCTGGTACACACACGGTACATCAATGTATATATCAAAGGGAAATCACACAGCATTATATTAATCGAAATCTCATATCGAGTCCTTTATTACAAAAAAAATTACAATAAAGTGGCTGAAGGCCAACTCATGAGAATGTCTAAATCTTGCGGAAACGTCGAAGGTAGATGAGTCCATCTGACTCCGAGGGCATCTCACTGAGCGTAGAACGTGTCCTCACTCCTGGTCAGAAAAGTACTCTGCAACATGATACGTTGCGTCCGTGTAGGTCAGCATATGGAATATGCCGGCAAAGTCACAAAAGAGGGGTGAAAAGATAGTCATCTAGTCTACATGCTTATATGGCATGTGGGGTGGTAATTTTTTGCGTAAAGCCAATTTTTCCTACATCAATAGAGGGCTAAGCAAATAAATATTACTAAGTTGGTTGATTAATGAGATGGTTCCACCAACCAGTTCTCATACCCAAATTGTTAAATACCCACATCATCATATTACTTGTGTTGAGAATTCCGAATGTTTCAGTTCCTTTGGCTCAAGTCGTCCATGACCGTGGACATGGCTAATCGATTAGGTTTGAGTACTCTGTAGAGTTTTGCACACGTTCCCCACAAGATTTGATCGCCTCCGTTTGATTTCTCGGACTTCAGGGTGTTTGAGAAACGGATGACCAAAACATGGTCTTCCAAAGGGTTTCCCTGCGACTCTGTCGGTGCCCATCCTTTCCTACCGTTCTTCTACATCTCGTAGCACCGCCTGTCCAGGGTCACCACGATATCCAACCAAGCCAGAGCCCATAATGACTTGTGGCTGTGCAGGTAAGCCTTGGGTCTTGAAGCACCCATCCATCTCTTTGTGCCTGGGTGGATCTTTCCGCGTGAATACTGGCCATCTCCAGCAACACCTAGGCAAATCCACTGGTTTCTCTAGGGTGCCGTTCAACCATCATCCACCCAGAGATATGTTGAAAACTCGGAGTCTTGAAGTCTTGATCATTATGTAGGTCTTGATATTATTAACTCTCTCAACTCTCATGAATCACACAACCAACCCCGTCTACTAATAGCATAGCAAAAGTAAAACAACGTTTCCCGGGGCCAATGTGTCAAGGGTTGAGAGGGGGTTCCTACCACATGATACTACTACAATGTAACCAAGTTTCCAACTAACCTATGTTGCATGCAATTGGGGAAGATGGTAGAACTAATGCATATAAAACCTGGGTAAAACATGATCAAGGTGACTTGCCTGATTGATGATCTTCGTACGTGAGTGACTCTAAGTAACAAGCTTCGCACTCCGGATAATCTAACGAAGCAAACAAGAGCACTCAATAAGCATACAACAAAATATGGTAACTCACAACCATCAACTATGAACTAGTAACCAATCAAGACAAAACAATGCATAAAAATCACAAGCAAGAAAACACACAAAGTTTTGTTTTCTAAAAGATGATTGATAAAACACTACTAACATAATTAAACTATTTGTAATAACAGAACAATTGTTGACAACAAGGAAACAATAATTTTTTTTATTAATAACAGAATTGAATTTCATTAAAGTTTGTTTGGGAAAAACTTTAGTAAAGTTTTTAAAAGTTTTGATCAACACTATATGAATCAACTATAGTTTTACTAACAAAAGAGCAAAACAAAACTTATTACTTATTATCAAAACATGTTCTTAACAGAAAATAATTTACAAATAAACTTGTCTTAGAAAACAGAATTTATTATATAAAACTTTGTTTGAAAGCCAAACTATTACTAACTAGTTGTTTTAATCAAAATAAACCTATTTGAAAAGAAATTGTGATTCCTATATTAACAAAGAAATAAACTAAACAGTTTTATATTTTTATTAACAATAAGTAAAACACTAAATGTTTAAATAAACAGAACCTACGAAACAATTTTAAACTAAATCTAAGTTAAACTAACTAAAACTAAGTAAATAAAACTATACTATAATACTAGGAAGATTCTGTTTATAGCTAGAACACTAATCAAAATCATCCTAAAAATTCTCAAACTAAGTATGAAATTACTCCTAACTAATACCAAACAGTAGCAAAAAAATTCATGTCGAAATCTATTTTCAAACTCTAGTTATTCAGATTTGAATGTTTTGAGAAAATTTGATTCAATTCAAATTTTAGGGTTCAAATTTAAAATTTAAAAGTACAGGGTGAAACTACATGAAAAATGTGAGCTATTGCAAAAAAGAATCAACTCAAAACATTAAACAGAACAAAAGATATTCACAAAACAAAATCATAACAGGTTCTGTTTTCTAAACAAAATCAGAAAAAGTGAAATATCTACCGGACGGCCAGGGGGTGACGTGGCACGATCCTATTGGTTGGCTAGCGCGTGTGTTGGATGGTTTCGAGCGGGCGACCGATCTCTAATGGAAAACGTTTCGGGGTTTAAAATCAATCTAATCGGGACCGTTGAGTGGGGATCCGATGGATGGGGTGAGCTCGAAGACTTTACCGGAGAGGGAGGTGGGACTCCGGCGATGGTGGTGGCGGCCGGTGGTCGAGGACGTCGCCGGAGGGGTCTCTGGTGGTCGAGGGAGGCAGCGAAGGGGTTCAGACGGTTGCGGTGGACGTCCTGCGTCGAATGGTGAGGTCGGAGGGGCGAGGGGAAGAGTGGAGCGACGGGCACGAGCAATGGGAGCTCCGGTGGTGGCAGGGGCTCCGGCGAGAGATTTGGCAGTGTCTAGGCGAGGGAGAGAGGGGCTCGGGGGGAAAATGGATGCGGAGAGTGGCCGGCTTATATAGGGGCGCTGGGGAGTGCGGGGGAAGAGAGGGGAGAGAGATCCGGGGGAGTAACTGCCGACGACGAGGTCGGGCGAGAGGAAGGAGGCGACCGCGCGGGCGAAACGGTCGGTCGAGGTGGGGCCCGGTGTTAGTGAGAGAGGGGGCGTCCGTTGCGCGTCGGTCGGCCGGTCGGTATTAAATCCGCGAGTAACTGCCCGTGGGCCGACCCGTTTAATACAGAAACCATTACCGTTTTCACTTAATGATTTTCCAGCGCTTTTCAAAAACATTTAAAGCATTCAAATTGTTTCTAAATATAGGAGTATTATATATCAAAAATTAACAGGATAATAAATGTCATTTAATGAACATTTTTATTCTGTCATTTGAACATTTGAAAAATAATAATATTTTCAGAAATTGCCTAATTGTTTTTAAATCCTTTTTGCAAATATTTTCAAAATAACCCCTGGTTATTTTTGTTCAAATAGACCAAATGGGTCCTGGTGTGGAGTGTCATGTTCCTCCTCTCTTATTTGAACTTTTACCAAGATTTCAAATAGGTGAAAGCAACTTAGGGAAAGTAGAAAGGGCTTTCAGAAATTTAGAAAGAACATTTCAACAATACATGTATTGAAGCAATGATGATGATAGATGCATAGCTATATATCCTAACATTCCAAAATGGAATTTTTGGGATGTTACACAATCCATCCCACGATCCGATCACGATCCGTCCCACGAACTTGATCACGATCCGTCTCACGAAGTTGATCACGATCCTTCCGATCTAGCACCGAACGAACGGCACCTCTGCATTCAGCACACGTATAGCTTGATGACGATCTCCGCCATGTTGATCCAGCAAGAAGGAGTGGAGAGGAAGAAGAGTTCTCCAGCAGCCTGACGGCCCTCTGTCGATGGTGGTGGAGCAATTCCGGCAGGGCTTCGTCTAAGCACTGCAGAAAACCGATCTAGAGGAGAAACTATGCACTGGAGGAACGGGTAGCACGTGGCTGAAAATCTAGTGCAAAAACCCTCAATATCACCAGTATATATAGGAGGAGAGGAGGAGAGGAGGAAGCTTGGCCTCCAAGCCTTCTAGGCTTCGGCCAAACTAGGAGAGGAGGAGTCCACCTCCTCCACTCCTAGTAGGACTAGGATTCATCCTTTTTTTTCCTTTTTTCCTTTTTCTTCTCCAGCCACATGGGCCTTGTGTGGGAGTTTCCACCAGCCCACTAAGGGCTGATATTCACTCTCCCACAACCCATGAAGCCTCTTGGGTCGAAATACCCCTCCCGGGGGTTTCCCGGTACACTCCCGGTACAGTACCGATAAGCCCGGAATTTTTCTGGCGACCAAAACAGGACTTCCTATATATGAATCTTTACCCCCCGGACCATTCCGGAGGTCCTCGTGACGTCTAGGATCTCATCCGGAACTCCGAACAAACTTCGGTCACCACCATACATAACTCTATACTACCGAAACGTCACCAAACCTTAAGTGTGCAGACCCTACGGGTTCGAGAACTATGTAGACATGACCGAGACACCTCTACGGTCAATAACCAATGGCAGGACCTGGATGTCCACATTGGTTCCTACATATTCTACGAAGATCTTTATCGGTCGAACCTCTATGTCAAGGATTCAGTTAATCCCGTATGATGTTCCCTTTGTTCTTCGGTATGTTACTTGCCCGATATTCGATCGTCAGTATCTCCATACCTAGTTCAACCTCGTTACTGGCAAGTCTCTTTACTCATTCCGTAATACAAGATCCCGTTACCAACACTTAGTCACATTGCTTGCAAGGCTTATTGTGATGTTGTATTACCGAGTGGGCGGGCCCTGAGATACCTCTCCGTCACACGGAGTAACAAATCCCAGTCTTGATCCATGCCAACTCAACAGACACCCTCGAAGACACCTGTAGAGCACCTTTATAGTCACCCAGTTACGTTGCGACGTTTGATACACACAAGATACTCCTCCGATATCTGTGAGTTACATGATCTCATGGTCACAGGAACATATACTTGACATGCAGAAAACAGTAGCAATAAACTGACGCGATCATAAGCTACGTTTGTAGTTTGGGTCTTGTCCATCACATCATTCTCCTAATGATGTGATCCTGTTATCAAATGACATCTCATGTCCATGGCTAGGAAACCTTAACCATCTTTCAATCAACGAGCTAGTTCACTAGAGGCATACTAGGGACATTGTGTTTGTCTATGTATCCACACATGTATCCATGTTTCCAATTAATACAATTATAACATGGATAATAAACGATTCTCATGAACAAGGAAATACAATAATAAACACTTTATTTATTGCCTCTAGGGCATATTTCCAATGAGGAGCCTTTCTCGATAAGTAAAAGTGTCGAACCCAACGAGGAGCTAAAGGTAGAACAAATATTCCCTCAAGTTCTATCGACCATCGATACAACTCTACGCATGCTTAAGGCTCGCTTTACCTAGAACAAGTATGAAACTAGAAGTACTTTGTAGGTGTGACGGGATAGGCTTGCAAGATAATAAAGATCACATAAATAAAAACTAGGGCCTGCTAAGATAAAGAAACAACTAAGTTAGTTTAACGAGTGTGGAAAAGTGGTGGTAGGAGTTGCGGAATTGTCCCTAGGCAATCAGTAACTAGACCGGTAATGATTATTGCAATTTTATATGAGGGAGATGCATAAGCTAACATACTTTCTGTACTTGGATCATATGCACTTATGATTGGAACTCTAGCAAGCATCCGCAACTACTAAAGATCATTAAGGTAAAACCCAACCATCGCACTATAAGCTATCAAGTCCTCTTTACTCCCATATGCAACAACCCACCTACTCGGGTTTATGCATTTGTCACTCAAGCAACCCACCATAGGCGAATTATGAACACATTGCAACACCCTACAATGAGAATCCCTCATGCTTGCGTGACACGGAGAGCACCATAGGACAGCGCCATAATAAAACATGCAACTCAAATGAATCATGATCATCAATCAACCCATAGGACAACAAAAATCTACTCACACATCATAGGATGGAACACATCATTGGATAATAATATGAAGCAGAAATTACCATGTTCAAGTAGAGGTTACAACGGGTTGTGGGAGAGTGGACCATTTTAGATAGATGAGGGAAGGTGATGGAGGTGTTGGTGAAGATGACGGAGTTGTTGGAGTAGATCGTCGTCATGAAGATAGCATCGGCGGCGTTCCATTGCCACCGGGAGAGAGGGGGGAGAGCCCCCCTCTTTCTTCTTCTTCCTTGGCCTCCCCCTAGATGGGAGAAGGGTTTCCCCTCTGGTCCATGGCCTCCATGGCGGCAGAGGAGTGAGTGTCCCTCCGAAATTGGATCTCTCTCTCTATTTCCTTCTGTTTCTACGCTCCCAGATTCTGGCCTTTCACCGTTTCTTATATTCCCGGAGATCCGTAACTCCGATCGTGCTGAAAGTTTGAGGGGATATTTATCCAAAAATTAGATTTCTTGTGGTCAAAGGACAGCTCCAACCGACCTAAGGGGGTGGCCACAAGCCTGCTAAGCATGACTAGGGGGTGGGCCTTGCCAAGCAGGGTTGTGACCTCCTCGGACATCATCTCACGTTGATTCGTTTTCCCAAAATCACATATATTCCTAAAAAATCTCCGTAAGTTTTTATCGCGTTTGGACTTCGTTTGGTATGGATATTATGCAAAACAAAAGACAATGCAGCAAACAATAACTAGCACTGGGCACTGGATCAATATATTAGTACCAAAAATAGTATAAAAAGTTGTCAAAAGTATATATGAAAGTTGTAGAATATTGGCATGAAACAATCAAAAATTATAGATAAGACGGAGGTGTATCAATACTCCAATGTCACCACGAGTACCCATGGGCTTGATTATACGATATGCATGACACAATTTCAGATTCATCATGTTCAATCCAACACAAAGAACTTCAAAGAGTGCCCCAAAGTTTCTACCGGAGTGTCAAGACAAAAACATGTGCCAACCCCTATGCATGGATTCCCAACGTCACGGAACACGCAAGTTGATCACCAAAACATACATCTAGTGGATCAATAGAACATCCCATTGTCACCATGGATATCCCGTCGCAAGATATACATCAAGTGTTCTCAAATCCTTTAAAGACTCGATCCAATAAGAAAACTTCAAAGGGTAAAACTCCATATGATTCATGTATATTAATAAAGCTTGCGGTACAACAAGATCGTGTCATCTCAAGAACACGACAGAGAGAGAGAGAGATCAAACACATAGCTACTGGTACATATCCTCATCCCCGAGGGTGAACTACTCCCTCCTCATTAGACCGCCGGGATGGTGAAGATGGCCTCCGGTGATGGTTTCCCCCTTCGGCAGGGTGCCAGAACGGGCTCCCGATTGGTTTTTCGTGTCTACAGAGTCTTCCGGTGGCGAAACTCTAGATCTAGGTTTCTTTCTGGGGCTTTGTTCATTTATAGGATCATTAGCATTGGCATCACGTCAAGGGGACTCCTGTGACACCCCCAATTTCGGCTGTACGCTGAACATACACGCAATGCGTACGACCAAGATTAGGGTCTCACTAATCAATATCACAACACAACTCTAGATACAAATTAAAGTCATACAACTTCATATTACAAGCCAGGGGCCTCGAGGGCTCGAATACAAAGCTTGACAAGCACGAGTCAGCGGAAGAAAAATAATATCTGAGTACAAACATAAGTTAAACAAGTTTTGCCTTAAGAAGGCTGGCACAAACATAACACGGATCGAAAGAGGCGAGGCCTCCTGCCTGGGAAACTCCTATCCTACTGCCGGTCGAGGTAGCCTCCACGTAGTAGTAGGCTCCAGCGATGGTGTAGTAGTTGTCTCTGGCGTACTCCATCTCCTGGGCTCCGTCGTCTGAACGCAGAATCGAATTGAGGTGGAAAAGGAAGCAAAGCAGCGGTGAGTACTCATCCAAAGTACTCGCAAGACTGACATCAGAACTATGCTAAGTATGCATCAGTATCAAGGAATGGGGTTATATATGGAATGACTTCAGAAAGCAAGAATAGGGGGATGGCCTAGTCCTATCGAAGTCTAGCATCTTCAGCATCTTGCAGCATTAGAAGAGAGTAGACTGGTATCTCATATATAGCAAATTTTATCGTAACAATTTTATTAAGTAACAACGCCCAAAGATTCTTCCTTGACTCCCTGCGAGGAAGCAATCTCGGAGCCAACATTCATTTAAATTTAAAGTCACAATTATAGTTGTAGAAGGTCAAGGTACAACTCCAAGTCGTCCTGCTATCGTGGACACGACTATTCGAATAGATAAGTTGTTCCTTGCAAGGGTGGACCACATATTCCCAAACACGCTTGATACCTATGTCCGGACACACTTTTCTGGGTCATGCCTGGCCTCAGGACATCAAATTGTCGTAGCCCTACCTAGGCTCAATGAATAGGCCAGCCCGCCGGTCTAAATCCTATGCGCGCAGGGGTCATGGGTCAATCGCCCTTTGCACTCCTGCACGATGCGAAGGCGGACGAGGTCAGTCCTAGCACCCCTTATAACAAGCGTGATGCCATTGCGGACCACTCAGGCGTGCGTCGCTCCATTGCTGATGTACGAAGAGCTTCAGTTGATGCCACGAGACTGAGTACCCATAACTTCTTCCACGTGAAGGTTAGTGCGTATTAGTCCAAACGACCAACTCAGATCAAATACCCAACCCATTAGCATTTTAATTAATGCAGGGCAAACGCGATCCATGACATGTGGTCCCGTCGTCTCATCTCGAGGATGTCTGGCCAGGGCCTCTCCCTCCCGTCCATGCCTCAACAATATCAAACTGTGGGTACCCCTTAGGGCCAACCCATCACCAACATGTTCCTGTAACCATGTCATAGTAACCGTGTGTATAAAACATCAAGGCAGAAACTGATGAATCACCCTCAAGGGTCCCCGCTCGATGTAATCGTCAAGGTGGACTTTGAGGAATCACCCTCGAGAGTCCCACACTTGAGGAGTTGCATGACAGAGACATCGTCGGGAATGGTGAAGGAGGAATCACCCTCGATAACCACAACCGAATAGCTGCACTACAGGGATAGCATCATGAGTACTTCATGTTGGAAATATGCCCTAGAGGCAATAATAAATTGGTTATTATCATATTTCCTTGTTCATGATAATAGTTTATTATCCATGTTATAATTGTATTGATCGGAAACTTAGATACATGTGTGGATACATAGACAACACCATGTCCCTAGTATGCCTCTAATAGACTAGCTCGTTGATCAAATATGGCTGTGGTTTCCTAGTCATGGATGTGATATGTCACTTGATAACGGGATCACATCATTAGGAGAATGATGTGATGGACAAGACCCAAACTACAAACATAGCATATGATCGTGTCAGTTTATTGCTACTGTTTTCTGCATGTCAAGTATATGTTCCTGTGACCATGAGATCATGCAACTCACGGACACCAGAGGAGTGCCTTGTGTGTATCAAACGTTGCAACGTAACTGGGTGACTACAAAGGTGCTCTACAGGTATCTCCAAGGGTGTCTGTTGGGTTGGCATGGATCAACACTGGGATTTGTTACTCCGTGTGACAGAGAGGTATCTCAGGGCCCACTCGGTAATACAACATCACAATAAGCCTTGCAAGCAATGTGACTAAGTGTTAGCCACAGGATCTTGTATTACAGAACGAGTAAAGAGACTTGTCAGTGACGAGATTGAACTAGGTATGGAGATACCGGCGATCGAATCTCGGGCAAGTAACATACCGAAGAACAGAGGGAACAACATACGGGATTAACTGAATCCTTGACATAGAGGTTCAACCGATAAAGATCTTCGTAGAATATGTAGGAACCAATATGGGCATCCAGGTCCCACTATTGGTTATTGACCATAGATGTGTCTCGGTCATGTCTACATAGTTCTCGAACCTGCAGGGTCTGCACACTTAAGGTTCGGTGACGTTTCGGTAGTATAGAGTTATGTATGGTGGTGACATAAGGTCGTTCGGAGTCCCGGATGTGATCTCGTACATCACGAGGATCTCCAGAATGGTTCGGAGGTAAAGATTGCTATATAGGAAGTTCGAAAAGTTCCGAGCTCATAGGTAGTGTACCGGAGTGCCGGGAGGGTACCGAGGGACCATCGGGAGGGGTGTCTCGACCCAAAGGACCTCATGGGCTGTGGGAGGAGTCAAGCCAGCCCTTGGTGGTCTGGTTTAAGCCCCCACTAAGGCCCATGCGGCTAGGGGTGGGAAATACCCAAAAGGTGGAGAGGTGGAAAGAGTTTCCAAGTGGAAAGGAGGAATCCTACTCCTAATAGGATTGGAGTAGGACTCCTCCACCTCAAATTTTGACCAAACCTTGAGGGTTTGAGCCTGCCTCCTCTCCTCCCTCCCTCCTATATATACTAGAGGATTTAGAGGGAAAAGCTAACACTAATTGCCACGTGCTGCCCTCTTCTTCCTCTAGATCGTTTTCTCCTCTCGATTGGTTTTCAGCGGTGCTTAGGCGAAACCCTGCTGGAATTCCTCCACCACCATCGCCAAAACGCCATCACACTAACGAAGAACTCGTCTACCTCTCTGCTCCCTCTTGCTAGATCAAGAAGGCGGTGATCGTCATTGAGCTGTACGTGTGCTGAACACGGAGGTGTCGTCCGTTCGGCGCTAGATCGGAAGGACCGTGATCAAGATCGCGAGATGGATCGCGATGAGATCGCGGGACGGATCGTGATGAGTTCGCGGGACGGATCGTGATTGGATCGCGAGACGGATCATGATGAGATCGGGGGACGCTCGGCGATTTGGATCGCGAAGACTACACCAACCGCGTTTCTTAACGCTTCCCGCTTAGCGATCTACAAGGGTATGTAGATCCACTCTCCCTCTCGTAGATGCTCATCACCATGGATAGATCTTGCGTGTGTGTAGGAAAATCTTGTTTCCCATGCAACATCCAATAGTGGTATCAGAGCTAGGGCTATGTGTAGATCAGATCTCGAGTAGAACACAAAGAGTTTGTGGGCGTTGATGCTTAGATTGCTTCCTCCCTTGGTCATGTTTTGGTTTAGCGGTATTGTGGGATGAAGAGGCCAGGACCAACCTTACTCGTACGCTTACAAGAGACCGGTTCTATCGACTGACATGTAACTTCGTTGCACAAAGATGGCTAGTGGGTGTCTGTTTCTCCTACTTTAGTTGGATCGGATTTGACTAAGGCGGTCCTTGAGAAGGTTGAAAAGCAACTTATGTATCACTGTTGTGGTTTTGTCATGCCCAACATGCGGTCCTATCCTTATTTTTGGCACGAGGGCCTCGACAGGGATAGAAGCACATCTCGTCGTGTGGCAAGAATGCATATCATTACAAGTACATTTACAGAAGAGATGAGTGTATGGAATTGGCTTACACTTGCCACAAGCTACATCAATATCACATCAATACAACAACATTCTCAAACATCATACAAAAGAGAAGGGTCCGACTACGGACGAAATCAAACGATAAAATGACACCCATCCTTGCTATCCTAGGCTGCCGCCTAGAACCCATCCAAGATTGATGAAGAAGAAGAACTCCAAATCAAACAAGCAACACACTCACGTTCAATCATCGCATTACCTGTACTTGCAACTGTTGTTGTAGTAATCTATGAGCCACAGGGACTCAACAATCTCATTTCCAAGGGTATCGAGACTATTAAAGCTTAATGGGTGAGGTATGGTAAAGTGGTGAGGCTGCAACAAGCGACTAAGCATTTATTTGAGTGGCTAACTTACGAATACAGAAAGTAAAGTATCGTGGTCTACGCATAACGGACGTGAACAAGTAATGATCACTAACTAATCCTGAACACCTACTTACGTCAAACATAACCCCACCGTGTTCTCTCTCGGATGAGGACTCACAAGAAGAGACAGTCACGGTTACACACACAGTTGGTGTATTTTATTCGAGTTTACTTCAAGTTTGCTATGACCGGATGTTAAACAAGGTATCCAAGTTTGCCACGTAACCGCGGGCATGGCTTTCCGAAAGATTTAACCCTGCAGGGGTGCTCCAACTCATCCATCACAAATTAACCACACGTCACGGGAATAACCTCGACCACGGATCTCGTGATCATCCTAGGAAATTCCAAAGGAAAACTGACACCCCAAGATAGCCCGAAGAAGATCAGAGTTCCTCACACAAGACGTTCGAGAAAGGTAAAACAAATCCAGAAAGGCCACCTGACGTGTCGACGAACCCGATAAGAGCCGCGTATCTCGTTCTCAGGACACGACCAGATTGGCTAAGTTTCCGGCTGGCACACCCGTTGGTGGCCCCATCTACTACCATTTTGGACCAACACTCATGAGGAGCATTGGTCTGGGTTGTTGATTAATTATCCATGGGGTCCGGAAAGTCCCTATGCAAGTTTTATTAGGTTGGAGAATGGTAAAACCAAAGTTGGGCCTTGCCAGAAGAGTTTTATTCCAAAATGAAAATGAAGGGGGTCCCCATAACAACCCCGAGCATGTTAGGAGCGCTCAATTATGGAACATAACACCGGTTCACAAGTAACTAGGGGCGATAATAGTGGAACAAAACACCGAGCAAAAGGCCAAGCCTTCCACCTTTTACCAAGTATATATGTGCATTAAATTAAAGAGCAATAATATTGTGATAACAAAAGAATGTCCATGTTGTCACATGGAAGCAATTGCACCTGCATCTAGAAACGCTATAAGAAGGGCTGAACAAGCGGTAACATAGCCAAACAAAGGTTTGCTGGGATGTGGAGGGGTTAGAGGCTTTTCATGGCAATGTTGGGAGCCTTGTCAAACAAATGGTAGGTAGCGAGACATAACGATAAAAGAGGGACAACTAGCATAGCAATGATAGTAGTGGTATCCAGGGAAATATGTCATCTTGCCTAAGATACCGCTTGGAAGAAGAACGAGTCCATGAAGAAGACGATCCAACGTAGTCGAACGAATCCTCACACTCCGAACGCTTTCGGAACTCTATCAAGAAGAAGCAAACCAAAACAACAATCAACACACAGGAAACACCACAACATATGCAAGACATGATGTGCAAACAAATATGATGCATGTTCGGTTTAATTATGCAAGGCATGTCAAATCACATCAAACAGCTACTGCACATTAAGTGAAGCTCAATATGCAATGAGTTGCATATTGACGAAACTCCACATTCGAATTATTTAGTTTACTCTCGTTAGGTACTCATCATTATTAAATGTTGTTTAACGTGGCAAACGGTGAAGCAATAACAAACTACAACATGTAGGCATTTTAAATGAGGCCGAAAGCAATATATATCATTTCCGAAACAACCCCATATGCATATTATGAAGTTGGTCCAGATCTATACTAAACATATTTTACAGTTGTTAAACAGCAAAATAAATGTCACCATGTGATTCTACATTTTTCTAGCCAAGTTACATATGTGGAACATTTTTATCGGAGCTACGGTTTAGTAGTTATGAAATAAATCATTTTAGCATGGCATTTATGCAAATCAATGCAAACAACAAGTTTAAACATTTTTATCACATGTGAAAGTAGGATATTTTGAATCAACATAAAATTCTAGTCATTTTTCATATATAAAGTTTTTCCATACGATGCCAGGTCAGCGAGTTATTAAATGCATGAAGTGTAGGGTCTATTCTATAAATCTGTAAATCATTGGATAATGGTTAAATTCTCAGTGCAGGAAAAAAACACATGGGCCGAATCTGGAGTAGCCCAACAGCAGCAATGGGTGACGGATAACTAACAAGCGCATGGGGCGAGGGTTAGGAGGGGCTGGGAGCTCACCTAGCTGGGCTGGGCCCAGATCGGCAGCGGGGAGAGGCGCGGCCCAGGCGATACAGTAGAGGCGGCCCAAGCACTGCAAGCGATCCGCTCGTCCTCGCGTGCCCCTGCTCAAGCGAGCGCTGCAGGCGGCGACAGCAGACGTCGGGCAGGTGGCCAGCAAGGCGGCGGCCCAAATGCCGGCGGGAATGACGGCTAGCGGCAGGGTCTGGCCGGATCTGGAGCTTGGTGGCTGGATTCGGAGCACCTTGCAGTGGATCTGTCAGGCAAGGAGAGAGAGCCATTAGAGGAGAGGAAGAAATCGGGAGGAAGGAGAAGAGCAGGGGCGAGGGGCTGGCCTGAAGTGGTCGGGTTCCGGTAGCTCGTCGCCGGTGGCGCACTCTGACGGCCCTCCGGTGAGGCGGTGGGGTCAGGCGCGGAGGAGCGGCCACGGGCCTTGTCTAGGAGCGGATCGGGAGGAGCGGGGCTCGGGGCGACGTACGGGCGGCGGCTCGTTCGGGACCGAATGGGCCTTAGATGGGCTCGGGCGGGCCCGGTGGCTGGAGGCACTATGGAGGGCGACAAGTGGTGGCTAGGGTTTGGGGTGGCGCGGATTTTGAGGGAGGAGGAGGGAGAAGGCCAGATTAGGAAGGGGAGGGGGATTAAATAGGAAAGGGGCTAGGATTAGAGGGGTTTTGTCCGTTTTCGGACAGTTCGATCTCGATCGGACGACCCGGAAGCAGAGGGGGCTAAGGTTAGGTTGCGGTGGCCATGTAGATAGGCTATGAGGAGATGAGAGGGAGGTTTGTGGCCCATGACACGAGGTTTTAAAACACCGAAAAACGTCTGATAAATAAACCGATGACCGCACTGCTACGACTGACCGACAGGGTACCAAACGAACTCGGAATTCGACGAAATTTGGCAAGTGGCCTACCTACACTATAATAAGACCACACGCCAGGTTTTGACCCAATCCGAGAATATTTTTCTCGCACTTTAAAAACAATATTTTAATGATGCCGCGGGCGCATGCATGTGTGGTTGGTCTCGAAACGGGCAACAGCAAGAACGGAGAGAACCGGCGACTACGAATGGATGCAAGTTTTCGAAAACGAGTGACAATGCTATGCAGATGATGCGAATGATATGATGATGAATGCAACAACCAAACGAAACACAGATGAGAATCGAAATAAAAGGGGAATCTTCTGGAGCATTGGTCCCGGGCTATTACAACTCTCCTCCACTACATGAGGATCTCGTCCCGAGATCTAGAATGAGAAGGGGAAGAGAAAGAGCAAGAGGTAAAACTTAGTTGCTTCTTTGACAAACGAGTGAAACCACATGAACTTGAAGGATTTCACGAGAAGAAGAATGATATGAGAAACAAGCAAGAATTCACAAGAAATTTCGGTAGCACTTCGGTAGGATAGAGAGGAAAAATTATATATGATGGAAAGAAATTGAAAGAGATACACCAAACTTCGGTTGGATTAGAATCAAAACTTCATAAGACAGAAGGATCATGAAAAGATTTTGCAGCACTCTAGTGAAATGAATAAGCAAAGAAATAACATGATATTGATTACACAAGATGATTGTTGAAACAGAGCAACTTGAAAATGTTTTCGGAAGAAAAGAATAGAAACTAGATCTTTGAAGAGAAGAGAACTGAGTAGAAAATGACAACTTCTACCACCAATGAATTTGAAAATCATGGTTGAACGGAGTTGATGGAGAATCAACAACGAAAAGAATAAGCTTGTTGTGGTGACAACCTGCCACAACAGAAACACTTGATTGCTTGAGATATACAAGATATGCAAAACTTCTTTCCCCAAGAGGAGGAGTAGAAAACTTGGATCTTTTATGACACCATTATAGCAACAATCCTTAGGAAATGCTTTAGGTGAAATCCAACCCAAGATAACTCCGAGAACACAAGATGGGTTTACTTATCTTATTCTTGTCAATTTTCCTTCGAGACTCCTTATAATCAAGAATTTAATAATACCATCTCAAAAGACAATGGAGAAGGAATTGAACTTAGATATCCAAGATAAAGAACACTTGAGAACCTCCAACAAGAATCTTGAAGAGCACTTCGAGAAGAATTACATCCTTAACAAACCACCATGAAGAAGCATCTTGAAGAACTCCGAAAACGAATGATGATCAAATAATGAAGGTTGAAAAATAACAAGATTGAAGCCTTGCTATGATATAGATGAAGCTTTGAAAAGAGATAATTTGAGAAACTTGAACTCCGGAAAAGGACAAAAGAACCACTTAGAATCAAGAATTCGATAGCATGAACCACTCCGGAAGAAGGATTGAGATCACCTCAAGGAACAAGAATAATAATTATGTTATGCTTATCCTTCATAAAGTTGAATTGATGACAAACAACGCATTTCGCACACCACTTATTCTTCTTGAAAAGATATGAAAGATAGATAGAGCACAAACTTGAAGAGGTCATGAACGATACACCAGAAAGAATTAGAAACTAAAGAGGACACATGAGAATGAAGAGATCAAGATTTGCCTAATAGGAACAGAAAAAGGCACCGGAATAATTTAGATACGAATGAAGGAACAACAATTGAGAAGAATTTGAGAACGGAAGCTGAAAGCTAAGAACGAGGAAATCTTCTGAAATGATGGCCTTCTGAGGATCAAGAATGAAAATAACACTAAAATGCACCAGATCGATAAGAATGGAATTTCTCCTGATAAAAAACAATTGATATAATAGCAACAAGCTGAAACCATGGATCTTTGGAAGAAGGAACAACGATTTAAGAGAAACTCTCCTTCGGTCTTCAGTGCTGAGAATGAAGATGAGAACACCACCAAGAATTACTGAGATACTCCGGAATAATGAATAAAGAAAAGGTTGAGTCAACGACAAAAATGATTTAGAAGCGATCTTCAAGAAGGCATATGACTGATGAAATTCATTCTTACGTCATATTTCAAAAAGAACTTGAGGACATCTCCAGAAAGAATAGAAGAGTCAGGTAGGATCCTGGGAGAAATCCTATGGGTTATGGGCCCACTCAAAATAAACCACCGTTGAAAGATTGCTTAGAAAAAGAAATTGCACCGTTACAACGAAAACTTGATAAGGTGGAACCTCGAAATAATTTGAAAGGATATGAATGGACATGAAAGTCTTCTGAGATATCTTCAGCCCCTGGATAGAACAGAGAGAGACGAATAAACAAGAGAGGCTTGTAAAAGAAATTCCGACACGAGAAACCAATTAGAGAATGAAAAGGATATTATGATCACCGAGATCTTGAATCGAATGCACCGGGAAGGAAAACAAGAATAAAGAACGATGAACTTGAAGCACTTGAGGACCTTCACAATGAATCACCGGATACGATACAAAAGAAAACATAGCAAAAGCATCACATGAATATAAAAAGCACTTGGATGAGAATTTAATCATTGAAGAAAAAGGGCGAGAGGGTGGGGAAAACAAAGAAAACTTGGACCAGATGGAAAGAACTCCAGGAAAGAATAAGAGGATTGATATTGCAAATATTAGAGATGATAGAAATATCTTGAAGAGAAGCACACTGGATAAAAGAATATATATGACAACTTGATTGGGCAAAAGAATTACCATTCCCACAGAAATATGAGAACACTACTTAGCAAGATATGAAATCACCACTTGACATCGAAGCAACTTGAATTACCATATACTAAACAAAACAAAGGATGGGGCTTACGAAACAAGCCAGAGCAAATACATACCCACTATGCACTTGTTGGAAAGATAATCCTAGGTGCCTACTTAAATTCCCACCTAAAAACTTCTGAAAACTTTCTGGTTATGCAATCCGGTGTGGGGGATACAAGGAGGAAATATCTCACACAACTAGCAAACCTACACCCCAACTTTATCCATCCTTCAAAACATAACCAGAGGCTTCCGCAAATCCATCTAACTCGGATCATTGAAAGCACAACTATACTATACATGGTGGTACCGTGGACGCCTCCCCAGTATAGGGTGACTCCGACCTTATCTCACCATGACAAGTATTGAAGCAATTCCAAAAACCCTCCATCCTGAGATGCTAAGGAAGCTGAATGATAACGATGTGCCAAGAATTCCCTGGAGCACAACTCCCCAGAAGAAATCAAGTCACACAAGAGGCACCAAGACAAAACTCCGTCACATCGGTATCATATAGTTTCCAAAATACCCGCGTGATCCTAAAAAAATTTGAGCGTGAAGAGGAGTAGAATCAAAATTCCTAAGTCATAATTCCTCACCAGAGCATAGAAGAGGAGTAAAAAGAATCCTACTCTCCGATATAACTAGACTCAAAATAGTTTTACTAGACTCGACTCGGCCAAGTTCGATCAATCAAGGGGGCTCCTAGGTCGGTACAGGCTCTGATACCAACTTGTCACGCCCAAGATGCGGTCATATCCTTATTTTTGGCACAAGGGTCTCGACAGGGATAGAAGCGCATCTCGTCATGTTGCAAGAATGGATATCATTACAAGTACATTTACAGAAGAGACGAGTATATGGAATTGGCTTACACGCGCCACAAGCTACATCAATATCACATCAATCCAACAACATTCTCAAACATCATACAGAAGAGCAGGGTCCGACTACGGACGAAATCAAACGATAAAATGACACCCATCCTTGCTATCCTAGGCTGCCGCCTAGAACCCATCCAAGATTGATGAATAAGAAGAAGAACTCCAAATCAAACAAGCAACACGCTCACATTCAATCATCGCATTACCTGTACCTGCAACTGTTGTTGTAGTAATCTGTGAGCCATAGGGACTCGGGGAGAACACAATTTTATCTTGAAATTTAAGTGAGGGATCACCTTATAATGCTACCGCTGTACTAAGCATAACAAGGTGCATAAAAGAATTAACATCACATGCAATTCATAAGTGACATGATATGGCCATGAACTTGTGCTTTAGATCTCCATCTTGAAAGCACCGGCATGATCTTCATCATCACCGGCACAACACCATGATCTCCATCATCTTGATCTCCATCAACGTGTCGCCATTGAGGTTGTCACGCCCTGCATGCTTCTACTACTATTGCTACCGTTTAGCGATAAAGTAAAGCATTACATATCAGTTAATGATTGACACGCAGGTCATACAATAATTAAAGACAACCCTATGGCTCCTGCCGGTTGCCGTACTCATCGACATGCAAGTCGTGAAATTCTATACATCATATGATCATCTCATACATCACATATATCACATCATGTAATTGGCCATATCACATCACAACATACCCTGCAAAAACAAGTTAGACATCCTCTAATTGTTGTTGCATGTTTTACATGGCTGCTACGGGTTTCTAGCAAGAACGATTCTCACCTACAAATAAACCACAACGGTGATACATAATTTGCTTTTCAACCTTCTCAAGGACCGCCTTTGTCGAATCCGATCCAACTAAAGTGAGAGAAACTGCCACCCGCAAGCCATCTAGGCAACAAGTTGCGTCGAGGGAACCGGTCTCTCATAAGTGTACGAGTAATGTTGGTCCGGGCCGCTTCATGTCACAATACCGCTGAACCAAAATCTGACCAAGGAAGGAAGCAATCTAAGCATCAACGCCCACAAACCTTTTGTGTTCTACTCGAGATCTCATCGAACCATCAACCTAGCTCATGATGCCACTGTTGGGGAATGTTGCATGGGAAACAAAAAATTTCCTACACACACGCAAAATTATCCATGGTGATGGGCATCTATGAGAGGGGGAGTTGATCTACGTACCCTTGTAGATCGCTAAGCGGGAAGCGTTAAGAAACGCGGTTGGTGTCGTCGAACTTCTTCACGATCCAAATCGCCGAGCGTCCCGCGATCTAATCACGAACCGTCCCGCGAACTAATCACGAACCGTCCCGTGATCTCGGCACGATCTGTCCCGCGATCCAATCATGAACGTCTCATGGCCTTGATCACGATCCTTCCGATCTAGTACCGAACGAACGGCACCTCCGCGTTCAGCACACGTGCAACTTGATGACGATCTCCACTGTCTTGATCCAGCAAGAGGAGGCGGATAGGAGGAAGAGTTCACCGGAAGCGTGACGGTGATCCGGCGATGGTGGTGGAGTGATTCCGGCAGGGCTTCACCTAAGCACTGCGGAAAACCGATCTAGAGGAGCACCGGTGGAACGGGTAGCACGTTGCCGTAAAATCTGTGCAAAACCCTAGCAATCCACTATTATATATAGGCGGGAGAGGAGAGGCAGCCTTGGCGCAAGGGCAAGGCCCTCTAGGAGTCAGCCGGCCAAGGTGGAGGAGTCCTACTCCTCCTCCACTCCTATTAGGAGTAGGACTCTTCCTTTTTTGCCTTTTTCTCCACTTTTCTCTTTGGGATTCTCTCTCCTGGCACATGGGCCTTGTGTGGATATTCCACAAGCCCACTAAGGGCTGGTTAATACTCTCCCACAGCCCATGAAGCCTCTTGGGTCGAAATATCCCTCCCGGTACACTACCGGCACTCCCGGTACACTACCGATGAGCCCGAAACTTTTCCGGCGACCAAAACGGGACTTCCTATATATGAATCTTTACCTCCAGACCATTCCGGAGCTCCTCGTGACGTCCAGGATCTCATCCGGGACTCCGAACAACCTTCGGTCACCACCATACATAACACTATACTACCGAAACGTCATCAAACAATTAGTTCCCGCAACTAACAATTAGTCACATTGCTCGTTCACCTTCGGTCACCTTCGGTCTCTTTACTCGTTCCGTAATACAAGATCCCGCAACTAACAATTAGTCACATTGCTTGCAAGGCTCATTGTGATGTTGTATTACCGAGTGGGCCCTGAGATACCTCTCCATCTCACGGAGTAACAAATCCCAGTCTCGATCCATGCCAACTCAACAGACACCCTCGCATACACCTGTAGAGCACCTTTATAGTCACCCTGTTACGTTGCGACGTTTGATACACACAAGGTACTCCTCCGATATCTGTGAGTTGCATGATCTCATGGTCATAGGAACATATGCTTGACATGCAGAAAACAGTAGCAATAAACTGACACGATCATAAGCTACGTTTGTAGTTTGGGTCTTGTCCATCACATCATTCTTCTAATGATGTGATCCTGTTATCAAATGACATCTCATGTCCATGGATAGGAAACCTTAACCATCTTTCAATCAACGAGCTAGTTCACTAGAGGCATACTAGGGACATTGTGTTTGTCTATGTATCCACACATGTATCCATGTTTCCAATTAATACAACTATAGCATGGATAATAAACGATTATCATGAACAAGGAAATACAATAATAAACACTTTATTTATTGCCTCTAGGGAATATTTCCAACAGTCTCCCACTTGCACTAGAGTCAATAATCTAGTTCACATCACTATGTGATTTACATTGTAATGAATCGAACACCCATGCAGTTCTGGTGTTGATCATGTTTAGCCCTTGGAAGAGGTTTAGTCAACGGGTCTGCAACATTCAGATCCATGTGCACTTTGCAAATATTTATGTCTTTCTCCAAGATGTAATCGCGGATGGAGTAGAAACGTCGCTTTATGTGTCTGGTTCTCTTGTGAAACCTTGATTCCTTGGCCACAGCAATGGCACCAGTGTTGTCACAGAACAGGTTCATTGGATTGAGTGCACTGGGCACTACTCCAAGATCTGTCATGAACTGCTTCATCCAGACACCTTACTTCGCCGCCTCCGAGGCTGTGATGTATTCTACTTCGCATGTATAATCAGCTACCACGCTTTGCTTGGAACAGCACCAGCTTACCGCTCCCCCGTTAAGAATAAATACATATCCGGTTTGCGACTTAGAGTCCTCCAGATCAGTGTCAAAGCTTGCATCGACGTAACCCTTTACGACGAGCTCTTCATCACCTCCATAAACGAGAAACATTTCCTTAGTCCTTTTCAGGTATTTAAGGATATTCTTGACCGCTTGTCAGTGCTCCATTCCAGGATCACTTTGAAACCTTCCGGCCATACTTATGGCAAGGCTGACATCGGGTCTTGTGCATAGCATTGCATACATGATAGAGCCTATGGCTGAAGCATAGGGGATGACACTCATCGTTTCTCTATCTTTTGTAGTTACTGGGCATTGAGTCTTACTCAACTTCACACCTTGTAATACAGGCAAGAACCCCTTCTTGGACTGTTCCATTTTGAACTTCTTCAAAACTTTATCAAGGTATGTGCTCTATGAAAGTGATATTAAGCGTCTCGATCTATCTCTATAGATCTTAATGCCTAATATGAAAGCAGCTTCTCCTAGGTCCTTCATTGAAAACTCTTGTTCAAATATTCCTTCATGCTTTCCAGCATTTCTATATTGTTTCCAATCAGCAATATGTCATCCACATATAATACTAGAAACGCTATAGAGCTCCCACTCACTTTCTTGTAAGTACAAGCTTCTCCGTAAACTTGTATAAACTGAAACGCTTTGATCACCTCATCAAAGCGCTTATTCCAACTCCGAGATGCTTGCATCAGTCCATAAATGGATTGCTGGAGTTTGCAAACTTTGTCAGCATTCTCTGGATCGGCAAAACCTTCGGGTTGCATCATATAAAACTCTTCCTCAAGGAACCCGTTGAGGAACGCTGTTTTTACATCCATGTGCCAAATTTCATAGTCGAAATAGGCAGCTATTGCTAACATGATTCTGATAGACTTAAGCATCGCTACAGGTGAGAAAGTCTCATCGTAGTCAACTCCTTGAACTTGTGAAAAACCCTTTGCCACAAGTCGAGCTTTATAGACGGTGACATTACCGTCCGCGTCTGTCTTCTTCTTAAAGATCCATTTGTTCTGAATGGCCTTTCGCCCTTCAGGTAATACATCCAAAGTCCATACTTTGTTTTCATACATGGATCCCATATCGGATTTCATGGCCTCTAACCATTTCTTGGAATCCGTGCCCATCATCACTCCTCCATAGCTCGTAGGTTCATTGTTGTCCTACAACATGAACTCCAAGACAGGGTTGTCGTACCACTCAGGAGCAGTAAGCGCTCTTGTCGACCTACGAGGTTCAATAGTAACTTGATCCGAAGCTCCATGATCTCCATCATTAACTTCCTCTTCAACCGTCGTAGGTTCCATACAAACATCTTTCTACGCTACGCTACTTTCTGGTTGAAGTAAAGGTTCAATAACCTCATCAAGCTCTATTTTCCTCCCACTCAATTCTTTCGAGAGAAACTCTTTCTCAAGAAATGTTCCATTTTTAGCGACAAACACTTTGCGTTCGGATCTGAGATAGAAGGTATACCCGACTGTCTCTTTCGGGTATCCGATGAAGACGCATTTCTCCGCTTTGTGTTCCAGCTTTTCAGGCTGAAGCTTTTTGACATAAGCATCACATCCCCAAACTTTAAAAACGACAAGTTTGGCTTCTTGACAAACCACAATTCATATCGCGTCGTCTCAACGGATTTTGATGGTGCCCTATTTAAAGTGAATGCAGTTGTCTCTAATGCATAACCCCAAAACGATAGGGCAAATCAGCAACAGACATCATAGAACGCACCATATCTAATGAGGTTCGATCATGACGTTCGGACACACCATTACGCTGTGGTGTTCCGGGCGGTGTCAACTGTGAAACAATTCCACACTGTCTTAAGTGACTGCCAAACTCATAACTCAGATATTCACCTCCTTGACCAGATCATAGGAACTTAATCTTCTTGTTACAATGATTTTCAACTTCACTCTGAAATTGCTTGAACTTTTCAAACGTTTTAGACTTGTGTTTCGTTAAGTAAATATGCCCATATCTACTTAAGTCATCAGTAAAGGTGAGCAATTAACGATATCCACCACGCGCTGTAACATTCATTGGACCGCACACATCAGTGTGTATGATTTCCAATAAGTCACTCGCCCGTTCCATTGTTCCAGAGAACGACATTTTAGTCATCTTGCCCATGAGGCATGGTTCACATGTGTCAAGTGATTCAAAATCAAGTGACTCCAAAAGTCCATCAGCATGGAGCTTCCTCATGCGTTTTACACCAATATGACCTAAACGGTAGTGCCACAAGAAAGTGGTACTATCATTATCAATTCTACATCTTTTGGCATCAATGTTATGAACATGTGTGTCATTACTATCAAGATTCAATATGAATAAACCCCTAACAATGGGTGCATGACCATAAAAGATATTACTCATATAAATAGAACAACCTTTATTCTCTGATTTAAATGAGTAACCGTCTCGCAATAAACAAGATCCAGATATAATGTTCATGCTTAACGTAGGCACTAAATAACAATTATTCAGGTTCATCACTAATCACGATGGTAATCGAAGAGAGAGCATGCCGACGGCGATCACATCAACCTTGGAACCATTTCCCACGTGCATTGTCACTTCATCCTTTGACAGCCTTCATTTATTCCGTAGTTCCTGATTTGAGTTGCAAATGTGAGCAACCGAACCGGTCAAATACCCAGACACTACTACGAGAGCCAGTAAGGTACACATCAATAACATGTATATCATATATACCTTGTTTGTCGTTGGCCGCCTTCTTGTCAGCCAGGTACTTGGGGCAGTTCCGCTTCTAGTGACCAGTTCCGTTGCAATGAAAGCACTCAGTTTCTGGCTTGGGTCCATGCTTGGCCTTCTTTGCAGGAGTAACAACTGCTTTGCCAACCTTCTTGGTTTTACCCTTATTGCCCTTGCCCTTGACTTTGCCATTTTTCTTGAAACTAGTGGTTTTATTGACCATCAACACTTGATGTTCTTTCTGGATTTCAGACTCAGCGACTTTTAGCATCGCAAACAGCTCGGCGACTGACTTGTTCATCCCGTGCATGTTATAGTTCATCACAAAACTCTTGTAACGAGGTGGCAGTGATTGACGAACTCTGTTAGTGATCGCCTCTAGCGGAAGGGCAATTCCCAGCTCTGCTAGACGAGTTGAATACCCAGACATTCTGAGTATATGTTCACTGATAGACCCGTTCTCCTCGATCTTGCAAGCATAGAACTTATCGGAGGTTTCATACCTCTCGATCCGGGCGTTCTTCTGAAATATAAACTTCAACTCCTGGAACATCTCATATGCTCCATGACATTCAAAACGTCTTTGAAGTCCCGGTTCTAAGCCATACAATATTGCACACTAAACTATTGAGTAATCTCCAGTACGTGCCTCCCAAGCGTTCTTAACGTCTTCGAAGGTCATGTCTTCTGGTTGGTCACCAAGCGGTGCATCAAGGACATATGATTTCTGGGAAGCCGTGAGGTTAATCCTGAGATTATGGGCCCAGTCAACAAAGTTACTTCCATCATCTTTCACTTTAGCTTTCTCTAGGAACACATTAAAATTCAGGGGTGCTACTGCGCGAGCCATTGATTTACAACATAATATGCAAAGTTCATTTAGACTATTGTTCAAGATAATGAGTTTAGTTAATCAAATTACTAAAGCTCCCACTCAAATTGACATCCCTCAGGTCATCTAAGTGTCACATGATCCAAATCCACCAACTCAAGTCCGATCATCACGTGAGTTGAGGTGGCTTCAATGGTGAACATCATTATGTTGATCATATCTACTATATAACTCATGTTCGACCTTTCAGTCTCTTGTGTTCCGAGGCCATGTCTGTACACGCTAGGCTCATCAAGTTTAACATGAGTGTTCTACGCGTGCAAAACTGGCTTGCACTCGTTGTATGTGAACGTAGAGTCTATCACACCCGATCATCATGTGGTATCTCAACACGACGAACTTTCACAACGGTGCACACTCGGGGAGAACACAATTTTGTCTTGAAATTTAAGTGAGGGATCACCTTATAATGCTACCATCGTACTAAGCATAACAAGGTGCATAAAAGGATTAACATCACATGCAATTCATAAGTGACATGATATGGCCATGAACTTGTGCTTTAGATCTCCATCTTAAAAGCACCGGCATGATCTTCATCGTCACCGGCACAACACCATGATCTCCATCATCTTGATCTCCATCAACGTGTCGCCATCGAGGTTGTCACGCCCTGCATGCTTCTACTACTATTGCTACCGTTTAGCGATAAAGTAAAGCATTACATAGCGCTTAATGATTGACACGCAGGTCATACAGTAATTAAACACAACCCTATGGCTCCTGCCGGTTGCCGTACTCATCGACATGCAACTCGTGAAATTCTATACATCACATGATCATATCATACATCACATATATCACATCATGTAATTGGCCATATCACATCACAACATACCCTACAAAAACAAGTCAAACGTCCTCTAATTGTTGTTGCATGTTCTATGTGGCTGCTACGGGTTTCTAGCAAGAACGATTCTCATCTACGCATAAACCACAACGGTGATACATAATTTGCTTTTAAACCTTCTCAAGGACCGCCTTTGTCGAATCCGATCCAACTAAAGTGAGAGAAACTGCCACCCGCAAGCCATCTAGGAAACAAGTTGCGTCGAGGGAACCGGTCTCTCGTAAGCGTATGAGTAATGTTGGTCTGGGCCGCTTCGTCTCACAATACCGCTGAACCAAAATCCGACCAAGGAAGGAAGCAATCTAAGCATCAACGCCCACAAACCATTTGTGTTCTACTCGAGATCTCATCGAACCATCAACCTAGCTCATGATGCCACTGTTGGGGAATGTTGCATGGGAAAAAAAATTCCTACGCGCACGCTAACCTATCCATGGTGATGAGCATCTATGAAAGTGGGAGTTGATCTACGTACCCTTGTAGATCGCTAAGCGGGAAGCGTTAAGGAACGCGGTTGGTGTAGTCGAACTTCTTCGCGATCCAAATCGCCGAGCGTCCCGCGATCTAATCACGAACCGTCCCGCGAACCAATCACGAACCGTCCCGCAATCTCATCATGATCTCCCGCGATCCAATCACGAACGTCCCGTGGCCTTGATCACGATCCTTCCGATCTAGTACCGAACGGACGGCACCTCCGCGTTCAGCACACGTGCAACTTGATGACGATCTCCACCGTCTTGATCCAGCAAGAGGAGGCGGAGAGGAGGAAGAGTTCACCGGCAGCATGACAGTGCTCCGGCGATGGTGGTGGAGTGATTCCGGCAGGGCTTCGCCTAAGCACTGCGGAAAACCGATCTAGAGAAGCACCGGTGGAACGGGTAGCACGTGGCCGTAAAATCTGTGCAAAACCCTAGAAATCCACTAGTATATATAGGAGGGAGAGGAGAGGCAGACTTGGCGCAAGGGCAAGGCCCTCTAGGAGTCGGCCGGCCAAGGTGTAGGAGTCCTACTCCTCCTCCACTCCTAGTAGGAGTAGGACTCTTCCTTTTTTTTTTGCCTTTTTCTCCACTCTTCTCTTTGGGCTATTCTCTCCTGGCGCATGGGCCTTGTGTGGCTATTACACAAGCCCACTAAGGGCTGGTTAATACTCTCCCACATCCCATGAAGCCTCTTGGGTCGAAATACCCCTCCCGGAGGTCTCCCGGTACACTATCGGCACTCCCGGTACACTACCGATGAGCCCAAAAATTTTCCGGCGACCAAAACGGGACTTCCTATATATGAATCTTTACCTCAGGACCATTCCGGAGCTCCTCGTGATGTCCGGGATCTCATCCGGGACTCCGAACAAACTTCGGTCACCACCATACATAACTCTATACTACCGAAACGTCACCAAACCTTAAGTGTGCAGACCCTGCGGGTTCGAGAACTATGTAGACATGACTAAGACACCTCTATGGTCAATATCCAATGGCGGGACCTGGATGTACACATTGGTTCGTACATATTCTACGAAGATCTTTATCGGTCGAACCTCTATGTCAAGGATTTAGTTAATCGTCGGTATCTCCATACCTAGTTCAATCTCGTTACCGGCAAGTCTCTTTACTCGTTCCGTAATACAAGATCCCGCAACTAACAATTAGTCCCATTGCTTGCAAGGCTTATTTGTATGTTGTATTACCGAGTGGGCCCTGAGATACCTCTCCGTCACACGGAGTAACAAATCCCAATCTCGATCCATGCCAACTCAACAGACACCCTCGGAGACACCTGTAGAGCACCTTTATAGTCACCTAGTTACGTTGCGATGTTTGATACACACAAGGTACTCCTCTGATATCTGTGAGTTGCATGATCTCATGGTCATAGGAACATATGCTTGACATGCAGAAAAGAGTAGCAATAAACTAACACGATCATAAGCTACGTTTGTAGTTTGGGTCTTGTCCATCACATCATTCTCCTAATGATGTGATCCCGTTATCAAATGACATCTCATGTCCATGGCTAGGAAACCTTAACCATCTTTCAATCAACGAGCTAGTTCACTAGAGGTATACTAGGGACATTGTGTTAGTCTATGTATCCACACACGTATCCATGTTTCCAATTAATACAATTATAACACGGATAATAAATGGTTATCATGAACAAGGAAATACAATAATAAACACTTTATTTATTGCCTCTAGGGCATATTTCCAACAGTCTACGCATAATGGACGTGAAATCGTAATGATCACTAACTGATCCTGAACACCTACTTACGTCAAACATAACCCCACTGTATTCTCTCTCGGATGAGGACTCATGAGAAGAGAGTCTCGATTACGCACACAGTTGGTGTATTTTATGTGAGTTTACTTCAAGTTTTCTATGACGGGATGTTAAACAAAGGATCGAAGTTTGCCACATCACCGCGGGCATGGCTTTCCGAAAGATTAACCATGCAAGGGTGCTCCAACTCATCCATCACAAATTAACCACATGCTGCAGGATCCCTCACTTAATTTCAAGATAAATTGTGTTCTCCCCAAGTGTACACCGTTGCGAAAGTTCGTCGTGTCGAGACACCACGTGATGATCGGGTGTGATAGACTCTACGTTCACATACAACGGGTGCAAGCCAGTGTTGCACATGCATAACACTCGGGTTAAACTTGACGAGCCTAGCATGTACAGACATGGCCTCGGAACACAATAGACCGAAAGGTCAAACATCAGTCATATAGTAGATATGATCAACATGATGATGTTCACCATTGAAACCACCTCAACTCACGTGATGATCGGACTTGAGTTGGTGAATTTGGATCATGTATCACTCGAATGACCGGAGGGATGTCAATTTGAGTGGGAGTTCTTAAGTAATATGATTAATTGAAATCATTATAATGAACATAGTCAGTAGTGTCTTTGCAAATTATGTTGTAGATTACTAGCTCACGCTGTAGCTCCCTTGATTTTTTATATGTTCCTAGAGAAATGGAGTTGAAAGATGATGATAGCAATATTGCGGACTGGGTCCGTGATCTGAGGATTGTCCTCATTGCTGCACAAAAGGCTTATGTCCTTAATGCACCGCTCGGTGCGCCACCCCCTCTAGCGTCGTCTGTAGATGTTGTGAACATCTGACAGGCACGTTCCGATGACTACTTGATAGTTCAGTGTGTCATGCATTACGGCTTAGAATTGAGGCTCCAAAACGTTTTTAACGTCACTGAACATATGAGATGTTCTAAGAGCTGAAATTTGGATCTTAGGCTCGTGCCCGTGTTGTGAGATATGAGATATCCAACAAGATTCTTTGCCTGCAAGATGAAGGAGAATAGCTCAATCATTGAGCATGTGCTCAGATTGTCTGGGTGCTACAATCGCTTGAATCGAGTGGGAGTTGATCTTCCAGATAAGATGGTGATTGATATAGTTCTCCAAGTCACTATTACTAAGCTACGAGAACTTCATGATGAACTATAATTATGCCAGGGATGGAAATGATGATCCTTGAGCTATTCGTGATGTTTGACACCGCGAAGGTAGATATCAAGAAGGAGCATCAAGTGTTGATGGTTAGTAAAACGACTAGTTTCGAAAAGGGAAAGGGTAATGAGGGAAACTTCATGGATGGTAAGACAATTGTTGCTCCTGTGAAGCAACCCAAAGTTGAACCCAAACCCGAAACTAAGTGCTTCTATTATGAGGAGAGCGGTCGCTGAAGCGGAACAACCCTGGATACTTGGTAGATAAGAAGGCTGGCAATGTCGATAGAAGTATATTTGATATACGTGTTATTCCTGTGTACCTTGCTAGTACTCCTAGTAGCACCTGGGTTAGTATTGGATACTGGTTCAGTTGCTAAATGTTAGTAACTCGAAATAAAAGCTACGGAGTAAACAGAGAAATAGCTAAGGTGAGGTGATGATGTGTGTTGGAATGTTACCAAGGTTGATGTGATCAACATTGCACGCTCTCTCTACCCTCGGGACTAGTGACGAACCTAAATAAATGTTATTTGGTGTTTGCGTTAAGCATGAACATGACTAGATCGTGTTTATTGCAACACGGTTATTCATTTAAGTTAGATAATAATGGTTATTCTATTTACATGAATAATACCTTTAATGGTCATGCACCCAGTGAGAATGGTTTGTTGAATCTTCATCATAGTAGTACACATGTTCATAACATTAAATGCCAAAACATACAAAGTTAGTAATGATAGTACCACATACTTGTGGCACTGCCGCTAAATGTCATATTGGTATAAATCGCATGAAGAAACTCCATGCTGATGGATCTTTGGACTCATTCGATTTCGAATCGGTTGAGACATGCGAACCATGCCTCTTGGGCAAGATGACTAAGGACCCCGTTTTGGTTTGATGGAGCGGGCAAGTGATTTATTGGAAATGATACATGTTGATGTATGCAATCCAATGAGTCTTGTAGCATGCGGTGGATATCGTTATTTTCTTACCTTCACTGATAATTTGAGTAGATATGGTGTATATTTACTAAATGAAACACAAGTCTAAATCATTTGAAAAGTTCAAGCAAATTCAGAGTTAAGTTTAAGATCATCGTGACAAGAAGATAAAAATGTCTACGATATGATCGTGTAGGAGCATATCTAAGTTACAAGTTTGGCATACAACTTTAGACAATGTGAAAGTTGTTTCACAACACACGTCACCTGGAACACCATAGTGTGATGGTGTGTTCGAACGTCATAGTCGTGTTCTATTGGATATGGTGGATGCTATGATGTCTCATATCGTTTTGCCACTATCGTTTTGGGGTTATGCATTACAGACAACTACATTCACTTTAAATAGGAAACTCTCTAAATCCGTTGAGATGACACCATATGGTTTGGCAGAAACCTAAGTTGTCATTTCTTAGAGTTTGGGAATATGACACTTATGTGTGATAAATCTCGAACCCAAAGTGGAAAATGCATATTCATAGAATACCCTAAGAACAGTTGGGTATACCTTCTATCTCAGATCCGAGTACAAAGTGTTTGTTGCTAAAATTGGGTCATTTCTCGAGAAAGAGTTTCTCTCGAAAGAATTGAGTGGGAGGAAGATAGAACTTGATGAGGTTGTTGAACCTTTGTTTCAACCAGAGAGTAGCACAGCGCAGAAAGTTGTTTCTATGGAGCCTATGTTAGTTGAAGAGGAAGTTAATGATGATGATCATGAAGCTTCGGATCAAGTTACTATCGAACCTCGTAGGTCAACAAGGACGCATACTGCTCTTGAGTGGTATGGCAACCCTGTCTTAGAGGTCATGTTGTTGGACAACAATGAGCCTATGAGCTATGGAGAAGCGATGATGGGCCCGGATTCCAACAAATGGTTAGAGGCCATAAAATCCAAGAAAGGATCCATGTATGAAAACCAAGTATAGACTTTGGTAGACTTGCTCGTTGGACGGCAGGTCATGGAGTACAAATGGACCTTTAAGATGAAGACGGACGTTGATGGTAAATGTCACCATTTATAAAGCTCGACTTGTCGCAAAGAAGTTTCTGCCAAGTTTAAGGAGTTGACTACGATGAGACTTTCTCACTTGTAGTGATGCTAAAGTCTATTGGAATTATGTTAGCAGTTGCTGCATTTTTTAATTATGAAATATGGCAGATGGGTGTCAAAACATCGTTTCCTTAACGATTTACTTCAGGAAAGGTTGTATGTGATACAACCAGAAGGTTTTGTAAGTCCTAAGGATGCTATAAGATGTGCGAGCTCCAGCAATCCTTCTATGGGCTAGAGCAAGCATCTCGGAGTTGGAATATACGCTTTGATGAGGTGATCAAAGTTTTTGAGTCTATACAAAGTTTATGAGAAACTTGTATTTACAATAAAGTGAGTGGGAGCACTATAGAGTTTCTGATAAGCATATGTGGTTGACATATTATTGATCGGAAATGATGTAGAATTTCTAGAAAGCATAAAGGGTTGTTTGAAAAGAGTTTTTCATAGGAAGACCTGGATAAAGCTACCTATTTGTTGAGCATCAAGATCTATAGTGATGGATCAAGATGCTTGATGAGACTTTCAATAAGTACATACCTTGACAAGATTTTGAAACAGTTCTTGCCTGATTTGTAAGGTGTGAAGTTGAGTAAGACTCAAAACTCGCCACGGTAAAAGAAAGAGAAAGGACGAAGGTCGTCCCCTATGCTTTAGCCATAGGCTCTATATTGTATCCCATGTTGTGTACCGCACCTGTGTGTGCCTTGCCATGAGTCCGATAAGGGATACAAGAGTGATCCAGGAGTGGATCACTGGACAACGGTCAAGATTATTCTTAGTAACTAAAAATACTAACGAAATGTTTCACGATTATGGAGGTGATAAAAAGTTCGTCGTAAAGAGTTATGTCGATGCAAGCTTTAACACCAATCCGGATGACTCTTAGTAGCAATCCAGATATGTATAGTGGTGTAGCCATTTGGAATAGCTCCAAGTGGAGCGTGGTAGCAGTGTTTATACTATGACATAGAGATTTGCAAAGTACACACGGATCTGAATGTTGCAGACCCGTTGACTATAAGACCTCTGTCACATGCAAAGCATGATCGAGCCCCAGAACTCATTTGGTGTTAGATTCATAACAATGCGAAGCACATGGTGATGTGAACTAGATACATAGACAACACCATGTCCCTAGTATGCCGCTAATAGACTAGCTCGTTGATCAAAGATGGCTATGGTTTCCTAGTCATGGACATGAGATGTCACTTGATAACGGGATCACATCATTCGGAGAATGATGTGATGGACAAGACCCAAACTACAAACGTAGCATATGATTGTGTCAGTTTATTGCTACTATTTTCTGCATGTCAAGTATATGTTCCTATGACCACGAGATCATGCAACTCACGGACACCGGAGGAGTGCCTTGCGTGTATCAAACATCGCAACATAACTGGGTGACTATAAAGTTGCTCTACAGGTATCTCCAAGGGTGTCTGTTGGGTTGGCATGGATCAACACTAGGATTTTTTACTACGTGTGATGGAGAGGTGTCTCAGGGCCCACTCGGTAATACAACATCACAATAAGCCTTGCAAGCAATGTGACTAAGTTTTAGCCACGGGATCTTGTATTACATAACGAGTAAAGCGACTTGTCGGTAACGACGTTGAACTAGGTATGGAGATACCGGCGATCGAATCTCGGGCAAGTAACATACCGAAGAACAAAGGGAACAACATACGGGATTAACTGAATCCTTGACATAGAGGTTCAACCGATAAAGATCTTCGTAGAATATGTAGGAACCAATATGGGCATCCAGGTCCCGCTATTGGTTATTGACCATAGAGGTGTCTCGGTCATGTCTGCATAGTTCTCGAACCCGCAGGGTCTACACACTTAAGGTTTAGTGATGTTTCGGTGGTATAGAGTTATGTATGGTGGTGACAGAAGGTTGTTTGGAGTCCCAGATGAGATCCCGGACGTCACGAGGAGCTCTGGAATGGTCCGGAGGTGAAGATTTATATATTGGAAGTCTTGTTTTGGTCATCGGAAAAGTTTCGGGCTCATCGGTAGTGTACCGGGAGTGCCGGGAGGGTACCGGGGGACCATCAGGAGGGGTGTCTCGACCCAAAGGACCTCATGAGCTTTGGGAGGAGTCAAACCAGCCCCTGGTGGGCTGGTCTAATCCCCCACTAAGGCCCATGTGTCTAGGGGTGGGAAAAACCCAAAAGGTGGAGAGGTGGAAAGAGTTTCCAAGTGGAAAGGAGGAATCCGACTCCTAATAGGATTGAAGTAGGACTCCTCCACCTCCAATTTCGAAAAAACCTTGAGGGTTTGAGGCTGGCTCCTCTCCTCCCTCCCTCCTATATATGCTAGAGTATTTAGAGGGAATAGCTAACCCTACCACGTGCTGCCCTCTTCTTCCTCTAGATCGGTTTCTCCTCTAGATCGGTTTTCAGCGGTGCTTAGGCGAAGCCCTACTGTAATTCCTCCACCACCATCGCCGCAACGCCGTCGCGCTGCTGAAGAACTCATCTACCTCTCCTCTCCCTCTTGCTGGATCAAGAAGGCGGTGATCTTCATCGAGCTGTACGTGTGCTGAACGCGGAGGTGTCGTCCGTTCGGCGCTAGATTGGAAGGACCGTGATCAAGATCGCGAGACGGATCGTGAGATCGCGGGATAGATCGTGATGAGTTCGCGGAACGGATCATGATTGGATCGCGGGACGGATTGTGATGATATTGCGGGACGCTCGGCGATTTGGATCGCGAAGACGTTCGACTACACCAAACGCGTTTCTTAACGCTTCTTGCTTAGCGATCTACAAGGGTATGTAGATTGACTCTCCCTCTCGTAGATACTCATTGCCATGGATAGATCTTGCGTGTGCGTAGGAAATTTTTTGTTTCCCATGCAACGTTCCCCAACACTTCATGAGGTGTCACCCTCGGTACTCGATAGTAGCACTGCAGAGTCGTACAACTAAGGGGGACTGTGGTCATGTGAGGGGCCTGGCTTGTCGGCCGGTTGACCGAGTCTTCAAATCTTCGAGTCGTCGGGTCGTCGATGAAGAAGCAGGGGCAACTGGGACTAAGGAGGGTCACATGGGATTCATTAATCAACCTATACTAAGGAGTTGGTATGATTGCAGGTATGGTAGCAGATTATCAAAAGCATGCTATGCATCAGAATAGGAGCTATCTAATACACTAGCAAAATCTAATGCAAGAATGAGAGGGAAGAATGGGCGATATCATGATGCTCAAGGGGAGGGGGGTTGCTTGCCTTGCTGCTCTGCGACAAAAGGTTGATCGTCAACGGCGTCTTTGTACCCGGCAGTAGTGTCAGTCTTGGGGTCTACCGGTAAGAAGAGGGGGAAGAAACAATAAATATTAAGCAAACAAATGCATCACAATGCCTCACATGGAAATATGCAGAGCTAGGCATACACTAACGCAGTATTACACGTCGCAGACGGGTCGGAAGAATATCTAACGATATTTTCCGGGTCTCCGGCTACTACCGGACAGATCAAACCGATGGAAAAGTTCCATGTTTGCTAATCTAGGAGCATGTGACAGACGAACAAACTGCATATTTGAATTCGTAGGATTTTTTTGATCAACTTTCATGTATAAAATATTTTCATCCGAGTTACAGATTATTTAATATTAATTTTTAAAGTTCTATTAATATTCTGAATTAAACAGAATTAAATTAATTCTAAAAACAATTATGACGACAGCATGATGTCACGCTGAAATCAGCAGTCAACCCCAGTTGTCTTAAGGTCAAACCTAACAGCTGGGCCCCACCTGCCATAGACTCACAGTGTAAACTAAGCTTAAATTAAACTAATGAGTTAATTAGAGGGGTGGGCCCCTTCTATTGGTGACTAAGTAGGTTAAACTAATTAACAAAATTGATTAAACTAACTTAATTAATTAAAAAGGGGCCGGGACCATATGTCATACTGAGGGGGTCGGGCCCTACCTCTCAATAAATGGGATGTGCTCAGTCAGCCAGTTGACCAAATCAACTGGTTAACTGGGTCGCCCTGGTCCACTTGCGGGGTCACCGGGGGTGGGCCCAGCCCAGGCACGATGGCGGCGGCCGCCGGCTCAATGCCGGTGACGCCAAAACACGGCGGAGGGCATGGGCCGGCATCAAGATTCGCCCATAGAGGACCATTTGGCCCGCGCATGGGCGCGTTTGAATGAGCCCGCAGCGCCGCGTCTAGTGGTGGCTGCGGTGCATTTGGGAGCTCGACGAAGACGCTGAAAGGGGGCTCGGAAGAGTGCGTGCTCGTGTGCATCATGCTCCTGGAAGCACCAGGAGCTCGATGGTGAGCTCGGGCGAGCGTGGCAATGGCCACAACAACAGTGACGAGCTCATCGGCAGCGACGCGTTCGGGAGCTCGATGGAATGGCGGCTACGGCATAGAGGAGAGCACAGAGAGAGAGGGAGGAGGACGGGGTGCTCATGGTGGTCCTGTAGGCGTGCAAAGGTGGGCTCGGGGTAGCACGGCGGCGGCGAATCGATCATATGCTACGTTTGTAGTTTGGGTCTTGTCCATCACATCATTCTCCTAATGATGTGATCCCATTATCAAATGACATCTCATGTCCATGTCTAGGAAACCTTAACCATCTTTGATCAACGAGCTAGTCCATTAGAGGCATACTAGGGACATGGTTTTGTCTATGTATCCACACATGCATCTAAGTCTCCGATCAATACAATTATACTGGATAATAAACAATTATCATGAACAAGGAAATATGATAATAACTAATTTATTATTGCCTCTAGGGCATATTTCCAACAGTCTCCCACTTCCACTAGATTCAATAATCTAGTTCACATCACCATGTGCTTCGCATTGTTATGAATCTAACACCCAATGAGTTCTGGGGCTCGATCATGCTTTGCATGTGAGAGAGGTCTTATAGTTAACGGGTCTGCGACATTCAGATCCGTGTGTACTTTGCAATATCTTTGTCAAACTGTAAACACTACTACCACACTCCACTTGGTACTATTCCAAATGGCTGCTCCACTATACGTATCCAGATTGCTACTATGAGTCATCCAGATTGGTGTGTAAAGCTTGCATCGACGTAACTCTTTACGACGAACTCTTTATCACCTCCATAATCGAGAAATACCTCCTTATTATTTATTTACTAAGGATAATCTTGACCGATGTCCAGTGATCCACTCCTGGATCACTCTTGTACCCCTTGACGGACTCATGGCAAGGCACACACAGGTGCGGTACACAACATGGCATACTATATAGAGCCTATGGCTAAAGCATAGGGGACGACACTCGTCCTTTCTCTTTCTTTTGCCGTGGTCGAGCTTTGAGTCTCACTCAACTTCACACCTTACAAAGTAGGTGAGAACACTTCTCTCTGACTTAATCCATTTTGAACTCTTTCAAAATCTTGTCAAGGTATGCACTCATTGAAAGTCTCATCAAGCATCTTGATCTATCTCTATAGATCTTGATGCTCAACAATTAGGTAGCTTTATTCAGGTCTTCCTATGAAAAAATCTTTTTAAACAATTCTTTATGCTTCCCAGAAATTCTACATCATTTCCGAATAGCAATATGTTATCCACATATACTTATCAGAAACACTATAGTGCTACCACTCACTTTATTGCAAATACAAGATTCTTGTAAACTTTGTATAGACTCAAAAACTTTGATCACCTCATCAAAGTGTATATTCCAACTCTGAGATGCTTGCTTCAGTTCATAGAAGAATCACTGAAGCTTGCACACCTTTTAGCAACCTTAGGACTGACCAAACCTTCTGGTTGTATCACATACAACCTTTCCTCAAGTAAACCGTTAAGGAAACGATGTTTTGACATCCATCTGCCAGATTTCATAATTGAAAGTGTAGCAACTGCTAACATAATTCCAATAGACTTTAGCATCGCTACGAGTGAGAAAGTCTCATCGTAGTCAACTCCTTGAACTTGTCGCAAACTTCTTTGCAACAAGTTGAGGTTTAGTAATGGTGACATTCACCATGAGCGTCTGTCTTCATTTTAAACATCCATTTGTACTGAACGACCTGCCGTCCAACGAGCAAGTCTACCAAAGTCTATACTTGGTTTTCATATACGGATCCTTTCTCGGATTTCATGGCTTCTAACCATTTGTTGGTTTTCGGGCCCATCATCGCTTCTCCATAGTTCGTAGGTTCATCGTTGTCCAAAAACATGAACTCCAAGACAGGGTTGTCGTACCGCTCAGGAGCAGTACACGTCCTTGTCGACCTACGAAGTTTGATAGTAACTTGATCCGAAGCTTCATGATCATCATCATTAACTTCCTCTTCAACTAACGTAGGCTTCACAGAAACATCTTTCTGCACTGCGCTACTTTCTGGTTGAAGTAAAGGTTCAATAACCTCATCAAGCTCTATTTTCCTCGTAGGTCAATAGTAACTTGATCTGAAGCTTCATGATCATCATCATTTACTTCCTATTCAACTAACGTAGGCTTCACAGAAACATCTTCCTGCGCTGCGCTACGCTCTGGTTGAAACAGAGGTTCAATAACCTCATCACGTTCTATCCTCCTCCCACTCAATTCTTTCAAGAGAAACCTTTTATCGAGAAAGGACCCAGTTTTAGCAACAAAAATTTTATGCTTGGATCTGAGATAGAAGATTCACCCAACTGTTCTTAAGGTATTCTATGAAGATGCATTTGTCCGCTTTGGGTTCGAGCTCATTAGGTGAAACATTTTCCACACAAGCGTCGCAGCCCCAAACATTAAGAAATGACAGCTTAGGTTTCTATCAAAAGATAATTCACACGGTGTCATCTCAATGGATTTAGATGGTGCCCTATCTAAAGTGAATGTAGTTGTCTCTAATGCATAACCCCAAAATTAAAGTAACAAAACGATAATAGACATCATAGCACGCACCATATCCAATAGAGCACGACTATGACGTTCGGACACACCATCACACTATGGTGTTCCAGGTGGCATGAGTTGTGAAACAACTTTCACATTGTATAAAGTTGTATGCCAAACTCGTAACTCAGATATTCACCTCCACGATCATATCGCAAACATTTTTATCTTCTTGTCACGATGATCTTAAACTTCACTCTGAATTTGTTTGAACCTTTCAAACGATTTAGACTTGTGTTTCATTAAGTAAATATACATTATATCTACTCAAATCATCAGCGAAGGTAAGAAAATAATGATATCCACCGCACGCTACAAGACTCAATAGATTGCATACATCAACACGTATCATTTCCAATAAATCACTTGCCCGCTTCATCAAAACAGAAAACGGGGTCCTTAGTCATCTTGACCAAGAGGCATGGTTCGCATGTCTCAACCGATTCGAAATCGAATGAGTCCAAAGATCCATCAGCATGCAGTTTCTTCATGCGTTTTATACCAATATGACATTTAGCGGCAGTGCCACAAGTATGTGGTACTATTATTATTAACTTTGTATGTTTTTGGCATCAATGTTATGAACATGTGTATTACTACGATCAAGTTTCAACAAACCATTCTTACTCGATGCATGACCGTTGAAGGTATTATTCATGTAAATAGCATAACCATTATTCTCTAATTTAAATGAATAACCGTGTTGCAATGAACATGATCTAATCACGTTCATGCTCAACGCAAAAACACCAAATAACATTTATTTAGGTTCGTCACTAATCTCGAAGGTAGAGAGAGCGTGCGATGTTGATCACATCAACTTTGGAAACATTTCCAACACACATCGTCAGCTCACACTTTAGCTAGTTCTCCGTTTTATTCCGTAGCTTTTATTTTGAGTTACTAACATTTAGCAATCAAACCGGTATCCAATACCCAGGTGCTACTAGGAGTACAAGCAAGGTACACATCAATAACACGTATATCAAATATACTTCTGTCGATGTTGCCAGCCTTCTTATCTACCAAGTATCTAGGGTTGTTCCGCTTCAGCGACCTCTCTCCTCATAATTGAAGCACTTAGTCTCGGGTTTGGGTTCAACTTTGGGTTGCTTCACTGGAGCAGCAACTGACTTGCCATCCATGAAGTTTCCCTCCTTGCCCTTGCCCTTCTCGAAACTAGTGGTTATATTAACCATCAACACTTGATGCTCCTTCTTGATTTCTACCTTCGCGGTCTCAAACATCGCGAAAAGCTCCGGGATCATTAATTCTATCCCTGGCATTTTATAGTTCATCACCAAGTTCTAGTAGCTTAGTGAAAGTGTCTTGGAGAACTATATCAATCACTATCTTATCTGGAAGATGAACTCCCACTCGATTCAAGCGATTGTAGCACCCAGACAATCTGAGCACATGCTCAACGATTGAGCTATTCTTGTTCATCTTGCAGGCAAAGAATCTTGTTGGAGATCTCATATCTGGCAACACGGGCACGAGCTTGAGATCCTAATTTCAGCTCTTAGAACATCTCATATGTTCTATGACGTTCAAAATGTTTCGAAGCCTCAATTCTAAGCCGTAATGCATGACGTACTAAACTATCAACTACTCATCAGCACATACCTATCAGATGTTCGCAACATCTACAGACGACGCTAGAGGGGTTGGCGCACCGAGCGGTGCATTAAGGACATAAGACTTCTGTGCAGCAACGAGGACAATCCTCAGATAACGGATCTAATCCGCAATATTGCTACCATCATATTCAACTGTATTTCTCTAGGAACATATAAAAATTCAAGGGAGCTACAACGCGAGCAAGTAATCTACAACATAATTTGCAAAGACACTACTGACTATGTTCATGATAATGAGTTCAATTAATCATATTACTTAAGAACTCCCACTCAACTTGACATCCCTCCGGTCATCCGAGTGATACATGATCCAAATTCACCAACTCAAGTCCGATCATCACGTGAGTTGAGGTGGTTACAATGGTGAACATCATCATGTTGATCATATGTACTATATGACTAATGTTCGACCTTTTGGTCTCTTGTGTTCCGAGGCCATGTTTGTACATGCTAGGCTCGTCAAGTTTAACCCGAGTGTTCTGCGTGTGCAACACTGGCTTGCACCTGTTGTATGTGAACGTAGAGTCTATCACACCCGATCATCACGTGGTGTCTCAACACGATGAACTTTCGCAACGGTGCACACTCAGGGAGAACACAATTTATCTTGAAATTTAAGTGAGGGATCACCTTATAATGCTAACGTCGTACTAAACAAAACAAGGTGCATAAAAGGATTAACATCACAAGCAATTCATAAGTGACATGATATGGCCATGAACTTTTGCTTTAGATCTCCATCTTGAATGCACCCGCATGATCTCCATCGTCACCGGCACGACACCATGATCTCCATCAACGTGTCGCCATCGGGGTTGTCACGCCCTGCATGCTTCTACTACTATTGCTACCGTTTAGCGATAAAGTAAAGCATTACATAGCGCTTAATGATTGACACGCAGGTCATACAATAATTAAAGACAACCCTATGGCTCCTGCCGGTTGCCGTACTCATCGACATGCAAGTCGTGAAATTCTATACATAACATGATAATCTCATACATCACATATATCACATCATGTAATTGGCCATATCACATCACATCATACCCTGCAAAAACAAGTTAGACGTCCTCTAATTGTTGTTGCATGTTTTACGTGTCTGCTATGGGTATCTAGCAAGAACATTTCTCATCTACGCAAAAACCACAACGGTGATACACTTGTTGCTTTTCAACCTTCTCAAGGATCGCCTTTGTCGAATCCGATCCAACTAAAGTGAGAGAAACTGCCACCCCCAAGCCATGTAGGCAACAAGTTGCGTCGAGGGAACCAGTCTCTCGTAATCGTACGAGTAATGTTGGTCCGGGCTGCTTCATCTCAAAATACCTCTGAACCAAAATCCGACCAAGGGAGGAAGCAATCTAAGCATCAACGCCCACAAACATTTTGTGTTCTACTCGAGATCTCATCTACACATAGACCTAGCTCATGATGCCACTGTTGGGAAACGTTGCATGGGAAACAAAAAAATTCCTACGCACATGCAGATCTATCCATGGTGCTGAGCATCTACGAGAGGGAGAGTGGATCTACGTACCCTTGTAGATTGCTAAGCGGGAAGCGTTAAGAAACCCGGTTGGTGTAGTCGAACATCTTCGCGATCCAAATCGCCGAGCGTCTCGCGATCACATCATGATCCATCCTGTGATTCAATCACAATCCGTCCCACGATCTCATCATGATACGTCCCGTGAACTCAACACGATCCGTCCCGCAAACTCATCACGAACCGTCTCGCAATTTGATCACGGTCCTTCCGATCTAGCGCCGAATGGACGGCACCTCCGCGTTCAGCACACATGCAGCTTGATGACGATCTCCACCGTCTTAATCTAGCAAGAGGAAGTGGAGAGGAATAATAGTTCACCGGCAGCATGACGGCGCTCCGGCGATGGTGGTGGAGCAATTCCGGCAGGGCTTCGCCTAAGCACTGCGGAAATCCGATCTAGAGGAGCACCGGTGGAACGGGTAGCACGTGGCCGCAAAATCTCATGCAAAACACCCAATACCACCAGTATATATAGGAGGGAGGGAGGTGGAGGGCTGGCGCAAGGGACAAGGCCCCATAGGGTCGGCCAAACCTATTAGGATTGGAGGACTCTCCTCCAATCCTAGTAGGACTAGGATCCATCCCTTTTTTTTTCTTTTTCCACCTTTTCCTATTGGGTTTTCTTCTCCAGCCACATGGGCCTTGTGTGGGAGTTTCTACCAGCCCACTAAGGGCTGATATTCACTCTCCCACAGCCCATGAAGCCTCTTGGGTCGAAATACCCCTCCCGGAGGTCTCCCAGTACACTACTGGCACTCCCGGTACACTACCGATGAGCCCGAAACTTTTCTGCCGACCAAAATAGGACTTCCTATATATGAATCTTTACCTCCGGACCATTCAGGAGCTCCTCATGACGTCCGGGATCTCATCCGGGACTCCGAACAACCCTCGGTCACCACCATGCATAACTCTATACTACGGAAACGTCACCAAACCTTAAGTGTGTAGACCCTACGGGTTAAAGAACTATGTAGACATGACCGAGACACCTCTACGGTCAATAACCAATAGCGGGCCCTGGATGACCATATTGGTTCCTACATATTCTACGAAGATCTTTATCGGTCGAACCTCTATGTCAAGGATTCGGTCAATCCCGTATAACGTTCCCTTTGTTCTTCGCTATGTTACTTGACCTCAACTCACGTGATGATCAGACTTGAGTTGATGAAATTGGATCATGTGACACTCAGATGACCTGAGGGATGTCAATTCGAGTGGGAGCTTTAGTAATTTGATTAACTAAACTCATTATCTTGAACAATAGTCTAAGTAACCTTTGCATACTTATGTTGTAGATCAATGGCTCGTGCAGTAGCACCCCTGAATTTTAATGTGTTCCTAGAGAAAGCTAAGTTGAAAGATGATGGAAGTAATTTTGTTGACTGGGCCCGTAATCTGAGGATTATCCTCACGGCTTCCCAGAAATCATATGTCCTTGATGGACCGCTTGGTGACCAACCAGAAGACATGACCTCCGAAGACGTTAAGAATGCTTGGGAGGCACATTCTGGAGATTACTCAATAGTTTAGTGTGCAATATTGTATGGCTTAGAACCGGGACTTCAAAGATGTTTTGAATGTCATGGAGCATATGAGATGTTACAGGAGTTGAAGTTTATCTTTAAGAAGAACGCCCGAATCGAGAGGTATGAGACCTCCGATAAGTTCTATGCTTGCAAGATGGAGGGGAACGGGTCTATCAGTGAACATATACTCAAAATGTCTAGGTATTCAATTCGTCTAGCGGAGTTGGGAATTGCCCTTCCGCTAGAGGCGATCATTGACAGAGTTCTTCAATCACTGCCACCTAGTTACAAGAGCTTTGTGATGAACTATAACATGTACGGGATGAACAAGTCAGTCGCCGAGCTGTTTGCGATGCTAAAAGTCGCTGAGTCTGAAATCCAGAAAGAACATCAAGTGTTGATGGTCAATAAAACCTATAGTTTCAAGAAGAATGGCAAGGGCAAGGGCAAGAAGGGTAAAACCAAGAAGGATGGCAAAGCAGTTGATACTCGTGTAAAGAAGCCCAAGCATGGACCTAAGCCAGAAACTGAGTGCTTTCATTGCAAGGGAACTGGTCACTAGAAGCGGAACTGCCCCAAGTACCTGGCTGACAAGAAGGCGGCCAACGACAAACAAGGTATATATGATATAAATGTTATTGATGTGTACCTTACTAGCTCTCGTTGTAGTGCCTGGGTATTTGATACCGGTCCGGGTTCTGACATTTGCAACTCAAAACAGGAACTACGGAATAGACGAAGGCTGGCAAAGGATGAAGTGACGATGCATGTGGGAAATTGTTCCAAGGTTGATGTGATCGCCGTCGGCACGCTCTCTCCTCGATTACCATCGGGATTAGTGATGAACCTAAATAATTGTTATTTAGTGCCTGCGTTAAGCATGAACATTTTATCTGGATCTTGTTTATTGCGAGACGGTTACTCATTTAAATCAAACAATAAAGGTTGTTCTATTTATTTGAGTAATATCTTTTATGGTCATGCACCCAATGTGAGGGGTTTATTCATATTGAATCTTGATAGTGATGACACACATGTTCATAACATTGATGCCAAAAGATGTAGAGTTGATAATGATAGTACCACTTTCTTGTGGCACTGCTATTTAGGTCATATTGGTGTAAAACGCATGAGGAAGCTCCATGCTGGTGGACTTTTGGAGTCACTTGATTTGAATCACTTGACACATGTGAACCATGCCTCATGGGCAAGATGACTAAAACGCTGTTCTCTGGAACAATGGAATGGGCGAGTGACTTATTGGAAATCATACATACTAATGTGTGCGGTCCAATGAATGTTACAGCGCGTGGTGGAGATCGTTATTTTATCACCTTCACTGATGACTTAAGTAGATATGGGTATATTTACTTAATGAAACACAAGTCTGAAACGTTTGAAAAGTTCAAGCAATTTCAGAGTGAAGTTGAGAATCATCGTAACAAGAAGATTAAATTCCTGCGATCTGATCGAGGAGGTGAATATCTGAGTTATGAGTTTTGCAGTCACTTAAGATAGTGTGGAATTGTTTCATAGTTGACACCGCCTGGAACAGCACAGCGTAATGGTGTGTCCGAACGTTGTAATTGAACCTTATTAGATATGGTGCATTGTATGATATCTCTTGCTGATTTGCCACTATCGTTTTGGGGTTATGCATTAGGGACAGCCGCATTCACTTTAAATAGGGCACCATCGAAATCTGTTGAGATGACGCCATATGAACTATGGTTTGGCAAGAGGCCAAAGTTGTCGTTTCTTAAAGTTTGGGGATGTGATGCTTATGTCAAAAAGCTTCAGCCTGAAAAGCTGGAACCCAAAGCGGAGAAATGCGTCTTCATAGGATACCCAAAAGAGACAGACGGGTGTACCTTCTATCTCAGATCCGAAGGCAAAGTGTTTGTCGCTAAGAACGGAACATTTCTTGAGAAAGAGTTTCTCTCAAAAGAATTGAGTGGGAGGAAAATAGAGCTTGATGAGGTTATTGAACCTTTACTTCAACCAGAAAGTAGCACAGCGCAGAAAGATGTTTCTGTGGAACCTACGACGGTATAAGAGGAAGTTAATGATGATGATTATGAAGCTTCATATTAAGCTACTATTGAACCTCGTAGGTCGACAAGGGCCCGTACTACTCCTGAGTGGTACGGCAACCCTGTCTTGGAGGTCATGTTGTTGGACAACAATGAACGTACGATCTATGGAGTAGGAGTGATGGGCCCGGATTCCGAGAAATGGTTAGAGGCCATGAAATCCGAGATGGGATCCATGTATGAAAACAAAGTATGAACTTTGGAAGTATTACCTGAAGGGCGAAAGGCCATTCAGAACAAATGGATCTTTAAGAAGAAGACAGACACGGACGGTAATGTCACCGTGTATAAAGCTCAACTTGTGGCAAGGGTTTTTCACAAGTTCAAGGAGTTGAATACGATGAGACATCCTCACCCGTAGCGATGCTTAAGTTTGTCAGAATCATGTTGGCAATAGCTGCTTATTTCGATTATGAAATTTGGCAAATCGATGTCAAAACGGCATTCCTTAACGGTTTCCTTGAGGAAGAGTTGTATATGCTGCAACCAGAAGGTTTTATCGATCCAGAGAATGCTGACAAAGTTTGTAAACTCCAGCGATCCATTTATGGGCTGGTGCAAGCATCTCGGAGTTGGAATAAGCGCTTTGATGCGGTGATCAAAGCATTTGAGTTTATATAAGTTTATGGAGAAGCTTGTATTTACAAGAAAGTGAGTGGAAGCTCTATAGCGTTTCTAATATTATATGTGGATGACATATTGCTGATTGGAAACAATATAGAAATGTTGGAAAGCTTGAAGGAATATTTGCACAAGAGTTTTTCCATGAAGGACCTAGGAGAAGCTACTTTCATATTAGGCATTAAGATCTATAGAGATAGATCGAGACGCTTAATAGCACTTTCACAGAGCACATACCTTGATAAACTTTTGAAGAAGTTCAAAATGGATCAGTCTAAGAAGGGGTTCTTGCCTGTGTTACAAGGTGTGAAGTTGAGTAAGACTCAATGCCCAGTGACTGCAGAAGATAGAGAAAAGATGAGTGTCATCCCCTATGCTTCAGCCATAGGCTCTATCATGTATGAAATGTTGTGCGCAAGACCGGATGTCAGCCTTGCCATAAGTATGGCCGGAAGGTTTCAAAGTGATCCTGGAATGGAACACTGGGCAGCGGTCAAGAATATCCTTAAGTACCTGAAAAGGACTAAGGAAATGTTTCTCATTTATGGAGGTGATGAAGAGCTCGTCGTAAAGGGTTACGTCGATGCAAGATTTGACACTGATCCGGACGACTCTAAGTCGCAAACCGGATACGTATTTATTCTCAACGGGGGAGCGGTAAGCTGGTGGAGTTCCAAGCAAAGCATGGTAGCTGATTCTACGTGCGAAGTAGAGTACATCGCAGCCTCGGAGGCGGCGAAGGAAGGTGTCTGGATGAAGCAGTTCATGATAGATCTTGGAGTAGTGCCCAGTGCACTGAATCCAATGAACCTGTTCTGTGACAACACTGGTGCCATTGCTCCAGCCAAGGAACCAAGGTTTCACAAGTGGACTAGACACATAAAGCGACGCTTCAACTCCATCCGTGATTACATCGAGGAGAAGGACATAAATATTTGCAAAGTGCACACGGATCTGAATATTGCAGACCCATTGACTAAACCTCTTCCAAAGGGTAAACATGATCGACACCAGAACTGCAGGGGTGTTCGATTCATAACAATGTAAATCACATAGTGATGTGAACTACATTATTGACTCTAGTGCAAGTGGGATACTGTTGGAAATATGCCCTAGAGGCAATAAATAGAGTGTTTATTATTATATTTCCTTGTTCATGATAATCTTTTATTATCCATGCTATAATTGTATTGATTGGAAACACATTACATGTGTGGGTAAATAGATAGCACTCTGTCCCTAGTATGCCTCTAGTGAACTAGCTCGTTGATCAAAGATGGTCAAGGTTTCCTAGCCATTGACATGTGATGTCATTTGATAACAGGATCACATCATTAGTAGAATGATGTGATGGACAAGACCCAAACTACGAATGTAGCATATGACCGTGTCAGTTTATTGCTACTGTTTTCTGCATGTCAAGTATATGTTCCTATGACCATGAGATCATGCAACTCACGGACATCAGAGGAGTGCGTTGTGTGTATCAAACGTCCCAACATAACTGAGTGACTATAAAGGTGCTCTACAGGTATCTCCGAGGGTGTCTGTTGAGTTGGCATGGATCAAGACTGGGATTTGTAGCTCCGTGTGACGGAGAGGTATCTCAGGGCCCACTCGGTAATACAACATCACAATAAGCCTTGCAAGCAATGTGACTAAGTGTTAGTCACGGGATTTTGTAATACGAAATGAGTAAAGAGACTTGCAGGTAACGAGGTTGAGCTAGGTATGGATATACCGACGATCGAATCTCGGGCAAGTAACATACCGAAGAACAAAGGGAACATCATACGGGATTAACTGTCCTTGACATAGAGGTTCGACCGATAAAGATATTCGTAGAATATGTAGGAACCAATATGGGCATCTAGGTCCCGCTATTGGTTATTGACCGTAGAGGTGTCTCGGTCATGTCTACATAGTTCTCGAACCCGCAGGGTCTGCACACTTAAGGTTTGGTGACGTTTCGGTAGTATAGAGTTATGTATGGTGGTGACCGAAGGTTGTTCGGAGTCCCGGATGAGATCCCGGACATCATGAGGAGCTCCAGAATGGTCCGGAGGTAAAGATTCATATATAGGAAGTCCTGTTTTGGTCGCCGGAAAAGTTTCGGGCTAATCGGTAGTGTACCGGGGGTGCCGGTAGTGTACCGGGAGACCACCGGGAGGGGTATTTCGACCCAAGAGGCTTCATGGGCTGTGGGAGAATAAATATCAGCCTTTTGTGGGCTGGTAGAAGTCCCACACAAGGACCATGCAGCTAGGGAAGAAAAGTCCAAAGGGAAAAAGGTGGAAAAAGGTCAAAAAGGAGGAATCCTAGTCCTACTAGGATTGGAGGAGGAGTCCTCCTCTCCTCCCCACTTCGGCCGAACCAAGGAGGCTTGGCCCTTGCTCCAAGTCCTCTCCTCCCTCCCTCTTATATATACTGGAGGTTTTAGGGTTTTTGCACAGAATTTTTAGCCACGTGCTGCCCGTTCCTCCAGTGCATAGTTTCTCCTCTAGATCGGATTTCTGTAGTGCTTAGGCGAAGCCCTGCCAAAATAGCTCCACCAACATCGCGGGAGCGCCGTCATGCTGCCGGAGAATGCTTCTTCCTCTCTGCTCCCTCTTGCTGGATCAAGACGGTGGAGATCGTCATCAAGTCATACGTGTGCTGAACGCGGAGGTGCCGTCCGTTTGGCGCTAGATCAGAAGGACTGTGATCGAGTTCGCGGGATGGATCGTGATCAAGTTCGCGGGATGGATCATGATTGGATCGCGGGATGGACCATGATTGGATCTCGGGATGCTCGGCAATTTGGATTGCGAAGACGTTCGACTACACCAACCACGTTTCTTAACGCTTCCCGCTTAGCGATTTACAAGGGTACGTAGATCCACTCTCCCTCTCGTAGATGCTCATCACCATGGATAGGTCTTGCATGAACGTAGGATTTTTTTCCCATGCAACGTTCCCCAACATAGTGCTAATTGCCCCTTTCCTTTTTTTTTATTTCTATTTAAAAACTTTCTTTTATTTATTTAAATTGGGGCTATAACACTTTAGTAAAATATGGTACTTGGCCAAATATTTGTATTACAGTATCAGGCACTGCCACAAAAAGTTTGGGAGACTTTTGAAAAAATTTGAAACCACATAATTCAAAAGGCATTTAATTAAGTGATTTGGCCTCTGTTTTATTTATTTTGAGGCACCAATACATTTTATAAAATGTTGCTTGTAATTTTATAAACACCAGGGGATTATTTGCAACCCCAATATGATTTTTGTTTTCAGTTTTGCAAAACTATTTTATTCACTTTTCAAATGAATTTGAATTGCAAAGGAAAATTGAATTGAGCATTGATGCCCAGGGTGATCAAGTTTGGATTAGCAAAATGGATTAGCTTAATCCTCATGGTAACTGTAGCTTAATTACAATGATCATTGTAGCACTAATCCAGGGTGTAACAACTCTCCCCTACTAAAAGAAATTCTCGTCCCGAGAATTAAGAAGTAGAAGAATAGAGCCTGAAGTGTTCCACACGAAGATGATCTTCGCCTTCCCAAGTGGCCTCATCTTCAGAATGATTTACCCACTGCACCTTTAAGAACTTGGTAACCTTTTGATGAGTCTGGCGTTTAGTTTCACCAAGAATGTGGACTGGTTGCTCTTTGTAAGAAACGTCTGATTGCAGTTCAAGCATATCATGATCCACTGCTCGGATAGGATCCTTGAAGCGGCGACGAAGTTGTGACACATGGAACACATCATGAACCTGAGAAAGGTTTGGCGGTAGTTCCAGTTGACATGCCACCTTACCACGCCTTTTGAGCATAGTGAAAGGACCAATATAACGAGGAGGGAGCTTGCCCTTGATCCCAAACCGGTGTGCACCTCTAATTGGTGTGACTCAAAGATAAGCCATTTTGCCAGGTTGATAGACCATATATTTGTGATGAATGTCATACTGACTCTTGTGACGAGACTGAGTAGCCTTCAGATCTGCATGAATAATGGAGACTTGATCTTCAGCATGTTGAATAATATCCGGGCCAATAAGTGTACGTTCCCCAGTTTCTGACCAATTCAGAGGAGTCTGACACTTAAGTCCATATAACACTTCAAAGGGGGCCATCTTCATACTAGCTTGATAGCTATTGTTGTAGGAGAACTCAGCATACGGGAGAGATTCCTCCCATTTATTGCCCGAAGAAATGACACAAGCTCGAAGCATGTCTTCGAGAATCTGATTGACTCTTTCAACTTGACCCTGGGATTGAGGGTGAAAAGCGGTGCTGAATGACAAATGAGTTCCCATAGCTTCCTGGAAACTTGCCTAGAACCTTGAAGTGAATAAACTGCCATGGTCTGAATTAATCACCAATGGAATACCGTGGAGTGAAACAACACTAGACATGTAAAGATCTACTAGCTGACTAGCAATAATAGTTTCCTTGACAGTCAGAAAATGTGCAACTTTGCACAGTCGGTCAATGACGACAAGAATAGCATCATTACCCTTCTGCGACCTGGGAAACCCAGTGATGAAGTCCATTTCAACATGATCCCATTTCCATTCAGGAATAGAAATAGGTTGCAGAGTTCCAGCAGGCTTTTGATGTTCTGCCTTCATCCGACGGCAAATATCACATTCTAAAACATAGTGTGCAATGTCTTGTTTCATATTTGACCACCAAAACCTTTGACGGATGTCTCGGTACATCTTGGTACTACCCGGATGAATAGACAGCAGAGTATCATGAGCTTCTTTCAGTATTCTATCAGTCATATTCAGTTTTTCCCTCTTTGTTGGAACGAATAAGCGCCCCTTGAAGTATACAACACCATCATCAGCAATAGTGAAACATGAGGGTTTACCTTCCACCAGATAGTATTTAATCTTATCGACTTCGTTGTCATAGCCTTGCATACTTTTGATACAGCCCACGAGGTCTGGTTCAAGAACCAGGTTACTCAAAGAACCCTGGTTAACAACACAAAGGTTCATCTTGTGGTTCTCTTCAGGAGGGGGAATGAGATAACCCTGAGGAACAATATGGAGGTTTAGCTTGCAGAATTCTTCTTGAAGCAGGGGGTGAACCTTGTGAACCTGAAGGTGGTTGCAGTATGACTTGCGGCTCAAAGCATTAGCCATTATATTAGATTTGCCAGGTGTATAAGAAATTCCCAGGTTGTAATCTGCTATGAGCTCCATCCATCTCTATTGACGGAGATTCAAAGCTGGCTGAGTAAACAACTACTTCATACTTTGGTGATCGGTGTAGATCTCGCATCGATTACCAACAACGTATTGCCGCCACTCCTTCAGTGAATGTATTACTGTAGCTAGTTCAAGGTCATGAACTGGGTAGTTCTCTCCATGAGGACGCAATTGACGAGATGCATTAGCAACCACCCTGCGCTCTTGCATTAGGACATAACCTATTCCCTGACGCAAAGCATCACAATAAATGACAAAGTCCTTACGAGTATCCAGAGGAGAAAGCACTGGAGCAGATGTCAGCTTGTCCTTAAGTGCTTGAAAGCTCTCCTGACATTTTTTTGTTCACTCATATTTAACACCCTTGTGAAGAAGATTGGTTAAGAGCTTGGCAATCTTGGAGAAGTTCTCGACGAATCGACGGCAATAGCTGGCGAGGTCGAGAAAACTACTGACTTGCTTGACATTCTTCAGGGAGTCCAGTCACGAATAGCCTGAACTCGTTCAGGGTTGACCACAATACCATCCTTGGAGATCACATGACCAAGGTAGGTTACTTCGTCCATCTAGAACTCACACTTGGAATACTTGGCATATAGCTGATGTTCCCGAAGTCTTTCTAGTACAAGATGAAGATGTTCAGCATGCTCTTATTTATTCTTGGAAAATAATAGAATATCATCCAGATAAACCACGACAAATTTGTCGAGGTGGTCCATGAAGACATAATTCATTAAACGAGAGAAGGTTGTTGGAGCATTGGTTAGACCGAAGGACATGACGGTGTCTTCAGAATATCCTCTTCACGAACACAGATATGATGGTAACCCAACCTCAAGTCGAGTTTAGAGAAAATTGAGGAACCAGGAAGTTGATCATACAAATCATTGATCCGAGGAAGTGGATATTTGTTCTGAATTGTAGCTTGGTTGATTGGTCGATAATCCTAGACCAGACGGTTTATCCCGTCCTTCTTCTTAACAAAGAGAGAAGGTGCTCCCCAAGTAGAGGAACTTGGATGAATGAAACCCAGCCAAAGCGAATTGTCAATTTCTTGCTTAAGTTCAAGGAGTTCATGTGGTGGCATCTTATACGGACGCTTGGCTATAGGAGTGGTACCAGGTACCAAGTCGATGACAAACTTGACAACTCTAGCAGAGGGAATCCCTGGAAGTTCTTCTGGAAAAACATCCTGGAAATCCCGGACAACTGGAATGTTTTCAATCCCCTCAAGAGGTAACTCATTTAAAGCATTCATGGCATATAGTCGGGCTTCGGCATCACACACAAGATGAGCATGGTAGCTGACTATCTATTTCGAAGGATGCAGGAGGTGGACAGTTTTGGTGGCACAAATGACCGAAGCAGTATGTGCTTTCAACCAATCTATTCCGAGAATGAGGTCGATCTTGGAAGACTTCAATATAATGGGGGAAGCATGGAATTCAAGTCCTTCTATTTCAATGGGGACAACATGACAAACCATGGAGGTTCGACATTGACCCACGGGGGTGTTTACCACTATTGGAATGTTCATCTCCTCGTACTTAATGCTATGCATGTATGCAAAATCTTCAGACATAAAGGAATGTGATGCTCCTGTATCAAACAATACAGAAGCTGGAGTTGAGTTGATGAGAATAGTACCCATCACAGTAGCAGGCTGGTCTTGAGCTTCATTCAATTCAGCATTGTTAGCTTGAGCACGACCCTAAGCAGGCTTGGCATTGTTGTTGCGGGATAGGTTAGGAGGATGTGCAAGTTGATTCTGATTCTGCCTGTAGTCTCTGGCACGGTGTCCTGGACAACTACAGTTGAAACATAGCCCATCCTCAAGACGAGAAGGGGGAACAGGAGCTCATGGTGGCGGAGCTGGGAGCCTCGGCTGCCTAGGTGGGGGTGGAGGCAAACGAGGTGCAAAATAGGACGGCCTTGGAGCAGGAGCAGGTGCATGGTACATGTTGTGGGGAATCCAGATCTTGCGCTTCTGGGCAGATGAGCCCGAAGATGAGCCCATGTCACGGTTGCGCTTGTTGTTGTCCTTGTAGTCCTGCGGACCTGTTTCCACTATAATGGACTTGTTCATCAAGGTGGCAAAGTTGTCAAAGTCCTCAACAAGGAGTGCGAGTTTGATATCAGGGTGCAAGCCTTCATGGAACTTCTCCTGCCTACGAGCATCAGTTGTAACATCTTCTTCAGCATAGCGAGATAAGTCCAGAAATTCCCACTGATAAGCATCCACGGTCTTGTTGCCTTGGACGAGATTGCGGAACTCATGCTTCTTCTTGTCCATCATTCTCTGAGGAATATGGCGAGCACAGAATGCAGTTTGGAACTCTGGCCAGGTGATGATTGTCCCAATAGGCTGTGAGTGCTTGTGACTGTCCCACCATTGAGCAGCGGGACCCTTCAGATAGTACGAGGCAAAGGTGACATAGCTAGCCACTGGAGCGCCTGAAGATTCTAGCTCATAAGTGATGTCACGGAGCCAGTCATTCGCATCAAGCGGCTGAGTTGAGCTGTGGTAGATCGCAGGGTTGAGGTGCATGAAGTCTTGCAGAGTCATTAGGGCTGGCATATGATTCATATTCGGCCTCGGAAACTGGTCAATAAGCCCTTGCATAAACTAGCAATTCAGTTCACACTACTGCATCATACCAGCAATGTCTTCAGGTGGCGGTGGGTGGTCAACCACACCACAACCACGACCAACTGGCCTAACCATTCTGTCAAAACAATCAACAATGGTATGTTAGCATTGGGTATTGCAAAGACAATGAGTTATTTATGAAGTAAATTGCTCAATGAAGGAAGTGAAATATATACGACATAGTAGTTCAAAGTCAACATACAGATCCATACATAGGTCTATTACAAACGATAAGTCTGTTACGAAATAGACGATAGGTCCGGCATGAAATTAATCTAGACAACTAGGCGGCACACAGACACACGGTAGAGGGATACAACGACGGACATAGAGAAAAGCTACATCAACATCAGGGACAATGAAAGAACCAACAGAACTGCACTTGGCCCTGACTGTCGAACCTGGGCTTGGTATTATACATCCCGTGCACACTCTGATGTAGATACTGGTGCCCAAGCGGGAGCGCAGGTCCATGTGCCGGAGTACGACCTCCAACCGCAGGCCACTCAAGACCTAGAGAAACTCAGTCTGAGGCAGGTAAAGAATGTACTCTAGATGTATCCCCGCGGTGACTGCTCGTAACAAATGCTACATAGCCCGATAAAGACGAGCACGGGTGGCATACAGCTGGACGTCAAGAGCCCTAACAGTGCGATCCAATGCCTTAGTGTACTAAACCAGAACCTATGGGTCATAACGACGACTCACATAGGGGGTGCAGACAGCAGTGTAGGACCAGTCGTTGCGCTGCCGCACGAAAGGGGTCAAGACCTTAGCGTCGGCTGCAGTATCAACTCCCGTAGAACATACAGGATGTATCTGAATGCCGTCTCCTCCAAACAGGGGTTCGCTGCACGGACAAGAACAATAGTAGCATAGGCAGCATCCTGTACTGTCATCTCAATGATCACTCCAATTCCACAAAAGGTGTGCAGCTCAGTGATGGAGAGGTCCCGCCGATCCCAAATAACCATCTCAGCTTCATACTGTTCCTGGTTGAACTCGCGGTAGTCCTCATAAACAGTGTACTCGGGGTACCACCGATATCCCAGTCTGATCAAGAGGTTGACCAGAATGGCCGGGAACCTAGTCGTTGTTGGAAATATGCCCTAGAGGCAATAAATAAAGTGTTTATTATTGTATTTCCTTGTTCATGATAATCGTTTATTATCCATGCTATAATTGTATTAATTGGAAACATGGATACATGTGTGGATACATAGACAAACACAATGTCCCCAGTATGCCTCTAGTGAACTAGCTCGTTGATTGAAAGATGGTTAAGGTTTCCTACCCATGGACATGGGATGTCATTTGATAACGGGATCACATCATTAGGAGAATGATGTGATGGACAAGACCCAAACTACAAACGTAGCTTATGATCGTGTCAGTTTATTGCTATTGTTTTCTGCATGTCAAGTATATGTTCCTATGACCATGAGATCATGCAACTCACAGATATTGGAGGAGTACCTTGTGTGTATCAAACGTTGCAACGTAACTGGGTGACTATAAAGGTGCTCTACAGGTGTCTCTGAGGGTGTCTGTTGAGTTGGCATGGATCGAGACTGGGATTTGTTACTCCATGTGACGGAGAGGTATCTCAGGGCCCACTCGGTAATACAACAGCACAATGAGCCTTGCAAGCAATGTGACTAATTGTTAGTTGCGGGATCTTGTATTACAGAACGAGTAAAGAGACTTACCGGTAACGATATTGAACTAGGTATGGAGATACCGACGATCGAATCTCGGGCAAGTAACATACCGAAGAACAAAGGGAACATCATACGGGATTAACTAAATCCTTCACATAGAGGTTCGACCGATAAAGATCTTCATAGAATATGTAGGAACCAATGAGGACATTCAGGTCCTGCCATTGGTTATTGACCGTAGAGGTGTCTCGGTCATGTCTACATAGTCCTCGAACCCGCAGGGTCTGCACACTTAAGGTTTGGTGACGTTTCGATAGTATAGAGTTATGTATGGTGGTAACCGAAGTTTGTTCGGAGTCCCGGATGAGATCCTGGACATAACGAGGAGCTCCGGAATGGTCCGGAGGTAAAGATTCATATATAGGATGTCCCAGTTTGGTCGCCGGAAAAGTTTCGGGCTCATCGATAGTGTACCGGGAGTGCCGGTAGTGTACCGGGAGACCTCCGGGAAGGGTATTTTGACCCTAGAGGGTCCATGGGCTGTGGGAGAATAATAACCAGCCCTTAGTGGGCTGGTGGAACATCCACAAAAGGCCCATGGCGCCAGGAGGAAAAAGGCCTAAACAAAAAGGTGGAAAAAGGGCCAATAGGGAGCAATCCTAGTCCAACTAGGATTGGAGGAGGAGTAGGATTCCTCCTCCTTAGCTTCGGCCGAAGCCTCCTTGGCTTGGAGGCAAGGATGCCTCTCCTCCTCCCTCCCTCCTATATATACTAGTGGATTGCTAGGGTTTTGCACAGATTTTTTACGGCCACGTGCTACCCGTTCCATCGGTACTCCTCGATCGGTTTTCCGCAGTGCTTAGGCAAAGCCCTGCTGGAATCACTCCACCACCATCGCCGGAGCATCGTCACGCTGCCGGTGAACTCTTCCTCCTCTCCTTCTCCTCTTGCTGGATCAAGACGGTGGAGATCGTCATCAAGTTGCACGTGTGCTGAACGTGGAGGTGTCGTCCGTTCGGTACTAGATCGGACGGATCGTGATCAAGGCCACGGGACGGATCATGACGAGATCACGGGACAGTTCGTGATTAGATCACGGGACGCTCGGCGATTTGGATCGCGAAGAAGTTCGACTACACCAACCGCGTTTCTTAACGCTTCTCGCTTAGCAATCTACAAGGGTACGTAGATCAACTCCCCCTCTCGTAGATCCTCATCACCATGGATAGGTTTGCGTGTGCGTAGGAAAATTTTTGTTTCCCATGCAACGTTCTCCAACAGTGGTATCAGAGCCAGGTTGATGGTTTGATGAGATCTTGAGTAGAACACAAAAGGTTTGTGGGCCTTGATGCTTAGATTGCTTCCTTCCTTGGTCGGATTTTGGTTCAGCGGTATTGTGAGATGAAGCGGCCCGGACCAACATTACTCGTATGCTTACGAGAAACCGGTTCCCTTGACGCAACTTGTTGCCTAGATGGCTTGCGGGTGGCAGTTTCTCTCACTTTAGTTGGATCGGATTCGACAAAGGCGGTCCTTGAGAAGGTTGAAAAGCAAATTATGTATCACCGTTGTGGTTTATGCGTAGGTGAGAATCGTTCTTGCTAGAAACCCGTAGCAGCCACGTAAAACATGCAACAACAATTAGAGGACATCTAACTTGTTTTTGCAGGGTATGTTCTGATGTGATATGGCCAATTACATGATGTGATATATGTGATGTATGAGATGATCATGTGATGTATAGAATTTCACGACTTGCATGTCAATGAGTACGGCAACCGGCAGGAGCCATAGGGTTGTTTTTAATTATTGTATGACCTGCGTGTCAATCATTAAGCGCTATGTAATGCTTTACTTTATCGCTAAACGGTAGCAATAGTAGTAGAATCATGCAGGGCGTGACAACCTTGATGGCGACACGTTGATGGAGATCAAGATGATGGATATCATGGTGTCGTGCCGGTGACGATGAAGATCATGCCGGTGCTTTCAAGATGGAGATCTAAAGCACGAGTTCATGGCCATATCATGTCACTTATGAATTGCATGTGATGTTAATCCTTTTATGCACCTTGTTATGCTTAGTACGGCGGTAGAATTATAAGGTGATCCCTCACTTAAATTTCAAGATAAAATTGTGTTCTTCCCGAGTGTGCACCATTGCGAAAGTTCGTCGTGTTGAGACACCACATGATGATCGGGTGTGATAGACTCTACGTTCACATACAACGGGTGCAAGCCAGTGTTGCACACGCAGAACACTCAGGTTAAACTTCACGAGCCTAGCATGTACAGACATGGCCTCGGAACACAAGAGACCGAAAGGTCGAACATGAGTCATATAGTAGATATGATCAACATAATGATGTTCACCATTGAAGCCACCTCAACTCACGTGATGATCGGACTTGAGTTGGTGGACTTGGATCATGTGACACTCAGATAACCTGAGGGATGTCAATTTGAGTGGGATCTTTAGTAATTTGATTAACTAAACTCATTATCTTGAACAATAGTCTAAGTGAACTTTGCATATTTATGTTGCAGATCAATGGCACGCGCAGTAGCACCCCTGAATTTTAATGTGTTCCTAGAGAAAGCTAATCTGAAAGATGATGGAAGTAACTTTGTTGACTGGGCCCGTAATCTGAGGATTATCCTCACGGCTTCCCAGAAATCATATGTCCTTGATGCACCGCTTGGTGACCAATTAGAAGACATGACCTCCGAAGACGTTAAGAACGCTTGGGAGGCACGTACTGGAGATTACTCAATAGTTCAGTGTGCAATATTGTATGGCTTAGAACTGGCACTTCAAAGACGTTTTGAACATCATGGAGCATATGAGATGTTCCAGGAGTTGAAGTTTATCTTTCAGAAGAACGCCCGGATCGAGAGGTATGAAACCTCCGATAAGTTATATGCTTGCAAGATGGAGGAGAACGGGTCTATCAGTGAACATATACTCAGAATGTCTGAGTATTCAACTCGTCTAGCAGAGTTGGGAAATGCCCTTCCGTCAGAGGCGATCACTGACAGTGTTCTTCAATCACTGCCACCTAGATGCAAGAGCTTTGTGATGAACTATAACATGCACGGGATGAACAAGTCAGTTGCCTAGCTGTTTGCGATGCTAAAAGTCGCAGAGTCTGAAATCCAGAAAGAACATCAAGTGTTGATGGTCAATAAAACCACTAGTATCAAGAAAAATGGCAAAGTCAAGGGCAAGGGAAAGAAGGGTAAAACCAAGAAGGATGGCAAAGCATTCGCTACTCCTACAAAGAAGCCCAAGCATGGACCCAAGCCAGAAACTGAGTGTTTTCATTGCAAAGGAACTGGTCACTTGAAGCGGAACTGCCCTAAGTACCTGGCTGACAAGAAGGCGGCCAACGACAAACAAGGTATATTTATATACATGTTATTGATGTGTACCTTACTAGCTCTCGTAGTAGTGCCTGGGTATTTGATACCGGTTCGGTTGCTCACATTTGCAACTCAAAGCAGGAACTACGGAATAAATGAAGTCTAGCAAAGGACGAAGTGACGATGCGCGTGGGAAATGGTTCCAAGGTTGATGTGATCGCCGTCAGCATGCTCTCTCTTCGATTACCATCGAGATTAGTGATGAACCTGAATAATTGTTATTTAGTGCCTGCGTTAAGCATGAACATTATATTTGGATCTTGTTTATTGCGAGACGGTTACTCATTTAAATCAGAGAATAAAGGTTGTTCTATTTATATGAGTAATATCTTTTATGGTCATGCACCCAATGTTAGGGTTTTATTCATATTAAATCTTGATAGTGATGACACACATGTTCATAACATTGATGCCAAAAGATGTAGAATTAATAATGATAGTACCACTTTGTTGTGGCACTGCCGTTTAGGTCATATTGGTGTAAAACGCATGAGGAAGCTCCATGCTGATGGACTTTTGGAGTCACTTGATTTTGAATCACTTGACACATGTGAACCATGCCTCATGGGCAAGATGACTAAAACACCGTTCTCTGGAACAATGGAACGGGCAAGTGACTTATTGGAAATCATACACACTGATGTGTGCGGTCCAATGAATGTTACAGCGCGTGGTGGATATCGTTATTTTCTCACCTTCACTGATGACTTAAGTAGATATGGGTATATTTACTTAATGAAACACAAGTCTGAAACGTTTGAAAAGTTCAAGCAATTTCAGAGTGAAGTTGAGAATCATCGTAACAAGAAGATTAAATTCCTACGATCTGATCGAGGAGGTCAATATCTGAGTTATGAGTTTGGCAGTCACTTCAGACAATGTGGAATTGTTTCACACTTGACACCGCCCGGAACACCACAGCGTAATGGTGTGTCCGAACATCGTAATCGAACCTTATGAGATATGGTGCGTTCTATGATGTCTCTTGCTGATTTGCCACTATCATTTTGGGGTTATGCATTAGAGACAGTTGCATTCACTTTAAATAGGGCACCATCAAAATCCTTTGAGATGACGCCATATGAACTGTGGTTTGTCAAGAAGCCAAAGTTGTCGTTTCTTAAAATTTGGGGATGTGATGCTTATGTCAAAAAGCTTCAGCCAGAAAAGTTGGAACCCAAAGTGGAGAAATGCGTCTTCATAGGATACCCGAAAGAGACAGTCGGGTATACTTTCTATCTCAGATCCGAAGGCAAAGTGTTTGTCGCTAAAAACGGAACATTTCTTGAGAAAGAGTTTCTCTCGAAAGAATTGAGTGGGAGGAAAATAGAGCTTGATGAGGTTATTGAACATTTACTTCAACCAGAAAGTAGCGCAACGCAGAAAGATGTTTCTGTGGAACCTACGACGGTATAAGAGGAAGCTAATTATGATGATCATGAAGCTTCGGATCAAGCAGCTATTGAACCTCGTAGGTCGACAAAGCCGCGTACTACCCCTGAGTGGTACGGCAACCCTGTCTTGGAGGTCATGTTGTTCGACAACAATGAACCTACGAGCAATGGAGGAGCAGTGATGGGCCCGGATTCCAAGAAATGGTTAGAGGCCATGAAATCCGAGATGGGATCCATGTATGAAAACAAAGTATGGACTTTGGAAGTATTACCTGAAGGGCAAAAGGCCATTCAGAACAAATGCATCTTTAAGAAGAAGACAGGCGCGGACGGTAATGTCACCGTCTATAAAGCTCGACTTGTGGCAAAGGGTTTTTCACAAGTTCAAGGAGTTGACTACGATGAGACTTTCTCACCCGTAGCGATGCTTAAGTCTGTCAGAATCATGTTAGCAATAGTTGCCTATTTCGACTATGAAATTTGGCAGATGGATGTAAAAACAGCGTTCCTCAACGGTTTCCTTGAGGAAGAGTTGTATATGATGCAGCCCGAAGGTTTTATCGATCCAGAGAATGCTGACAAAGTTTGCAAACTCTAGCGATCCATTTATGGACTGGTGCAAGCATCTCGGAGTTGGAATAAGCGCTTTGATGAGGTGATCAAAGCGTTTGAGTTTATACAAGTTTACAGAGAAGCTTGTATTTACAAGAAAATGAGTGGGAGCTCTATAGCGTTTCTAGTATTATATGTGGATGACATATTGCTGATTGGAAACAATATAGAAATGCTGGAAAGCATGAAGGAATATTTGAACAAGAGTTTTTCAATGAAGGACCTAGGAGAAGTTGCTTTCATATTAGGCATTAAGATATATAGAGATAGATCGAGACGCTTAATAGCACTTTCACACAGCACATACCTTGATAAAGTTTTGAAGAAGTTCAAAATGGAACAGTCCAAGAAGGGGTTCTTGCCTGTATTACAAGGTGTGAAGTTGAGTAAGACTCAATGCCCAGTAACTGCAGAAGATAGAGAAAAAATGAGTGTCATCCCCTATGCTTCAGCCATAGGCTCTATCATGTATGCAATGTTGTGCACAAGACCCGATGTCAGCCTTGCCATAAGTATGGCCGGAAGGTTTCAAAGTGATCCTGGAATGGAGCACTGGCAAGCGGTCAAGAATATCCTTAAGTACCTGAAAAGGACTAAGGAAATGTTTCTCGTTTATGGAGGTGATGAAGAGCTCGTCGTAAAGGGTTACATCGATGCAAGCTTTGACACTGATCCGGACGACTCTAAGTTGCAAACCGGATACGTATTTATTCTTAACGGGGGAGCGGTAAGCTGGTGCAGTTCCAAGCAAAGCGTGGTAGCTGATTCTACGTGCGAAGCCGAATACATCGCAGCCTCGGCGGCGGCGAAGGAAGGTGTCTGGATGAAGCAGTTCATGACAGATCTTGGAGTAGTGCCCAGTGCATTGAATCCAATGAAGCTGTTCTGTGACAACACTGGTGCCATTGCTCTAGCCATGGACCCAAGGTTTCACAAGAGGACCAGACACATAAAGCGATGCTTCAACTCCATCCGCGATTACATCTTGGAGAAAGACATAAATATTTGCAAAGTGCACATGGATCTGAATGTTGCAGACCCGTTGACTAAACCTCTTCCAAGGGCTAAACATGATCAACACCAGAACTGCATGGGTGTTCGATTCATTACAATGTAAATCACATAGTGATGTGAACTAGATTATTGACTCTAGTGCAAGTGGGAGACTGTTGGAAATATGCCCTAGAGGCAATAAATAAAGTGTTTATTATTGTATTTCCTTGTTCATGATAATCGTTTATTATCCATGCTATAATTGTATTAATTGGAAACATGGATACATGTGTGCATACATAGACAAACACAATGTCCCTAGTATGCCTCTAGTGAACTAGCTCGTTGATTGAAAGATGGTTAAGGTTTCCTAGCCATGGACATGGGATGTCATTTGATAACGGGATCACATCATTAGGAGAATGATGTGATGGACAAGACCCAAACTACAAACATAGCTTATGATCGTGTCAGTTTATTGCTATTGTTTTCTGCATGTCGAGTATATGTTCCTATGACCATGAGATCATGCAACTCACAGATATCGGAGGAGTACCTTGTGTGTATCAATGGTTCTCTACAGGTGTCTCCGAGGGTGTCTGTTGAGTTGGCATGGATCGAGACTGGGATTTGTTACTCCATGTGACGGAGAGGTATCTCAGGGCCCACTCGGTAATACAACAGCACAATGAGCCTTGCAAGCAATGTGACTAATTGTTAGTTGCAGGATCTTGTATTACAGAACGAGTAAAGAGACTTACCAGTAACGAGATTGAACTAGGTATGGAGATACCGACGATCGAATCTCGGGCAAGTAACATACCGAAGAACAAAGGGAACATCATACGGGATTAAATAAATCCTTCACATAGAGGTTCGACCGATAAAGATCTTCGTAGAATATGTAGGAACCAATGTGGACATCCAGGTCCCGCCATTGGTTATTGACCGTAGAGGTGTCTCGGTCATGTCTACATAGTTCTCGAACCCACAGGGTCTGCACACTTCAGGTTTGGTGACGTTTCGGTAGTATAGAGTTATGTATGGTGGTAACCGAAGTTTGTTCGGAGTCCCGGATGAGATCTTGGACGTCACGAGGAGCTCCGGAATGGTCCGGAGGTAAAGATTCATATATAGGATGTCCCAGTTTGGTCGCCGGAAAAGTTTTGGGCTCATCGGTAGTGTACCGGGAGTGCCGGTAGTGTACCGGGAGACCTCCGGGAAGGGTATTTTGACCCTAGAGGGTCCATGGGCTGTGGGAGAATAATAACCAGCCCTTAGTGGGCTGGTGGAACATCCACAAAAGGCCCATGGCGCCAGGAGGAAAAAGGCCTAAAGAAAAAGGTGGAAAAAGGGCCAATAGGGAGCAATCCTAGTCCAACTAGGATTGGAGGAGGAGTAGGATTCCTCCTCCTTAGCTTCGGCCGAAGCCTCCTTGGCTTGGAGGCAAGGCTGCCTCTCCTCCTCCCTCCCTCCTATATATACTAGTGGATTGCTAGGGTTTTGCACAGATTTTTTACGGCCACATGCTACCCGTTCCACCGGTGCTCCTCTAGATCGGTTTTCCGCAGTGCTTAGGCAAAGCCCTGCCGGAATCACTCCACCACCATCGCCGGAGCATCGTCACGCTGCCGGTGAACTCTTCCTCCTCTCCGCCTCCTCTTGCTGGATCAAGACGGTGGAGATCGTCATCAAGTTGCACGTGTGCTGAACGCGGAGGTGTCGTCCGTTCGGTACTAGATCGGAAGGATCGTGATCCAGGCCACGGGACGTTCGTGATTGGATCGCGGGACCGATCATGACGAGATCGTAAGACGGTTCGTGATTAGATCGTGGGACGCTCGGCGATTTGGATCGCGAAGAAGTTCGACTACACCAACCGCGTTTCTTAACGCTTCCCGCTTAGCGATCTACAAGGGTACATAGATCAACTCCCCCTCTCGTAGATGCTCATCATCATGGATAGGTTTGCGTGTGCGTAGGAAAATTTTTGTTTCCCATGCAACGTTCCCCAACAGTCGTATCGTGAGCTAATGTCAGCCGAACGATCTGCCTGGCGAGATGCATCCGTTATAAGAAGATTCAAAGATGTCAAATGACTGTGTGTGCATCATAACTTCAAAGGAAACAATTGTCGATGAAACAAATCTCTGGTGGATGTGATCACGAGAAACTAATTTTAGAGTTAGCAAAGTCTTTAACCTGAAAGAGGAGAGAGATCAGAACCCAGAGTATAGACGAGGAATAAAAGATCCTAATACCACCCGATTGAGAAGTGGGCCCGTAAGCCACACAACAACGTTAGTAAAAAAAATCAAGTACTAGACTCAACTTTGACCAATGAGTTGGAAAGGGGGCTACCTATAGCCAGTCGACTCTGATATCAACTTGTGACGCCCCCAATTTCGACCGTATGCTAAACATACACGCAATGCGTACGACCAAGATTAGGGACTCAGTAATCAATATCACAACACAACTCTAGACAGAAATTAAAGTCATATAGCTTCATATTACAAGCCAGGGGCTTCGAGGGCTCGAATACAAAGCTCGACAAGTACGAGTCAGCGGAAGCAAAATAATATCGAAGTACAGACATAAGTTAAACAAGTTTTGCCTTAAGAAGGCTAGCACAAACATAACATGGATCGAAAGAGGCGAGGCCTCCTGCCTGGGAACCTCCTATCCTACTGCTGGTCGGGGGCGGCCTTCATGTAGTAGTAGGCTCCAGCGGTGGTGTAGTAGTCGTCTCCGGCATACTCCATCTCCTGGGCTCCATCATCCGAACGCGGAATTGAATTGAGGGGGGGAAGGAAACAAAGCAGCGGTGAGTACTCATCCAAAGTACTCGCAAGACTGACATCAGAACTATGCTAAGTATGCATCAGTATCAAGGAATGGGGTTATATCTAGACTGACTTCAGAAAGCAAGAATAGGGGGATGGCCTAGTCCTATCGAAGACTAGCATCTTTAGCATCTTGCAGCATTAGAAGAGAGTAGACTGGTATCTCATATATAGCAAATTTTATCGTAACAATTTTATTAAGTAACAACGCCCAAAGATTCTTCCTCGACTCCCTGCGAGGAAGCAATCTTGGAGCCAGCATTCATTTAAATTTAAAGTCACAATTATAGTTGTAGAAGGTCAAGGTACAACTCCAAGTCATCTTGTTACCGTGGACACAGCTATTCGAATAGATAAGTTCTTCCCTGCAGGGTTGCATCACATATTCCCCAACAAGCTTGATACCTGTGACCGGACACACTTTTCTGGGTCATGCCCGGCCTCGGCACATTAAAACGTCATAGCCCTACCTAGGCTCAACGAAGAGGCCAGCCCGCCGGTCTAAATCCTAAGCGTGTAGGGGTCATGGGCCAATCACCCTTTGCACTCCTGCACGATATGAAGGCGACCGAGGTCAGTTCTAGCACCCCTTATAACAAGCACGATGTCGTTGTGCTCCACTAGGGCAAGCACCGCTCCATTGCTAACGTCTAAAGAGCTTCGGCTGATACCACGACGCTGAGTACCCATAACTTCTCCTGCGTGAAGGTTAGTGCGTATTAGGCCAAACGACCAACTCAGATCAAATACCCAACCCATTAGCATTTTAATTAATGCGGGACAAGCACGACCCATGACGTGCGGTCCCTCGACCCGTCTCGAGGATGTCTGGCCAGGGCCTCTCCTGCCCGTCCACGCCTCAAGAACATCAAACCGTGGGTACCCATCAGGGCCGACCCATCACCAACATGTTCCTATAACTAGGTCATAGTAACCGTGTGTATAAAACATCAAGGCAGAAATTGAGGAATCACCCTCAAGGGTCCCCGCTCGATGTAACCGTCAAGGTGGACTTAGAGGAATCACCCTCGAGGGTCCCACACTTGAGGATTTGCACGACAGAGACATCAGGAATGGTGAAGGAGGAATAATCCTTGATAACCATGACCGACTAGCTGCACTACAGGGCTAGCATCATGAGTACTTCACGAGGTGTCACCCTCGGTACTCGATATTAGCACTACAGAGTCGTACAACTAAGGGGGTCCGGTGATGTGAGGGGCCTGGCTTGTCAGTTGGTTCACTGAGTCTTCGAGTCATCGATTCATCGGGTCGTCGATGAAGAAGCAAGGGCAACTGGGACTAAGGGGGGTCACATGGGATTCATTGATCAACCTATACTAAGGAGTTGGTATGATTGCAGGTATGGTAGCAGTTTATCAAAAGCAGGCTATGCATCAGAATAGGAGCTATCTAATACAGTAGCAAAATCTAATGCAAGAATGAGAGGGAAGAATGGGCGATATCGAGATCCTCAAGGGGGGGTTGCTTGCCTTGCTGCTTTGCGGCAAAAGGCTGGTCGTCAACAGCGTAGTTGTACCCGGTAGCAGTGTCAGTCTCGGGGTCTACCGGTAAGAAAAGGGGGAAGAAACAATAAATATAAAGCAGACAAATGCATCACAATGCATGACATGGCAATATGCAGACCTAGGCATGCACTAACGCAGTATTACACATCACAGACGGGTCGGAAGAATATCTGACGATATTTTCCGGGTCTCGGGTTACTACTAGACAGATGTTTGCTATTATAGGAGCATGTGACAGACGGACGGACTGCATATTCGAATTCATAGGATTTTTCTGATCAACTTTCATGTATAAAATATTTTCATTCGAGTTACGGATTATTTAATATTAACTTTTAAAGTTTTATTAATATTCCGAATTAAAAAGAATTAAATTAATTCGAAAAACATTTATGATGTCACCATGATGTTAGGCTGACATCAGCAGTCAACCCCAGCTGTCTTAGGTCAAACCTGACAGCTGGGCCCCACCTATCATAGACTCAGAGTAGCGACGGTGGTCCTGTAGGCTTGCAAAGGTGGGCTCGAGGTAGCGCGACGGTGGCGAATCGACGACGGTGAGCGCTCGAGTCCAAGGTGGAAGACGACGGCGTGGGGGTGATGCAAGGGCTCCGGTCTTGCTACTGTGGGCATGGTCAAAGCAGCGGACGGCGGCAGAGCTGGGGGACATGACGGCGAGGCGAATGGGGCTCGATGGCTGCGGCTAGCCGGCGGCCATGGCAACGGCGACGCTCGAATGCGGGTGCGGGGGGAGAGCGGCGGTGCGAGAAGAAAGCAAGGGGGTCTGGGGCTAGGGTTTGCCCAGGGGGCACGGGGGCATCATATGGACGGCGAGGCATCGGCTCCCCCACGTCTCCCCTGATGAATAGGAGGAAGATGACGGGGGGGGCTAGGTGGGCTGGGCCTGGTCGCTAGGCCTTCAATTCTAAATGACCATGGCAAATTGCCACTTTCCTTTTTTATTTTTTTTGCTTTCTGTTTCAAAACTTTCTTTTATTTATTTAAATTGGGGCTATAACACTTTAGTAAAATATGGTACTTGGCCAAATAATTGTATTGCAATATCAGGCACTGCCACAAAAAGTTTGGGAGCCTTTTGAAAATATTTGAAAATCACATAATTCAAAAGGCATTTAATTAAGTAATTTGGCCTCTGTTTTATTTATGTTGAGGCACCAATACATTTTATAAAATGTTGCTTGTAATTTTATAAATACCGAGGGATTATTTGCAACCCCAATATAGTTTTTTCTGTTTTGCAAAACTATTTTATCCACTTTTCAAATGAATTTGAATTGCAAAGGAAAATTGAATTTCGCATTGATGCCAAGGGTGATCAAGCTTGGATTAGCAAAATGTATTAGCTTAATCCTCATGGTCATTGTAGCTTAATTACAATGATCATTGTAGCACTAATCCAGGGTGTCACAACTCCCGAGGGGCCCACAAGATAGGGGCACGGCCTAGGGGGCACCCTGGTGGCTTGTGGCCTCCTCGGGACTCCTCTCCGGTATCTTTTTGCTCCAGGATTTTTTATATTTTCCAAAAAAATTCTCCGTAAATTTTCAGCCCATTCTGAGAACTTTTATTTCTGCACAAAAAACGACACCACGGTAGTTCTGCTGAAAACAACGTCAGTCCGGGTTAGTTCTAATAAAATCATACCAAAATCATATAGAATTATTGTAAACATGGCATGAATACTTCATAAATTATAGATACGTTGGAGACGTATCAAATTCCAGCTACCGACATTCTCCCTCTTCATGTAAACCTTGTAAAATAAGAGAGAAAAGGCATAAGTATTGTGCCATAACTGTAATAACAGCCTCATAATGCAATAAATATCAATATAAAAGTATGATGCAAAATGGACGTATCAACTCCCCCAAGCTTAGACCTTGCTTGTCCTCAAGCGAAAACCGAGATCGATAAATATGTCCACAAGTTTGGAGATAGAGGTGTCGATAAAATAGAATACGTACATGAGGGCATCATGATCATCTTTAGAACCGCAATATTTATTGGTATATAATTTCTTATACTAGAGTAACAATTCATCCACAAGGTAAATTATGAACCAAGAACTCTATTGAGAACCAACAAACTATGGTCTCAGACACTGAAGCAATTGCAATTTTTCACAGCATCGAAAAGAGTCAATATAAGATCTTGTAAGGCAAATCCACGTACTAAATCATCTTTTAGTCTTTCATAATTGCTAACACTCATGTGGTACCCATGAGGTCAAAGCTTCAATTGGACACAGAGAAAGATAGGGGCTTGTAGTTTTCCCTCCCAACTATTTACCTCAAGGGTAATGTCAATAGAAATAACTCATGATCGCACACATCCGAGTGGATATATGTGTCTAGATCATTCCCCAACACATAATGCTTGCCAATAGAGAAAGGCAAAATATAGGAAGTGGTGAAGATCACCATGACTCTTGCATAAAGGTAAGTACTAGAAAGTAAAATTAACAGATAGGCCCTTTGCAGAGGCAAGCAGAGGTTGTCATGCACTTTTTGTTTTTGGATGTACAAACCTTTAATGCAAAGGAACGATGCGTTGTATTGCCCTTTGTGATAGCAACCTTTATTATGTAGTTTGTCTCTTTTATTTCTTTACCATCCCAGGTTCGTACAATGCTTATTTCCCTTACAATAAAAGATCATACATATTTAGGATCAATTCTTATTGCTTTTTGCACCAATGACAACTTACTTGAAGGGTCTTACTCAATCCATAGGTAGGTATGGTGGACTCTCATGGCAAAACTAGGTTGAAGGTGTTTGGATGCACAAGTAGTATCTCTACTTGGTGCGGAAGTTTTGGCTAGTATGATGTGGAAGCAAGCACTACATGTTGGAGGATCTATAACCATATAACTTATATTCGGAAATAAGCAAACATAACCCATTATGTTGTCTTCCTTGTCCAACAACTTCTTAGCATATAATATTTTAATGAGTGCTCACAATCAAAAAGATGTCCAAGATGATATATTTATATTTGAACCTCTCTTTCTTTATTACTTCCTTATAATTGCACCAATGACCAATCGCAATGTTTGTCAACTCTCAACAAATTTCAATCGACATACTTCTTATATGTGAAGTCATCACTCCCCATAAGATCATCATATATACTCTTTGCTTTTATTCGATTCTTCTTTCTATTTATTATTTATTTTCTCAAGATCATAGAAAGCAAGCAAATCCCTCACATCAAAACTACCTTCTTATTATATAACTCTCGGACTCGTTTACATAAGGGGAACATAAAGAAAAACTCAAATCTAGATCATACTAAAAATTTATTCTACTAGATCAAGATAAAACCAAAAGGATCAAACTAGGAAAAACGAGAAAAGTAAAAGATGTGATGGTAATACAATACCGGGGCACCTCCCCCAAGCTTGGCATGAGCCAAGGGGAGTGCCCATTCCCATGTGTTTAGTTGTCTTGCTTTGGAGGTGGTGATGTTGGAGTTGTTGATGAGGTTGGAGGCTTGTCCTCCTTCGTCCAAGGCATATGCTCACCATCATAAAAAAGATGAACGAGTCTCCAGGATCCTCAAATCTACAGCCTAACTCATTCTCTTAAATCTGTATTCATATTCACAATTTTGGTTTTGCAGGTCATAGATCTGGGCTTGGAGATGTTCGATTTTCTCATAAAGCTTGAAGATGTCCTCCCCGATGTCCTTGGCATCCAGCTTGTGCTTATGAGTAAACTCCGCATTCATCATGTGATTGGCATTGATTCCACGTTCCACCATCCCTTGACACTTGAAGACTTGCTGCTTCATTGCTTCGAGCCTTGTTTCCACACTTCCGGTCTTCTTTGGACCCTCAACATCACGGATGTGCAGCCCCACCTCACGCATATCAATGGTTTGAGGGTGTTGCAGCACCTCTACAAGATAGGGGTTGATGACCTTCTCGAAGAACTCGTCCTTCGAAGCACTTGGGGACATCATGGTGAGCTATATCTGTCCGGAAATCAACAACAAACGGAAACAGAGGATTTTTCCATGGTGCGATGGTCAAAACCTTCGGGAGATTATATAATGATTTTTTACCGACCTAATGGAGTGTACCACAAGAAAACAGAGTCCGAAGGGTGCACGGGGTGGACACAAGCCACAGGAGCGTGACCAGGGGGTAGGCCGCACCCTGCAGGCTTGTCGCCTCCTCGTGCAATATTCGGATTGCTTTAAATTTTCCTAGTTTATTAAATAATCCAAAACAGAGAAAAATTGCTATTGGAATTTTTTTGGAGTCGGTTTGCTTACCGTACCACATACCTATTCTTTTTGGAGTCTGAAACATTCTGGTAGGAATCCCAAATGTACTCCTCCGGAGTTATGGTATTGATAATATTCGTTTCAACGATTATGGGAGTACTTGAGATATAATGTTTGATTCTTTGCCCATTTACTACCTTCAGGTTAGTTCCCTCGGCATCGTTGATCTTGATGGCACCGGAACGATATATTTCTTCGACAATGTAAGGCCCTTCCCATTTAGAGAGAAGTTTTCCTGCAAAAAAACTTAAACGAGAATTTTATAGCAAGACACGGTCACCTACATTGAATTCATGCTTTTGTATCCTTTTATCATGCCATCTTTTAACCTTTTCTTTGAACAACTTGGCATTCTCATAGGCCTGGGGTCTCCATTCATCAAGTGAGCTAATGTCAAATAATCTCTTCTCACCAACAAGTCTGAAATCATAGTTGAGCTCTTTAATTGCCCAATAAGCTTTATGTTCTAGTTCAAGAGGTAAGTGACAAGCTTTACCATAAACCATTTTATATGGATACATACCCATAGGGTTTTTGTAAGCAGTTCTATAAGCCCATAATGCATCATCAAGTTTCTTAGACCAATTCTTTCTAGATCTATTAATAGTCTTTTGCAAGATAAAATTAATTTCTCTATTTCTTAATTCTACTTGACCACTAGACCGAGGATGATATGGAGATGCAATTCTATGATTAACGTCATACTTAGCAAGAAATTTACGGAAAGCACCATGAATAAAATGTGAACCACCATCCGCCATTAGATATCTAGGGACTCCAAATCTAGGGAAAATAACTTATTTAATCATTTTAATAGAAGTGTTATGATCAGCACTACTAGTTGGAATACCTTCCACCCACTTAGTAACATAATCAACAGAAACTAGAATATGAGTATACCCATTGGACTTTGGAAAAGGTCCCATATAATCAAAACCCTAAACATCAAATGCTTCAATAAAAAGTGAGTAATTCATAGGCATTTCCTAACGTCTACTAATTTTACCAATTCTTTTACATTCATCACAAGACAAGACATACTTACGAGCATCCTTGAAGAGAGTAGGCCAATAACAACCATATTGTAATACCTTGTATGCAGTTCTATCTCCAGCATGGTGTCCTCCGTAGGCCTTGGAATGACACTTGTGTAGGATATGTTCTTGTTCATGCTCAGGTACACAACTTCTAATAACACCATCTACCCCTTCTTCATAAAGGTGTTGATCATCCCAAAAGTAATGTCTTAAATCATAGAATAACTTTTTCTTTTGTTGGTATGTGAAACTAGGTGGTATAAATTTAGCAACAATGTAATTAGCATAATCATCATACCATGGAGCATTACACAAAGCATTTATGGCAGTTAATTGTTCATCAGGAAAGCTATCATCAATAGGTAGTGGGTCATCAAGAACATTCTCTAACCTAGACAAGTTATCTGCTACGGGATTCTCAACACCCTTTCTATCAATAATATGCAAATCAAATTCTTGTAGAAGAAGAACCCACCTAATAAGTCTTGGTTTGGAATCTTTAATTTCCATAAGATATTTAATAGAAGCATGATTAGTGTGAACAGTTACTTTGGAATCAACAATATAAGGTCTAAACTTGTCACAAGCAAACACAACTGCTAAAAATTCCTTTTTTGTGGTAGCATAGTTTCTTTGAGCACTGTCTAAAGTTTTACTAGCATAATGGATAACATTTAATTTCTTATCAACTCTTTGTCCTAGAAGAGCACCAACGGCATAATCACTAGCATCACACATAATTTCAAAGGGTAGGTTCCAATCAGGTGGTTGAACAACAGGTGTAGAAATCAAGGCATTCTTAATGATTTCAAATGCTTCTACACAATCATCATCAAAAACAAAAGTAACATATTTTTGCAAGAGATTAGTGAGAGGCTGAGAGATTTTAGAGAAATCTTTAATAAATCTCCTATAGAAACCAGCATGACCAAGGAAACTTCTTATACCTCTGATATCCGTGGGACACGGCATTTTTCAATAGCATATACTTTAGCTTTATCCACCTCAATACCTCTTTCAGAGCTTTTGTGTCCCAAGACAATGCCCTCATTAACCATAAAGTGGAACTTCTCCCAATTCAAGACAAGATTAGTTTCTTCACATCTCTGCAAAACTCGATCAAGGTTGCTCAAGCAATCATCAATAGAAGTTCCGTAAACGAAGAAGTCATACATGAAAACCTCAACAATCTTTTCACAAAAGTCAGAGAATATAGCAGGCATACATCTTTAGAAGGTAGTAGGTGCATTGAATAAACCAAAAGTCATACGTCTATAAGTAAAGGTACCGAAAGGGCAAGTAGAAGTTTTCTTTTATTGATCCTCTTTTGACACAGGTATTTGAGAGAAACCAGAGTAACCATCTAGAAAGTAGAAGTGTGCATGTGTTTAGATAGTCTTTCTAGCATTTGATCAATAAAAGCTAGAGGGTAATGATCTTTCCTAGTAGCTTTATTTAATTTTCTAAAATCAATTACCATTCTATATCATGTAACAATTCTTTGCGGGATCAATTCATTTTTATCATTAGGAACAACTGTAATACCTCCCTTCTTAGGGACACAATGAACAAGACTAACCCATCTACTATCAGCAATAGGATAATTATACCTGCCTCCGGAAGCTTTAGTATTTCATTTCTTACCACTTCTTTCATTTTAGGATTTAACTGTCGTTGGTGATCGACAACTGGTTTAGCATCACGTTCCATATTTATTTTATGCTGACATGGAGTGGGAATAATGCCCTTAAGATCATCAAGAGCATATCCAATAGAAGCACGGTGCTTCTTAAGAGTTTTTAATAATCTCATTTCTTCATGCTCTGAAAGGTTAGCACTAATAATAACAGGATATATCTTCTTTTCATCAAGATAAGTATATTTCAGAGTATCCGGTAATTGTTTAAGCTCAAACACGGGATCACCCTTGGGTAGAGGAGGATCCCCAAGTATTTCAATAGGCAAGCGTTTTCATGATCTAGCAAATATTGTTCTAAAGGATCAGTAGGATGCATAGCAATAGAAGCAAGACCAATAATTTCATCCTTACTAGGCAATTCTTTATCATGGGGTTGTCTATGAAATTTAGAGAAATTAAACTCATGGGACACATCCCCAAAACTCACAGTAACATTTTCTTTCTCACAATATATCTTGGCATTAACATTATTCAAGAAAGGCCTAGCAAATATAATGGGACAAAAATCATCTTGTGGGGAACCAAGAACAAGAAAATCGGTAGGATATTTTATTTTCCCACACAAGACTTCAACATCTCTAATACCCCAACTGGTGCTATAGTATCTCTATTAGCAAGCTTAATGGTAACATCAATTTCTTCCAATTTAGTTGGTGCAATATCGTTCATAATTTCTTTATATAAGGTAAAGGGAATTGCACTCACGCTAGCACCCACATCACATAGGCCATGCTAACAATGATCTCCTATTTTAACAAAAACAATAGGCATGCCAACAATAGGTCTATGTTTGTCTTTAGCATCAGGTCTAGCAATTCTAGCAGCTTCATCCCAGAAATGAATAACATGTCCATCAATATTATCAACCAAGAGATATTTAACCATAGCAATACTAGGTTCAATTTTAATTTGCTCAGGGGGTGTAGGTGTTCTAACATAGCTCTTATGAACCACAGTTGAATCTTTAGCATGTTCCTTTATTGTAACAAGGAAAGGTGGTTTCTCAATATAAGTAGCCGGAATAACAAGATCAACATTGTAAGTAATAGTTTCTTCTTCAACTTTAATAGGTTCAACTACTTTCACTTCAATGGGAGGATGATATTTAAACCACTTATCCTTAGGGAGATCAACATGAGCAGCAAATGATTCATAGAAAGAAGCTACTATCTCAGAGTCAAGTCCATATTTAGTCCTAAATTCACGAAAAGCATCAATGTCTACGAAGGATTTAACACAATCAAACTTGAGGTTTATACCTGACTCCTTACCTTCGTTGAGTTCCCAATCTTCAGAGTTGCGTTTAATTCTTTCCAATAAATCCCATTTGAAGTCAATATATTTATTCATATAGGAACCAATACAAGAAGTAACGAGCATGGATTGATCATTACGAGAAAACCGAGCATAAATTTTTTGAATAATAATTTATCTTGAGATCTCATGATTGGGGCATGAATATAACATTGACTTAAGCCTCCCCCAAGCTTGAGCAATTCTTTCTACTTCACGAGGCCAAACATTATAAATATTATTCCGATCACGATGAACCAGATGCATAGGATAAAACTTCTGATGAAATTCCAATTTCAACCAGTTGTAGTTCCATGATCCAATATCATCACATAGCCTATACCATGTCAGTGCCTTCTCCTTCAAAGATAAAGGAAAGACCTTCTTCTTGACATCATCCTCGGCAAACCTGCAAGCTTAAATAATCCACAAACTTCGTCCACATAGATTAGATGCAGATCAGGATGTAGTGTTCCATCTCATGTATAAGGATTAGCTAGCAGTTTCTCTATCATACTCGAAGGAATTTCATAATAAATATTTTCAGTGGGTTCAGTAGGTCAAGGATCAACTCTTTACGCTTCCGTACGAGGTGAAGATACCCTGAACAAGCCCCTCAAAGGATTATTTTCCATAGTTACAAGTGACAGCAAATTTCAGCACACTACATAATTTTTTTCCTTACCAGATTCCACTTACCAAAGGCCCTTCACTCCCCGGCAACGGCGCCAGAAAAGAGTCTTGATGACCCACAAGTATAGGGGATCTATCATAGTCCTTTCGATAAGTAAGAGTGTCGAACCCAATGAGGATCAGAAGGAAATGACAAGCGGTTTTCAGTAAGGTATTCTCTGCAAGCACTAAAATTATCGGTAACAGATAGTTTTGTATAAGATAATTTGTAACGGGTAACAAGTAACAAGTGTAGAAAAGGTGCAGCAAGGTATCCCAATCCTTTTTGTAGCAAAGGACAGGCCTAGACAAACTCTTATATAAAACAAAGCACTCCCGAGGACACATGGGAATTTTTGTCATGCTAGTTTTCATCATGCTCATTTGATTCGCGTTGTTAGTTTGATAATTTGATATGTGGATGGACCGGTGCTTGGGTGCGGCCCTTACTTGGACAAACCTCCCACTTATGATTAACCTCTCTTGCAATCATCCGCAACTACGAAAGAAGAATTAAGATAAATCTAACCATAGCATGAAACTGTTGGAAATATGCCCTAGAGGCAATAATAGATTGGTTATTATCATATTTACTTATTCATGATAATCGTTTATTATCCATGCTATAATTGTGTTGATCGGAAACTCAGATACATGTTTGGATACATAGACAACACCATGTCCCTAGTATGCCTCTAATAGACTAGCTCGTTGATCAAAGATGGCTATGTTTTCCTAGTCATGGACATGAGATGTCATTTGATAACAGGATCACATCATTAGGAGAATGATGTGATGGACAAGACCCAAACTACAAACGTAGCATATGATCGTGTCAGTTTATTGCTACTGTTTTCTGCATGTCAAGTATTTGTTCCTATGACCATGAGATCATGCAACTCACTAACACCAGAGGAGTACCTTGTGTGTATCAAACGTCGCAACGTAATTGGGTGACTATAAAGGTGCTCTACAAGTATCTCCAAGGGTGTCTATTGGGTTGGCATGGATCAAGACTGGGATTTGTTACTCCGTGTGACGGAGAGGTATCTCAGGGCCCACTCAGTAATACAACATCACTATAAGCCTTGCAAGCAATGTGACTAAGTTTAGTCACGGTATCTTGTATTAAGGAATGAGTAAAGAGACTTGCCGGTAACGAGGTTGAACTAGGTATGGAGATACCGACGATCGAATCTCGGGCAAGTAACATACCGAAGAACAAAGGGAACATCATACGGGATTAACTGAATCCTTGACATAGAGGTTCGACCGATAAAGATATTCGTAGAATATGTAGGAACCAATATGGTCATCCAGGTCCCGGTATTGGTTATTGACCATAGAGGTGTCTCGGTCATGTCTACATAGTTCTCGAACCGCAGGGTCTGCACACTTAAAGTTTGGTGACGTTTCGGTAGTATAAAGTTATGTATGGTGGTGAGCGAAGGTTGTTCAGAGTCCCGGATGAGATCCCGGACGTCACGAGGAGCTCTAGAATGGTCCGGAGGTAAAGATTGATATATAGGAAGTCCTGTTTTGGTCGCCGGAAAAGTTTCGGGCTCATCGGTAGTGTACCGGGAGTGCCGGTAGTGTACCGGGGGACCATCGGGAGAGGTATTTCGACCCAAGAGGCTACATGGGCTGTGGGAGGAGGTAAAGCAGCCCTTGGTGTGCTGGCCGAAGCCTCCTCTAAGGGCCCATACGGCTGGAGTGGTTTGAGAAGGAAAAAATCCAAAGGTGGAGAGGTGGAAAGAGTTTCCAAGTGGAAAGGAGGAATCCTACTCCTAATAGGACCGGAGTAGGACCCCTCCACCTCCAATTTCGACCAAACCTTGAGGTTTTGAGGCTGCCTCCTCCCCTCCCTCCCTCCTATATATACTAGAGGATTTAGAGGGAAAAGCTAACCCTAATAGCCACGTGCTACCTCTCCTCTAGATCGCAGTTTCTCCTCAAGATCGGTTTTCAGCGGTGCTTAGGCGAAGCCCTGCTGGAATAGCTCCACCACCATCGCCGCAACGCCGTCGGGCTGATGGAGAACTCATCTACCTCTCCGCTCCCTCTTGCTGGATCAAGAAGGCAGAGATCGTCATCACGCTGTACGTGTGCTGAACGCGGAGGTGCCGTCCGTTCGGCGCTAGATCGGAAGGACCGTGATCAAGAGCGCGAGACGGATCGTGATGAGATCGCGAGACGGATGATGATGAGTTCGCGGGACGGATCGTGATTGGATCGCGGGATGGATCGTGATGATCGTGGGATGCTCGGCGATTTGGATCGTGAAGACGTTCGACTACACCAACCGCGTTTCTTAACGCTTCCCGCTTAGCGATCTACAAGGGTATGTAGATCCACTCTCCCTCTCGTAGATGCTCATCACCATGGATAGATCTTGCATGTGCGTAGGAAAAAATTTGTTTCCCATGCAACGTTCCCCAATAGTGGCATCATGAGCTAGGTCTATGTTTAGATGAGATCTTGAGTAGAACACAAAGAGTTTGTGGGCATTGATGCTTAGATTGCTTCCTCCCTTGGTCGTGTTTTGTTCAGCGGTATTGTGGGATGAAGCGGCCCGGACCAACCTTACTCGTAAGCTTACGAGACACTGGTTCCATCGACTAACGTGTAACTACGTTGCACAAAGATGGCTGGCAAGTGTCTGTTTCTCCTACTTTAGTTGGATCAGATTCGACTAAGGCGGTCCTTGAGAAGGTTGAAAAGCAATTTATGTATCACCGTTGTGGTTTATGCGTAGGTGAGAATTGTTCTTGCTAGATACCCGTAGCAGCCACATAAAACATGCAACAACAATTAGAGGACGTCTAACTTGTTTTTGTAGGGTATGTTGTGATGTGATATGGCCAATTACATGATGAGATATATGTGATGTATGAGATGATCATGTATTGTATAGATTATCACGACTTGCATGTCGATGAGTACGGGAACCGGCAGGAGCCATAGGGTTGTCTTTAATTATTGTATGACCTGCGTGTCAATCATTAAGCGCTATGTAATGCTTTACTTTATTGCTAAACGGTAGCAATAGTAGTAGAAGCATGGTGGGCGCGACAACCCCGATGGCGACACGTTGATGGAGATCAAAATGATGGAGATCATGGTGTCATGCCAGTGACGATGGAGATCATGCCGGTGCTTTCAAGATGGAGATCAAAAGCACAAGTTCATGTCACTTATGATTTGCATGTGATGTTAATCCTTTTATGCACCATGTTTTTCGTAGGACGACGGTAGCATTATAAGGTGATCCCTCACTTAATTTCAAGATAAATTGTGTTCTCCCCGAGTGTACACCGTTGCGAAATTTCGTCGTGTCGAGACACCACGTGATCATCGGGTGTGATAGACTCTACGTTCACATACAACGGGTGCAAGCCAGTGTTGCACATGCATAACACTCGGGTTAAACTTGACGAGCCTAGCATGTACAGACATGGCCTCGGAACACAATAGACCGAAAGGTCGAACATGAGTCATATAGTAGATATGATGAACATGATGATGTTCACCATTGAAACCACCTCAACTCACGTGATGATTGGACTTGAGTTGGTGAATTTGGATCATGTATCACTCGAATGACCGGAGGGATGTCAATTTGAGTGGGAGTTCTTCAGTAATATGATTAATTGAACTCATTATCATGAACATAGTCAGTAGTGTCTTTGCAAATTATGTTGTAGATTACTTGATCGCGCTGTAGCTCCCTTGAATTTTTATATGTTCCTAGAGAAATAGAGTTGAAAGATGATGGTAGCAATATTGCGGACTGGGTCCGTGATCTGAGGATTTTCCTCATTGCGGCACAGAAGGCTTATGTCCTTAATGCACCGCTCGGTGCGCCAACCCCTCTAGCGTCGTCTGTAGATGTTGTGAACATCTGACAGGCACGTTCTGATGACTACTAGATAGTTTAGTGCGTCATGCATTACGGCTTAGAATTGAGGCTCCGAAATGTTTTGAATGTCACAGAACATATGAGATGTTCTAAAAGCTGAAATTAGGATCTCAGGCTCGTGCCCATGTTGCGAGATATGAGATCTTTAACAAGATTCTTTGCTTGCAAGATGAAGGAGAATAGCTCAATCGTTGAGCATGTGCTCAGATTTTTGGGGTGCTAAAATCACTTGAATCGAGTGGGAGTTGATTTTCCAGATAAGATAGTGATTGATATAGTTCTCCAAGTCATTGTCACTAAGCTACTAGAACTTGGTGATGAACTATAAAACGCCAGGGATAGAAATAATGATCCCTGAGCTATTTCGCGATGTTTGACACCGTGAAGATAGAAATCAAGAAGGAGCGTCAAGTGTTGATGGTTAGTCAAACCAATCGTTTCGAGAAGGGCAGAAGCAAGGAGGGAAACTTCATGGATAGCAAGTCAGTTGTTGCTCCCGTGAACGACCCAAAGTTGAACCCAAACCCGAGACTAAGTGCTTCGATTATGAGGAGAAGCGGTCGCTAAAGCGGAACAACCCTAGATACTTGGTAGATAAGAAGGCTGGCAACGTCGGCAGAAGTATATTTGATATACGTGTTATTGATGTGTACCTTGCTAGTACTCCTAGTAGCACCTGGGTATTGGATACCGGTTCGGTTGCTAAATGATAGTAACTCGAAATAAAAGCTACGGATAAACGGAGAACTAGCTAAGGGTGAGGTGACGATGTGTGTTGGAAATGTCTCCAAGGTTGATGTGATCAACATCGCACGCTCTCTCTACCTTCGGGATTAGTGACAAACCTAAATAAATGTTATTTGGTATTTTGCGTTGAGCATGAACATGATTAGATCGTGTTTATCGCAACAAAGTTATTCATTTAAGTTAGAGAATAATGGTTATTCTGTTTACATCAATGATACCTTCAATGGTCATGCACCCAGTGAGAATGGTTTGTTGAATCTTGATCGTAGTAATACACATGTTCATAACATTGATGCCAAAAGATACAAAGTTAATAATGATAGTACCACATACTTGTGGCACTGTCGCTAAATGTCATATTGGTATAAAGCGCATGAAGAAACTCCATGCTTATGGATCTTTGGACTCATTCGATTTCGGATCGTTTGAGACATGCGAACCATGCCTCTTGGGCAAGATGACTAAGGACCCCGTTTTCCAGATGGTTGGAGCGGGCAAGTGATTTATTGGAAATGATACATGTTGATGTATGCAATCCAATGAGTCTTGTAGCGTGCGGTGGATATCATTATTTTCTTACCTTCATTGATGATTTGAGTAGATATAGTGTATATTTACTTAATGAAACACAAGTCTAAATCGTTTGAAAGGTTCAAGCAAATTCAGAGTGAAGTTTAAGATCATCGTGACAAGAAGATGAAAATGTCTGTGATATGATCGTGGAGGTGAATATCTGAGTTACGAGTTTGGCATACAACTTTCGACAATGTGAAAGTTGTTTCACAACTCACGCCACCTAGAACACCATAGTGTGATGGTGTGTCCGAACATCATAGTCATGCTCTATTGGATATGGTGCGTGCTATGATGTCTCTTATCGTTTTGCTACTATAATTTTGGCGTTATGCATTAGAGACAACTACATTAACTTTAAATAGGGCACCATCTAAATCCGTTGAGATGACACCATATGGTTTGATAGAAACCTAAGCTGTCATTTATTAATGTTTGGGGCTGCAACACTTATGTGAAAAAGGTTTTCACCTAATGAGCTCGAACCCAAAGCGAACAAATGCATCTTCATAGAATACCCTAAAGATAGTTGGGTAAACCTTCTATCTCAGATCCAAGCATAAAGTGTTTGTTGCTAAAACTGGGTCCTTTCTCGAGAAAGAGTTTCTCTCAAAAGAATTGAGTGGGAGGAAGATAGAACTTGATGAGGTTGTTGAACCTTTGTTCAACCAGAGAGTAGCGCAGCGCAGGAAGTTGTTTGTGTGAAGCCTACGTTAGTTGAAGAGGAAGTTAATGATGATGATCATGAAGCTTCGGATCAAGTTACTATCGAACCTCGTAGGTCGACAAGGATGTGTACTGCTCCTGACCGGTACGACAACCCTGTCTTGGAGGTCATGTTGTTGGACAACGATGAATCTACAAGCTGTGGAGAAGCGATGATGGGCCCGGATTCTGACAAATGGTTAGAGGCCATGAAATTCGAGAAAGGATCCATGTATAGACTTTGGTAGACTTGCTCATTGGACGGCAGGTCGTTGAGTACAAATGGATGTGTAAAATGAAAACAGACGCTCATGGTAATTGTCACCATTTGTAAAGCTCAACTTGTTACAAAGAAGTTTATGACAAGTTCAAGGAGTTGACTGCGATGAGACTTTCTCACTCGTAGCGATGCTAAAGTCTGTTGAATTATGTTAGTAGTTGCTGCATTTTTCAATTATGAAATCTGGCAGATGGATGTCAAAACATCGTTTCCTTAACGGTTTACTTGAGGAAAGGTTGTATGTGATACAACTAGAAGGTTTTGTCAATCCTAAGGATGCTAAAAGGTGTGCAAGCTTCAGTGATCCTTCTATGAACTGAAGCAAGCATCTCGGAGTTGGAATATACGCTTTAATGAGGTGATCAAAGTTTTTGAGTCTATACAAAGTTTATGAGAAACTTTTATTTACAATAAAGTGAGTGGGAGCACTATAAATTTTTTGATAAGCATATGTGGTTGACATATTATTGATCGAAAATGATGTAGAATTTCTGGAAAGCATAAACGGTTGTTTGAAAAGAGTTTTTCAAAGGAAGACCTGGATAAAGCTACCTAATTGTTGAGCATCAAGATCTATAGAGATAGATGAAGATGCTTGATGAGACTTTCAATAAGTACATACCTTGACAAGATTTTGAAAGAGTTCAAAATGGATCAGTCAGAGAAAGAGTTCTTGCCTGATTTGTAAGGTGTGACGTTGAGTAAGACTCAAAGCTCGACCATGGTAGAAGAAAGAGAAAGGACGAAGGTCGTCCCCTATGCTTTAGCCATAGGCTCTATATAGTATGCCATGCTGTGTACCACACCTGTATGTGCCTTGCCATGAGTCCGTCAAGGGGTACAAGAGTGATCCGGGAATAGATCACAGGACAGCGGTCAAGATTATCATTAGTAACTAAAAGACTAAGGAAATGTTTCTCGATTATGGAGGTGATAAAGAGTTCATCGTAAAGAGTTACGTCGATGCAAGCTTTAACACCAATCCGGATGACTCTTAGTAGCAATACGGATACGTATAGTGGAGCAGCCATTTGGAATAGCTCCAAGTGGAGTGTGGTAGCAGTATTTACAGTTTAACATAGAGATTTGCAAAATACACACGGATCTGAATGTCACAGACCCGTTGACTGAAAGACCTCTCTCACATGCAAAGCATGATCGAGCCACAGAACTCATTGGGTGTTAGATTCATAACAATGCGAATCACATGGTGATGTGAACTAGATTATTGACTCTAGTGCAAGTGGGAGACTGTTGGAAATATGCCCTAGAGGCAATAATAAATTGGTTATTATCATATTTCCTTGTTCATGATAATCGTTTATTATCCATGCTATAATTGTATTAATCGGAAACTCAGATACATGTGTGGATACATAGACAACACCATGTCCCTAGTATGCCTCCAATAGACTAGCTCGTTGATCAAAGATGGATATGATTTCCTAGTCATGGACATGAGATGTCATTTGATAACGGGATCACATCATTAGGAGAATGATGTGATGGACAAGACCCAAACTACAAACATAGCATATGATCGCGTCAGTTTATTGCTAGTATTTTCTGCATGTCAAGTATTTGTTCCTATGACCATCAGATCATGCAACTCATTGACACCGGAGGAGTACCTTGTGTGTATCAAACGTCGCAACATAACTGGGTAACTATAAAGGTGCTCTACAGGTATCTCCGAGGGTGTCTGTCGGGTTGGCATGGATCAAGATTGGGATTTGTTACTCCGTGTGATGGAGAGGTATCTCAGGGCCCACTCAGTAATACAACATCACAATAAGCCTTGCAACCAATGTGACTAAGTGTTAGCCACGGGATCTTGTATTATGGAACGAGTAAAGAGACTTGCTGGTAACGAGGTTGAACTAGTTATGGAGATGCCGATGATCGAATCTCGGGCAAGTAACATACCGAAGAACAAAGGGAACAACATACGGGATTAATTGAATCCTTGACATAGAGGTTCGACTGATAAAGATCTTCGTAGAATATGTAGGAACCAATATGGGCATCTAGGTCCCTCTATTGGTTATTGACCTTAGAGGTGTCTCGGTCATGTCTACATAGTTCTCGAACCCGCAGGGTCTGCACACTTAAGGTTCAGTGACGTTTCGGTAATATAGAGTTATGTATGGTGGTGACCGAAGATTGTTCGGAGTCCTGGATGAAATCCTGGACGTCACGAGGAGCTCCGGAATGGTCCGAAGGTAAAGATTGATATATAGGAAGTCATGTTTTGGTCACCGGAAAAGTTTCGGGCTCATCGGTAGTGTACCGAGAGTGTCGGGAGGGTACCGAGGGACGATCGGGAGGGGTGTCTCGACCCAAGAGGCTACATGGGCTGTGGGAGGAGGTAAACCAGCCCTTGGTGAGCTGGCCAAATCCTCCTCTAAGGGCCCATGCGGCTAGAGTGGTTTGAGAAGGAAAAAAAATCCAAAGGTGGAGAGGTGGAAAGAGTTTCCAAGTGGAAAGGAGGAATCCTACTCCTAATAGGACTGGAGTAGGACTCCTCCACCTCCAATTTCGACCAAACCTTGAGGTTTTGAGGCTGCCTCCTCCCCTCCCTCCCTCCTATATATACTAGAGGATTTAGAGGGAAAAGCTAACCCTAATAGCCACGTGCTACCTCTCCTCTGGATCGCAGTTTCTCCTCTAGATCGGTTTTCAGCGGTGCTTAGGCGAAGCCTTGCTGGAATAGCTCCACCACCATCGCCGCAATGCTGTTGAGCTGCCAGAGAACTCATCTACCTCTCCGCTCCTTCTTGCTGGATCAAGAAGGCGGAGATCGTCATCAAGCTGTACGTGTGCTGAACGCGGAGGTGTCGTCCGTTCGGCGCTAGATCGGAAGGACCGTGATCAAGATTGCGGGACGGATCGTGATGAGTTCACAGGACGGATCGTGATGAGTTCGCGGGACGGATCATGATTGGATCGCGGGACGGATCATGATGAGATCGCGGGACGCTCAGCGATTTGGATCGCGAAGACGTTCGACTACACCAACCGCGTTTCTTAACGCTTCCCGCTTAGTGATCTACAAGGGTATGTAGATCAACTCTCCCTCTCTTAGATGCTCATCACCATGGATAGATCTTGCGTGTATGTAGGAAATTATTTGTTTCCCATGCAACGTTCCCCAACACTCTCATCTCCAGCGCCTACACACAAAAGAGCAAACACTTGCACCCAACGCGGGCCAGAGGGTTGTCAATCCCCTTGAACTCGTTGCTTGCAAGAAAATGACTAGTGTGGGTGTTAATAGATAATTTTAAATTGTAAAATAAAAAAATATAAATAATTGACAGCGAGGTAATAGTATTGTTTGTAAATATATATGTGAATGGACCCGAGGGCCATAATTTTCCCTAGAGGTTTCTGTCATAAATAAAGCATATGGTGCGTAAAGAAATTATTGTTGGGCAATTGATAGAAAAACGCATACTTATGTAATATTTATTCACGACAATGATCATGTGTATATAGACATCACTTCCGTAAACACATAGACCAACTATTGCTTGCATCTACTACTATTAATCCACTATGACAACGCTTCTATGCTTGTCTCTCTAGGTATTAAGTTCATGCAAATAGAGTAATGCTTGGAAAACGATGACATGATATAGACAAAGTAAACCCAATTAATATGAATGAACCCCATCGTTTTATCCTTAGTGGTCTTAGTACAAATGCGTTTCTTGTCGCCTACTATGTCACTGGGATATAAAGCTCCGCAAGATTGAACCCACTACAACGCACCCCTCTCACAGGAGATAAACCAATCTAGTTGGCCAAACTAAACCGATAGATGGGAGAGATTTATGAAGATGATGATCATGCAAATAAGAATCAAATAAGTATTCAGAAATGACTCATATATTTTATAATACATAAACCCATAATTCATCGGATATCAACAAACACACCGCAAAAGAAGATTATGTCGAATAGATCACAGCCAAGATCGCGGTTAACTTTGTATTGAAGATCAAAGAGAGAGAAGAAGCCATCTAGGTACTAGATCTGAACCCATAGGTCTGTGGCGGAATACTCACACATCACCATGGGAGCATCAAGGTTGATATAGAGGCCCTCCGTGATCGATCCCTCCTTTGGCAGGGCACCAAAATAGGGCTCCAGATGGGCATACGACGGAATAGAGAATTGTAGCGGCGGAAAAAGTGTTTTGGGAGGCTCTCTAGGGTTTTGGGGATATATTGGAATTTATAGGCCAAAGATGGGCGTCGAGAGATGAGGGGCGGCCACAAGCTAACATGGTGCGACCACCCCCTGGGCGCACCCTGTTGGCTTGTGGGGCCCTCGTGCAGCCCTCGGCCTCCTCCCGAAGCTTCCAGGTCTTCTTTTGGTCCATAAAAAATCATCAAAAAGTCTCGTGGCAATTGGACTTCGTTTGGTATAGTAAGCCTGAAATGCCAAAAACACGTAGAAAATAGCAACTGCCACTTGGCACTGGGTTAATAGGTTAGTGTTCAAAAATAATACGAATCGACAAATAAATGCCCTAAAAGCATCCTAGAATGATAATATTATAGCATGGAACAATAAAAAATTATAGATACGTTGGAGACGTATCAGTGCACTTGAAGTTTAGGCTCACAATTTTGACATGTATACATTAGACGCGAAATAACTATAGCCGCCATGTTTTTAGTTGCGAGCAAATGTGAGCTCATCACCAATAACGCTTACCAGTGTTGTGCAGGTGGTCGCACGTCATTGGTAACTCTTTGCTTGGTGGTTGTATGACATATCACTATGGGACTGGAAAATGTCATGCATAATGATGTCATCAACACTTTTGACAAGCCTTTGTCGCTTTATTGTGATGGTGCTCACACAATTGGGTATGTGATACCAAGATCGATAATAGTACGCTATGTGTACCGAGAATTTTGGTCGAATTTAATGAGATTCCTAGTTTTTCACACCAATCCCCTTTTCCACAAGCATACACTCGCTATTTGTGCAATTGAAGTATAGGCCCACGCATTTAACAAATATCACTCAGTGTCATCGCAGATTTAAAAATAAAGAGTTTCATGAGTTGAAAAATATTAATGTGATATCAACATGGATTTGAACGAGTCTCACCGTGAAAGCAATGATGAAACAATGGTTCATGAGCCCCCTTTTAATACAACAAAATTTTGTAAACTAGAGATGGCAGCGTTGAGGTGTATATGTGGATCACCTAGCTATTTCTATCATTTCAGATTTTTGGTTGCATTGACTGGTGGATGAAGATTAAGATGGTATCAAAGCCCAAGTTCTTGAGTTCAAGTCCTGGATTTCACAAGAAAATTGTTGTTACCCCCTTTGTTCACGTATAGGACTCTTGAGCCATACCTCCGAGTCTATCCACGTGTTCACTTCTCACGCCACACGTGAGAGGGATGTTCAAGTGTATATGTGTATTGCATAGTCCTTTCCATCAGTCTGAACTTTTGGTTACGTTGACTAGTGCATGAAGCTTAACATAGTATCAGAGTCCAAGGTCTAGATTTCATGTTTTGGATTTCGCTATTTGTCCAAAAAAAATTGTTGCCCCCCTTTGTCCATGCATTGGCCTCTTTAGTCATATCTTCGAACCTATCCATGTGTTGACTTTTCGCGTCACACATAAGAATGGGTATTAAAGTGTATATGTGGATTGTCTAGCTCTTTTCACGAGTTTGAATTTTTGGTTGCGTTGGCTAGTGCATGAAACTTAACAAACAACAATATGTGGCCAACCTAGAGGCATAGCGGGAAGAGCACGGTGTGATGAGAGGAAGTGGTGGGCAAAATCAAGATGCGCGTGAAAGAGAGCTACGAATCTATAATCTATATCTATAACTACTAATAAAGGAAATAAGTATTCTTCGTTGTCATAGATTTTTACACAAAACACCCTCATCTTTTTTCCAATCAACTCGCAATCGACATATGTAAATTTTTGTCCGTCACGTGTCCACCATGACCAAACTGGGCCAGCTTTGCAAGTTTTTACAATTCCCGGTTTTATTGCACGGGCCACACGCAGACCATTAAAAATTAGGAGCAGCAAAAAATATGTACAATGGTGCTTCGTACTCAAAACCTTGAGCTTACTTAGTTCCATCCCCTATGCAATTGTTTAAAAATCAGATCCGTCTAGCAACTAAATTGTACCGCCCCGTCCCCTTTGTACGAAATTTCACCAGTTTTTATATGTCAATATGCAGCCACCAAAATCAACAGAAAGGGGAAGATGTGTAGGCCCCATTTATCTTAGGGAAACACCCCCTTAATTCAAGGAAACAAATTTCTAGAAAAACAAAGAAATTAACTCTCAAATTATGCTCATGGTTGCACATGCCAACATTTCAGGGGGGCATGTGTGGCTAACTGACTCATAATTAAAGCAGGATTGTGAGAGATTTCTAGCCTAATTTAAAGCAGGAATTTGGGATCCATAAAAACCACTCTTACTTAAAGCGAGATTATGAATAGTTAATTTCTTAGCTGATTGAACGTCACTACATGTCGTTCTCAATAGGTCATACATGGCTAATTCACTTCTTTAAAGCAAGATTGTGGGAGATTCCATGGACAAATTTAAAGGAGGAATTTGGAAAACTAGATTTAGTGGGCGCCAAAAAAAACTTCCACTTAAAGTGGGATTATAGACAGTTGATTTCATGGCTGATTGAAAGCGGCATTGCGGGACTGTGAGAGAATTTTCATGGCTGTGCACGCACGTTGCATGTCATTCTCAATAGGATAAAAATTCCTACGAGCAAACCAAACTCTATTGGTAATGTTTTTTATAGCCTTGATGTTAAAGAGAAGCTGATCAGCAAGCGAAAAAAGGACAAATGCATGTGAGCGAGATGCTCAAATTAATCATTGACAATGTTGTGTTATTTTATTTTATTTTCAAGCTTGAAACTTTGTGTTAATAATCTGTTTTCAACAGAAAATTAAGTGCGCTGATAGAATAGTTTTGAAGTGAGGGGATTGACATTTTTTTTTGCATGTTCCACATTTCCCCCTCCCTTCTTCATTCTAGTTATTTTAATTTTTGTTCTTTTACTGAAACTCTGATAAAGATGACGACACTACCATTATTTTTATACTATCACTACAAATGAGAGTTACCCTATTTGTGACTTTTTTAAATACCCGCTACCCAGGGAAAGAAGAATAAGAAAGAAAATATGGGGTGCACTAAATGTTTTTAGAATTATTCCCTTCTTCTATCCATATCTATACATAATTTGTCGGAGTTTGATAGAAGAAATAGCACTCAGAGCATATTTGTGAAAAGAGCAAGATTTCATAATTCTCATCAAATTTTAATCTGCGCCAAAGTTTTCTTCCGTTGCAGCGCACTGGCATTTGTGCTAGTTTGGGATCAAAGGAAAAGAGATGATAGTGAAAGCTTTGATGCTTCGGATGATACGGATAAGATGGAGAGGATGTGTGAGGTCAGAAAGCATGTGTCAATTGATAAGGTTGGTTGATACTTGCAATGAAATCGATCATAAAGATTTCACCCAGGACCGCTCACCCAACAGCGCCAACTCATGTGAACCGTTACCGGGCATAGGGAGACCGGGAGAGGAGACCCTGTTATTGCTTACGTCGGCCGATCTTCGCCCGGTGGTGGCAAGGAGAGGGAAGGGGACGGAAACCAAGGCTCGGCGACGCTAGGGTTTGCGCTCCTAGTCAACCGGGGGAGCAGAAGGCACGCTTGATACTTAGTATCAAAAATTCATATGCTAAACATTCTTCGCTTTTCCTATGATACAACCAATCAGACCAAAATATAGTACTAGTAGTAGTCTTCGAAAATGCTCGAAATTAAAATCCTTCAAATTTTCTATTTATAAATTTGGAATCTTCAAATGAAAGAGACCCTATGCGTAGTGTGGCACTCCCTCCGTTTCTTTTTAGTTCGTATATAAGATTTGGTCAGAATCAAACTTCGTAAACTTTAACTAACTTTATAGAACAAAATATCAATATTCATAATATGAAATCAATATTACTAGATGCATCATGATATTAATTTTCATAGCATATCGATTTAGTATTGTTTTTTTAGAAAAGGAGGATTAAACCCCGGCCTCTGCATCTGAATGATGCATGCAGCCATATTATTAATTATTTACAAAGACCATACAAGGTGATACATCATTAAGCCTGAAGCCACCATCTTGGCAATGTTGTTGCTACTCCTATCCCATTGATGAAGGTGTGCCGAAAGTCCGGGCCTAATACCAAACAGACATCGCACCAAACCCTAACATCTAAAGCCGGACGTCCCATCCAAGCCACTACCTGGATTGGGTCACACACCGGTCCGGCACACTTCCAGCGAGCACCGCATGCTGCAAGGGCCGTCACCTCCATCTTCCATTTGTCCATCCTCAGAGCAGAACTGATGCACCAACCATGCCAGGCCTCTCTGCCATCAACGCCACCATGACGCCAGACAGCTTCCTCCTCCTGCGCGAGTCCATCTCCACGCATCGGACGCCGAGTCTCCAATGCGCCATGCCGTTGAGACCCACCGTCGATGATACTGTTGATGCCATACCGCTCCACCTACATGCCATCTCGCGTCGACTCCGAACTACCAGCAACTCCACCATCCTGAGCAGTCCCCGGCTGATACCTCCAGGAAGGAACACGTCACCAAAGTGCCATCGCCGCCAAAACAGAGGAACAGACTCTTTCGCCTGCGCTCATGGCAGAGGTGGGGGCGTAGGATCCACACCGAAGCCTCCAGGGAGGGAATCGGCGCCGAGGGCGTCGACTTTGGTGCGGCCACCGCCTGCCTGTTGTTTACCCCGGATCCATGCCCAACCGCTAGATCCGTGAAGGCCGTACTGGCGTCGACCGTAGTCGCGAAGTACTGTAGCCAGCACGAACCAGAGTAGATCGAGTCGGAGACGACGTCTCCCATGGAACTCCGATCGGCCATCGAGGAGCTGCCGCAGCGCCGCTGCCTCCACGTCGCTCACGTAGCCGTGGAAGGCCCCCCATCTGCACCTGCGGGTGCCGCCTGCCAGGCAGGCCGCACCGCGCGCCACCGATCGGGGCCGCCGCCACGCTATGAAGCCAGAGCCTCACGCCTGCGTTCGCGCATCGCACGCGCTCCGCGCGGCGTACACGCTCGCCACGCGGCCCTAGTGCAAGCTCGCCACGGTGACCACGCGCTCCCATGGCGGACGCCCCGCAACGCCCGAGCATCGTGAGAAGGAGAACCGGAGTGCCCCGCCGCCGCTGACGCTGCGCGGGCTTTGCCCGACGGCGCCTGCTGACGGCGGCGAGGGGAGGGAGATCTGGCGAGGGGGGAGTTCGCCCGGCGGCTAGGGTTCCGCCCGGATCGCCCACGGGGTGGGCGACATGGGGTCCTTGTCATTCGCTTTTTCCTCGATTTAGTATTGTAGATGTTGATATCTTTTGATATATATTTAGTCAAACTTAGTATTCCATCAAATTTTATATGCAGACTAAAAAACGAAAGAAATACTGTGGTTTGTCATGATAGAGCCGTTAATATCGGCAGCACTAGCAAAATTCTCCTGCTTTCACAGGTCACCATCAACATCACAGATGCACCCAAGAGATAGCGCAGCGCGGGACCATTTTCTGATCCCATCGCGCTGTCGGGCATGCAAGGCTCGCCACAGCAGCCCTTGCCTTACACGGTATCCTTATCCTGGAGAAATGTAACCACTTTCGGCTCGTTGGCTCTTACTCACCGGGGCCAGGCAGATATTTGGGCGGCCCAGGTGCCGTACGTCCTAGTTGGAGCCCTCCGCTTCCACACACACATTCCAACCTGACTCGGCCCTGTTTTTTCACAGCGTGGATAAGGATGGGTGCAGTGGTGGTGCGCAGGTGCCGGTGCCGGTCCCTGTATGTTTGAATAGGCTACAGTGGCGGCCAGGTTCACCCCGCGCATTCCTCATCTGGAATTTACTATGTCCTGGATCAAAGATTTTTATAACCAAATCAGCGGGCTCCTGGATTATCTGGGTTCTGGGTCGCCGTCTCCACGTTTTCTTTACCACCATTGGCGGCCACGAGGGAGGTGTACGGTGATTCGTCGCCCCCACGGACCCATCCATGTCACCCCCACGGACCCGTCGTCCATCTCATTCCCCCGCTCCCCTGACTCCGGAGTCCCCTCGCGCTCGCTCCAGCCACACTCCCTGACACCCTGACCCCTTTCCAACAACCGAGACAGAGACGAGAGAAGGCGGCCGGAGGAGAGGAGGAGGCTGGTGGTGGGCGATGGCGCGGCGCGGGCGTGTGGAGCTGCGGCGGATCGAGGACCGGACGAGCCGGCAGGTGCGCTTCTCCAAGCGCCGCTCGGGGCTCTTCAAGAAGGCGTTCGAGCTCGCGGTCCTCTGCGACGCCGAGGTCTCGCTGCTCGTCTTCTCCCCCGCCGGCAGGCTCTACGAGTACGCCTCCTCCAGGTGCATGCTCGCTCGCCGACCCCCGCACTCTGTTTACCTGCTCCAAGTACTTACTCCTCTGTAAATTCGCCCAGTAATTAGGATCGTCTAGATTCGCCCCGATTCAATGTTTGAAATTTAAATCCTTTTCTCCCCTTAGCTCCTCGTAATTGGTAAACCAAGGTGGCTCTGCGCGCGCACGCCTACCACCTTGCACGAACCTGCTTAGGATCATTAGTTTCTCACACTGCTAGTGTTGGCACCATCACCTTGCATAAGCATGAGCAGCAGCTCTGCTTTTTACTGTAGAATACTAAGTGCGGTCTTCTACTCCATGGAAGCTTCTCTAATGGCGTTGACCGCGTGTCCGTATTGTTCCGCGTAGCATATGTCGCTTTTTGGCATACGCCCTTGCTCCCCCGGCCACCGCGCAGACGCATGCGCCGGCACACTGATTACTAATTCTGCCTCTGTTCTAACTTCTAAAATACTACTCTACATATATTCGTTTTCCTAAGTTAAATATTTTATGTTTGACTAAGTTTATAATAAAATATGTTAACATCTACCGACCTAAATAAAGAAAATGTGAAAATATCGAAAAATCCAGTGATAAATATTGATTGTTTTTATAAATTAGGACAAAATTAGAGAAGTTTGACTTTTCAGAAAAATAATATACTTTATCAATTTTGCTCAACCGCATCTATATGTTGGAGCATATTTGTGCACGCGGGTCTCTGGGCACCAAGTCTCATGTGCGTGCTTTTATTTTTTGCCTCCGGTTTTCAAACGCTTGTATCTTTTGTACGAACAGTTCAAATTAAGTTATGTTTTCATATTTTTGTTTTTACTAACGGGGGCTTTCAATTAAGATCCATTTCATATACATTTTGATGAATTTTAAAAATAAATTTTAGTTTCAACTCTTGAAACTTAATACGAGCAACGGATAAAATCATGATTTTTGTGCCTACAATGGACAAAAAGAATATCTTAATATTTGACCTATGAAAGTTGGTAAGAACGAGCGACAAAATTGTAAATTTCAAATGAAAATTCGTAAGTTTTAATTGTTGAAACTTAAAATTTCGTATGCCCTCATGCGAGATTCAACTACATCGCGAATCGCGAGGCAATCTAGCAGTCGGGCAGGCCTTGGTACGTCCATGCCCTGGCACCTCCGTAGTCCTGTGAATTGTGAATTTCTGTTTAGATGCGTATTAAGTATTGCATATCTAAAGCCTATTAAAGATGTGTGCGGGTATATTTTTTATTTTTCAATTTGATTGAGTCACTTAAATGCACAATAACTAAATCACAGCTAAATATACCATAGATAGACCCATACTTTATATTTGGAGCGGAGCATATTTGATTGTATCTGATGAATGAAAGAACATATTTAATGCGAGGTCTATTATATATTCTACTAAAATGGCAGCGATACTCTTTTTGCTTCACTAAGTATAGCAATCTGCATATGAGATTAAGATAAGCCCAAATAAAAAAGATACTATGGATGCCAAAATCCAACTCTCATCTCGGGCTCAGCTGCTCTTGCTGACGAACAAAATAAAAACAAATACTAGAAAAATTCAAAAAAATCCAAAAAAATTTGTGTGGTAGATATTTTGATGCCTAAGGTTTGCTCCAAATTTCAAGTTATTTGGATACCTGAGCAGCTCCGATAAAAAAGACAAATCGGGCCAGAAAAGTTCGTGAACAGTAAACCTTTTTTAAAGACCCCGATTTGTCGTTTTTGCCCAGAGTTGTTCAGATCTTCAAATAAGTTGAATTTTGAAGCGCTCCTCACGCATCAAATTACCTACCACACAAAAACAAATTGAATTTTTTGAATTTTATTAGTATTTGTTTTGATTTTTTTGTCGACACGGGTGCAGATGCACCCGAGAGACGAAACGCCGCTCTTGGATGGATGTGTTTAGTTGAGTTGTGGATTACGTGAGAAAGATATTGTGAGCAAAGAATTATGACAAAAAATGGTTGCTTATTTGTTTCAGAAAGAAGGATTATCTTCGGTTTGTACATCAAATGATGCATACAACCATTTTTATTACATTATTCTACATAATTCAACAAAACAAATACATTGTCAACCCCAAGTCATATTTGCAACCATAGTCGCTACACTTACAAGTTTGATGATGTGCTCTGACGTCGCATCAAACACGCACCATCTAATACGGCCTCATCAGGTCGCCCACAAGCAAGCCGCGAGCATCAACCGGTCTAGCAAAAACTTTGCGCGCATTGCATGCACACGCTCTAGAATCAACCACAATCATATTTCGTCGTCCCACCTTCAGGAGTGATCAACACATTCACCTTGCCAGGTCATTCTGTCGTCGACGCCACCACGACGCTAGACAACACCACTATCATGTGCACGTCCATCAATACGCATTCGTCATCAAGACTTCGTTGTGCCACGTCGTTGAGACTCACCATCATTGTTGAAGTAGATGCAACACCGCTCCTCCTTTTGTATCATTTAGGCATCACGTGCTCCAAAATTATGCCCCTAAGAGGGAGAATGTCCCTAATGGCATCACCATCGTCTGATTAGGAGACCTGGATCTATGCTTTCCACCGAAGTAGACGGAACAAGGTGACATCGATTGCAACCGACGATACATTCGACAAAGAGACGACAGTTAAGATGCCGACATTGTCCACCATGACCGAGGTTGGCACTATTTTCACCGGCATTCACGTTACTCCAAAGCAGCTGCTATCTGCATCCACGGGCAGCCGTCGAAACTTTGGTAGGGAACCAGCATCCTTTGTTGATCCCTCTACGTGCCATCGACCGGCCACAGGCACAATCGACGATGGATCTGCGTGGGGACTAGACCCATGGCCGATGTCACACCCTCCATCGCTAGAGAAGATGTGGGCTCCCGCGGGCTATGGAGGAGAGTGTCACCGCCACACGACCACGGAACACCTTCTAGCCGCCGCGCGCAAACTCCACCTTTCCATGCACCAAGGTCGTCGTGTCCATACACCCTGGCCTCTTGACGTTGGGCCACGTCGGTGGCAGCGGCGTATGGGAAGGCAACCATGGTAGAGAGCATATGGTGGTGCTAGGGTTAGCTTCCTAGCGCCACCTTGGGGAGGCAATGTGAGGGGGTACGAAAGCGACTGGGAGTACCACATTGTACATTTGATAGAAATCGTAGATTATATATATATATAGGACAAATGTTTGGTACGACCGAGTGTAGTTACTCCCACTTTTGTTTCGTATGCTATAGGTAGTATCTATCATTCTGAAGTGTATGTACACGTTGTATGTAGTATATAAGAATATTTAGGTAGTATATATACAAAAAATTTGGTAGTATGTCTCATATTTTGATCATATACTTTTTTACGTACAAATATGTACGTATTTTATAAATATAATAAAAATATGAGTCAACTTGCAATTTTTTCATAAAATTCACTTTGAAGTATCTTAGATATAGTATATGAACATACTAAAAATAATAAAGTAGTATATATACTATCATATGATAGTATATGAGACATGGGAGTAACTACACCTGGCCGTAGGATGTATATATATATATATATAGAGAGAGAGAGAGATATGAAACAAACCAATCAAAAGGTTCATGATGACCTATGTGGTGATACAAACTATGATGACAACAATCTCTGCTAGAATTTGTGGTCGAGGTGACATTGCTTATAACAGCATGCCCTGAATTTGCTCAAATGGCATGCCCATCTATTTGGTTGGCCTACCCATACCTAACATATACATCATTGCTTTTTTGTAAAAGGCTAACCATTGCTTTTCAATAATGTGCTAGGGGGTTATACTCAAAACCCTTTCAGATACCCTCGGCGACATACCACTAATTATTTAATTGATAGATGTCCACAATCACCCCTTGGTGTGACATATATTGTGTTCCCTCGATGGACCAACGTAAACCCATGACCCATGCAACATGAGTTAACTCTGATACCACACATGTAACACTCCATGTGGTTGAGCATTGTCGCTAGGAATACTATGGACACATGAGGTGTGGCCACAAGGTGTCTCGACTGCAACCTCTTTTAGAGAGCCACACTCATAGGTACAAGGTGGCATGATCCTCTGATGAGATAGTAAGGATTTTTTGTTGGAGAATACTTTGACGACCCGACTACGCCGAACACTCGATGGTGTGCCTTAGAGATCACTACACCAACTCCGACATGGTTATTGCGGTGTTGAAAACATAGTCAACCTGATCACGAAGATCAATCCATGCATGCTACCGAAGAGCAAGCAAGAATTTGAGATATGCAATCTGAATTGCGAGTAAAATATGAAGCACTTGTTTAACAACAATGTGGTTCCAATGGCGTGTAGTATAGGAGGTCACGCCAACTCTCGTAGACAAGGGTAACAAAAGCAAAAAACGCAATCAAATAAAACCCAAACCCTAGTTTAACACCCTAAGTAGGGTATTTAATGTGGGATAAAGGGGGACTCGGCCCACCCAAGAAGGGGGGACTCAGCCCACCCAAGAAGGGAGTGGGGTCAAATCCAAACTTAAGTTGATCTTCTTTATAAAAGTATACTCTTAAAACTACATGTAGTCTTTAACTCAAAGAATATATTGCCCCGACCCAAACGGAAGTTGCACTGTACCTATAAATAACTATGAACAAAATTTTAAAGTCTCATCTTGTATATTTCGTCCATGTCCCTCACGTGTCATCACGGTGGTTTCAAAGTCATGAAAACATAACTTGAAGCTCCTTGTTTCCTCAATGTATGATTTGTTGCCTTCTCCATGCTTAATCATACTCCAGTGTGTGCCCCACTGATCCATGCTCGGTCCTTCATTCCTAAGTAATACAAATACATCTGCCTTAGCTAGCATCATATTATCATAAGAACCTAGAAAGTTTCTAGAAACAAAAATACTTGATATTTGAATTGGCATATCAACACGCTCCTCCCCGTCCTCTCCAGCAGATATGCTCCCTCCTCCCCAGTAGATCGCCTTTGGAAGCTCCTCCTCCTCTTTAGCAGCTCCTCCTCATTTCTAGTACAACAACAACCAACAATAGGCAACAGTAAGGAGCCAAGGATACAAAGTGCCAACTGACAAGGTATACCTCCCCATCCTCTAATCCTTTGCCCTCCACCTTCTTGTCCACTCTCCTCTGCTCTCTTTCTTCCATGTTTAGATGTTCACTACTTGCGGCTTTAATGGTTGCTCACTGCTTGCTACTTTGCTAGTTGATCACTGCCTCTACAACCAACAACAATTGCAAGGTGTGTATGCCTAGTTGTCTACCAAATTCTATTATATTTCTTCTTATTAGAATCTATAAGGCGTCGTATTAAAAAAAGAATATCTAAGGCATCGCCTGGTCTTATGCCTCAGTGCTTAGGCGGTGAGCCCCCCCCCAGCGCCTTGCCTCGCCTTACCACCTTGAAAACATTGCCCAAAACTATGTATTCGCCTCATGTGGGGGGGGGGGGCTCCCACCCCTTCCCACAGTCAGAGAATCAGATGGATGGAAACGAGCCCACAGTCTTGCTGATGGATGAAAGTGCAATTAGGTCCGCCTTCTCTCCTCGTGAGAATCACTACCTTTCTATTGATGTCGTACACCACCTGGCTTTCCCCTACCTTCATATCACTTTGTCTATTCATCATTAACATAACTCACACACATTCAAGTTCTTAAGTAAAAGAACAAATAAGAAAATTAGTGCATCATAATGTGTGAGAAAATTCCTTTTACTACGCTAGCCACAAATAACAAGATTTGTACCCAAGCAGGAAACCATTATTGTACTCCGTAGATTCGAACCACATCAGTAAAACTAAACCACTCCTTAAATTCAAACATAAGTACTACTTTTGTTTCTAAATATAAGACATTTTGCCAGCTTAAATTGAACTGCCAAAAAGTCTTGTACTTAAGGTCAGTTCTTTTACTGGCTTCTAGAGTAAGCTAGAATACCCATCTTATTCTAGAAGCACAACCAAATTTATTTTTAGAAGTTTACTAATTAGGACTTGACTATTAGGCTTCTAAAAATATTGGGTTGGGCTTCTAGGTAAGCTAGCTAGGGGTCAACCTATTCTACAAGCCAAAAAAGCCACCAAAAGAACTGGCCTTTAGGAACATAGGTTGTACAAAACACTTATTGTACGCATTGTCTAATTGAATATTATCCATAACTACATCATAGCTATTTATACTAGTTGATATCCCTCGCATATCTCACTAAAAATACGATTGTTGTTATCCATCCTAGAGTTGTCTGACCGGCCTTAGTCCAAGATCCACGCCCATCCATGACAATATTAAAAACTAATAAACTTTCATCTACATGTAAACTCTTCTCGGAGCCTGAACGTAGGTAAATGTGTGTGTGGCTTTGTTGATTAGGAAATAGTTAGCATGTGCCTATCCATATTATTACGATATTAATACAACAACAACGAATTTTGTCCCGAGCAAGTTGGGAAAGACGAGATGAAACCCAATATAAACATGTGGGAACGCAAAAGAGAATAGTGAAAGTACAAGTAAATAAAATGAAGGCAAGCAAATTAAGGATCTAATACATGGATTCTTGACTTCCACGTAGTACTATCAAGAACCAAATACATAGGTACAATCCAAACCTTCAAGTTTCTTTTACATCCTCCTCCCATGCCAGCTTTTGTCACTTTACGCCTTATAGTATTTTCGCTACACTTCGGAATACCATTATACTAGTGCTTCTGAATGCCTTCATTCGATATGCCCAAACCTCTAGTCGGAGTTCGACATGCTCCTCTTCAATCAACGCCATCCCTACCTAATCATGTGTTCACTCATTCATAATTCAATCCTTTATTACATGGCCACACATCCACCTTAGCATGTGCATCTTAGTGACACATTTATTGAATGTGTTGTTTCTTACTATCCCAACACTCTGCTACATATAACATCACAAGTATGTTCGTTGTCCTAGCTTTTTTGGAGCCATCTTATGACTTAGACTACCAAATGCATGCTACCACTTCATCCACTCCTGTTTGATTTTGTGGCTAACACCCTCATCGATAATACCATTTTTTTGCAACATTGACCCAAAGTATTGAAATGTGCCACTCTCAGGCACTACATGTCCCCTCAAAAATAAGCTCTCCCTCCTCGAATGTAGCACCACTAAAGTCACATCTCATATACTTGGTTTTGGTACTACTAAGCCTAAACCACTTGGACTCCAAAAGACTATCTCCATAACTCTAATTTACAGATGAGGACAAACCTAGTTTCTTCAACCAGGATCACACCATCAACAAAGACGATCCACCAAAGGATATCTCGCTGTATATTCTTTGTGACATTGTCCGTCACTAAGGCAATGTATGGCCTCAAGTTTGATCCTTAGTGTAGTCCGATTGTAATTGGAAAGGTAGCATCTCGTTATTCTTAAGCTTCATGCACTAGCCAATGCAACCAAAAGTCCAAACTGGTGGAAAGGGCGCAATCCACATGTACACTTCAACACCCTGTGGCGCGGGAAGTCAACACATGGATAGACTTAGAGGTATGGCTCAAGAGGCTTATATGTGGACAGAAGGGGCAGCATCAATTTTTGGATAAATGGCGAAAGTCGGGGGTTGAACTCAAGACCTTAGCTCTGATACCATGTTAAGCTTCACCCACTAGCCAACGCAACCCAAAGTCTGAACTGATGGAAAGGGCTAGGCAATCCCCATATACACTTCAACAGTTATCGCCTGCCTGAGCACTTATCGCACCATTATTGTACATATCATTGATGAGGGTAATGTGCATTTTTGGGTCTATATGTTTCTCTAGTGCCCACCACATGACTATCATTGGTATTTTCAAGGGGAAGTGGATTTACGGATTTCTACGGGTTGTGCCTACCATATCCAGGTTGTAAAAGCCCCATATTGGTAGAGCGAGAGGGACACATGCCCGATCTATCGACTTCCTTATATATTTCATCCTATGTTTCCTTGTAAAGGGAGATTCAAGGCATTCAGAACTCCAAAAACGAGACAAAGAAGGAGACTGGGTGGTGACGGACTAAGACACCAACAAAGACCCCAATAAATAGGCATCCGCCCAAAATGAATAAGGACATGTTCAATTGTCACCAAGATCTACAAAAGCCCAAGATTCGTTGAATTAGTTAGCCAAGAATATTTGATCTAGACATCCCATCTAGATCATCCCCCCTTAACTCGATGAGTTGACCCCTAACCCATCAAATATCGTATGTCGAGGATATAACCCCGTGGTGTAACCCATCTATTGGGTCGGGTCAGCTTATTGGCGGCTTAAGAATCATACTCAAGATGGGCCGCGCTATTGATGATAAGGCAAGCGAGGCGGCTTACTAAGTAAGCCAGATGGCGGCCCAACACATGAAGATGGCGACTCAAGGCCCAAGAGGCAGAAGACGTCAGGAACTTTGCTTACTTGAGAGACAAGACAATTTAGAGATGTACTAGGTCACGGATCATTACATGACCCGGACTCTTGTAAACCCAGGGCTTCGACTTGTATATAAAGGCGAAGCCCCTGAGGTCAATAGACTTAAGTTACAAACCCTCGAAAGCTAGGTAAGCGATTCCACACCCTTGTAATCGAGATCACTATCAATACAGACACAAAAGCAGAACGTAGGCTTTTACCTCCATAGGAGGGGCCGAACATGGGTAAACTTGTCTCTCGTTCCTCATCAACCCCTTCGAGTCGCCACATAGTGACGATGGCTTCACACCTAAGTTCTCCTATGAGGACATCTGCCGTGACAAAATCACGACAATTAGCGCCCACCGTGGGGCTGTCGCGTGGTGGAGTTGAGTTCTCGGAGGGAGCTCTTCCAAGGTTCGGGAGCTAGGTGGTTGGTCATATGACCAAGAGCCGCCACGGCAAGCTCTACATCGACAATTCAAGCTGGGGCCCGGAGGCCGACTCAGTCGAGTCTAGGTACCGGGTCCCCTTTGGCAAGATCCACGTCTTCATCGGCAAGATCGGCGCGTCAGTACCCGAGTCGGACATCTGCACCGACATCGTCGAACCGGCTCGGCACGCCCGACCCGGTCGACATCAAGCCGGTCGACATCACGTCTTGAAGCAGCACAAGGTTGTGGAGGAGCAACTCCACCTTGCTGCTACAATGTGTACAGCACAAGTGTTGAAGGAACTACTTCAACGTGCTGAGCTAGATATCGCTCTAGAGGCGAGTGGAGGCCAATATGGCAGCAGGAGTTAAATCCAAAACTCCTAGAGCACAAGTCCTTGTCCAAGACCTTAGATAGGAACAACAAGTTCTATTATAGATAGTGGGTACATAGTCTGGTCCCAAACTAGAGGTGAGGACCTCTATTTATAGGGCTTTGGGAAGCCTTCACATACTTCTACTTATGGCTAGAACACTCTAGAAAACATTACCTAAGATTCACCATTCTACTCATAGCTACTCACAACTAGAAGACTCTAGAAAACAGTAGGTAAGATAGCAAAGAACAGAAATACTATACTAGTGTGGAAGCATCTAGAAGTAGGCAAACAAATCTGACATATGACTATCATTATTTTTCATTTAGTGTTCCTCATCATTCTCCCCTTGTTGTTTGGAACTCGCCCTCGAGTTATCTTCATAGAGCGCTTCTTCTGGATGGTAGAGAGTCAAGTCCGCAACATTGAAAGTGTTGGATATACCCATGTCGCTTGGAAGATCTATCACATAAGCATTATCATTTATATTCCTCATGATAGAGAAGGGCCCATACTTTCGCTGCCGAAGCTTCCCTTTAACACCTAAAGCCAGCCTCTCTTTTCGGAGGTAGACCATCACCTTATCACCAACTTGGAATGATTTCGGCCTCCTTTTGCAGTCAACAAGTTGTTTATATTTCTGATTTTGTGCTTCCAAAACACCACGAATTTCTTCAAATAACTCAGTGTAATTATCAGCAAAGGACAGTGCTGATTTAGAGTTTCCCCTTGATGGTAGCTTCACCAGGTCCACCACATGTGTTGGAACTTTAGTGTAGACAATGAAAAAAGGACTCCTTCCTGTGGACCTATGCTTGGAGTTATTGTAGGAGAACTCTGCAAGAGATAAAGCCAAATCCCATTGTCCTTTTATTTCTCCACAAATGCACCGGATCAGATTACCCAAAAATTTGTTCACCACTTCAGTTTGTCCATCTGTTTGTGGATGGGCAGTGCTAGAAAATTTCAATTCAGTGTTGAACTGCTTCCACAAAGTGAGCCAAAATGCAGCAAGAAACTTGCTATCACGGTCTGAGACGATGGACCTTGGAACTCCATGAAGTCTTACCACTTCTCGAAAGAATAGGTTTGCTACATGATGAGCATCCGTTGTCTTGCGGCATGGGATGAAATGAGCCATCTTAGAGAATCTGTCCACGACCACAAAGACAACATCACTCCCTCGTCTTGTTCTTGGCAAACCCAAGACGAAGTCCATAGAGATGTCCTCCCATGGAGCAACATGAACGGGCAAAGGCATGTATAACCCTGTGTTCTGCATTTGGCCTTTGCAGGTTTGACATATAGGGCATCGCTGAACAAACTTTCCAGCATCTCTCTTTAGTTGTGGCCAAAAGTAGCGAGCTTCCAGGTTAGCGATAGTCTTGTCTCGTCCAACATGGCCACTAAGATCACTTGAATGGAGTTCTCTAATTAGTTTGTCATGCAGAGAACTCCTTGGGATGCACAAACGATCATTTTTGAAGAGGTAGCCATCCTGCACCAAATAGTCATCACCTAATGGCTGGCCCCTGATGTGCTTTACCCAAACATGGCCAAAGTCTTCATCATCCTCATACAACTCCTTTATTTGATCCATGCCTGGAAGTTCAGCCTCAAAAGAAGTCAGGAGGCATGCACGATGACTCAAAGCATCGGCCACTCGATTAGTTGTTCCAGATTTATGCATGATGAGATAGTTAAATCTCTCTAGATATGCTGCCCATTTTGCTAACATGCGATCAATATGCTTCTGATTTCTAAAATGTTTCAAGGGTTGATGGTCACTACAAATAATGAACTCTTTAGGCAGCAAATAGACTTCCCAAGTCTTCAAGGCTCTGAAAACGGCATACAATTCTTGCTGATAGGTACTCCATTTCTGTCTAGCTTCACTCAACTTCTCACTAAAGAAAGCGATGGGCTTCCTTTCTTGAGATAGAACAGCTCCAATGCCTACTCCACTTGCATCACATTCCAACTCAAAAGTCTTACTGAAATCAGGTAGAACCAAGAGAGGAGCTTGTGAGAGCTTTTGCTTGATCTCATTGAAACTAGCTTCAGCCGCTTCTGTCCATTGGAACTTTCCTTTCTTCAGGCACTCCGTAATTGGTGCCATGATAGTGCTGAAATTCTTCACAAATCGCCTATAGAAAGTTGCAAGGCCATGAAAACTTCTTACCTCAGAAATGGTCTTTGGAGTTGGCCATTCTCGGATTGCTTCAACCTTAGAATCATCAACACGAATACCGTCACATGTTATGATGAACCCTAGGAAAAGAAGTTGTGTTTGTAGGAAAACACATTTCTTCAAGTTGACGTAGAGCTCATTTTCCCTTAGTACTTCTAGCACCTTCCGAATGTGGCCAAAGTGTTCATCCTCATCCTTGCTATAGATCAAGATGTCATCGAAATAGACCACAACAAAGTGGGATAGGAAGGGTCGAAGGACTTGATTCATTAAGTGCATGAAGGTACTTGGTGCATTTGAGAGTCCAAATGGCATGACTAGCCATTCAAACAACCCTTCCTTTGTCTTGAAGGCTGTTTTCCATTCATCCCTAGGTTTGATACGGATTTGATGATATCCGCTTCTTAAATCTAGCTTTGTGAACACTCTTGCTCCACTAAGCTGATCCAACATATCATCTAGACGGAGAATAGGGAATCTATACCTTATAGTGATCTTGTTAATGGCTCTACTGTCCGTACACATGCGCCAAGATCCATCTTTCTTTGGCGCGAGCAGGGCTGGTACAGCACATGGGCTAATACTTTCTCGAATGTGCCCCTTTTGCAGCAATTCCTCCACTTTCTCCTTCAATATATCATGTTCTTTTGGGCTCATTCGATAGTGTGGGAGGTTAGGAAGACTTGCTCCCGGAATTAGGTCAATTCTATGTTGAATTTCTCTCATCGGTGGCAGGCCTTGTGGCTCTCCAAGTATGTTATGAAACTCTGCTAATAAGCCACGTACCTTTGCTGGAATTTCAACAGTCGGGTGCTCTTCTCCTTTTACAATAAGTGCAGCACATAAATCTGCCTCCTTCAAGTCTTCCATAAACTCATTAGGGGTGTGGGAAATAGTTATCATACTTTTTCCCTCCTCCTTAAAGATATTACCATCAGTTTTATTTGGTAGAATAATGATCTTCCTCTTGTTCCAAATGAAAGAGTAAGAATTTTCCTTGCCCTTGTGTATAGTATCCACATCAAATTGCCAAGGTCTCCCAAGAAGAACATGGCTGGCGTCCATATCAACTACGTCACACAACACATTTGAGCGGTAATGCTTGCCCAAAGAAAGTGGCAGGTTGCATTGTTTGGTGATCCTCATATTCACTCCTTTCTTGATCCATCCAATAGTGTAGGGATTTGGGTGATCATGGGTTTCAAGTTTTAAATGTTTCTCCAACTTCTGGGAGATAAGATTCTCACAGCTGCAACTATCAATCACTAATTTGCATACCTTGCCATTCATCGTGCATTTGCTCTCAAATATTTTCTTCCGTTGTGTGTCGTCAGGTTGTGGTGTGGAACATAGGAGACGTTGAATCACGCATACCACCTCTTCATCTTCTTCTTGACAAACCTCTTGTCCCTCTACATCTTCAGATTCGTATTCCTCCTCATTGTCTTCACCATCATGGATAGTTGTGTTAACAAATTTCCTTAGTGGGCAACCGCTGGATATGTGCCCCTCTTCACCACATTTATAGCATTTTGGGCCTTCATTGGACTTAGCCTTGCTTTTAGTTGGCTTCTGAATGGATCGTTTTGCCTTTGGTGGAGCAGTCTTTTCTTCCACTCTATTAGGCTGACTCCTAGACGAGCCTTCGGTATGGGGTTATGGAAGATATGGAGCCTTACTTGTCTTCCTCGCCCTCACAAACCTCTCGGCTTTCAAGGCTAGAGCTTGTGCTTGATCAATGGACCAGATTTGTTGCATCATCAATCGATCTTGGATAGCATCATTGAGACCATTGATGTACCTTGCAACTTGTTGATCCTCAGTTTCGGCAAGGTTGCACCTCACTTGTAGCCTTAGAAACTCCTCCGTGTAATCTGAAACAGTCCTATTCCCTTGAGCACAATTTTGAAATTGGATAAACAGGATCTGGTCATAATCAGCGGGTAAAAACCTCCCTTTCAAAAGACTTTTCATTTGCCGCCAAGTTCTCACACGAGGTTCTCCTCTCAGCCTGCGCTCTTCTTGAACGCGGTGCCAACATGCACCGGCTCCTCCTTTCAGCTTGTATGCGACCAAAGGAACTCTACGATCTTCCGGAACCTCCATCACCTCAAAGAAAGTCTCCACTTCATATAACCAATCAAGACACCCTTCAATATCGACATTTCCATTAGAAGTTGGGATCTCAGATTTCACCTTGTATGTATCCCTTGCATATGTAGGGTTGGGTAATCCTCGATATGCATAGGGATCGGTTTCTTCAAGGGTATTATCATATTCTTCACCTTCAGGAGCTTCAACATAAATTGGCCTTCTTGAAGTACGTTGACCAACACGTTGTTGGGGTGGTCTTCCTCCAAGATTACCTCTCCTTCCTTGTTGAACATCTTCTTTAGATGAATCTCCTTCATTGGCAGCAGCGGGAACACCCTTTATCATCTCAACCAGCTGGTCAAATCTCCGATTGAGATCTTCACGCAGCTCTTTGATTTGTTGTTCTGCAGCGTCCATCCTCTTCTCCAATTGCTCCATTGCTTGCTGCAGCTTGCTCTCAAAGAGTACAACAAGAAGTTGTATGGATCAACGGGGCTCTGATACCACCTGAAGCAGCACAAGGATGTGGAGGAGAAACTCCACCTTGCTGCTACAATGTATACAACACAAGTGTTGAAGGAACTACTTCAACGTGCTGAGCTAGATATCGCTCTAGAGGCGAGTGGAGGCCAATATGGCAGCAGGAGTTCAATCCAAAACTCCTAGAGCACAAGACCTTGTCCAAGACCTTAGATAGGAACAACAAGTTCTATTATAGATAGTGGGTACATAGTCTGGTCCCAAACTAGAGGTGAGGACCTCTATTTATAGGGCTTTGGGAAGCCTTCACATACTTCTACTTATGGCTAGAACACTCTAGAAAACATTACCTAAGATTCACCATTCTACTCATAGCTACTCACAACTAGAGGACTCTAGAAAACAGTAGGTAAGATAGCAAAGAACAGAAATACTACACTAGTGTGGAAGCATCTAGAAGTAGCCAAACAAATCTGACATATGACTATCATTATTTTTCATTTAGTGTTCCTCATCACGTCTTCATAGGTTTCAACCAAGGAGTCAGCCTTTCGGATGAACCGACAGGTAGCGAAGGCACCCCCGTCAATTCCGACGGCGAGCCATCCATGGGAGACACTGAATAAATTTGTCCCCTCTATGATGGGGAACTTGGGGGCTGCTCGGAAGCGGAAGCCGCCAAGGAATCATATGAGTCGCCTCGCCAGGTCACCATCTACATGGCAGGAACTGCGATGGCTTAAGATCCGTCGACGGCAGCAGCCGCCAACGGTGTCGACGGGTCAGGCAAGACGCCGGCTCAGGTCATGAGCGACTTGATGGTTGAGATGGACAAACTCTTGGAGAATCCTGTCACCACGGAGAATCGGGAAGCCCGTAACGCGGAGCTAGTAAAACTTCGCGCGGAGATGACCAAGGTTCAGGGGGAGATTGGTGCCGAAAACATCCGGATGGCACAACTACAGTCTCATATCCATAGCGAGTCGGAGCGCTTGAAAGCAGAGGTTTGGCATTTAGGGATTCGTCGAGATGGCTTTGAGGCGGTTTACCAGAGTAGACATCAGAGTTGGCTGCCATTAGGCCTTGAGCCGACTCAGTTATTCACCAGTCCAGCAACACCTAGGGCGGGACACGATCCACCTCGTCATACAGAACGGCAGGTACAGCCGGCTCAGCCACAGCCGGTTCAGTCATCGACTTAGCGTTTTCAGACGTCGCAGGGCCACTTCTTCAACCCTGTTGACACCATGTTGGCAGCAACACGCAATTTGGATGCACTCCCCATCCACGGGAACACCCCAGTTGAGATCGAGGCAAGGAACGCCATCGAGATGTTGAAAATAGCAATGGTACAACAAGCGCAATATTCTTACAGCTGTGATTGGATGCACTCCACGCCATATGTCAGTCATAGTAAAGGCCACCACGAGGAGTCCCTGGCCGTTTCTAGTAGTAGGCGTCAGCGGCAGCCTCGGGTTTACCCATCCCGGCCTATGTTACCCAATGCTCAAGCGGTCGTTGACACGGCAATAGCAGCCCGGTAGGCGGAGGCAGAGGCAGCAGCGGGCGACTCAGCAGCCCATGACGGAACCTCGGTCGGCGACACCAGGGGCTAGAGTCAACAACAGGACAATTGGCATACCTTGTTTATCTCCGGCTCTCCGTAGTGAGCCTATGCCGAGGGACTTCAAAGAGCCTCGTAAGGTGCCAAACTACACAACAGACCTTGAGCCGGCAGCATGGATCGAAAGCTACGAGTTAGCCATGGATATGCTCGATGTCAGCGACGTAGTATGTGCAAAGTATTTAACAATGATGCTGGAAGGGCCGGCTCGCACATGGCTAGAAAATCTTCCGCCTAACTCCATCAACACTTGGGCAGAACTGAAGGAGCGCTTCATCAAAAACTTTCAAGGAATGTGCAAACGTCCAATGACAATCGTGGATCTTCAACATTGTATCCAACGCGCGGATGACTCGGCACATTATTGAACTCGTCGGGTTGCCGAAATCATCCACTCATCGGACAACATCACGGCGGCTCAGGCCGTGCTCATCCTAGAGAAAAACTGCCACTTTCAGCCGCTGGTCCAGAAGCTTGGCCGATTGAAGCGTAAGGTAAAAGACATGGGCGACTTGATGGACGTTCTTACCAGGTATGTCGAGTCAAACAACACGAAGGATCCCAGCTCGGACGAGGATAAAACTGGCAAGAACAAGAAAGGCGAAGGTGGCAAGGGAAACTAGCAAGGTGGAAACCCTAGAGGTCAAGGCAATAACAACAAAAGGAAGCAGCGCAATGGCGGGTCTGAATTTTTGGCCAATACCAACGTTGGTTTCAAAAACCAGCGCCAGAATAACCGTCCTGGAGGGCCTTATAATGGGAATAAGCTGCACAATTACGAGGAGGCACTCAAGGCGCCTTGTCCCAAGCATAGTACCCAGGATAAGCCGGCTACCCACTCATGGGAAAATTGTAATATCATGCAGGAGTTTTGTAACCAGGCTCTCCAGAGTCATCAAGGGGGCAATGGTGGAGGACATCCGGGTCCGTATGCACAGGGCGGCTCACCTGGCGGATTTTCAGGGTCAGTTTTTAATGGACAGGGCAACTTAGGATCAGTGTTTCAACACCAAGGAAACAATGGCAATGGGCAGCGTTCTGGTCAAGGCAATCAGCAGCATAATAATCAGGTTGTGTTTCAAAGTAATCCTATGCAGCTAAATAGTGGTCAATACCATGTTTTTACCACTAATACTTGCAAACGAGATAAAAAAAACTCAAGCAGAGAGCCATCAGCATGGTCAAACTAGCAGTTCCGAGATATCTCAATTGGTCTGAACAGCCAATCACCTGGAGCAGGGAGGATCACCCCTCCTCCCGGGTTGATAAGCCATGAGACCTAGCCTTGGTGGTAGCGCCTCAGGTGGGTGGCTATACCCTCACAAAGGTCCTCATGGATGGTGGTAGCAGCATCAACATCTTGTATTACGACACCTTCCGGCGGGTGAGCCTCCCAGATAGCAGTTTGCAAACTTCAACCACGGTTTTCATGGCATTGTTCCTGGAAAATCTGCATACCCAGTGAGACGTTTTAGGCTCGACATTACGTTTGGTGACGAACATAACTACAGTTGCGAGCCCTTAACCTTTGAGGTGGTAAAGATAAAAGGCCCTTACCACGCTCTCTTCAGAAGGCCGGCTTACGCCTGTTTCATGGCTCGTCCCTGCTATGTCTACCTCAAGCTCAAGATGTCGGGTCCCAAAGGCACTATAATCATGGGAGGCAGCAGGAAGATAGCCCAGGAGTGTGAGGAAGAAGATGCAGCTTATGTAGAGTCGGCCTGCGCCGCCGAAGAGCTGAAATTCAAAACAGTCGATGTTGACCCGACTAATATGAGTCCCCTCAAGAAAACCAGCAATTGAGTGAGTTGACCCGGCTCCCCTCCAGTCTTATTATATTTAGATCCACTGACTCGCTATCTTTGTATTGTACATACTTCTATATGTTCAAATATAATAAAGTCGGCACCCCCGAAACTCGGGGTCTACGTCGTTTCAGCCTACAAATTGAGCATGAGACTTTATTGTTTGAAACATACTACTTGGGGGCTTCCGGCTCAACGAATCATCATATCATTATGATCAATGGAATAAAGCCGGCTTATCTGGACCCCAGATGTTTTGCAGTAGTAGCATTGTCTCCTGTATATCCTATGTTGAACTTTTCCATGATCATAGGTCACTTGGGGACTTCCAACTCATCGAGTTTAGCTTTCTCACCCTCTTGATCGGCATAAAAACGCCACAATATGGTTAAACCTGCATGTATGTTTGATGCGACTCCGATCAGGTGACCCCGTGTACTCTTGATAAGTCAATCCAGTGTGGACCCTGAACTATTCAAGGTTAAAACATCTGTTTGAGTCACGTGAGAGCCGGCATACAGAGAGCTAGGATAAACCATGGCTTATCATACCCGCTTCATTGAAGCAAGACCCGGGTAAAATTTGTGCCTTGTGTCCATCAAGTAACACAAGGTGATGTCACATTATCACACAAATTATGTGCGGTTCTGCATTGTTGTTTGGTAGTTTGTGGAAAATGCCTTGAGAACTATCTTGTCATATGCCTTCTCCAAGTGGATGGAAACCATATCTAGATCCTTCTCTTGCTCCTATATCTTTCCATAAGCCGACGTAGAAGGAAAATCACCTCTATAGTCGACCTCTCGGTCATAGAACCAATTTTTTTGTGGCATTTGTCTCACTTCTAAAGAGATGCTCAATCACTCTCTCCCAAAGTTTCATGGTAGTATGACTGATAAGATTAACTCATTGATAATAAGTACAAGTTTGAATATCTCTTCTATTCTAAAAATAGGTATTGGGGTACTCTTACTCCACTCTTGGGGCATATTGTTTAGTAGCTTAGTAGCCATACTAGTACTACGTCCCTAAGGCACCTCCACACCTTAATAGGAATACCATCTGGCCCCAAATCATGTCCTTATTTTATCGTTTTCAGTGTCTTCTTATATTCAAGCTCATGGACCTCCTCCCATACCGCCTATTGGTGTCATCGAAGGAGTCATCTAGCTCAAGCATAATGTTCTCATTCTGACCAATGAACAACTAGTTAATGCATTCTCTCCATTTGTTCATGTTCTCCTCGTCTTTCACTATGGTTCGATTTGCCTCCTCCTTGATGCATTTAACTTGTAGAGGTCCTTGTCTACCTCTCACGAATTTTGTCCATCTTGTAAACACCATTTTCTCCATCCTTTGTGCTAGCCGCCGGTATACCTCATCATAGGCTTGCCTCCATACTTCATTTATGGCCCACATAGATTTCTTCTTGACCTCTTTGTATTTTTTCATGATCCTCGTGTTTTTATCATGGTGCCAACTCTTTCAGCACTCCTTTCTCCTTGATTTCCTTTTGGACATCTTCATTCCACCGCCATGTGTCCTTAGGTTCTTGTTTCTTACCTTCGTCACCCCAAGCACCTCCCTGGATACCTATGATGAGCATCAACTAACTTTAGCAATCCCCCTATTAAGGATCCTACAGTCCAACTACTCACCCGAATCATATTTTCCTCACATAGATTCCTTGCCCTTTCGGTTCGTCGAGTGAAATGGGTTTTGAAATATAGCATCACTAAGTGTTAAGCCCCACCAAATTTCTATTGGGTTTCATAACCAGGCATGGTTGGTTTTTACATAGGCTCGCCAAGCGTAACACACTCCTCCTTTACCTGGGCTTGGAACTGACTATGCTTAAAATACATATGGGGTCCATTTTGGACACTAACCTGTGAAAACAAATGGCAAGTAGATGCATACATAATTTAGTATAGTTATGTAAATTATTTAAAAGTAAGCACACTTGATTAATACAATTTTTTGGTGAACTAAATGCATTATGGATTTGAAATGAGAAAATCTACAAGAAAGCTATTTCATAAACTAATTTGACCATGATATTATATGGTAGAATAATATATTTATGTAAAAATCAAACCAGTTAGTTATTCTCTGATGGACCACCCATCTTGAGTCGTTTACCCATACGGATTGTGCCTTTTAGTTAATGCATGAGCTTTCCCAACTACACCTCTTTTCTATAACTGGCTAGAATACAATCTCTTGCTATATCCTCCTTCCTATTACACTAAGCCAAATACCAAAAAGTTATCTTCTATGCTTATGAATATTTTTAGTTTCATAGTCATTTTATTGTTGGGTTATCTTCCATGCTTGTGCATACTTTTGGTTTCTTAGTCATTTATTGTTGCACAACATATTACTTTGGTGTGATTGTTATCGGAACAACCTAAGGAAAATTATGAAAAGTAATATTATGCAAAATGTGTTTTCTATAATATTGTGTTGTGATATGATATCTAGGGTTATTGCTCATTAGTGGCATTTTTATACACATTTATGATCTTTCTATGGTACTTGTGATTCCTATAGCATTTGCAATTCTCTGTCTAACTTGGAGTAAAAAGATGTGCATAGGATTTCTACTTCGATAAAAAAATGCCCTCAAGTGGGCATTGCTACAACAAGATTTGCAAGAATTTTCCTTCATATGGTCTTTGATGGTGCCTACAGTGATATAACAATTATTACATTTTGATAATATTATCGTTCATATGACTGTTCTTTTTTTAAACTTGTATATCACATGAATGTTGTTTTTATACTTCACTGCGAAACTCCTTCCCTATTTCAAGTATTAATGTCATAAGATTTAGTTGCTTTTATAGTTTTCAAGGTACCTTTAGTACTAAAAGGTAAAAATACATATATTGTTCCTCTTATGAAGAGTCAACTATGGAAATTTTAATACTAACGAGAAAGTCATTTTCATGCTTTTTTAAGAATTATGTTCCAAAAAATATATTTGAAGGCCCTAATTTCCACTATGTTCGCCAAATTTAAATATGGTCTTATTTTATTATATATGCACTAATTTTCAAGGTTAAAATCATATATTTTTCTCTTGTTTGATTTTTTTGTTGGGGATTTCCATCAAGTCTACAACTTCAAAACTAAATTGGCCTTTTATATGGAGAAAATATACTTCTAGGATGTGTTCTTGTGCCGACATGTTAAGATTTACCTTACAAATGCTAGTGAATATATTCTTATAAGCGGTTTTGAAACTCTCATATTAACTTCAATTGACAATTTGATGAGACATTGTAATGTTTGAGAAGGTGTACTTTTGGTCATTCATTTAGGTCATTTAGTTAGACATGTATCACGTAGTGCCACTTTATCTCGTGTGTGATTTATTTTCTTTGACCCGTATCTCACGGTATCACTTCAATCTTGAACCTAGCCCCTTTATGAAATGATTTTATCTAGAAGTAGGACTAGTTGTCACATAACATTTTTTGGTCCTTACCCATTTCCTCTTAGTACTTACTTCCTTCCATACCACAACCTCCTTTAATTGTCGATGCTTGTGATTTCTATAAATCTATGTCAAAACACTATGGAGGTCCATGAGTCCAAACCACTAGCCTCATCATGGTGTCCTCCTCTTCTCCACTCGCCTAGTGTGGCTATTGCCCAGGTTGTTATGCATTCATCCTCTTCTTCAGTTAAAGACACAATGACGTTTGAGTATAAGGTGTGACTAAATTAGTTTAGTTCACATAATAGCACTTTTGACACTTACATGTCAGCCATGTGTTATGTTATGTTCACATGTAGTAGGTTGCTAGAAGGAGTTGAAGCTCTCACCCCACATGTGATAAAAATGAATCTATACATGCTCAATAATCCTTGATAGTTAGTCTTACATGGTTTGGCCTCCTATAACATTCTTTGACTCTTTTTACTCTATGTATCTCAAAGTTCTAGATTTGCTACTATTTGCATTTGATTATTCTGCTTGTCATCTCCCTTGTGAGGAATGCCACAATGGAGCAGGGGTGATGATGGAGCCATGAGTAGAGTTTACTGGAGAGGGAGGGAGTCAAAAACTATAGGGAGGATGGAAGAGCAAAAGAGAAACATAAGGATACTACCAAATTCTAGGGTTTATCCCCTTTGATGTTCCTTGAGTGTCTTATAGGCCCAAACCGGAAGTATTAAGAATTTTTTGAATGGCCAATTTGCTTGGCAAATGATGCTAAGATGATACTAGAGTTGGGGTTGCAAATTGAATCAAAGAAATGGACTAAGCTGCCAAGCATAGACTATGGATGCGAAATAAAAAAAAGTGGGAGTCAAGATTGTAAAGCACACCAGAGAAAGAGTTGAGGGGCTAGAAGCCAATTTTATCGTAATGGTTGAGTTAGCAGTTGATAGATCATTGTAACACAATGTAGAATTAGGAGCCCTCTTTTTGCATTGGCATGGGTTCCGGTTACTAGAGGATGGCAGTTAGGCCTTGGGTTAGTTGTCAGTTCCGATGTAATTAGATAGATTGGTGCCTTTTATTCACATGCATAAAGGTAATGACTAACAATTGATGTAACACAATTGTTTTGCACGAGGATTGGTTACCTGGTGGCCTTTTGAATGGTTATTCCCCTAGATTGTTCAAGATTACCAACATGACGTGAAGAACCGTTGTGCAAGAATGCAAGAATAATAACTTGATCCATTCTTTGCCAAGATTACTAAAGCGACTCAGTTGAAAAGAATTTATTCATATTTGGGAGGCACCACAAGATGTCGTCCTTTCCCTAGACTAGGTTTACTCTATCTGATTGGTTTGTTCCTCATATGGGGTTTATTTGACAAAATCAACCTATTTAGTGCAGTTTTGGGGTTTCTCTTCTCCTTTTGAGGTGAGTAAGATTTGGAAGGCCAAGACCGAGAAAAAGTATCAATTCTTTCCATGGCTAGTGTCGGTTCATATTATGACTGATCCCTCAATAGGATGTCGCGGCTAGCTAGCTGGCACAAATGGGGAACGTGAGGCAAGAGTTACATAGGTTCAGGCCCTCGCGGTGAAGGTAAACCGTACTTCCTACTCTATCATATTGATGGATGGGGTGTACACAGTACAAAGGTTGCGATCTCGAGTATCACATATGTATGTTGACTGTTGAGGGTTTGATAGTGGACTATGTTGCCTCTATCGACTAGCATGGTATTGCCTTATATAGGTTAAGGAGGCATAAGTTTACATGATTTCCTTGTAAGCTACGACGAGCAGGAGTCTTGCGTGATCTCCTAGTTGACTTGACTTTGATGAAGAGTTTATTCATTCCTTGTTGGGAGGTTGTGGGGAGGGTAGCAGCCTAGGTTGTATTGCGGCTTGGTCGACCGACTTTCGGTGGCATAAGGTACCCCCAATACATGGCACCATCAATTAGCCATTCATAATCATGTCCTTACCTTTGACAACCTTGAAAGGTGTGGTTGACCCTACTTGCAATTGTGTGCTTTATGGTTTGAGCCGAAGATATTCATCACCTTTGATTAAGATGCCCCTCGTGGAGATGTTATAGCTAATTGATCATTTATGCTTTCTAGGATACATTGGAGGAAAAAATTCTCACATTTTTTTTCAAATATCGTGCTCTCTGTCCAAGTATAGCCCTCCTTGCTCCTCAATATTTCACACAATGTGGTTTGTGGTCATCAATGGATAATTCGTTGACATTTTCTAGGTGGTCGGTGCTATGGTTGAGGAGGGTCTTAGTGGTAAGTTTTTTTCTCCTATAGTAATTGGTGTTCTTATGCTTCATGCTTGTTGTAAGCAAGCTTCTATAAACTTAAATCTCTCTTTAATTCGATGGGAGGGTCGCGTTCCTAACTGTTAGCTCAAGAAAAAACTATAGCATTATAGTGAATGATGTTTTGGTAGAGGATTCCATGTGCTGTGTATTTTAAACTAGATAATGAGAGATTTGGTAAAAAAGGAATTTTATATTGATGTTTTTCTTTACCCTTTTTCTATTCTACTTATGCAAATATTCAACACCACCCAAGGCATATCTAGTTAAGGAAACTAAGTCAAATTTCTAGCAAAAACCACACGCAAGGACCAAAGAGGCAAGGGGTAGCCAAAGTTCATAGAGCATGAGGACCGTGGAGAGTGATATATCTCTTCTAAGGGACTTTGATTTACCCTACAATGGTATCCCCTCGGGGTTCCCGCCTTATGAGGGCTAAGCCAACTCAAGCCCTAATGGGTATGGATTGGGATTATGCATCTCAACTTACAAATAAACGAGATGTATGGTGGTGTACATCAAATTTCTTCAGTTTCTTTGCTACATATGGACACTACCTTGGTTCATGAGTCGATGTTTAATGTCATCTTACATGGTCCTTAGTTATTGTGTTTGTGTATAAACTGACATGTCCATTGTGGTTCCTTTATGTGTGCCGGTTCATGATACTCAAGGCATGTAGTTCTTCCATGGTGCAATTAAGTACAAACTTTTTGGAGAGTGATTTTCCTTAACGTATTGGCGGAGGAGCATTTTCCAACTTCAACCCAACTCTAGTAGCATTAACGTTTGGGGTGTATAGGATTTATCTTTGTACAAATTTTGATGCCATTTATTCTCTTGTATGTGTTCTACTATAGAATAGCATGTTGGGGACCTCTGGTGGGACACAAGTAAAAGACAGTTAGGATTTGTCTACCGCTAATATGGCTCTCCCATAGAAAACATGGTGATCCCAGTTCTAGAGCTAAACATAACATGTCAACTGCTTGGTTGTTCAATATCAAGTATGGAAATTACATTGATGTTGTTGGCCACTTGGCAAAGTCCTAAGACTATATGACACCATAATCCCATAGCTCAAGAATGCACCAAAGTTCGCAAGGGCATATATGTACCTTCGCTAGGGGGTGGGGTTGTCACCACATCGAACGTCGAACTCATCATCTACCTAAACAACATGAGGATCCAGCCCAAGTATGACATGTCATGCCTAAATACATCAATGTAAGCTTTTATGGAAAAGACATCAACCACATCCCATTTCCAGTGTTTTTCCTTGGCTACTCCGTAAGGGGTGTTACAGGAGGAACTTCCTAATTGTGTATTGTTAGATTCTATAAGCCGCATTGTTCCAAATCCCATGCGAAGGGGATAAACTCATGTTTTTGTCGCTTGCCCCCTTGGCATGGATAAGAAAAGAAATCACATCCTTCCATTCAAGGGGGTTCACAATAGAAATCCTTCAAAGTAATCAGACATGACACTTTTCGTGGATGGATACATGGTATATAAAGTTCGCTAACTATAAGACCGGTATGGATGGTTGCCACTTGTCAAATAACTAGTCCACTTCGAAGCTTGAAAATGGGACACCTTAATAGCGTAGGGATAGCTCAGCACATCACCGCATTCATGCAAGCACTCACACAATTATGCCTTGAAGAAAGGGACCAAGAAGGCACCTCTTGGTGCCATCGAGCAAGAAGTCGAAGGGTCCTAACGCTTTGTCAAAGGCATTCAAAGTCTTCCTCGCTAGTATTTCCTGTTGAGTCATGATTTGTAATGTGGGCATTGAGCTTCTAGAATCAAGTAACCCCATTGCATGAGAGAGCTATGTAAGGTATAGGTTCAATTTTTCTAGCATGCTCCATTATTGCTCTCATCCAACCCTACAAGATTATGCGCTTAGCTAGGAAGACGAGCGCGTAGATCATGGTATGTAATCAAAAAGGGCAAAGGAAAGAGTCAAAGATTTAGCCTATTGCGTTAGGTCAAAGGTTCATTCCAGGTTTCCTTTGTGTGTCCATGATGATGGTCTAAGGATAAAGGTTTATCCTGGAGCAAAAAGTCAATGCTTGAAGAAGACCAATCTTTCAACGCACTTTGAGAGTTTGTTCAACGTGGGAGGGTAAAACATGAGATGATGAGGGGATAACTTCTATTCTAGATGAACATTGATCTCACAAAATAGATAAATTGTCAGGGTACACTTATAAACTTTGGGGCAAACCCAACTTTGCTTCCAATTTGTTCAAATATTCTCCTTGAAATCTTCAAGCATTACCTGGTTGGATAATGATCCTTTGAGAGGCTTTGTCCTAGATGGTCTTCAGTTTTGGAACGGGGTAGTGGAATAGTTCCTAAGGTTCCTTGCCTCCCACCAATCCCAAAAGGTGCCTCGAATGAAACATGTCCTTGATGAAGTTCATTAATGAGGGTTCAATATGAAAATACTCTAATGCAATTGTTCCCACAAGTCTTCTTACCCTATTCTAGGATTAAAAAAGCTAGCCTTGCATGTATTAGAATTACATGTTCCACCTTGAAGATTGCTTGACCTCTTCAAAGTATGAAGTCGCCACCCACAAAGCTTGTCCTTTTACATCTCCCTTGGTCTTATTCTCAGAGACTCCTTTCATAGGATGCTCTTTCTGTTAGGAAATATACAACTTGTATTTTGGGGGCCAATGTCCAGTATGTATACATGACATGTGGTATATGCAGAAAACCCCTCATACAACAAGTAAATATACAAGCTATACATGAAAAATAATATAACTCTTAACACATAATATAACTTTAACACTCCCCTCAAACTTAGGGTGGAACCACAACACTAAGTTTTGGGAGATAAAATCCAAGTTGTGCTCTGATACCATGTAAGTAGCATGCACCAAGTAGTTCACCCAAAATCTCAAGCTGCTGCTAGATAACAGAACTCTGGTGTAGACCTGATCAATAGTAGAGTCACCCTTGCTAAAGAGGATGCTCGTGGCGAATCATAGACTGGATAAGGCAGCACCAGAAGGTTGATAGCGTTGCCCAAGATGGGTCCACGTCTCAAATACAATAATGAGGCCAATAAAATCATAGGGAAATAGGAGCAAAACATTATGTGAGAACAATCGCATGGACCGTCATGTTGATGATGCTTCAATTGTGTGGCAATAGATATAGGAGTCTTTCTTCCCATTGTTAAAGCACCTTCACATAGGCCTATTGCTCTTGTGCTCATGTTCATCCGAAATTTGCGCAACAAAATAATGTAGCTTTATCTTGTGACCCGACCTCATCTAATGCATATGTTGCCAAATATTCATAGTTGCTTGTGTGGTCGACTGTGCACATCCATGGAACATCTCTGGCATCAACCTTCCTCAAAAGTCTTGCTTACCCTTTGTGTGTTTTCTTAAGTCGAGGCTCAAAACTTAAGTAAGATTTCCCCTTTTATCAGCGACACAAGGAGTTCCAACATTTGAAAGCACAATAATAGGGCATTGCAAGAAGAAGCATGGTGCAAAGCACCCCCATGTCATATTGTATTCTTTTTTGCCAGCAAATAGGGTGCAACCCCTCATGATGATCCTAGTAGGTTGTGTATCAAGAGATATAACCCCTCACTCTGTTCTAATGTCAATAGTTCTTGGATATTGCCTTCTAAATGTGTGATGGGAGGGGGATATATACATGAGTGATATTGTATGACTTTATTCACTTCATGATCAAGTGAGGCCTTCCCATTTTGCCCTAAGGTTTACACTATGCTCTAGATGAGGGTGTACTTCAAGCTCTACCATGCTATTTTCTTAAGTCGAGGTTCTTTATAGTGATAGACTTCATATGTCGTAGGTTGAAGGATGTTGGCGTGCTATTTGTCAGGGTTCTTTATAGTGAGAGCCTTCATATACCGAAGGTTCAAGGACGTTGGCATTCTCCATTGAGCAATACGGCCCTAGGATAACATGCTATTATAGTTATCCCAACTTTAAGATACCATTTTGGAACAAGGGCGTGAAGGGAAGCTCCTTAGCTACATCATCGTCACCTTCATTGGCAATATCATCATTTGTTATCTTTAACCCACACCTTTTATTAAGGTTTAAGATCCACCCCTTTGACCCTTCTACGATGTTCTTGCACAAAGTGATGGCCCAAAGGGTTTAAATTGTGCCACAAAAGTAAACCAAAATCCTTGAACAAGATCTTGTATGGTGCCTTCGATAATGGCAGAACTCATAACCCTTATGTGCATCTTTCTTTACATGTTCGCTTCCTCGAGCTCTTTGCCCTGGTAAGAATACTTACCAGGGAACTTCTCTTGTCTCCACTTGTTAAACGGTGAGAACATTCATAGCAGGACTTATTGTGCGGAAGTTAATGACTTATGGATTACATCATTTGTGGATCTTTTAGGGTTGGCCGCTTTTGCAAGAAGGTATGCTTGTACTCACTAATGTTGCTTATAGTCACGAACTTCCACCATATCATATGCATGACCTTTCAGGGTAGCGAAGATGGGGTATGCTAAAGCCTTAGAGGGGTAACACGCGATGTTGTGTGCAAGACCTAGTAAGGCTTGTTGGACTCTATTAATTTCGCTTGTGATGTAAGTGCCTAAAATGTCATTGGGGCCATGTTTGTGACCCATTTCTTCTAAGGTAACTTAAGTAGGAAAACTGAGGGAAGATGCCAATGTCCACAACTGGATTGTCGATACGATGTGTCTTGAAGTAGTACCATCAATTTTGGGAGGCCATTGTCATCGTGTTCTTGAGCTATGTAGGGAATTTCCTCGAGGTCATATATTGTTGATTGTGCTTCTTTTAGGAAACTGAATGGGCCCATGGTCATGGTCTACACAAAATCACTGGTCTCTTCCATTCAGTAAGGACATAAAGGCTTCTTGAACTTTCATTGGGAACCTTTCCAAATCAACCACCTCTTAGGCGGTTAATAGGTCGGTCTTGTTGAGGCCCCTAGCCCTTTTCTTTCTAATTGCTCCACCCTTTCCCCAAAAATTTAGTGCAAACTATCATGGGAACAAAATAATCTATATATAGGTAAAGTCATACTACCAGAAATTGAACTCAGTAATCCCTAATTTGTAGGTTGTATAAGCTTGGTGAAGTCATACTACTAAAATTCCTATCTTCATAAAATGTCTATTTGCGTATGCTCTCCAAAATTATTGTTATTGCAAGTTCTGAATAAAAAAGATGGTACAAAAGCTTCTGAAATTACAGTAGGTAGATTGTTTCTGCAGGTAGAGACATAAACTATATACAGGTAAGACAGAAAGACATGAGTTCTATTTTGCTGTTTTCTCATAGTACATAGAGCTGTGTTTAAAATTGCCAGCCAGAGCCTAAAGTTTGAAAGTACATTTTCCAAATGTTAATGTTATCCATTTATTTTCAGCATAGAAGGTACATATGACCGCTATCAGGCATTTGCAGGAGCCGGAAAGGACGTGAATGAAGGCAGTGCAAGTAACAACAATGTAAATTAATTTCTATAGCTTTTCTTATTGCATAGCTTAGAGCTGGTTTATTTGTGGAACATTTAACTGTCAAGCATCATACTGTGGATTTAATCAGTCTGTATTTCTGAATTTACCACAGAAATGCACTATGCATGATGAAGTGTTTGTTATCAAGAATTATCTTGTATGCACAGGACCAGCAAAATGAATCAAATATGATTATTTTTATTTAGCTACTAGCTTATCTGAACAAGCCATCTATATATTCTATAATCTAAGTCTAGGTTCTAATCACACCATTTTGTATCCAGGACAGCCAAATTGTATAATTTTTAATATACTCCTTTTAAGCAAGATTCTCTATATACCCACATATCTCTGACATGATATGTTGGTTCTGAACCAGGATGGAGATCCTTCCATTATACAGTCAAGGCTTAAAGATATTACTTCCTGGTAGCCCTCGAGGCTTCTCACCATATCTCCTAGTATGTTATTTACCACGTTTAGCCCAATGCTGATTATGTGTAATCCTGAAGGTCTCTTCAAAACAATGCTGATGACTCAGATGCTAATGAGCTAGAGAAACTGGAGACACTACTGACAGATGCTTTGAAGAATACAAAATCCAAGAAGGTACACCTAAATGCTCTGCTGATATTTGTAACCAACTTTCGTAGTAGAGAATCAAGTTTCTGGTTCCTGTTGCACCCTTGCACCATCAGAAAATGGCTCTGTTTTCGGTCATTTCCACTAATTCGGCAGTTCACACTTTTAGCATGATCTTAGTTGCTGCAGTCTCGCTCTGGATGCTCCAACTAGACATAAACAATCCATGGCTCCTTATCAAAAAGAAAATCTCCTACCTAATGGTGTAGGGCATATATTTTTCATTTGGATTGACTATTCTCAAGCACTACAGACAGTACAATGATGTAGTTGCATCTAACTCTTGAGACAATGGACCTAACTGTGTTAGTTCCTATATCTCGGTAAATGATAGGTAAAATACACTGAAAAAAACTCATGGCTACTTCAGAAGCATGTGGGTGTCTTTGATAGTTTCAGCATAACTCAGAAGAAGTAAGCTGCTAGTACATTTTCTAAATTCACCAATAAGGATAGATGTGCTACTGTGCTCTAGACCTGTATTGTGTAGAGCTGTACTTGGATTAACTGTCCTGTGATGTGAATCAACAGATGTTCTGGCTATACAAGAATCAGGCTACCATTGATGTTTACCGTCAGTCGGTGACAAGTGGGTTCTGTTGTCATTTTTCTGACAGTTGTGTAGCTTATTCCATGGCATTAGTAAGCCAGTTTCTATTGCAGGCTGCCTGAAATGACAGATAAAATGGAGACATCAGAATACATCCTGTCAGTTACCTGCAAACAGGAAATTAAATTTTGAAACAGAACATGAGAGTTCAGTCAACACAAAGACTATTACAAGGCTATTTAGCGTGTAAATCAAAACAGGATATTACTGTATCCTCTTAATCCATGTACAAAGACTGACTTATTTGCAAGCTTTGCTTTGTTGTCGCTGGAATGCAGATGTTGGCGCAACAAAATAGCGGTGCGGGCACGAGTGCGAGCGGCGAGAACTCCAGAAGGACTTGAGCAGCCATGTGATGTGCATACATTTGGTGCAAGCAAAGCTCTGTTGCTGATGCCACACTCTTTCCCAATTATTGGACATGAAAGAGTTGTGAAGGCAGCTGCTTGTAAGGTGCAGCAAAGGCATGAGGAGCAAATTCAATAAAAAAGGGTAGTGGGTTAACACCAACAGTATGTGTGTGTGTCCTTGCAAAGTTATCTGTTGCTTGTTGTGTTGCCTTGCCTTTTGTGCTTTTCCTAAGGCTGTTTGTGAATTGTGATGTTCGTGTTAACCTATCAGTCTGTTGTCAGTCTTCACTACACAGGTTATACATACGCAGCTGAGTGGGAAATCAGGTTATGTGGGTGCAACTTATATAACCTGACACAGATGCTACCTCTCAGACTGTTTTTTCATTCCATCCCATATTGCTGATTTTCTTTTTTTCTTTTTTCTTTCTCAGAGTAGTAGTATAATTTTTCATTCTGTCGCCCTAAATAAAAACCCTGAGGGAAAAATAGAAATACACTGTGATCGTGTAAGTTGGTTGTGTTGCCATCATGGAGTGTAAGTAAGAACATGGCACACACTAGAAAACAGTAAGCAAGGACCTGAAGCAGGCAACCACACCTGAGGTACGATCCTCAGGAAAATTCAGAACAGCAAGGGACGACAGCAAGAAGCAACCACACCTGAGGTGTAAGCCTGCAAACACCGGCGTCGACGCGAACGCCCGTCCATCAAGCCTCCGTCAATGGCAGCACGCGAGCGAGGGCACCCACCGCGGCTTCCTGCTCTCCTCTTAGCCATCGACCCCCAAGCTGGACGCATGCATGCCTGCGACTGCGAGTCTGCGATGAATGTAACTCTGAATCGATCGACCCGTCGTCGGCCGGCGCTCGCTGGAGTGGAGCGGGCCACCGGCACACGGAGGGAAGCCTAGCTCTAGCGGTGGCGGCGGCGTCCTCTTCTGCTCTCTCCGGCGGTTTCGCCGGGTAAAGCTAAGCAGCTTGGCGGGCGGGCCTCGCGGACCGAAACGTCACGCTGCCTGCGTCATATCACACGCGCGGTCCGGGCGCCGTGCTACGCCCCCATATCGGGCATGTCCTCTCCTCGGGTCAGTCAATGGCTCACCTTTTCGGCCAGTGCCTTCGCACTCGCAGAGCCAAGGCGGCGGGCGGGCGGCCGGCCGCCCTTTGACCCTTGGGGGCGTGCTGGGGGTCAAGCCGGCTGGAAAAGTCTAGAGGATGGCAGAAACGGGTGCACTGGTAACAACTTTGGCGTGCACACATACATTTTGCAGGAAATCAAGGTAGCGGTAGAAAACGACACACCCGGTGGACAAGCAAAGCATCATGAGCCGTGCATAAAAAAAAAAAGCATCATGAGCCGTGACCTGCCTCCGCAACGGACGAACGGTGGCTAGGCGAGGCACCTGGTGTCCCGCGCGGCGGTCCGAGCTCGATCTGGTTCAACGCGCGCGTGCGGCGCCGGCCGGACCGGACACCCATGCCGGCGCTGACATGGCGCCCGGTTCTGACTGGCACGCCGGCCGGCACTACATGAACACCGTCTGCTCCCCCGGACGACGACAGCCACCGCAGGGCGCCTCTCCCGGGGCCTTCCTCCTATCGGACGCCCATGCACCCAGTCAAATCTGGGTTGGGTAATCCGTGTACGCGTGATGCAGCGAGCCGGCTTAACTATATGTTGGCAAAAACCTGGCCGTCATCTCATCTGGCGAGGCCAGCATGCAGTACACGTATGAAGGACGAACCATGGAGGCGGGCAACGAAGCAAGAACACGATTTCTCCAAAGCAATCAAAGCAAGTAGGAGGACACATGAACGCATCGAGGCAGCAGCAGAGCAAACGGACATGGGAGGAAGAAGGTGACAAGAAGGAACAGGCAGGAAACACATCAACAGGGAGGAGGAGATATTTTGCTTACCACTCAGCCGGCGACGTACGGACGGAGTGGAGGCGAGCGTCGCCATTTGGCTGGCTCCCGGCCGCTACCTCCAACTCCAGAGACAGGCTTCCGCGTTTCGCCGCGTTTTATGCTTTGCCCCTCCGGCTACAGATCCGAGAAAAAAGCAGCGACGCCGTGTCGACGGGCCATTGGCCGGAGCGCCTGGAGCCTGTCCTTTTTGCTCCAGTCATCACATACGGGCGCCTTGTGCAGGCTCGCGAGAGCGACCGCCGCGTGTACAGCTTTGGGCGGTGTGCAGGGGCACGCGTCGGCTCGCCGGGGCACACGCCTAGGTACGGCGCTCCGTGGCAGCTAGTGGCCAGGGCCGGCGCACAAAGAGACCTGATGCGTGACATACCCCCGTAAGAGCAAGGTCGACCCATTTTATTCGCGTGTGTCTTTTTAAATCCTTACGTACAAAAATGATGATGCAACACGTCAATTTAAATCTAAATTATGTTTGTAATATGTTCGTATCAATCTATTTCAGGCTTAAATTTGGATCTGATTTGTATCTTCGTGGACACGAAACGAACACGCATCGTATTTTCTCCGTGTCCGTTGCGGGTCCATCAGTCTGCCACTCAACCACCGCCCGCGTCATATTAGATGTTCGCACCTACCTTGGGGTCCGCCTGGCAGTGGATGGAAGGTTCGCATCGCCATCCTTTTTAATGGAAGCATGCGACGGGGCCGTCCTCATCCACTTTCAAATGTGGTCACGCATGCTCCCTCGCCGGCGACCACAAACCCTAGCTAGCCATGGGCTTCATCAACGGGAGGGGAAGGGCAAGGGCAAGCTCTGCGCTGGCGCGAGCTCTCCCCGAGCGTCGCTGCCGTCGCCGCCTCCGCACCCTGCTAAACGCGGCTTGCCTCCGGCGCGGGAACAATTGAACATACCAGTCCACCAGGCCCGGTGGCACTGGCAGTATCGCTGGCCCCAGCAATATCCACGCATCAACATGTCTCATGGTTGGCATCTGGATCCGTAGCGAATGCCCATTCCTGCAGTGCCCCGATCGGCACGAGCGCACGCAGAGGAGGTTCGCCGGCGTCGAGAGTTCCTCACGCCGGAGCACGAGGAGGAGCGTCGCCGGGGCATCCACGTCGACCAGGTCATCCCTTTGCCGCCGCCCGAGGTTTGGCCAGAGAAGGACAAAGAGGCGGTGTACCAAGCCGCCCTCGAGCTGGCCTTGCAGCACATGCTGGAGGTCGGTTGGATCAAGGAGGACGCCTAGTGGGATGGACTGGAGGACGCCCTTGCCTTGTCGACTGCGGAGGACTCCGTTCACGCCCCGCTCTTCGTCTCGCCGCCTCCATCGTCGTCGCCGCCCTCCACCAAGCCCAAGGCAGAGCCGAAGCCCACGCCATCACAGACGCACTCGCCGCCTCCACCAACTTGGCCATAGGAAGAGTGCAAGTGGCCCAGCGTCGTCCGCGAGTGGGTGAGTACGTCGCCCGTCCACTATGACGCCACGCCGGAGGGGGAGGCGGCCCACCTCGAGCAATGAAGGCATCACTGGCTCGTAGAGGAGGAGGCAGAGGACCAGCGACAGATGCGGTGGGAGAACGAGGAGGAGGCGTTGTGCCTCGAGGAGGAGGAGGAGGAGTGTGCTCGACTTTGTTGCACTACCGCTGCCGTAGCAGACGACGGAGGAGGTTGCCCTGGCAGCCTACAAGGTGGTATTTGGGTGGGATGGGTCGCCTCCCGCCTTCATCGACCTCACCGGTGGCAATGAAGACGGAAAGGGCAAGGGCAAGGTGGACGGCTAGGGCAGTGTGCAGGCGCGACCATTTTTTAGTTTTAATTAATGTTTACTTTATGTTTAAGTGGACTTTGGTCCGCGATTGACCAACCACTTATGTTTAATTATGTTCGTTTGTACGTGGCCACGTGTTTACTTTTTTACTTTTTTTACACATGCACATTTGGGTTTTGCTTCCGTTGGGTGCACCAGCCGACCCGAATGAAAAAGCGGACGCGCCCGTCCGCCTGGCCGACCCAAACGGATAAACCGTGCGTCCGTTTGGATCGCCCGTTTGGAGTTGCTCTAAGGCCTTCTCCACTATGTAATCGGTGCCTGACATATGAAAATGTTGCCACCACATTAGCGGTGCTCCGAGAAGAATTTTTGGCTTCGCTTGAGCAATGTGTGTTTGCAAGATGTGAAAAAGTAGGACCCACACACGCATGAAAGTACTTGACCGAGCCAACTTTCCTTCGCACACTAGAGGAGCGTAGCAGTAAAATAATAATAGTTTATTACAAAAAGAAGTAGGCATCGGAGCAAGTAGGTGCTCCGGTTCCATGAATTTTTTCTATGGCATCGGATGGGTAATGTAGGGCATCGATACCAAATGCATCAAAAGTTGATTTAGCATCGATTTTGGCCTACATAGTGGAAAAACAAAGGGAATCTTCACGGCAGACCCGCGAATCCCTTGCATCAATTCGAACTGTGCGGTACGGACCACAAAAGTCAACCAATGCGGCCCTGTATCGATCCGCGGGGCGGTACAGACGCTCCCTTAAATCGAAGACAAAAGTGGGTAGGTTTACGGGAGTCCGGACACGAGAAACGTCATTATCCGCCACCCTTGGCCCCTCAAAACCCTTCGCGGACCCGAGCGACTTCATCCTCCTCATTTTCTCTTCTTCCTTCTTTCTCTCTTGCCTTCGCCGCCGCTCCACCACCCCGGCCACCACGACACACCCTTTCCAGAATTCTATGTTTCCGTCACCCTCCGATGCTTAAGCAGGGCTCCCCGCTGCTTCTCCTCTGTCTTCGTTCAGCTCCTGTCCTCCGACCGCCCTGCCAGGTACCGTCCTCTACTATTAATTCTCACCGTGCCCGCCAACTGTTCTATGAATATCATAGTTGAAAACAGTTGTCACTTCTTCTTTCTAGCAATGGATTCCGATTTGGAGTACATATACGAGCATTATGGTGAGTCGTCCGACGGCTCATCGGGCGAGGAGGACTACTCCGATGAGACAACGATGTTGTAGGTAATCCTTGAAGACGTGGAGCGTGTGGAAGAGCATGTTCTTAGTTTCAAGGCCTCGATCAAGAGTCATCGAGTGCTCAACCGCAACAGGGCGCGCGGGCATTGACACTGATGGCCGACTATTTTTCCCATGATGCACTATTCGTTGACAACTTTCGTCAGTATTTTCACATGCGCAAGACTATCTTGGATTGTTTGTACCATGGCGTACGGTCATACGATGACTACTTCATCTTGAAGAAGGACGACGTGGGAAAGATTGGATTCTCTGGTTACCAGAAGTACACCGTCACACTCCGGATGCTTGCATATGGCACAACCGCCAATTTGTGGAACGAGTACCTATGGACGTTTGAGAGCACCTGCGGAGATGCCATGGTCCGGTTTGTAACCGCTGTGGTTGAGGTGTCCGGACCTTAATATCTAGGAGAACCAACTATGAAAGGCACCGAGAGGCTCTTGACCAACTCACAAGCAAGAGGGGTGACCAGGTTTGCTTGGATCTCTAGACTGCATGCATTGGAAATGGAAGAACTGCCCGAGGGCTTAGCAAGGGCAATATCAGGGTCATGTTAAGAATCCCACCATGAAAGCACATTTTCTCCCTTGGTGGTTTTGGTAATTAATAACAACATATATGTCATTGAACTAATGTTTCCACTAAGCATGTTTTAGGAAAAGTACAATGATGGGTTGGCAAAAGGATTGTGGAATACCCCAAGATGCAAGGAAATAGTTTGGCAAAGCTTCAAGCAAGAGGACTCTACATTTTCCTTTTTGTGAGAAATCACATTGAGTCCATAGGAAAGCCAATACTATTAAAAGGGGGTAAGGTTTCGTTGGTGAATAAAAGGCTCATACGTGCACAGGTGATAGTCCCCACATACACCCATAAGCTCTTCCACAAAAGTCTGTCCAAAGCCAAATATCCAAAATCGGTGCAACCAACACTTTCCACTCGGTGCCATCGATTCTCAGCCTCAGACAGACTCATCCAAACCCTAGCATTTCAGTGCAACCGATTCCATTTTGGTGCCACCGAGTTTGGGTTGCCAACTTCCTGTTACGCCCGTTCACAAAATCGGTCCCACCAAGTTTTGTGAATCGGCGTCACCGAGTTTGATAATTTGATCGTTGGTCACCTTATCGGTACAACCGAGTTGTATGTATCGGTCTCACAAAGATTCAAAAGTTGCTACCTTTGAGGCAAATCGGTACCACCGAGATTTACACATCGGTATCATCAAGTCTGACTTATTAGGTGTAATGGTTGGATTTTTGGAGATGCCTATATATACCCCTCCACCACCTCTCACTCGAGAAGAGAAGCACTCAGAACAGTTCCCCACTCATACCTATTGATTTTCTGAGAGAGAGCCACCTACTCATGTGTTGAGATCATGCAATTCCATTCCTACCATATGAATCTTGATCTCTAGCCTCCCCAAGTTGCTTTCCACCAATCAATCTCTTCCACAAAGCCAAATCTATGAGAGAGTGATTGTGTGTTGAGGAGTCTATCATCTTGAAGCACAAGAGCAAGGATTTCATCGACATTATCGAGCCTATTACCTTTTGGAGGGTGGTGCCTCCTAGATTGGTTATGTGTCGCTTGTGAGCCTCCTACTTCGTGTTGTCGAGTGAACCAAGAAGTTTGTAAGGGCAAGGAGATCGCCTACTTCGTGAAGATCTACCCCGAGTTAGGCTAGTCCTCCATGGACGTAGGCCATCCTGGTATAGTCAAGGTTGCTTCTTCGTGGAACCCTCCGTGGGTAGAGCCCTCCATGGACTCTCGCGACCGTTACCCTTTGTGGGTTGAAGACTCCATAAACGTGGATGTATGATAGCACCACCTATCGGAACCACGGGAAAAATCATCGTGCCACCAATTGCGTTTGATCTTCCAACCATTCCTTTACTTACATGCTTGTGTTTACTTTCCGCTGCAATACTCGTAGACATGCATGTGTAGGGTGTACTTGACATACTATGAATGCTAAAATCTGCCAAGACTTAAAATTGGGAAAAAGTAGATTTTTATTTGGTCAAGTAGTCTAATCACCCCCCTCTAGCTCTACTTTCGATCCTACAAGTGGTATCAGAGCTTTGGTCTCCATTGCATTGATTTCACAACCTAGGAGAGTATGGCGTCTAGTGAGGGAAATTATCACCATAGAGGTCCATACTTTGGTGGCACTAATTTTGGTAGTTCGAAGCACAAAATGAAAATTCATTTACTTGGTCATAACCCCGCTATTTGGGCTGTTGTTCGTGTTGGATTGCAAGGTGAATTCTTTGCGGATGGAAGGGAACCGGATTGTGAAGCGATTGCAAAAGAATTAAAGATGTTGCAACTCAATGCTCAAGCATGTGACATTCTCTTCAACTGCCTATGGCCCGAGGAATTCAACAAAATCAGCCATCTTGAGAATTCAAAAGAGATTTGGGATATTTTGGTTAATATGCATGAAGGTACCGAATCTGTGAGAGAATCCAAGTTGGATGTTCTTCAAAGTCAGCTTGACAAGTTCAAGATGAAGGATGGTGAAGGAGGCGCTGAGATGTACTCTAGGCTTGCTCTCATCACCAATGAGATTGCCGGCTTAGGAAGCAAAGAAATGATGGACAAATTCATCATCAAGAAGATACTCCGAGCTTTGGATGATCAATATGACACTGTATGCACATTGATCCAAATGATGCCCCACTACAAAGATCTCGAGCCAACGAGAGTGACTGGAAGTATTGTTGCTCATGAGATGACACTCAAGGACAAGGAAAAGCTTCAGCACAAGTCTAGCGGTGCTTACAAAGCCACAAGTGATGCTCCCGCTACCTCAAGTGACAACCTTGTCACAAATGAAGAGATAAGCCTCATGGTCAAGAAATTCAACAAGTTCTACAAGAATAGAAGCAAAGATCAAAGCTCCAACTCAAGATATGAAGAGAAGCGTTCATCAAGTCAGGACAAAAAATGCTACAATTATGGGAAGCTCAAACACTACTCCAATGAATGCACGGCTCCTTACAAAAGGAAAGAAGAGTCACCAAGAAGATGAAGCTCAAGAGACGAGTCACCTCGAAGAGAGAGAATGAGTAGCAATGATCGTTATGAACGAAGACCCTCAAGGAGAAGTAGGGACTCGGAGAAGGATAAATACACCAAGAGCTACTCAAGAAGAAGACATCAACCTCATGTTGGTTAATGGGTTTCCGGCTCTGAATCCTACAACCACTCCGAGAGAAGCTATCACTCCAACTCCAACTATAGTCGAGATGAAGGTGTTCCCGGACTTACACTAGTGACAACCGACTCCTACGACATATTTGATTCACCAAATGAAGGGAGTGGACGTTTCTTCATGGCTAAAGGCCCCAAGGTATCACACCCCAAGTATCTTGATTTCAATAGTGATGAAGATGACTTGTTAATTGAAGATGACTTGCTATTTGACAAATCTAGTAATGTTAGTCAAAATGAACTTGCTAGTACTCACTCTAGTCTAGATAAGCCATGCGATGATGATAAGTATGAAATATAGCGACTAACTCAAGAACTAAAAACTCTTAAGTTAGCTCACAAGTCAACTCTAGAAGATCATAGAGAGCTTGTAAGGACACATGAGAAGCTTCGCTTCGAGAAGCTCAATCTAGAGCAAGAGCATGAGTTCCTTAAAGCTATCAATGATGATATTCGAAAGAAGACTTCCTCTTATCTAGCTAAGCGACTTCTCTTGACTACGTTCATGCCACAAGTTAAGACTAAGCAAGCTAGTAACAAAGGAAAGAAAGGTTCTTCAACTAGTAGCAATTAAAATGATAAATCCAATGATATTGCTTCTTGTAGTTCTCTTGATCCCAATAACTCTTCTCTTAGCCAAGTTACACTTGAGCAAGAAAAAGAACTTTTGAAAGGGATTATAGAGAAAGGTATCTACACGAGTCTTGAAGGATGCAAACAATTTGAGGAAATTGTACGCAAGCACATGATACGTCTCCAACGTATCTATAATTTTTATGATGGCATGCTATTATATTATATGTTTTGGATGTTTTATATGCATTAATATGCTATTTTATATTATTTTTGGGACTAACCTATTAATCTAGAGCCTAGTGCCTGTTTCTGTTTTTTCCTTGTTTTTGAGTTTTGCAGATATGGAATATTAAACAGAGTCCAAACGGAATAAAACCTTCGGAAGGATTTTTTTGGAAGGAAACAAATCGATCAAGCTTGGAGGGCACGACAGGGGAGGTGCCAGGGATACACAAGCCTGGTAGGCGTGGCCCCCTTTTTTTGAGAGGTTAAAACAGCAGGAGAGGCTCCTATTGTTGCTATATTAAATGGGGGGTTGTTACAAAAGATTACAAATCCATGCAACAACAGCAAGGATCAAGTAGTGAAAACACAAAGATAGTTACAGGTGGATAGTTGGAAGAAATCTATCTATAAAGGTAGACTTGTCAGGCTTAAGTCTAAATTGTAAGATTTCCAACTGTGTTGTCAACATCCTAATCTAGTCCAATTGTGTTGCCAATACACCATCAAACACAGTCCGGTTGCATTGCTTCCAATTGTTCCATGTGGCCAATATACATATTTCCTTGAACAAAAGTTTTGCCCATCTATTTTCCATCATATCCAATCTTGCCTGCATATCCAGGGACATGTCCCATATAATGCCAAGTTTTTCCCAACAACTAGTTGCAAATGCACATTGGAAGAAGAGGTGTTCATTAGTTTCCAGCAAATCTTCATTACATAGCACACAGGAGTGGTCATCCCCTATTGCAAAATGCTTTCTCACTAATAAATCCCGCATGTTGATCCTGTCCATGCTTTGCAGCCAAACGAAAACTTTGTGTCTGAGGATACACTTTGACTTCCGTATGCTCGATGGGTATTTCGACGCCTGCACATGCCTGAAAAGATATCGGTAGAAACTCTTTGGTTTAAATTGTAACTCTCCCCAATAATAGATCCATTCATCAGCTGTTAAAGGGTTTAGTGTTATCATCTTTATGGTGAGCATCAGGTCATCCAACTCCAGCCATGATTCACGTGATAGAGTTAGATGGAAGTTGGAGGGAGGTTCTGCATCCATCTTGAATTGGGCAAGAGATATATCTTCATCTGTTGCATAAGAGAATAAGTGTTCATGGGATTCTGCTAACATGCTCATTGTGCCACTGGTCTTTCCAAAGGAGTATGGTATCACCCGAGTTTGGAATGCAAGTTGTAACCTCTATGAAAATGTGCGAAAGGGACATGACATCTTTCCGCCAAAATAATCCACAAACTGGCAAAGCATGTGGTGGTCTCATGTCATGATATGCATTCCATACCAACATGACATAGGGAGTATCCACCTTATGATAGAACTTATGGAGAAATTTCAGTAATAGAGCCTTGTTTTGTATTTTTATGTCTATGATACCAAGGCCTCCTTTATGCTTTGGTCTGCATAATAGATCTCTGTCTGCAACTTTTCTCCATAGACAATGCCTACGAGCTCTATCAAACATATCAATGATTTTAATGGGCAGTTTGAGCACACACATAGCAAATGAGAGAATTGATGAGAGAGCCGAATTAGTGAGCTGCACTCTTTCCCCATACGGAAGTCAAATTGTTGTGCTTGTAAATCTACGCTCAATACGATCGACGAGCGGCATCAAATCTCTCACTGTGGGTCTTGTTGTGCCCATTGGAACTCCTAGATAAGTAAATGGCATGGAGCCCACCTGGTAACCAAGTAATGTAGCTAGTTCATTAGCTGTGTCTTGGTTGACATTAATAGGCATTAGCTGTGATTTGGAGAAGTTTATGTTTAGACCCGTGGCATTAGCATATGCACCCAAAAACTGTTTAATGATTCTCATCTCTATACTTTTTGTGGGGAGGATAAGCAATGTATCATCAGCATATTGGATTACAGGATAGAGATCTGAAGCTGGTTGATCAATTGGTACGGTTAGGCGTCCTTCAACCCAAGCTCTATTAACCATTGATTGCAACAGATCAGCTGCTAAGACAAATAATAGGGGGGAGAAAGGGTCACCTTGTCTAACTCCTCATTTGCATTGAAATTCTCTCCTTGGTACTCCATTCAATAAAACAGAAGATGATCTTGAATCCAATATCATTTTTACCCATGAACACCATTTGGCATTGAATCCTTTGCATCTCAGTATGTTGAGGATGAAAGAGTGGTCCATTGTATCAAAAGATTTTGCAAAATCTAACTTAGGGACCACAATTTTGTTGGGAGACGTAGTAGTAAATCAAAAAATTTCCTATGTGTTCACCAAGATCTATCTATGGAGAAACCAACAACAAGTGGGAAGAGATTGCATCTTCATACCTTTGAGGATCGCTAAGCGGAAGCATTAGAAGAACGCAGTTGGTGGAGTCGTACTCGTAGCGATTCAGATCGCGGTGGACTCCGATCTTAGCGCCGAACAACGGCGCCTCTGCGTTCAACACACGTACATCCCGGTGATGTCTCCTACGCCTTGATCCAGCAAGGAGGACGGAGAGGTTGAGGGAGAGCTCCGGCAGCACGATGGCGTGGTGACGATGGAGCTGCGTGGTCTCCTGTAGGGCTTTGCCAAGCACTACGGAGAACAAGGAGAAGTAGGAGTAGGGCTGCGCCGTGGCAGAGAGAGATGCGTGTCTCAAACAGCCCCAAGGGTACCACTATTTATAGGAGGAGGAGGAGGAGGGAGGGATGCACCCTAGGGTTCCCACCCTAGGGGCCGGCGGCAGCCCTAGATGGGACTTGGGCGGCGGCCAAGGAAGGAAGAGGTGATGCAGCAGCCCTAGCAGCCCTAGGGTGGGCCTAGGGCCCATCTAGGCCTAGGGTTTGCCCCCTCTCTCTCCTTGCTGCGCCTTGAGCCAGGTGGGAGGGGCGCACCAGCCCACCTAGGGGCTGGTTCCCTCCACCTTCGGCCCATGCAGCCCTCCAAGGCCTGGGGCCCCTCCCGATGGACCCCCGGAACCCTTTCGGTGGTCCCGATACGTTACAATTGACGCCCGAAACATTTCCGATAACCAAAACCTCACTTCCTATATATCAATCTTTGTGTGTGGACTATTCCGGAACTCCTCGTGACATCCGGGATCTCATCCGGGACTCCGAACAACCTTCGGTAACCATGTCCACTATTTCCCTATAACCCTAGCGTCATCGAACCTTAAGTATGTGGACCCTACGGGTTCGGGAGACACGTAGACATGACCAAGACACCTCTCCGGTCAGTAACCAACAACGGGATCTGGATACCCATGTTGGCTCCCACATGCTCCATGATGATCTCATCGGATGAACCACGATGTCAGGGATTCAAGTAATCCCGTATGCAATTCCCTTTGTCTACTGGTATGATACTTGCCCGAGATTCGATCGTCGGTATCCCTATACCTTGTTCAATCTCGTTACCAGCAAGTCTCTTTACTCGTTCCATAACACATCATCCCGTGGCTAACTCCTTAGTCACATTGAGCTCATTATGATGATGTCTTACCGAGTGGGCCTAGAGACACCTCTCCGTCACACGGAGTGACAAATCCCGGTCTCGATTCGTGCCAACCCAATAGACATTTTCGGAGATACCCGTAGTGCACCTTTATAGCCACCCAGTTACGTTGTGACGTTTGCCATACCCAAAGCATTCATACGGTATCCGTGAGTTGCACAATCTCATGGTCTAAGGAAATGATACTTGACATTGGAAAAGCTTTAGCAGACGAACTACACGATCTTGTGCTATGCTTAGGATTGGGTCTTGTCCATCGCATCATTCTCCTAATGATGTGATCCCGTTATCAATGATATCCAATGTCCATGGTCATGAAACCGTGACCATCTATTGATCAACGAGCTAGCCAACTAGAGGCTCACTAGGGACATGTTGTGGTCTATGCATTCACACATGCATTACGGTTTCCGGTTAACACAATTATAGCATGAACAATAGATGATTATCATGAACAAGGAAATACAATAGTAACCATTTTATTATTGCCTCTAGGGCATATTTCCAATAGTCTCCCACTTGCACTAGAGTCAATAATATATTTACATTGTGATGAATCAAACACTGATAGTGTCGTGGATTTATCATGGCAGATGGCCGGGTGAACAAACTTGGATTCGAGGCCATCGCTAACGTGATGGACTCAAAGGGGTTGATTGGGACGAAGGACATGAGTTTACCCAGGTTCGGCCCCTCAAGTCGAGGTAATAGCCTACGTCCTGCTTGTTCTTGTATTGCTTGTTGTATCGATTACAAGGGAGCTAAAGCTTGACCTAGTTCTCGATAATTTGATCTCTAAGTCGCCTTGGGTCTGCCTTTTTATAGGAGTTGAGGACCACGGGTCTTTACAATTGTCTAACCGAGTCTCATTGTCTATCCGAGTCTTCCTCTATCTTCTTGTCCAAGCTGTCCCCGAGCGGCTTACACGCCCGGGTCTTCTTCATCCGGGCCACCTTGCGGCCCACACCTTAAGCCGCTTATCTTCCCGGGCCGTAGACTTTATAGCTCACCCTTGGGCTGGCTCACGAGCCATCAATGTGACCTGGAACCTTAATGGCGGGTCATATTGCGGGGTTATATCCCCAACATTAGGCCCCAGGTTGAATTGAGCTTGCTCACTTCATCCCTTTCTTCTGCTCTTCGGCGAGTCGCCCGGTGATGACCCAGCGTGACGTCACGTGGTCCATGCAAGAAAGATCCGCTGACGTACCATCGAATCTTTTATTAAATGGTTAGCCCAAAAATTGAGGCGTCCACCTCAGTCAAATGGTTTCCGTCGCCTAAACTTTCGCGCCCGCCTTGTCTTTTCTTTAAATAAGACCTGTCGCGGGTGGAAAGTTTCCTTCTCCCGCTCACCCTTCATCGTCTTCCTCTCGTCGTCTCCGCTCCAGCACTCCCTGCTCCGGCACCGTCTTCGCATCGTCATCAACCAGGCCGCTGCATCAACCTGTGTCGATCCAGAGCTTCTTCCGCGTCCACCGCTCCATCATCGGTAAGCCCAAGCTCCTCCTTAGATCCATTGCCACCGTAGTAGGGTTTGCGAAAGCTCCGCTGCCACTGCTCGGCTCCATCCGCACCATCGTTGGTGCACTCCCGATGACGTTGATGCCTTTAACGTGCATCCTTGCCGCGCCGCCGTGTACGGGGCGGCCGTACACAATGCGCGGATCATCGTGGCTCCGTTTTCTTTCTTCCGATTCGTCTGTTCTTCGCTAGGTCGAGAATAAGAACCTTTTTTCCTGCTTTTGTAGATCCGTAATTGTAGTGGTAGTTTGCGAAACCTGTTTTCAGGACTTAGCCAATTTTCGCTCCTCCTTTCCTTGTTGAACCGCCAGGCCTCTTCGGCTCTCATCAGCCGGACTATGGCATAGTATTTGTAGATCGCTTAAAATTGTAAACCGTCAGAGATATCTGCTTGCTCTTAACTCGCCGCGTATTTTAATTTTGCACAGTCTTTAAGCCGCCAGTATGTCTCGCGCCTCCAACTCATGCAACTGGGTCGGGTCTTGCATCACGGAAGAGTATTGAACAGACTTTGTTGGCGCGGACACTCTTCCTTCCAAGGAGGTCCTTCATTGGCGGGTTCCGGGTGACGAAACACGACCCTCTCCCCAAAAAGGAGAGGTAGTAGTTTCTTTGACCATATCGAGCGAGGATTCATGCCACCCGGCTCGAAATTCTTCCGTGATGTTCTCCACTTATACAAGCTTCACCCTCAAGACTTGGCCCCCAACTCCGTTTCAAACATATGAAATTTCCAAGTGCTCTGCGAAGTCTACCTGCAAATCAAGCCGTCTGTGGGTTTGTTTCGGGAGTTTTTCTACGCCAACCACCAAACCGGAATGAAAGGCGGTCCGAGTCTGGAGCTTGGCGGTATTTCCATTCAACGACGCAGAGACATCATCTTTCCGGCTGCACAGATGCCGAGTCATCCAAAGGATTGGAACAAAACTTGGTTCTATTGCAAGGACACCTCTCCTAAAGATGAGCGCCCATTGCCGGGTTATCATCCCTCCCGGCTCAGGACAGATTCGGAACTTCCTGGCCGGCTCTCAGCTTCAGAACGTGCCAGGAATGAGCCAACTCATGCGAAGATCAATGCACTCATGGCCAATGGCCTGACCGGATTAGATTTGATCCGCTGCTGGATTTCTTGGCGGATTATGCCCTTAAGCTGTAGAAGCCGGCTTATGTGTGAATATGAAGGAAAGTATGACAGCTCCTTATGCTTCAGTCAATCAACCCTGACAGAGGATGACATCACCACTGTCATCCGGAGCCTTGTCCATGAAGCCTCCGGCTCATGCAGCGCCATTGGCCTGACACCTTTTAGCGTCAACAATTCGGCTCCAGATGTAAGTCAATTTCTTTCCATCCGTCTCTTGGATTTTCGTTTGTACCCTGCTGATCTATTACTCTTCTCCAGTTTATTTTTGCAGGCCGACTCTGATTTCTAGAAGAAGGAATACGTCCCTCCTCCGAAGAAGCTCACGAAGAAGGCTCTAGCCAAGAAGCCAAAGAGAGACGCCCCGCGATAGGAATGGTTCGACCCGCCACCGTCATCCAGCTCAGAGGTAAAATTTTAGTTGTCTGTTTGATACTTTGCCTTCCTGTTTTACCAATGCTTGTTTTACTCATAGGATGACGTGGAGACAAGCCATGCCAACGCCCCTGAGGTAAACTATGTTTCTTCCGGCTCGGAGTATTTTGTCCCCCGAAAGCCGCGGCGGGTTATTAGAAAAGTTCCTCTTTCTCATCCTCTCGCTTATCTGGCTCCCGACTTTCTTTTGAAAAAGCAACAACAGACTGAACGTCACCAGACCCGGAGCGTCGGCTCCACTGAGCTTATGTCCGGCTTGCCAAACTCGCCGGCTCCGAAGAAACGCCCCGCAGAGGTATGTGTTCCTGTTTGATTCATTTCTCTTTATAACCTTGGTGCTGTCTCATCTTTCTTAAACTTCATCTCAGAAATCGCCCTCTTCCGACGACTCTTCAGCGACCGCTCTGCCGCCTCCCAAGATCAACCCGCTGTAAGTGTTTTTCCACTATAACATCCGGTTCTTTGTAGGGTAGTAATATCCTTTGGATTCTGATCTTTCTATCTTGTAGTGATCAAGCCAAGCGTCGGAAGACCAACAAGCCCTCCCCGGCCCTGCTGCTCAAGAGCTAGAGCAAGAACAACCGGAGGAGCCACAACCGGATGTAGATCCGCCAATTGCCTCCATTGAGCCGGCTGCTGAAGATATCATCCCGTAGAGCCCTCTAAGGGGTCCTTCGGTACCGCCAAGTCCTGCCAAGACCACTGCAACTCCGGAAGTCGCGATCATCGGTTCTGCTCCTTAGTCTCCTCTGACTCATGTGCTGACCAGGCATAAAGAGTCGGCCGAGGCCTCCAAGAAGCTGGATGTCGACTCTTCTTTTGAGAAGATGACGACCGAAGAACTCCACGCCGGGTATACGAACCGGCTTTCCACCAGCCGAGATCTAGAACTTCGGCTGGTCAAGTTGATGAAGCTAAAAATATGAGGTACTCCTCCTCTTGCTATAACCTTACTTAGCCCCCAAGGGCCGGTTCAATTCTAGCTTAAGAGTTGAACCGGGTCTTTTCTGATCCTCTGTAGAAAATCAATATCCATTACCCCCAAGGGCCGACTCAAACTTAATAAAGTTGAGTCGGAGCTTTAATGTAGATAGCCTGAAGAACCACTTGTAGCCCCCAAGGGCCGACTCAAACTTGATAACGTTGAGTAGGAGCTTTTATTGTAAGTCAATTTGAAGAGCCATATTGTAGCCCCCAAGTTCCAGATTAACTTTGATGAAGATGAGCCGGAACTGTATTGATTTCTCGAAGATCAAATATACATTAGCCCCCAAGTGTCAAACATATTGCTTGCAATCTGCTTGAGACTTGTATAACTTTGTTTTTAATCCTCATCATTTGATACGATTTCCATTCTGGCGACTTACTCTGTATTTTGATATGTCACAGGAAGCCTTAAATGAATCCGGGTCGCAGTTGATGGACCTGAAGACCAACCTGGCGGCTCAACAAGAGGCCTGCAGCGTCGTCGATGAAAAAGTGCCGGCTTCTCTTTGAGGATCTGGCCATAATCAAGGCCGATTTTGCTGCTCTTAAGGAGTCAGCTGAATCTGAGAAGACTGCTTTGACCCAATGGGCGGATGACGCTGACCAGCGGCTGATAGCTGTGGCGGATGAACTCCAAGGCTTGAAGCGCCACATAAGCAAGATGTAAGCCGTCCTCTTTGGTAAGCTTCTGATAACTTTGTGTTTCCAATGGCTACAACTTTACTTAGCCTGGCGACTCATCTGAATTGTCCGGTTTGTACAGGTCCTAGGAGCCGGCAGTTGGCTTCTGATAGCCTGCTGCCGTTGAAGGCCATCTATACCTTAACTGAGCAGTTGTACTATGGTGCAATCTGCACTATCAAGGCCGTGCAATATAAGGATAAAATTCTGGCGACTCTTAGGGGTGTTTTAGAGCTCTTCTCCACCATGCCTAAGCAAGTCGCCGAGCTCAGGAAATCAGCCGCCCGCCAAGGGGCCATTGCGGGCATCAGCCGGGCTTTGGCCTTTGCTCCGGGTCTAATAGCCGCCGAGATGATGGAGGGCTTCCCTTCAAGGAAAGATGACGGCTTAGAGTTTACTGACGCTGACTACAGCCGGTGCATGAAGGAGTCCCGGGTGTTAGCTTCTGTCTTGGCGGAGGAGGTTGATCTATCAACTTATCAAGCAGCCTATGATCCGGAGCAGAAGAGAGTCTGCGGTCCTTTGTATGAGCGCAAAGACTTGACGACTTCTCGGAGTAAGGACCTCTTTGCTCCAGATCTTGACCCGTCACCTTATTTCGAAGGCTCTTTTGTAGCTCTAACGAACTGAAATTGGGATTTGGACAACCTCCAAATCAGGGCCACAGAAGAGCCGGTGCTGGATGACCCGTCAGCTAATTAGCTTCTGTTTTAAGAACTTGTATCAGCTTAACCCGCCGTGTGATGGTTGAAAAACTTTTCTGAAATTTTGATCTCCTCTGGGAGTGTAATAGCTATTTGAAACTTTGTCTAAAACTTGTCATGATGTTTCTATAAGATGATCCGGCTTTTGGCTGCCATTTGTCTCTGTATGCTTTGAATCATTTAGACTTGCCTTGTCATCATAGAACACCCCTGTAGCTGAGAGTCGGTAAACTACACCCGGAGGTAATAATATGGCGTAGACGCCGGCGGGTAAGCATTAGAAGCTGTACCCGAAGGTAAGAAGCCGCCCTCGCTGCGGCTAATTTTCCTTAGCTGGATTTTTATAAGAACAGCTAATAGGCGTTAGAAGCTGTACCCGAAGGTAAGAAGCCGCCATTCACCACAACTAAGTTACCTTAGTTGTTTTTACAAGAACAGCTAATAGGCGTTAGAAGCTGTACCCGAAGGTAAGAAGCTGCCGTTCACCATAGCTAATTTATCTTAGCTGTTTTTACATGGCCTTAGGCCGGCTAATAGGCATTAGAAGCTATACCCGGAGGTAAGAAGCCTCCGTTCGCGGGTCATGAGATGTTAGCTACCCGTCGGTAAAAAACCTCTCATAACCGCGGCTAAACTGGTTAGCCGGAGATGGCATAAATCTGGCTGATAGGGTGTTAGAAGCGATACCTATCAGTAAGAAGCCCCCTCAGCAATATGGCATGACCCGTTGGCGGATAGGCGTTAGAAGCTGTATCTGAAGGTAAGAAGCCTCCCTCGCCATGACTAATTTACCTTAGTCGGTTTTTTGTGGCAAAAATGCCGGCTTAATAGGTGTCTACCACCGTTCAGCGATACGACGCAAAGCGTCGACAGATAGGCGTTAGAAGCTGTACCGGCTAAAGGTAGGAAGCCGCCCTCGCCGCGGCTCATTTTCCTGAGCCGGATTTTTGTGGCATAAAGCCTGGCTGATAGGCATCTACTACCATTTGCCAATCTCAGTTGATGCATCAACCGGAATACTGTGTAATCTTTCCCATATGAGGATGCGTGAAATAGCAGAGGCTTCTTTATTTATACATCTATGATATGTACAATGATAGTGTACAATGGTGGGTCTCGATACCCTTTAATTGAAATAGGGCCGGAGATGCGCGATGTTCCATGGCCGACGGGTCTCCTGACCCGCCGTATCTGAGTCGTTTCGAATATCAATGAGATAATATGACCCATTGTTGAGATTTCTGCTGACCACAAAGGGTCCTTCCCATGGAGGTGACAGCTTATGCATATTTGTCTGGTCTTGAATCAGCCGGAGCACCAAGTCGCCCTCCTGGAATGTCCGGGTCTTGACCCTACGCTTGTGATAGTGGCGCAGGTCTTGTTGATAAATCGCCAATCAGGCTGCTGCTAACTCTCGTGCCTCTTCCAAAGCATCCAATGCGTCTTGGCATGCCGTCTCGTTGTCTGTCTCAACGTAAGACACCACCCTTGGCGAGTCATGCCGGATGTCACTAGGTAAGACTGCCTCGGCGTCGTACACCATAAAGAAGGGCATGAAACCCGTGGACCTGTTAGGGGTGGTCCTGATGCTCCATAAGACAGAGGGTAATTCTTCAACCCAACACCCGGGCGTTCGCTGTAAAGGAACCATAAGCCGTGGTTTGATCCCTCTTAAAATTTCCTGATTGGCGCGCTCCGCCAGACCGTTGGACTGTGGATGTGCCACGGCTGAAATATCAAGCCGGATATGCTCTTCATCACAGAATTTCTTCATAGCCCCCTTGGATAGATTTGTACCATTGTCAGTAATGATGCTGTGCGGGTAACCAAAACGGTAGATCAGCTTCTTAATAAATAGAACTGTTGTAGCCGCATCACACTTGCTGACCGGCTCTGCCTCTACCCACTTGGTAAATTTGTCAACCGCCACCAGGAGGTGCATTTTCTTGTCCTTGGATCTCTTGAAGGGCCCTACCATGTCGAGCCCCCAGACCGCAAATGGCCAAGTGATTGGTATCATCCTCAGTTCTTGAGTCGGAACATGAGCACGCCGGCCAAATTTTTGACAGCTGTCGCACTTGCGGACTAAATCCTCTGCATCCTTGTGAGCCGTTAACCAGAAGAACCCATGCCGGAAATCCTTGGCCACCAAAGATTTCGAGCCGGCGTGGTGTCCACAATCACCAGCATGAATTTCATTCAAGATCTGCCGGCCCTCCTCTGGTGAAACACAACTTTGAAAAACCCCTGTTACACTGCATTTATGCAACTCGCCATTAACTATCGCATGGACTTAGAGCGTTGGGTGATCTCTCTGGCCCGGTCTTCATCCTCAGGTAACTCGCCCCAGGTCAAATAGGCCAAATAAGGAATCGTCCAATCGGGGATAGCGTGCAGAGCCGCCACCAATTCTGCCTCCGGGTCAGGAACAGCCAAAACTTCCTCTAAAGATATCGTGATAGTCGGATGGTGTAAGACGTCCAAAAAGACATTAGGCGACACCGGCTTACGTTGGGAACCTAGCCGTGATAAAGCATCGGTCGCCTCGTTCTTGCGACGATCAATGTGATCTACCTGATACCCTTTGAAGTGACCCGCAATAATATCAACCGCTTGCGTATAAGCCGCCATCCATGGTTCTTTGGAGTCCCAAGTGCCAGAAACTTGCTGAGCCACTAGATCTGAGTCGCCCAAACACCTGACCCGGCTTAAATTCATCTCCTTGGCTAATCTAAGGCCATGAAGCAAAGCCTCGTACTCAGCCGCATTGTTAGTAAAGGGGAACATCAACCGGAGCACATAACAAAACTTATCACCCTTGGGGGATGTGAGAACAACCCCTGCTCCGGACCCCTCTAATTGCTTGGATCCATCAAAGTGTATAGTCTAGTATGTGTTATCCGGCTTTTCTTCGGGAGCTTGACACTCTATCCAATCATTTATGAAATCCACCAAAGCTTGGGATTTGATCGCCGTGCGAGCATACTTTAAATTAAGAGGTCCCAGCTCTAGCGCCCATTTAGCAATCCTTCCTGTGGCTTCTCTGTTCTGGATAACATCCCCCAACGGAGAAGAACTGACCACAGTTATATGGTGCCCTAGAAAGTAGTGTTTTAACTTGCGATTGGCCATGAAAACTCCGTATACTAGCTTCTGCCAATGTGGATATTTTTTCTTAGATTCTGCTAGGACCTCATTGATATAATAAACCAGCCTTTGCACAGGATACTCCTTCCTAGCCTCCTTGCACTCGACCACAATTGCAATGCTGACTGCCCTGTTGTTAGCCGCCACATAAAGGAGCAACGATTCTTTCTCAGTCGGAGTGGCTAACACTAGCGGCTCAGTCAGCTGTTTCTTAAGCGCCTCATGTGCTTCACCCACCGCTTTGCTCCAGACAAACTTGTCTGTCTTCTTCATCATCTGATATAAAGGAATAGCCTTCTTTCCAAGGCGGCTTATGAACCGGCTCAACGCAGCAATCCGCCCTGCCAGGCGCTAAACATCATTAATGCACGCTGGCTCTCTTAGAGAAGTAATAGCCTTGATTTTATCCGGGTTAGCCTTGATGCCACGCTCAGAGACCAAGAAACCCAAAAGCTTTCCTGCTGGAACCCCAAAGACACACTTGGTTGGGTTAAGCATCATCTTGTAGACCCGGAGATTGTCAAAGGTTTCCTTTAGATCCTCCAAAAGAGTCTCCTTCTTTCTGGATTTGACTACGATGTCGTCCACATAAGCATGAACATTACGGCCAATTTGACTGTGAAGGCAGTTTTGTACGCACCGTTGATAAGTCGCCTAGGCACTCTTGAGCCCGAAAGGCATAGAGACATAACAGAAAGCCCCAAAGGGTGTAATGAACGTCATCTTATCCTGGTCTTTCACTGCCATCTTGATCTGATGATAACCGGAATAAGCATCCAGGAAGCATAAGCTTTCACATCCTACTGTAGCATCAATGATCTGATTAATATGTGGGAGGGCAAAGGGATCAGCCGGACAAGCCTTGTTAAGGTCTGTGTAATCCATACACATACGCCATGTGCGGTTCTTTTTGAGCACCAGCACTGGGTTAGCCAACCATTCCGGGAGAAAAACTTCAACAATAAAACCTGCAGCCAAGAGCCGGGCAACTTCTTCCCCAATAGCCTTGCGTCTCTCCTAATTGAACCGCCCCAGAAACTGTTTGATCGGCTTAAACTTTGGATCCACCTTAAGGTTGTGCTCAACGAATTCGCTCGGTACACCTGGCATGTCGGAGGGCTTCCATGCAAAGATGTCCCGATTCTCACGGATGAATTCGATGAGCGCGCTTTCCTATTTGGGATCCATATGAGCTCCAATGATGAACTGCTTGGATGAGTCGCCCGGATTGAAATCTATTACCTTGGTATCATCTGCTGAAAACTTGAGGGGCGGCTCAACCTCCGTGGTTGGCTTCTTTAGGGGGGTCATATCCTCCGGATCAACATTCTCCTTATAAAACTTAAGCTCCTCCTGGGCGCAACTGGACTCTGCATAAGCCGCATCTCCTTCGTCACACTCAATAGCCGTGTTTTGGTTGCCATGAACGGTGATGGTACCATTTAAGCCGGGCATCTTGAGCTGTAAGTAAACATAGCAGGGCTGAGCCATGAACTTAGCATAAGCCGGCCGTCCAAACAAGGCATGATAAGGGCTCTTGATCTTAACGACCTCAAACCATAAGGACTCCACTCTGTAGTTGTATTCATCGCCGAAAGCCACTTCCAAAGAAATCCTGCCCACCGGATGCACCGACTTACCCGGCACCACACCATGAAAAACAGTGGACGAAGGTTTTAAGTCCTTGTCGAGCAACTTCATCCGCCGGAAGGTGTCATAATAAAGGATGTTTATGCTGCTGCCACCATCCATGAGCACCTTGTTCAACATATACCCACCCACTTGGGGGGCTACAACCAAAGCCAGCCACCCCGGGTCATCAACGCGTGGCTGGTGATCTTCATGGCTCCATGTTATGTCATATTCAGACCACTTTAGATACTGTGGAAGAGCCGACGTAACCGCATTGACCGCCTGTTTCCGCAACTTCTGGTCCCATCTATTGAAACTAGTCGTGAAGACATGGTACTGCCCGGAGCTGAGCTGCTTCGGGTTACTCTGAAAACCGGACTGATTCCGTTGTTGCTGCTGTTGTTGATTATTATTACCAGAGTGCGGCTGCTGTGCCCCGTGATTATCCTGACCTGGATGACCGGATGCGGAACCGCCAAAACCAAATTCGGCTCCTGACCCGCCATGTCCTGGGCCGCCTGGCGTGCCGCCACCGTGATGGTTAGGTTGTGTGACATACCGCTTGAACTTTTGCATCAAAGAACAACTCTCCCATGTATGATTTTCTGGCCTATCAGGCAAACTATGATTCGGACAAGGTCGCTTAAGCAACTCTTCCATGTTCGAGGAAAAATTATCCCTGCCCGAGGGCGGTCCAAACCTCCTGTTACCCTTGGGATGATTCTGCTGGGCATTTGTGTTGGCCACCAGCTCTGATCCTGCTTCTGGATTCTTGCGCTTACGCTGGCTACCATTGTTCACCGCACCCTTGCCTTGGTTGCCCTTCTTGCCTTGACTAGCCTTTTCCTCATTAGAACCCGGATCCTTCGTGATGTCTGAGTCAGCGTATTTCGTGAGAGCCGTCATGAGCTCTCCCATGTCCTGACATGTATGCTTGAGCCGGCCAAGTTTCTGCTTTAGAGGAATAAAGTGCCAGTTCTTCTCTAAGATCAACACCGCTTGAGCCGCCGTGATCTGCTCTGATGAGTGAATAATTGTTGAGACCCACCGTACCCAATGATGAGCCGACTCGCTCTCCTGTTGGACATAGTGATCAAGATCCACAATAGTCATAGGCTGCTTGCACGTCCCTTGAAAGTTTTTAATGAATCGAGCCCTAAGCTCTGCCCATGAATTGATGGTATTAGGTGGTAACCCCTTTAGCCATGTACGAGCCGAGCCTTCAAGCATCATGACGAAATACTTGGCACAAATTGCCTCACTAACATCCAGCATCTCCATGGCCAGTTCATAGCTTTCCACCCAAGCCTCTGGGGGTAAATCAGCGGTGTAGTTTGGGACCTTGCGTGGACCTTTGAAGTCCTTCGGAAACCGCTCGCTCTGGAGAGCCGGCGATAGACATGGCAGCCCTCCCGTCCTGGGGGTTACTCCTGCCCCTACGGAAACAGAAGGCCCGGGCTCTTGGTAAGCCGGCCTAGCTGGCGCCTCTTGCGGGCTTCCCGCATGGTTTACACATGCCTGTGTATCTCTTCGCGGTCGGTGACCCGTTGGAATCTCTCTGTGATGGTTGCTGCTGCAACCCGCTGGTGACTCATACCGCCGGCTAAAACTACGGCTAGGAAGAGGGGTTGAATGGACACGGCTTTGGCTCTGAGCGTATCTCTCCTACTGGGCCATGGCCGTCTGCAAGTACCCGATGGCGTTCCGCACATCCTCTACAAAGGGTGCTTCATCCGGGATAGGGATCGTCTCAAGCCGGGTTGCAGCTGCTACCATATTCTCGGCCGGATTAGAATAATGACCCGCCGGCATTGGAAAGCCCCCAGGCGAAGCTTGGTTACGTTGGGCCGGATGAGTCGCTGACCGTTCCGTTGGGCGGCTCTCAGGTGCGCCCGCGGCTCGCCCTGCGCCAGGGGTATTAAAGAGGTTCCTCGCTTCATAACGCTCTGGTAGACGGGACTGAAGCCTCCTCCGGTGTACCGCCGCTGCTAACATTTGCTCCAGCCCTAGATGGAAAGCAACTGTCTTGATACGTTCTACCTCTTCTTCCATCTAGACCTGCCGCTCAGCCATCCTTTGTCGTTCCTCTGCCATCCGGACCTTGATCCTTGCAATCTTTAGATTCCCAGCTGCTTGATTATCTGGTGTGACTTCAGTGGCCATGAGAGCCGCGAGTTCATCCATCAGCTCCACAAGAACTTGAGCCGGTGGCGGCGGGTTATCACCCGAAGTGGCTGCTCCCGCGGCTGCGTTACTTGCGGCTAGGGCTGATCCCGCCATGAACACCGCCGCATGAACCAGAGGTTTCATAACATCCGACTCAGGGTATGCATCGTCGTAGCCCCCAAGGCCTCCGTTGTGGAGCTGGTACACTGATTCTGTTTCTCCACTTGAAGATTCATCTTCTGAATAAACAAGGGTTTCCTGTGACCCGGATGCTTCCAGACCCATACCTTGAGTGAAGCCTACAAAGACATGCCTCTACCCGGATCGGCGCGGGCAGGCCGCACGTTACTTGCAGATTGGAGACGCCGACCCGGCTCGACGATGTTGGTGCAGACGTCCGGCCCGGGTGTAGATCCATCAGCCCTTCCGATGAAAACGTGGATCCCGCCAAACGGAACCCGGAATCCATACTCCACGGACTCGGCATCAAGCCCCCAGCCGGCATCGTCGATGTAGAACCAGCCGTAGCGACTCTTGCTCATCCTTCCGACCACGTATCCTTCAAGCCCTGGGAGAGAGCCCTTTGAGAACTCAACACCACCAAGCGCAAGCCCCATGGTGGGCACCAACTGTCGTGGATTTATCATGGAAGATGCGCGGGTGAACGGACATGGATTTGAAGCCATCGCTAATGTGATGGACTCAAAGGGGTTGATTGGGACGAAGGACACGAGTTTACCCAGGTTCGACCCCTCAAGTCGAGGTAATAGCCTATGTCCTTCTTGTTCTTGTATTGCTTGTTGTATCGATTACAAGGGAACTAAAGCTTGACCTAGTTCTCGATAACCTGATCTCTAAGTCGCCCCGGGTCTGCCTTTATATAGGAGGTCAGGACCATGGGTCTTTACAATTGTCTAACCGAGTCTCATTGTCTATCCGAGTCTTCCTCTATCTTCTTGTCCAAGCTGTCCCCGAGCGGCTTACAAGCCCGGGTCTTCTCCGTTCGGGCCACCTTGCGGCCCACACCTTAAGCCGCTTATCTTCCTGGGCCGTAGACTTTACGGCTCACCCTTGGGCCGGCTCATGAGCCATCAATGTGACCCGGAACCTTAATGGCGGGTCATATTGCGGGGTTATATCCCCAACACATAGCATTCTGGTGTTGATCATGTTTTGCTCGTGAGAGAGGTTTAGTCAACGGATCTGCGGCATTCAGATCCATATGTACTTTACAAATATATATATCTCCCTCCTGAATGTAATCACGGATGGAGTTGAAGCGGCGCTTGATGTGTCTTGTCTTCTTGTGAAACCCGGGCTCGTTCGCAAGGGCAATAGCTCCAGTATTGTCACAGAATAGAGTCATCGGGCCCGACGCATTGGTAATCACTCCTAGGTCGGTGATTAACTCCTTCATCCAAACTCCTTCCTTTGTTGCTTCCGAAGCAGCTATGTACTCCGCTTCACATGTAGATGCCGCCACGACGCTTTGCTTGCTGCTGCACCAGCTGACTGTCCCTCTGTTCAAAATATACACGTATCCGATTTGCGACTTGGAGTCATCCAGATCTGTGTCGAAGCTAGCATCGACGTAACCCTTTACGACGAGCTCTTAGGGCACCTCCATATACGAGAAACATGTCCTTTGTCCTTTTCAAGTACTTCAGGATATTCTTGACCGCTCTCCATTGTTCCACTCCGGGATCATTTTGGTACCTCCCTACTGACTTATGGCAAGGTTCACATCAGGTTTGGTACACAACATGGCATACATAATAGAGCCTATGGCTGAAGCATAGTGGATGACACTCATCTCTTCTCTATCCTTTTCCGTGGTCGGGCATTGAGTCGTACTCAATCTCACACCCTGTAACACTGGCAAGAACCCCTTCTTGGACTAATCCATATTGAACTTCTTCAATATCTTGTCAAAGTATGTGCTTTGTGAAAGACCTATGAGGCATCTCGATCTATCTCTATAGATCTTGATACCTAATATGTAAGCATCTTCTCCAAGGTCCTTCATTGAAAAACATTTATTCAAGTAGGCCTTTACACTTTCCAAAAGTTCTATATCATTTCCCATTATCAGTATGTCATCCACATATAATACGAGAAATGCTACAGAGCTCCCACTCACTTTCTTGTAAATACAGGGTTCTTCATAAACCTGTAAAAACCCAAACGCTTTAATCACCTCATTAAAGCGAATGTTCCAACTCCGAGATGCTTGCACCAACCCATAGATGGAGCGCTGGAGCTTGCATATTTTGTTAGCTTCTTTAGGATCGACAAAACCTTCCTGCTCCATCATATACAGTTCTTCCTTAAGGAAGCCATTAAGGAATGCCGTTTTGACGTCCATTTGCCAGATCTCATAATCATAAAATGCGGCAATTGCTAACATGATTCGGACAGACTTCAGCATTGCTACGGGTGAGAAAGTCTCATCGTAGTCAACTCCTTGAACTTGTTGATAACCCTTAGCGACAAGCCGAGCCTTATAGACGGTCACATTACCATCCGCGTCAGTCTTCTTCTTAAAGATCCATTTTTTTAATGGCTCGCTTATCATCAGGCAAGTCCACCAAAGTCCACACTTTGTTCTCATACATGGATCCTATCATGGATTTCGTGGCTTCAAGCCATTTGTTGGAATCCAGGCCCGCCATCGCTTCTTCATAGTTCGAAGGTTCACCGTTGTCCAACAACATGAGCTGCAGGACAGGGTTGCCGTACCACTCTGGTGCGGAACGTGTCCTAGTGGACCTTCGACGTTCAATAGTAACTTGATCTATAGTTTCATGATCATCGTCATTAACTTCCTCTCCAGTCGGTGCAGGCTCCACATAAACAACTTCCCGTGCTGTGCTACTCTCCAGTTCGAGTGGAGGTACAATTACCTCATCAAGTTCTATTTTCCTCCCACTTACTTCTTTCAAGAGAAACTCTTTCTTGAGAAAGGATCCATTCTTGGAATAAAGACTTTGCCTTCGGATCTGAGGTAGAAGGTATACCCAATAGTCTCTTTGGGATATCCTCTGAAGACGCACTTTTCCGCTTTGGGTTCGAGCATCTCAGGTTGATGTTTCTTCACATAAGCATCGCATCCCCAAAATTTTAGAAACGACAGCTTAGGTTTCTTTCCAAACCATAATTCATATGGTGTCGTCTCAACGGACTTTGACGGTGCCCTATTTAAAGTGAATGCGACAGTCTCTAATGCATATCCCCAAAATGATACCGGTAAGTCGGTAAGAGACATCATAGATCGCACCATATCCAATAGAGTGCGATTACGATGTTCAAACACACCATTTCGCTGAGGTGTGCCAGGCGGCGTGAGTTGTGAAACGATTCCACATTTCCTTAGGTGTGTGCCAAACTCGTGACTTAAATATTCTCCGCCACGATCAGATCGTAGGCACTTTATTTTCCTGTCACGTTGATTCTCTACCTCACTCTAAAATTCCTTGAACCTTTCAAAGGTTTCAGACTTGTGTTTCATTAAGTAGACATACCCATATCTGCTCAAGTCATCAGTGAGGGTGAGAACATAACGGTATCCACCGTGAGCCTCGATGCTCATTGGACCGCATACATCGGTATGTATTATCTCCAATAAGTCAGTTGCTCGCTCCATTGTTTCGGAGAACGGAGTCTTGGTCATCTTGCCCATGAGCCATGTTTTGCACGTGTCAAATGATTCGAAATCAAGAGACTCCAAAAGTCCATCAACATGGAGCTTCTTCATGCGTTTGACACCAATATGACCAAGGCGGCAGTGCCACATGTAAGTGGGACTATCGTTATCAACCTTACACTTTTTGGTACTCACACTATGGACATGTGTAACATCGTGTTCGAGATTCATCAAAAATAAACCATTGACCAGCGGGGCATGACCATAAAACATTTCTCTCATATAAATAGAACAACCATTATTCTCAGATTTAAATGAGTAGCCATCTCGCATCAAGCGAGATCCATATACAATGTTCATGCTCAAAGCTGGTACTAAATAACAATTATTAAGGTTTAAAACTAATCCCGAAGGTAGATGTAGAGGTAGCGTGCCGATGGAGATCACATCGACCTTGGAACCATTCCCAACGCGCATCGTCACCTCGTCCTTTGCCAGCCTCCGCTTATTCCGCAGCTCCTGCTTGGAGTTACAAATGTGAGCAACTGCACCGGTATCAAATACCCAAGAGCTACTATGAGCGCTGGTTAGGTACACATCAATAACAAGTATATCACATATACCTTTAACGTTGTCGGCCTTCTTATCCGCTAAGTACTTGGGGCAGTTCCGCTTCCAGTGACCGATACCCTTGCAATAAAAGCACTTAGTCTGAGGCTTGGGTCCATTCTTGTTCTTCTTCCCGGAAACTTGCTTACCGGGCACGGCAACAACTTTGTCGTCCTTCTTGAAGTTCTTCTTACCCTTGCCTTTCTTGAAACTAGTGGTCTTATTCACCATCAACACTTGATGCTCCTTTTTGATCTCGACCTCCACTGATTTCAGCATCGAGTACAACTCAGGAATGGACTTCTCCATACCCTGCATGTTGTAGTTCATCACAAAGCTCTTGTATCTAGGTGGGAGCGACTGGAGGATTCTGTCAATGACCGAGTCATCCAGGAGATTAACTCCCAGCTGAGTCAAGCCGTTATGCAACCTAGACATTTTGAATATGTGCTCACTGACGGAACTATTCTCCTCCATCTTACAATTGAAGAACTTGTCGGAGACTTCATATCTCTCGACCCAGGCATGAGCTTGGAAAACCAGTTTCAGCTCTTGGAACATCTCATATGCTCCGTGTTGCTCAAAACACTTTTGGAGCCCCGGTTCTAAACTGTAAAGCATGCCGCACTGAACAAGGGAGTAATCATCGCGGCATGACTGCCAAGCGTTCACAATGTCTTGGTCCGCTGGGAAAATGGGTGGGTCACCTAGCAGTGCATCAAGGACATACAATCTTTTGGAAGCTATGAGGATGATCCTCAAGCTACGGACCCAGTGCGCATAGTTGCTTCCATCATCTTTCAGATTGGTTTTCTCTAGGAACGCGTTGAAGTTGAGGGTGACATTAGTGTTGGCCATTGGATCTACAATATAGATTGTAAAGACAATTTTAGACTAAGTTCATGGTAATTAAGTTCACATAATCAAATTATTTAATGAACTCCCACTTAGATAGACATCTCTCTAATCATCCAAGTGATACATGATCCATGTCAACCAGCCCGTGTCCGATCATCACGTCAGACGGACTAGTCATCCATGGTGAACATCTCCATGTTGATCGTATCTTCTATACGACTCATGTTCGACCTTTTGGTCTGTCGTGTTCGAGGCCATGCCTGTACATGCTAGGCTCGTCAAGTCAACCTAAGTGTTTTGCGTGTGTAAATCTGGCTTACACATGTTGTATGCGAACGTTAGAACCTATCACACCCGATCATCACGTGGTGCTTCGGAACAACGATCCTTAGCAACAGTGCACAGTTAGGGTGAACACATTTCTTGAAATTTTATTGAGAGATCATCTTATTTACTACCGTTGTTCTAAGAAAATAAGATGTAAACATGATAAACATCACATGCAATCAATAGAGTGACATGATATGGCAAATATCATCTTGCTCCTTTGATCTCCATCTTTGGGGCACCATGATCATCACTATCACCGGCACGACACCATGATCTCCATCATCATGATCTCCATCATCATGATCTAGTGAAGTTGTCTCACCAACTATTACTTCTACTACTATGGATAACATTTAGCAATAAATTAAAGTAATTACATGGCGTTTATGATTGACACACAGGTCATACAATAAAATAAGACAACTCCTATGGCTCCTACCGGTTGTCATACTCATCGACATGCAAGTCGCGAATCCTATTACAAGAGCATGATCAATCTCATACATCACAATGCATCACATTACATCATTTGGCCATATCACATCACAAGGCATATGCTGCAAAAACAAGTTAGACGTCCTCTAATTTGTAGTTGCAAGTTCTTACGTGGCTGCTATAGGTTTCTAGCAAGAACGTTTCTTACCTACGCCCAAACCACAACGTGATATGCCAATTGCTATTTATCCTTCATAAGGACCCTTTTCATTGAATCCAATCCGACTAAGGTGGGAGAGACAGACACCCGCTAGCCACCTTATGCAACAAGTGCATGTCAGGCGATGGAACCGGTCTCATGTAAGCGTACGTGTAAAGTTGGTCCGGGCCGCTTCATCCCACAATACTGCCGAATCAAGATAAGACTAGTAGTGGTAGGAAAATTAACAAGATCGACGCCCATAACTACTTTGTGTTCTACTCGTGCATAGATTCTATGCATAGACCTAGCTCATGATGCCACTATTGGGAGACGTAGTAGTAAATCAAAAAAATTCCTACGTGTTCACTAAGATCTATCTATGGAGAAACCAGCAACGAGTGGGAAGAGATTGCATCTTCATACCTTTGAAGATCACTAGGCGGAAGCATTACAAGAACGCGGTTGGTGGATTCATACTCGTAGCGATTCAGATCGTGGTGGACTCCGATCTTAGCGCCGAACAACGACACCTCCGCGTTCAACACACGTATAGCCCAGTGACATCTCCTATGCCTTGATCCAGCAAGGAGGAAGGAGAGGTTGAGAGAGAGCTCCGACAGCACGACAGCATGGTGATGGTGGAGCTACGTGGTCTCCGGCAGGGCTTCGCCAAGTACTACGGAGAACAAGGAGAAGGAGGAGTAGGGTTGCGCCGTGGGAGAGAGAGATGCATGTCTCAAACAGCCCTAAGGGCACCACTATTTCTAGGAGGAGGAGGAGGGAGGGCCAAGCCCTAGGGTTCCCACCCTAGGGGCCGGCGGCATCCCTAGATGGGACTTGGGTGGTGGCCAAGGGAGGGAGAGGTGGTGCGGCAGCCCTAGCAGCCCTAGGGTGGGCCTAGGGCACATCTAGGCCTAGGGTTTGCCCCTTCTCTCCTTGCTGCGCCTTGGGCCAGGTGGGAGGGGTGCACCAGCCCACCTAGGGGCTGGTTCCCTCCACCTTCGGCCCATGCAGCCCTCTGGGGCCCGTGGCCCCTCCCGGTGGACCCCCGGAACCCTTCCGATGGTCTCGGTACATTACCGGTGACGCCCGAAACATTTCCGGTAACCAAAACCTCACTTCCTATATATCAATCTTTGTCTTCGGACCATTCCGAAACTCCTCGTGACGTGCGGATCTCATCCGGGACTCCGAACAACCTTTGGTAAGCATGTCCACTATTTCCCTATAACCCTAGCGTCATCGAACCTTAAGTGTGTAGACCCTACGGGTTCGGGAGACACGTAGACATGACCGAGAAACCTCTCTGGTCAATAACCAACAGCGGAATCTGGATACCCATGTTGGCTCCCACATGCTCCATGATGATCTCATCGAATGAACCACGATGTCGGGGATTCAATTAATCCCGTATGCAATTCCCTTTGTCTACCGGTATGATACTTGCCCGACATTCGATCGTCGGTATCCCTATACCTTGTTCAATCTCGTTACCGGCAATGCTATTTACTCGTTCCGTAACACATCATCCCGTGGCTAACTCCTTAGTCACATTGAGCTCATTATGATGATGTCTTACTGAGTGGGCCCAGAGATACCTCTCCGTCACACGGAGTGACAGATCCCAGTCTCGATTCGTGCCAACCCAATACACACTTTCGGAGATACCCGTAGTGCACCTTTATAGCCACCCATTTACGTTGTGACGTTTGGCATACCCAAAGCATTCCTACGGTATCCGTGAGTTGCACAATCTCATGGTCTATGGAAACGATACTTGACCTTGGAAAAGCTTTAGCAGACGAACTACACGATCTTGTGCTATGCTTAGGATTGGGTCTTGTCCATCACATCATTCTCCTAATGATGTGATCCCGTTATCAATGACATCCAATGTCCATGGTCATGAAACCATGACCATCTATTGATCAACGAGCTAGCCAACTAGAGGCTCACTAGGGACATGTTGTGGTCTATGTATTCACACATGCATTACGGTTTCCGGTTAACACAATTATAGCATGAACAATAGACAATTATCATGAACAGGGAAATACAATAATAACCATTTTATTATTGCTTCTAGGGCATATTTCCAACAAATTTCCTTACCAGACTACTTGCATTGGTGTAGGAATTCATACACCCACACAAGACAATCTTGAACAGTTCTAGATCTAATGAATCCATATTGGTTACGATGCATAATATTCAAGATGCATCGTTGCAATCTTTCTGCTAATAGCTTTGTTAAAACTTTAAGAACACAATTTAGCAGTGATATTGGTCTAAAGTAATTTACAGTCTCAGGGGAGCTAGTTTTTGGTATGAGAATAATCAAAGAAGTATAAAGGCATTTAAGATCAATTTTCCCCTCCCAAAAATCCCGAGAAAGTTGGTAAAAGTCTTCTTTAATGATATCCCACCAAAACTTTAGAAAGAGGCCATTAAATCTATCAGGTTCATGCACCCTATCAAAAGGTATAATTTTGATAACTTTGTCTATTTCCTCATGAGTGAAGGGGGTAGACAATTCTTCCAAACTCTACACGCTTTGCACCAGATCATGGAGCTAAAACTCAGCAAATGTTTCTGTGACAACTCCCATTCTACTTTTAAAACATTGGAAAAAGGCAGCTGCTTTTTCATCATGATTTTCAATAGTCATACCATCCGACAGTATCAAAGATGGGATGGCATTTTGCCTGTACGTTTCAGTCGCCCTTGCCTGAAAATATTTAGTGTTATCTTCACCTTCAATCGCCCGTCTGTAAGTACATCGTTTCTTCCAATATGCACTTTGGTATTTTAGCAATTTCATCAACTAATTTTTTTGAATAATTCTGAAGTTGGATTCAGGCAAGGAGAGCATACGAAGGTCCTCCAAACTGTCTGAATGAAGCAGTTGCGTATTGCAGTTCTCAATTAAGATCTTAAGTTTAGAAAGGTTCTTACTCCACTGCTTGAGGGCGTATCTCTATATTTTCAGTTTAGCAAAGATTCAAGTGGCAGAATATGTTGCTTTAATGGTTCTATCCCAAGACTTCTTTACTGTATCCATAAAGCCCGGACATTGTGGCCAAAAGTTCTCAAATCTAAATAAGCTGCATCGTGGAATGGATGTCCGAATAGCCATTACACATGGAGTATAATCAGATATCGGCTTAGCAAGGGGTTTCACCATAGTATTAGGATATTGTGAAGTCCACTCTGGAGTTGTAAAGAACCAATCCAATTGCTCTGGAGTTGTAAACCCCTTTAATTGGGATCTCAATCAGGGCCAAAGAACTAATAATTTTGTTAAATTTAATAATATCATCAATATTACCACCTGGAAGATTGTGATTCTGTAGAGAACGAATGAAGTTAAAGTCTCCCATGAAGACCCATACATATTCAATTTCAATATTGAGACCCCTAAACCATTGAGTGAAATTTTGTCATTCCAGGGCACGGGCCCCCCTGGCCGCGCCTAGTAGGCTAGCAGGCTTGTCGCCTCCTGGCAGGTCTCCTAACCCTAATTCTTGGCCTATAAATTCCCAAATATTCGCCCAACACCAAAGGGAGCCACGCAAATACTTTTCCGCCACCGGAAGCCTTCGTTCCCGAGAAATCCAATCTTGGAGCCTTTTTCGGTAATCTGCCAGAGGGGGTTTTGATCACGGAGGGCATCTACAACAACTCCATTGCCCCTTCGATGATGCGTGAGTAGTACACCACAGACCTACGGGTCCATAGCTAGTAGCTAGATGGCTTCTTCTCTCCCTTTGATCCTCAATACCATGTTCTTCATGATCTTCATGGAGATCTATCCGATGTAATCCTCTTTTGTGGTGTGTTTGTCAAGATCCGATGAATTGTGAGTTTATGTTCAAATTATCCAAGAATCTTATTTGAATCTCCTCTGAATTCTTATTTGCATGATTTCATCTCCTTGCAAGTCTCTCCGAGTTATTGGTTTGGTTTGGCCAACTAGATTGGTAATTCTTGCAATGGGAGAAGTGCTTGGTTTTGGGTTCAATCTTGCGGTGTCCTCACCCAATGACATTGTAGGGGTAGTGAGGCATGTACTATATTGTTTCCATCAAGGGTAAAAAGATGGGATTTTCATCATATTGCTTGAGTTTATCCCTCTACATCATGTCATCTTTCTTAATGCGTTACTCTATTCTTCATGAACTTAATACTCTAGATGCAGGCAGGAGTCGGTCGATGTGTGGAGTTATAGTAGTAGATGCAGAATCGTTTCGGTTTACTTGACATGGACGTGATGCCTATATGCATGATCATTGCCTTGGATAACTACATGATTATTCGCTTTTCTATCAATTGCTTCACAGTAATTTGTTTACCCACCATGATATTTTCATTCAAGAGAGAAGCCTGTAGTGAAACCTATGGCCCTCGGGTCTACTTTCCATAATATACTTTCAGATCTATAAACCAAAAATACCGAAAAATACTTTGCTGCAATTTATTTACCTTTTACTTTCCGTTCTTGTTTACATCTATATCTATCGGATCTAATCCTTGCAAATAATCCTGAAGGGATTGATAACCCCTTTATAGCGTTGGGTGCAAGATTTTGATTGTTTGTGTAGGTGCAACCATTGGTGAATTGCTTGTTCCTCCTACTGGATTGATACCTTGGTTCTGAACAACTGAGGGAAATACTTATCTACTTTGCTGCATCACCCTTTCCTCTTCAAGGGAAAACCGACACACGCTCAAGAGGTAGCAAGAAGGATTTCTGGTGCCGTTGCCGGGGAGGAAATATAGCAAGCCTACCAAGTACCCATCACAAACTCATCTCTTGCATTTACATTATTTTCCATTTGCATCTCGTTTTCCTCTCCCCAACTTCTAAAACGATTTTCTGAAAATACCAAAAAGATTTGCCTTTCTCTCTTGTTTTCTATGTTTGCTTGTGTTGCCATGTGCCTTCTATTTGCTTGCATCTTCGCTTGCTAAAAATATATTGATATGGATCCTCATCCACTTGCCAATCTTTTCGACAGACCCAATTATGATGAACCAACTACTAGTGAGTTAAGTTCACTTGATTATCTCTATGAAGCTTTGTTTTAAAATCATGAATCTAATTTTTTTGATGAAGTATTGAAAGAAGAAATTTATAAGGAAATTCATGATAGTTCCTTGAATAAAAAGCATGATCACCATGTTGTTAGTATGAACTCTCTGAATATCCATGATGCTAATGATATGCAAAACCACAAGCTTGGGGATGCTATGGTTGATGAAGATGATATTTTTTGTTCCCCAAGTTTTGATGATGACACGTATGAATTGATGATGAAAAGAATGCTTTGTGTGATAGTTATATTGTGAGATTACTTCATGATGCTACTGAAAATTACTATGAGAGAGGAACATATGCTTTTACATATTGCATTAATATAAAGTTTCCTCTCTATGTGTTCAAAGTTTTGAAGTTATGCTTGTTTTGCCTTCCGATGATAGTTGATTTTTGTTCCCATAATTTGTTTGCTCACAAAATCCCTATGAATAGGAAGTGGGTTAGAATTAAATAAACTTGCCATGTGATTCATGATGTTCCTATTGTTGCAAATAGGAATTATGTGCCCGTAGATTTCATTGTTCTTGGTATAGATTGCAATCCTACATGTCCTGTTATTCTTGGTAGACCTTTCCTTAAAACGATTGGTGCAATTATTGACATGAAAGAAGGAAATATTAGATTTAAATTTCCATTAAGGAAAGGCATGGGACACTTTCCTAGAAATAAAATAATATTTCCTTATGAATCTATTATGAGAGCTATTTTTGGATTGCAGACCCAAGATGACAATACCTAGATCTATTGCGTGTTGCCTAGCTAGGGGCGTTAAACAATAGCGCTTGTTGGGAGGTAACCCAATTTTATTTTTGTGTTATGTTTTTGCTTATGTATTGGTGTGTTTTGAACATTATTACTTCTGTAATAACTTTGTTTTCTTGTTTAAATTAGTGTTTGATCCAAGTAAGACCTTTGGGATGGTCTACGGTGTTTGCAATTTGATTTTGCTGAAAAACAGAAACTTTTGCTCCCACTCCAGGAATATTGTATATTCACTTGAATGTTATTTTGATCTGAAATTTTTAAAAAAGATTTATATAAAAATTTCTCTGATTTTCCTAATTTTTCAAAAAAATTAGAGTTTCAGAAATATTCGAACTCTACAAACTGCTACAGACTTTTCTATTTTTGACAGATTCTGTTTTCTGTGTGTTGTTTGCTTATTTTGATGTATCTATGGGTTGTATTGAGGGGTATGAACCATGGAGAAGTTAGAATACAGTAGTTTAAACAAATGTAAATAAAGAATGAGTTCACAACAGTACCTAAGTGGTGATTTATTTTTCTTATACTAACAGATCTCATGAGTTTTCTGCTAAGTTTTGTGTTGTGAAGTTTTCAAGTCTTGGGTGAAGATTTGATGGACTATGGAATAAGGAGTGGAAAGAGTCTAAGCTTGGGGATGCCCAAGGCACCCCAATCCATATTCAAGGATACCAAAAAGCCTAAGCTTGGGGATGGCCCGGAAGGCATCCCCTCTTTCATCTTCAGTCTATCGGTAAATTTACTTGAGGCTATATTTTTATTCACCACATGATATGTGTTTTGCTTGGAGCGTCTTGTATGATATGAGTCTTTTCTTTTTAGTTTCCCACAATCATCCTTGCTGCACACATCTTTTTTAGAGGAACATGCTGAATCCTGAATTTATTAGAATACTCTATGTGCTTCACTTATATCTTTTGAGCTAGGCAATGTTGCTCTAGTGTCCCACTTATATCTTTTAGAGCATGGTGGTGTTATATTTTATAGAAATTGTTGAACTCTCATACCTCACTTATATTATTTGGCGAGATTCTTAAAAACAGCATGGTAATTTGTTTAGATTATGATTTTAGTGCTAATATAATGGGCATCCAAGAGGGATATAATAAAAACTTTCATATTAAGTGCATGGAATACTATGAGAAGTTTGATTCCTTGCATATAGTTTTGAGATAATAGAGATGGTAATATGAGAGTCATGCTAGTGAGTAGTTGTGAATTGGAAGAGATACTTGTGTTGAAGTTTGTGATTCCCGTAGCATGCATGTATGGTGAACCGTTATGTAACAAAGTCGGAGCATGATTTGTTTAATGATTATCAACCTTTGTGTGAGGGTCGGGAGCGCGCGATGGTTAACTCCTACCAACCTATCCCCTAGGAGCACGTGTCTAATGCTTTGTTTGATAACAAATAGACTTCTTCAATAAGTATGTGAGTTCTTTATGACTAATGTTGAGTCCATGGATTATACGCACTCTCACCCTTCCACCTTTGCTAGCCTCTCTAGTACCGCACAACTTTCGCCGGTACATAAAACCCACCTTCCTCAAAACAACTACCATATAGTTTCCTCAAAACAGCCACCATACCTACCTATTATGGCATTTCCATAGCCATTCCAAGATATATTGCCATGCTACTTCCATCGTTTTGTTTTTCATGACATGCACCATCACTTTCATCCTGCATATAGAGTCATCTTTTGTTCTGGGTATCAAGTTGTAATTTTCTTTTTGAGTTGTAAGTAAATAAAAGTGTGATGATTTTCATTATTAGAGCATTGTCCCGTCTGAGAAAAGGTTGATGGAAGCCATGACTCCCTCACAAGTTAGGATGAGTATCCGGACTTTACAAAAAAAATAAAAGAGGCCAGCGAAGCCCAAATAAATAAATAAAGAGGGGAAAGATGCCCACCAATAAATAAAATAATAATAATAATAATAAAGAAATGAGAGAAAGGGAGAAGGTAGAATTGCTACTATATTTTTCCACACTTGTGCCTCAAAGTGGCACCATGATCTTCATGATAGGGAGTCTCCTATTTTTACACTTTCATATAACTAGTGGAATTTCTTCTTGCATAACCACTTACTTTCTTTTTGAGCTTTCCTACACTTATAGCTCTAAGTGCATTTGTTGCATGGCAATCCCTACTCACTCACATTAATATCTATCGATGGGCATATCCATAGCCCATTGATACGCCTGTTGATGTGAGACTGTCTTCTCCCTTTTTCCTTGCAACCTCCACCAAATTCTATTCCACCTATAGTGCTATATCCATGGCTCACGCTCATGTATTGCGTGAGAGTTGAAAAGGTTTGAGAACACCAAAAGTGTGAAATAATTGCTTGACTTGTTCATCGGGGTTGTGCATGATTTAGATACTTTGTGTGGGGAAGACGAAGCATAGCCAGACCATATGATTTTTTAGGGATAACTTTCTAAGGACATGTTATTTCGAAAGGACACAATTGCCTTGTTGGTGTGCTCGAAGTATTACTCTTTTTATGTCAATATTAGAATATTGTTTTGAATATTATGGATCTGAATATCCATGCCACAATAAATAATATTCCATGGATAAATATGTTAGGTAGCATTCCACATCAAAAATTCTGTTTTTTATCATTTACCTACTCGAGGACGAACAAGACTTAAGCTTGGGGATGCTTGATACGTCTCCAACATATCTATAATTTTTGATTGTTCCATGCTATTATATTATCTGTTTTGGATGTTTTATATGCATTAAAATGCTATTTTATATTATTTTTGGGACTAACCTATTAATCTGGAGCCTAGTGCTAGTTTCTGTTTTTTCCTTGTTTTTGAGTATTGCAGATAAGGAATATTAAACGGAGTCCAAACGGAATAAAATCTTCGGAATAATTTTTCTTGGACCAGAAGCAACCCAGAAGACTTGGATATGAAGTCAGGAGAGCCGCCGTGTGGCCACAAGCCACACGGGTGCGCCCAGGGGGGTAGGGTGCGCCCCCTGGCTTGTGGGCCCACAGCAGATCCCCTAACCTTTTTTTCTCGGCCTATAAATTCACAAATCTTCCTTGTATACCAGAGGGAGCCACGAAAACAGTTTTACGCCGCCAGGAGCCTCGATTCCTGTGAGATCCAATCTTGGATCCTTTTCCGGTAATCTACCGGAGGGGGATTCGATCACGAAGGGCATCAACATCAACTCCATTGCCCCTCCGATGATGCGTGGGTAGTTCACCATAGACCTTCGAGTCCATAGGTAGTAGCTAGATGGCTTCTTCTCTCTCTTTGCTCTTCAATACCATGTTCTTCATGATCTTCATAGAGATCTATCTGATGTAATACTCTTTTGTCGAGATCCGATGAATTGTGGGTTTATGTTCAGATTATCTATAAATATTATTTGAGTATTTTGTGAATTCTGATATGCATGATTTCATATATTTGCAAGTCTCTTCGAGTTATTGGTTTGGTTTGGCCAACTAGATTGGTAATTCTTGCAATGGGAGAAGTGCTTAGTTTTGGGTTCAATCTTGCGGTGTCCTCACCCAGTGACATTGTAGGGGTAGCGAGGCACGTATTGTATTGTTGCCATAAAGGATAAAAAGATGGGGTTTTCATCATATTGCTTGAGTTTATCCCTCTACATCAAGTCATCTTACCTAATGCGTTACTCTGTTCTTCATGAACTTAATACTCTAGATGCAGGCAGGAGTCGGTCGATGTGTGGAGTAATAGTAGTAGATGCAGAATCGTTTCGGTCTACTTGACAGGGACATGAAGCCTATATGCATAATCATTGCCTTGGATATCTCCATAATTATTCGCTTTTCTATCAATTGCTCGACAGTAATTTGTTCACCCATCGTAACACTTGCCATCATGAGAGAAGCCTCTAGTGAAATCTATGGCCCCCGGGTCTACTTTCCATAATATATTTTCAGATCTATAAACCAAAAAAACCAAAAATACTTTGCTGCAATTTATTTACTTTTACTTTCCATTCTCGTTTACATCTATCTCTATCAGATCTAATCCTTAAAAATAACCGTGAAGGGATTGACAACCCCTTTATAGCGTTGGGTACAAGAGTTTGATTGTTTGGGTAGGTGCATCCATTGGTAACTTGTTCCTCCTACTGGATTGATACCTTGGTTCTCAACAACTGAGGGAAATACTTATCTACTTCGCTGCATCACCCTTTCCTCTTCAAGGGAAAACCAACGCAAGCTCAAGATGTAGCAAGAGCGTCCTGTTTTTATTGTTGTTTTAAAAACATTTGATCGTTTGGTTTGGATGTGAGATACTTTTGTGTGTGTTTTATCATACGCTTTAATGTGTGTTGCTATTATTTCCTATCTTTTGATGGTTATGTGATGATTGTTCACTTTGCTTGATGTGTTGTGCTATGTTATTAATTCTTATTACTCTCGCACACTGAAAGCACATTTGCTCCCTTGGTGGTTTTGGTAATTAATAACAACATATAAGTCATTGAACTAATGTTTCCACGAAGTATATTTTAGCAAAAGTTCAATGATGGGGACGGAAAAAGGATTGTGTAGATTGTGGAATCACCCCAAGATGCAAGGAAATAGGTTAGCCAAGCTTCAAGCAAGAGGACTCTACATTTTACATTTGTGAGAAATCAGTTTGAGTCCATAGGAAAGCCAATACTATTAAAAGGGGGTAAGGTTTTGTTGGTGAACAAAATGCCCATATGTACACAAGTGATAGTCACCGAAAACATCCACAAGCTCTCCCACTAAAGTCTGTCTCTAGCCAAACAATCAAAATCGGTGCAACCAACATTCCTATCCCGGTGCCACAGATTCTAAACCCTAGACAGACTCAGCCAAACCCTAGCCACTTCGGTGCAGCCAACACTGCTTTCGGTGCCACCGAGTTGGGTTGCCAACTTTCTGTTACACAAGTTCACACTTTCGGCCCGTCCGAGAATGTTGAATTGGCGTCACCGAGTTTGGCATTTCTGACCGTTGGTCACCTTGTCGGTGCATCCGAGATTCCTATATCGGTCTCACCGAGATTCAAAAGTTGCCACCTTTTGGTCACTTTGGTACCACCAAGATTAACACATCGATGTCACCGAGTTGGTAATTTGGTGTGTAATGGTTGGATTTTTGGGGATGCCTATATATACCCCTTCACCACCACCCACTCGTAAGAGAAGTACACAGAACTATTCCATACCTATCCTACTCAGTTTTCTGAGAGAGAACCACATACCCTTGTGTTGAGGTCAAGATCTTCCACTCCAACCATATGGATCTTGATTTCTAGCCTCCCCAAGTTGCTTTCCACCAATCCCATCTCTTCTACCAAGCCAAATCTGCGAGAGAGTGATTGTGTGTTGAGGAGTCTATCATCTTGAAGCACAAGAGCAAGGAGTTCATCGTCATTACCGAGCCTATTACCTTTTGGAGGGTGGTGCCTCCTAGATTGGTTAGGTGTCGCTTGGGAGCCTCCTACTTTGTGTTGTGGAGTGAACCAAGAAGTTTGTAAGGGCAAGGAGATCGCCTACTTCGTGAAGATCTACCCCGAGTAAGGCTAGTCATCCATGGACGTAGGCCGTCATGGTATAGTCAAGGTTGCTTCTTCGTGGAACCCTCCGTGGACTCTTGCGACCATTACCCTCTGTGGGTCGAAGACTCCATGAACATGGATGTACGATAGCACCACCTATCGGAACCAAGAGAAAAATCATCGTACTACAATTGCGTTTGATCTTCCTACCCTATCTCTTTTACTCATGCTTGTTGTTACTTTCCGCTGCTATACTCTTAGACTTGCATGTGTAGGGAGTACTTGACATGCTATGAATGCTAAAAATTGTTGAGAATTATAATTGGGAAAAGCATAGTGTTATTTGGTCAAGTAGTCTAATCACCCCCCCTCTAGACCTACTTTTGATCCTACACACATCACCAACTTGTATGTGACATGGAAGAAGTGTCCCATGTACCAAATCGATTGTGCATTTTCATTCAAACGCAAACTTAAAAATAATGCACAAATTTAGGGGGAGCTCTTAGTTATCACGTACCTCTCAAAGCAATGATCATATCATTGATTATATCATATGTCTAAGATTTGATCCATATGTTGTCATCAATTACCAAAAAGGGGGAGATTGAAAGCACATTTGCTCCCTTGGTGGTTTTGGTAATTAATAACAACATATATGTCATTGAACTGATTTTTCCACTAAGCATGTTTCAGGAAAAAGTTCAATGATGAGTTGGCAAAAGGATTGTGGAATACCCCAAGATGAAGGGAAATAGTTTGGTAAAGCTTCAAGCAAGAGGACTCTACATTTTACTTTTTGTGAGAAATCACTTTGAGTCCATAGGAAAGCCAATACTATTAAAAGGGGGTAAGGTTTTATTGGTGAACAAAATGTTGATACGTGCACAAGTGATAGTCACCACATACACCCACAAGCTATTCCACAAAAGTCTTTCCAAAGACAAATATCCAAAATCGATGCAACCAACACTTTCCACTCGGTGCCACCGATTCTCAGCCTCAGAGAGACTATGCAAAACCCTAGCATTTCGGTGTAACCAATTCCATTTTGGTGCCACCGAGTTTGGGTTGCCAACTTCCTGTTACGCAAGTTCACAAAATCGGTCCCATCGAGTTTTGTGAATCGGTGTCACCGAGTTTGACAATCTGACTGTTGGTCACCTTATCGGTGCAACCGAGTTGTATGTATTGGTCTCACTGAGATTCAAAAGTTGCTACATTTGAGGAAACTCTGTACCACCAAGATTTACACATCGGTGTCACCGAGTCTGACTTTTTAGGTGTAACGGTTGGATTTTTGGAGATGCCTATATATACCCCTCCATCACCTCTCACTCGAGAAGAGAAGCACTTAGAAAAATTCCCCACTCATACCTACTAATTTTCAAAGAGAGAGCCACCTACTCATGTGTTGAGATCATGCCATTCCATTCCTACCATATGAATCTTGATCTCTAGCCTCCCCAAGTTGCTTTACACCCAATCAATCTCTTCCACCAAGCCAAATCTGTGAGAGAGTGATTGTGTGTTGAGGATTCTATCATCTTGAAACACAAGAGTAAGGAGTTCATCAACATTATCGAGCCTATTACCTTTTGGAGGGTGGTGCCTCCTAGATTGGTTAGGTGTTGCTTGGAACCCTCCTACTTCGTGTTGTGGAGTGAACCAAGAAGTTTGTAAGGGCAAGGAGATCGCATACTTCGTGAAGATCTACCCCGAGTTAGGCTAGTCCTCCGTGGACGTAGTCCATCATGGTATGGTCAAGGTTGCTTCTTCGTGGAACCCTCCGTGGGTAGAGCACTCCGTGGACTCTCGCGACCGTTACCCTTTGTGGTTTGAAGACTCCATCAACGTGGATGTACGATAGCACCACCTATCGGAACCACGGGAAAAATCATCATGTCATGAATTGCGTTTGATCTTCCTACCCTTCCTTTACTTACATGCTTGTCTTTACTTTCTGCCGCAATACTCGTAGACATGCATGTGTAGGGTGTATTTGACATACTATGAATGCTAAAATCTGCCAAGACATAAAACTGGGAAGAGATAGATTTTTATTTTGTAAAGTAGTCTAATCACCCCTCCTCTAGCACTACTTTCGATCCTACACACCATCATTCTTGAAGCAGTTACATCACATGTTGTTTGGATTTGGCACGCTTTGTTTGGCATGCCTAGGTCCAACAATGACATCAATGTGTTGCAACGATCGTCGTTGTTTGTGAGGCTGACTGGAGGAAAAATTCATCCTTGCCAGTATATTGTCAATGGACAGGAGTACGATATGGGTTACTATCTGCTTGACGGTATCTATCCTTCATGGGATACCTTTGTCAGCACCATCTCTAATACAACATGCCAAAAAAGGTATCACTTTGCACAAAGACAAGAAGAAGCTAGAAAGGATGTTGAGACGACATTTGGAATTCCGCAGGCCTATTTTGTATTTGTTCGTGGACTTGCAAAACAATGGGATCCGGAGACCTTGTGGGAGGTGATGACATGTTGCGTGATCATGCACAACATGATTGTGGCATATGAGGGTGACGATGTTGCCGCAAGTCTAGAATTTGAGAACATGGTTTATCCTATCCAACTTCCGGAACAAAATCCAGGCACATTTGAAGAGTTTATTTGAATACATCGACAAATTTGGCATCACCCAACTCACGAGCAGTTGAAGGAAGATTTGATTTAGAATTAGTGGGTGTTGAAAGGTGACAACAATGTTGGGATGTAATATTGAACCTTTTAAAATTTGAACTATTGATGCATGCGACTATTTAACATATGTACCTTTTGCATGCGGCTATTTGATCATGTGGACTTGAAAAAAATAAGAATGGTCGGATGTATGCGGCTACGGTTGGATGTCGCCCTCCCGCATCCATGTCCGCGGACTAGTCCCCCTCGTCCGAGGACGGATGCAAGAGGAAATTTGCGGTTTCCCTTGGAGAGGCCCTAACATTGAGAGTCTCGAGCGAGCCACGTGAGAATAGTGAAATGATGCACTCCATTTAAAACGTGTAGGAAGATATGCTCTTCACTTGTGGTTGTCGAGGGAGTGAAGCCTATGAAAGTGAGCTTGTGAAGGACACATTTCTTTGCTCAAGTTTTTCTGTTGTGTAATGTATGTATGTATGTTTCTTGCTTATGCATCTTGCATTCCATATTTATATGAATCTTGTCGGTAGTATGATAGTCCATAAACTAGATGGTGTTCGATAACATCCATACCTCGGATCTTAACTCGTTACGTTCAATTAAAGGGCTTTTTTTGGTGGTCGTCTGAGCCCCCTCACATGTAGACTATACACCGTTGCTTCAGTGGTGCACGTATATTTGTAGATGATGCTTCCTCCCTTGCTCCTGCTCTCATTAGCCCTCTGTGAGGTTTATGTAAAATGTACAAGGTCCTCTCCAAACAAAAGGATGAAAATATACGTGCAACACACTTTTGGAATTCCAAGGTCCCAAGCAAAATCAAGGTTTTTTGCTTGGCTGGCCTTCAAAGGAATGCTCAACACCAAGGCCAACCTCGCTGACGCCCACTTCGGCCTGCTAAAAATGTTCCAGAGATTCCGGGCATGGATCATCTCTTCATTTTATGCCTTTTTTAGAAATAATGTGGCGGCGGCTTGACATCCCCATCCACACCGACGACACGACTCTACTTTGGGATACGACGACACCGTCTCGGCTCGACGACACTATATTGCCTGTCACTCTAATGGCCAACCTCTGGCGCGTTTGGGATGCCAGGAATGCCAAATCATTCAAAAACTCGATACTCATTCCTCTCGCTCCCTAAAACTTATTGTATGAGACTTAGATTTGTGGCCACATTGCTTATACAAGGATGTCATCTTCTCGTGATTGTTGTTCCTCTCCTCAGCTGTGGCGTGCCCATGTAATCTCGAGTGTCTGCACGCCTCGCCGCCTTTTAAGTAATATATTCAGGTGGGGAACTCCCCCGGTGATTCTCAAAAAAGTATGAATGATGTAATGTTATTAATACAAAATGTTGAGGTGCGCGAGCACCCCCCCCCGTTGACTGCTAAACAAACACATACACACACACACACATATATATATATATTGTACATGTAGTATCTCCAACTTCGGTGAATTTTTTGAAACTAGGCAAAAGATTTTCCATTTTCTTTGAACATGGACGAAGGTTTAGGGATTGAGGCCAACGGCCAAATTACAAAACATCACTCTTGTGGCATTAAATTATGCAAGTTCTTTGCCCCAACAATACACTACAAACTACATGCCTCTTTAGTCTTTGTGAAAAGAACTCTGACCAGCACCGCAACATTGCGGAAGACCCTTGCGTTATGTTCCTTCCAAATGTCCCATGAAATGAGCAACATGATGGAGATGAGTGGCCAACTAGATTGCATCATCTTGGACACGTTGTGGCTCCACCAATCTTTAACGGAGTCCATGTCGCCCTATTCCAGGAGGTTCACTTCAAACATGCCAAGCCAAACTTTAATCATACCCTGAACTCTAATCTTGTATCTACATTCAAAGAGGAGGTGTACTGCCATCTCCTAAACTTGTTTACAAATGGGGCATAAGTTGCAATTAGTCCATCCCCGTCGTTGGAGTCCATCACATGTCCAAATCCTAATGTTAAGAACAAGCCACACAACTTGCACTTTAGAGGGGCCCAAATCTTGCACACATTCTGCATTAGACCTATGTCCACTAAGCCCCAGAAGTGAACCTCATTGGTAGAGTTTGCTGAGTGATGATCATCATTCCAAAGCTTCCAAGAGATGGTATCTACCTTTTCCGTATTTAGATGGAGAGAGAGGGATATTTTCTCATAGGCTCACAAACGCGGAAAGGTGACCAACTATAAGTGCATCTAGTGCCCTCTTAGTGGTTTTGGAGTATTGAAGACAAATGGGTCTAGGGACTAATGTGTTTTTGAGTGTATACATGTGATATAGTCCATGAGGAGTTTGATTTAACTAACGAATGATGACCCCTAAAAATGTATTTCTTCAAGTGAAGACTTTGATGTTCTTCTTGAGGAAATTGAAGTGAAGATTTCCGTGTGACTCTGAAGATATTGAAGCGAGGACTTTGAAGTTTGAAGACTTTGTTTTCACATTTTCTTTTCCTCTTTTTGAGTCATAGGAAAATCTATACTATTAAAGGGGGTCGAGGTAATACTAAGGAAAATTTCCAAGTGATGCTCATCTCAAAACATACATATACCAAATCCTTCGAGTGAAGCCTTTGGAAATCTCTTACAGTGCAGTCAAATTCTTCAGTGATAGAGATGAAGTTCTTCTAGTCTCTAAGGAAATTGGTCTGACTGAGGAGTTAGGATTTTGCCTATGCGAATTGCCTACCTTGAGTAAATTGCTAGCCCCGAGGAATTTCAGAGTTTGAATTACCGACTGTTGATGTTCTTAGCACCATCTGTCCGAAGGATCTTATCCTGAAAATGGTCATTTCATTAGGGGCATTTATGTCTTATCATGCCGGGTTACACCCTAGCTATAAATAGCTTCCCCCACAACCATCCTACTTCTTGAGCTTGCGTTGGTTTTCCCTTGAAGAGAAAAGGGTTATGCAACAAAGTAGATAATTATTTGCCTCAGTTGTTGACAACCAAGGTATCAATCCACTAGGAGGAACAAGCAAGTCACCAATAGAGGCACCTACACAAACAATCAAACACTTGCACCCAATGCTATAAAGGCGTTGTCAATCCCTTCACGGTTACTTGCAAGGATTAGATCTGATGGAGATAGATGTAAAATATTGCAGAAACTAAAAAAGGTAAATAAATTGCAGCAAGGTATTTTTGGTGTTTTTGGTATATAGATCTAAAAATATAATATGGAAAATAGACCCTAGGGCCATAGGTTTCACTAGAGGCTTCTCTCCTGAAGGAAAATAACACGGTGGGTGAAGAAATTACTGTCAAGCAATTGATAGAAAAACGCATAGTTATGACGATATCCAAGGCAATGATTATGCATATAGGCATCACGTCCATGTCAAGTAGTCCGAAACGATTCTGCATCTACTACTATTATTCCACACATCGACCGACTCCTGCCTACATCTAGAGTACAAAATTCATGAAGAACAGAGGAACGCATTAAGTAGGATGACATGATGCAGAGGGATAAACTCAAGCAATATGATGGAAACCCCATCTTTTTACCCTTGATGGCAACAATACAATACGTGCCTTGCTACCCCTACTTTGTCACTTGGTGAGGACACTATAAGATTGAACCCAAAACTAAGCACTTCTCCCATTGCAACAATTACCAATCTAGTTGGCCAAACCAAACCAATAACTCAAAGAGACTTGCAAAGATATGAAATCATGCATATAAGAATTCAGAGAAGAACCAAATAATATTCATAGATAAGCTGATCACAAACCCACAATTCATCGGATCTCGGCAAACACACCGCAAAAGAGTCTTACATCGGATAGATCCCCATGAAGATCATGGAGAAAATGGTATTGAAGCACAAAGACAGAGAAGAAGCCATCTAGCTACTAACTATGGACCCGTGGGCCCGTGCTGGACTACTCACGCATCATCGGAAGGGTATTGGAGTTGATGTAGATGCCCTCCGTGATCGGATCCCCCTCCGGAAGATTACCGGAAAAGGCTCCAAGATTGGATCTCTCGGGAACCTAGGCTTCCAGCTGTAGAAAAGTATTATTGTAGCTCTCTTTGGGATTGGGGAAATATTTGGAAATTTATAGGCCGAAGATTAGGGTTAGCGGACCTGCTGGGGGGCCACAAGCCAAGGGCACGGCCCCCTGGTCACGCCAGGGTGGCTTGTGACCTCCTGGCAAGTCTCCTGCCTTCCTCTCCAAGTCTGGTAGATGTCTTCTGGTCCAAGAAAAATCATCGCGAATATTTTATTCCGTTTGGACTCCGTTTAATATTCCTTATCTACAATACTCAAAAACAAGGAAAAAACAGAAACTGACACTAGGCTCTAGGTTAATAGGTTAATCCCAAAAATAATATAAAATAGCCTATTAATGCATATAAAACATCCAAAACAGATAATATAATAGCATGGAACAATCAAAAAATTATAGATACGTTGGAGACGTATCAGCATCCCCAAGCTTAATTCCTTATCGTCCCCAAGTAGGTAAATGATAAAACAGAATTTTTGATGTGGAATGCTACCTAACATATTTATCCATGTAATATTATTTATTATGGCATGAATGTTTAGATCCATAAGACTCAAAAAAAAGCTTAATGTTGACATAAAATAATAATAATTTTAAGCATACTAACAAAGCAATTATGTCTCTTCAAAATATGATGGCAAAAGGAAGTTGTCCCTACAAAATCATATAGTCTGGCTATGCTCCATCTTCCCCACACAAAGTATTTATATCATGCACAACCCCGATGACAAGTCAAGTAATTGTTTCACACCTTTTATGTTCTCAAACTTTTTCAACTCTCATGCAATACATGAGCGTGAGCCATGGATATAGCACTATAGGTGGAATAGAATTTGGTGGAGGTTGTGAAGAAAAAGGAGAAGATAGTATCACATCAACTAGGCATATCAATGTGCTATGGAGATGCCCATTAATATATATCAATGTGAGTTAGTAGGGACTGCCATGCAACGGATGCACTAGAAGTTTAAGTGTATGAAAGCTCAAAAAGAAACTAAGTGGATGTGCATCCAACTTGCTTGCTCATGAAGACCTAGGGAAATTTGAGGAAGCCCATCATTGGAATATACAAGCCAAGTTATATGATAAAAAATTCCCACTAGTATATGAAAGTGACAAAATAGGAGACTCTCTATCATGAAGATCATGGTGCTACTTTGAAGCACAAGCGTAGAAAAAAAGATAGTAGCATTGTCCCTTCTCTCTTTTCTCTCATTTTTTGTTTTTACTATTTTTGGGGGCATCAATGTCCTCTTTTTTATTTGGGCTTTGGTGGCCTCTTTTATTTTTCATAAAGTCCGAAGTCTCATCCCCACTTGTGAGGGAATCATAGCTTCCATCATCCTTTCCTCAGATGGGATAATGCTCTAATAATGATGGTTATCACACTTTTATTTACTTACAACTCGAGAATTACAACTCGATATCTAGAACAAAATATGATTCTATATGAATGCCTCCGGTGGTGTACCGGGATGTGCAATGATCTAGCATAGCAAATGACATCAAAAAATGGACAAGCCATGAAAACATCATGCTAGCTTTCTTACGATCATGCAAAGCAATATGCAAATAATGGTGCGTGTCATAAGAAACGAAACAGTGGAAGTTGCATGGAAATATATCTCGGAATGGCTATGGAAATGCCATAATAGTTAGGTATGTTGGCTGTTTCGAGGAAGGATATATGGTGGGTTTAATGCACTCGCGAAAATTGCGCGGTACTAGAGAGGCTAGCAATGGTGGAAGGGTGATAGTGCGTATAATCCATGGACTCACATTAGTCATAAATAACTCACATACTTATTACAAAAGTCTATTACTCATCGAAGCAAAGTATTAGACGCATGCTCCTAGGGGAGAGGTTGGTAGGAGTAAACCATCGCGTGCTCCCGACCCTCACACAAAGGTCGACAATCAATAAACAAATCATCCTCCGACTTCCTTACATAACGGTTCACCATACGTGCATGCTACGGGAATCACAAACCTTTACATAGGTATTTCTACCAATCCACAATTACTTCCTAACATGACTCCAATATCACCATCTTTATATCTCAAAACATTATGCAAGGAATCAAACTTCTCATAATATTCAATGCACTTTATATGAAAGTTTTTATTATATCCCTCTTGGATGCCTATTATATCAGGACTAAATTCATAACCTAAACCAAATACCATGCTTTTTAAAGACTCTCAAAATAATATAAGTGAGGTACAAGAGTTCAATTATTTCTATAAAACAAAACACCATCGTGCTCTAAAAAGATATAAGTGAAGCACTAGGGCAAATTGCGTAGCTCAAAAGATATAAGTGAAGCACATAGAGTATTCTAATAAATTCGTGATTCATGTGTGTCTCTCTCAAAATATGTATTGAGCAAGGATGATTGTGGAAAACTAAAAAGCAAAGACTCATATCATACAAGACGCTCCAAGCAAAACACATATCATGTGGTGAATAAAAATATGGCCTCAAGTAAATTTACCGGTGGATTGAAGACGAAAGAGGGGACGCCTTCCGGGGCATCCCCAAGCTTAGGCTATTTGGCATCCTTGAATATGACTTGGTTTACCTTGGTCCTCCCCAAGCTTAGGCTCTTACCACTCCTTATTCCATAGTCCATCAAATCTTTACCCAAAACTTAAAAACTTCACAACACAAAACTTAACAAAAAACTCGTGAGATCCGTTAGTATAAGAAAATAAATCACCACCTTAGGTACAGTTGTGAACTCATTATTTATTTTTATTGGTGTAATACCTGCTGTATTCCAACTTCTCCATGGTTCATACCCACGATACGACCCATAGATACATAAAAATAGGTAAACAACACAAAGAAAACGGAATCTGTCAAAAACAAAGCAGTTTGTAGCAATCTCGAAACTTTGGATACTTGTGTAACTCAAAAAATTCTAAACCATTATGAAAACCTGGTAAATTTGTATATAAATCTTATGTAAAAAATTCAGAGTAATTCGATGCTCTGATAAATTTATAAAATTCCTGCACTGGGCGCAAAAGTTTCTGTTTTTTAGCAAGATCAAATCAACAATCACCATAGACCATCCCAAAGGTCTTACTTGGCTAAAAAAACTAATTAAAACGCCAGAGCACAATTACTCAAGATGTAACAATGTGTTAAACACTCCAAAACAGAAGCAAAAAATAACATAAAAATAAAATTGGGTTGCCTACCGACAAGCGCTATTGTTTAACGCCCCTAGCTAGGCATAACACAATAGATCTAGGTATTGTCATATTTGGTATGCAATCCGTTCTCAACCCTATTTTCTGAAACACTTTACAACAGATCCTTTGTTTCTTTTCCCTCCTTTCTAATAGGAAAACTTAGTTCATGAAAAGGAGTTTGATTAGTAACTTTGACATTCATAAACTCATAATATTGTGTTGGAAATATGCCCTAGAGGCAATAATAAATGGTTATTATTATATTTCCTTGTTCATGATTGTTGGGGATATAACCCCATGGTGAGACCCTCCTTGAGGGCTCCGGGTCACAACGGGCGGCTCGCACACCGGCCCAAGAGTGAGTCCTGGGGACTTCAAGGCCAAAGAAGTTTAGCGGCTGACAGGATGGGCCGGCAGGTGGCCCAGATGAAGAAGACTCGGGCGTATAACCCGCCCGGAGACAACTTGGTCAGGAAAGGCAAGAGAAGATAGAGGTAGACTCAGACATGTAATGAGAGTCGGTTACAACTTGTATGATCCGTGGTCTTGACCTCCTATATAAAGGCAAGACCCGGGGCGACTTAGGGATCGGGTTATCGAGAACTAGGTCAAGCAATAGCTCCCTTGTAATCGATACATCAAGCAATACAAGCACCAGCAGGACGTAGGCTATTACCTCAACTCGAGGGGCTGAACCTGGGTAAACTCGTGTCCTTCGTCCCAACCAACCCCTTTGAGTCCATCACGTTAGCAATGGCCTCGAACCCAAGTTCGTTGACCCGGACATCTGCCGTGATAAAACCACGACAGTTGGCGCCCACCGTGGGGCCTGCGCTCGGTGGTGTTGAGTTCTCAAAGGGCTCTCTCCTAGGGCTCGAGGGATACGTGGTTGGAAGGATGAGCAAGAGTCGCCGTGGTCGGCTCTACATCGACGACGCCGGATGGGGGCTTGATGCCGACTCTGTGGAATATGGATTCCGTCTTCCTTTCGGCGGGATTCCATTTTCATCGAAAGGACCGACGGATCTACACCCAGGCCGGATGCCTGCACCAACGTCATCGAGCCGACTCAACGCGCGCAACCTGCCCGTGATGTGCAGCCCGCCCGTGTTAATCCGAGCCGGAGGCACGTCTTCATAGGCTTTACTCAAGGGATGGATCTGGAAGCTTTCGGGTCACAGGAAACTCTCGTCTGTTTAGAAGACGAGTCTTCGAGCAGAGAGACAGAATCAATTTACCAGCTTCACAACGGCGGGCTCGGGGGCTACGATGAGCTTTGCCCTGAGTCGTATCATTTCTGGGTCGGACGCTTTTGGGCCACCGGCTCACGCTGTCATGTTCATGGCAGGGTCAGCCCCAGGCACGAGCGGTACAACCACAGTGTTGGGGAACGTCGCATGGGAAACAAAAATTTTCCTACGCACACGCAAACCTATCCATGGTGATGAGCATCTATGAGAGGGAGAGTGGATCTACATACCCTTGTAGATCGCTAAGCGGGAAGCGTTAAGAAACGCGGTTGGTGTAGTCGAACATCTTCGCGATCCAAACCGCCGAGCGTCCCGCGATCTCATCACGATCCGTCCCGCGATCCAATCACGATCCGTCCCGTGAACTCATCACGATCCGTCCCGCGATCTCATCACGATCCGTCTCACGATCTTGATCACGATCTGTCCCGCGAACTCATCACGATCCGTTCCGTGATCTCATCACGAACTGTCTCGCGATCTCGATCACGGTCCTTCCGATCTAGCGCCGAACGGACGGCACCTCCGCGTTCAGCACACGTGCAGCTTGATGACGATCTCCACCGTCTCGATCCAGCGAGAGGAGGTGGAGAGGAGAGAGAGTTCACCGGCAGCATGACGGCGCTCCGGTGATGGTGGTGGAGTGATTCCGGCAGGGCTTCGCCTAAGCGCTACGGAAAACCGATCTAGAGGAGAAACTGTGCACCGGTGAAACGGGTAGCACGTGGCCGGAAATTCTGTCCAAAAACCACCCAATCCACTAGTATATATAGGAGGAGAGGAGAGGAGAGGCAGCCAAGGCCTTTGGGTCGGCCGAAATAGGAGGTGGGAGCAATCCTACTTCACCTCCAATCCTAGTTGGAGTAGGATTGCCTCCTATTGGCTGATTTTCCACTTTTTGCTTTAGGACTTTCTCTCCTGCGCCATGGGCCTTTGTGGCTGTTTTCCCAGACCACTAAGGGCTGGTTATTATTCTCCCACAGCCCATGGACCTCTTGGGGTCGAAATACCCCTCCCGGAGGTCCTCCGGTACACTCCCGGCACTCCCGGTACACTACCGATACTCCCGGTACACTACCGATGAGCCCGAAACTTTTCCGGAAACCAAACTGGGACTTCCTATATATGAATCTTTACCTCCGGACCATTCCGGAGCTCCTCGTGACGTCGGGGATCTCATCCGGGACTCCGAACAACCTTCGGTCACCACCATACATAACTCTACACTACCGAAACGTCACCGAACCTTAAGTGTGCAGACCCTGCGGGTTCGAGAACTATGTAGACATGACCGAGACACCTCTACGGTCAATATCCATTGGCGGGACCTGGACGTCCACATTGGTTCCTACATATTCTACGAAGATCTTTATCGGTCGAACCTCTATGTCAAGGATTCAGTTAATCCCGTATATCGTTCCCTTTGTTCTTCGGTATGTTACTTGCCCGAGATTCGATCGTCGGTATCTCCATACCTAGTTCAACCTCGTTACCGGCAAGTCTCTTTACTCGTTCCGTAATACAAGATCCCGCAACTAACAATTAGTCACATTGCTTGCAAGGCTTATTGTGATGTTGCATTACCGAGTGGGCCCCGAGATACCTCTCCGTTACACGGAGTAACAAATCCCAGTCTCGATCCATGCCAACTCAACAGACACCATCGGAGATACCTGTAGAGCACCTTTATAGTCACCCAGTTACGTTGCGACGTTTGATACACACAAGGCACTCCTCCGATATCCGTGATTTGCATGATCTCATGGTCATAGGAACATATACTTGACATGCAGAAAACAGTAGCAATAAACTGACACGATCATATGCTATGTTTGCAGTTTGGGTCTTATCCATCACATCATTCTCCTAATGATGTGATCCCGTTATCAAATGACATCTCATGTCCATGACTAGGAAACCTTAACCATCCTTTGATCAACGAGCTAGTCCATTAGAGGCATACTAGGGACATGGTTTTGTCTATGTATCCACACATGCATTTAAGTCTCCGATCAATACAATTATAGCATGGATAATAAACGATTATCATGAACAAGGAAATATGATAATAACTAATTTATTATTGCCTCTAGGGCATATTTCCAACACACAGGAGCGGCAACCTCAGGCACTGACCTGCCGCCACCGGTTCAAGTTCTTCTGGATTTGATGAACGAGCTTATGGCCCTGATGGCCACTGAAGTTACACCAGATAATCAGGCTGCCCGGAACTTTGAGATTGTGAGGCTCAAGGACCGGATGACGAAGGAGCAGCAGAGGACAGCTGAGCTGAATGTCCAGATGGAGGAAGAGACAAAACGTATTAAGATGGATGCCTTCCGCCTTGGGATAGAACAGCAATCGACATCTGTGGTACACCGGAGGAGGCATCGATCTCGCTTACCAGAATGCTATGAGGCTAGGAACCTCTTCAACACGCCAGGAACGGGATGAGAAGCGGATGCACCTGGAAGCCGCCCGACGGCTCGACCGACGTCTCACCCGGCCCGACGAAACCAGGCCTCACCGGTGGTCTTCCCAACGCCGACGCGTCATTATTCTAACCCAGCTAAGAATATGGTGGCTGCGGCTAAGCTTGGAACAATTCCTATCCCGGATGAAGCACCTTTTGCGGAAGAGGTACGGAATGCCATTGGATACCTTTAGACGGTGATGGCCCAACAGGAGAAGTATACTCACAGCCGGAGCCGCGTTCATTCAACCCCCCCCTAGCTGGAGCTTTAGCCGGTGCTATGAGTTACCAGTGGTTTCCAGCAGTGATCGGCGGAGAGGACCTCCGAGGATGATCAGGCATCTCTAGATGTGCAGGCGCTCGTGAACCAGGCGAGAAACCAGCAAGAGGCGACAGCTTTGGCTACAGCGACTCACCAAGAGCCCACGCCCTCGATATCAGTAGGAGCAGGAGTAACTACCAGGGCCGTGGGAGTGCCATATTTATCGTCGGCTCTGCGAAGTGAACGGTTGCCAAAGGACTTCAAAGGACCTCACAAGGTTCCAAATTACACTGCTGATTTGCCTCCGGAGGCCTGGGTAGAAAGTTATGAACTGGCTATGGAGATGCTAGATGTCAGTGAGGCGATGTGTGCTAAGTATTTTATCATGATGCTTGAAGGTCCGGCTCGCACATGGTTAAAGGGGTTACCACCCAATACCATTAATTCCTCGGCCGAGTTAAGGGCAAGGTTCATCAAAAAAATTCAAGGGACTTGCAAACAGCCTATGACCATCGTGGATCTTGATCACTGCGTCTAGCAGGAGGGTGAGTCGGCTCATCATTGGGTCCGGCGGGTGTCAACCATCATCCATTCGTTTGAGCATATCACAGCAGCCTAGGCCATGCTCATTTTAGAGAAAAACTGTCAATTCGTTTCGGGCTGAAGCAGAAACTTGGCCGGTTCAAGCGTACGTGTCAGGATATGGGAGAGCTCATGACAACTCTCACAAAGTGCGCTGACTCTGATAACACGATGGACCTAGGTTCTGGCAAGGAGAAGGTCGGTCAGTGTAAAAAGAATAATCAAGGAAAAGGTGTGGTTAGCAACGGTAACCAGAATAAGCGGAAGAACCCCGATGGCAGATCAGAACTTGTAGCCAATGCAAGTACCGGCCAGAATCCTCCTATGGGCAATGGGAAGTTCAGACCACCTTCTAATAAAAATAGGACTGCCTTCAATTTGGAGGAGGCGCTTAAGAAGCCGTGTCCAGAACACATCCATCCCGGCAAACCTGCATTGCACGCATGGGGTGATTGCCACATTATGCAGAAGTTAAGGAATTACTACACACAACCCAACAACCAGGGCGGTGGTCCGACCGGTGGCTTAGGACCGGGCGGGTCAGGAGCCGGATTTGGATCCGGCGGCTCAGGGTCCGGTCATCATGGTCAAGGTAATCACGGAGGGCATCTACATCACTCTGGTAACAACAACCAGCAGCAGCATAACCAATCCGGGTATCAAAGTAATCCGAAACAGCTCAACTCAGACCAGTATCATGTTTTCACGACCTGCCTTAACAAGCGAGATCAGAAATTATGCAAGTGAGGGGTCCATGCGGCCGCGCCATCTCTTCCGTAGTACTTAAATTGGTCTGAATATGACATAATGTGGAGCCGGGAGGGTCACCCGCCGCGTGTGGTTGACCCGGGGCGGCTGGCTTTGGTTGTTGCCCCTCAAGTGGTAGGTTATATGGTAAATAAGGTGCTTATGGATGGAGGCAGCAGTATCAACATCCTCTATTATGACACCTTTTGGCGGATGAAGCTGCTTGACAAGGATCTTAAGCCCTCATCCACCTTTTTTATGGTGTGATGCCAGGCAAGTTGGCTTATCCGGTGGGCAGGATTTCTTTGGAAGTTGCCTTTGGTGACGAATATAACCACAGAGTGGAGCAATTGTGGTTTGAAGTGGTCAAGATCAAGAGCCCTTACCATGCGTTGTTTGGGAGGGCGGCTTATGCTAAGTTCATGGCTAGGCCTTGCTATGTCTACTTACAGCTCAAGATGCCCGGGTTAAAAGGTACAACTACTGTTCATGGTAATCGGAATACGGCTATTGAGTGTGAGGAAGGAGACGTGGCTTATGCAGAATCCAGTTGTGCTCAGGAGAAGCTCAAGTTTTATAAGGAGAATGTTCACCCGGAGGATATGACGTTGCTGAAAAAGCCCACAACGGAGGTTGAGCTGCCCCTTAAGTTCTCGACGGATGATACCAAGACATAGACTTCACTACGGGCGACTCATCCAGATAGTTCATCATTGGGGCTCACATGGATCCCAAATAGGAAAGCGCGCTCATCGAATTCATCCGTGAGAATTGAGACATCTTTGCATGGAAACCTTCTGACATGCCGGGTGTTTCGAGAGAGTTCGCTGAGCACAATCTTAATCTGGATCCTAAGTTTAAACCTATCAAGCAGTTTCTATGGCGGTTCAATGAGGAAAGATGCAAGGCCATCGGAGAAGAGGTTTCTCGGCTCTTAGCGGCGGATTTCATCATTGAGGTCTTTCACCCGGAGTGGCTTGCTAACCCAGTGTTGGTGCTCAAAAAGAACGACACGTGGAGGGTGTGTGTGGACTATACGGACCTCAACAAGGCTTGTCAGGCTGATCTCTTTGCTCTCCCTCGTATTGATCAGATCATTGATGCTACAACGGGTTGCGAAAGCCTGTGCTTCCTGGATGCTTATTCAGGATATCATCAGATCAAGATGGCAGTTAAGGACCAAGAGAAGACGACTTTCATTACACCTTTTGGATCCTTGTGTTATGTATCTATGCCTTTCGGGCTCAAGAGTGCCCAGGCGACTTATCAGCGTTGTGTGCAGAACTGCCTTCACAGTCACATTGGGCGCAATGTTCATGCTTACGTGGATGATATTGTGATCAAATCAAGGAAGAAGGAGACCCTATTGGACGACTTAAGGGAAACTTTTGATAATCTTCAGATCTACAAGATGATGCTTAACCCGACCAAGTGTGTTTTTGGTGTCCCGGCTGGCAAGCTCTTGGGATTTCTGGTTTCTGAGTGTGGCATTGAGGCTAACCCAGATAAAATCAAAGCTATCACCTCCCTGGGAGAGTCGACCTGTGTTAACGATGTCCAACGCCTGGCAGGGCGAATCGCTGCGTTGAGCTAGTTCATAAGCCGCCTTGGTGATAAAGCCATTCCCCTATATCAGATGATGAAAAAGACAAATAATTTTGTCTAGAGTACGACGGTGGGTGAAGCATTGGAGGCACTCAAGAAACAACTCACTGAGCCACCGGTATTGGCTGCTCCGGCTGAGAAAGAACCTTTTCTCTTGTATGTGGCGACTAACAACCGGGCAGTCAGCGCCGCAATTGTGGTTGAGCACAAGGAAGCCGGCAAGGAGTATCCGGTTCAAAGGCCGATTTATTATATTAGTGAGGTCCTGAATGAATCCAAGCAGAGATATACACATTGGCAGAAGCTAGTGTATGGAGTGTTCATGGCCAATCGCAAGTTGAAGCACTATTTCCTAGGGCACAAGATCACCGTGGTCAGTTCTGCTCCGTTGGGGGATATAATCCAGAACAGAGAAGCTACTGGTAGGATTGCTAAGTGGGCATTGGAGCTGGGACCTCTCAATCTGAAATATGTGCCTCGTACGGCCATCAAGTCCCAAGCCCTTGTGGATTTTATAAATGATTGGACAGAGTGTCAAGCTCCTAAGGAAAAGCTGGATGACACATACTGGACTATACATTTTGATGGATCCAAGCAGCTGGAAGGATCAGGAGCAGGAGTCGTTTTAACATCTCCCAAAGGTGATAAATTTTGTTATGTGCTCCGGCTGATGTTCCCTTGCACCAACAATGCGGCTGAGTATGAGGCTCTGCTTCATGGTCTCAGAGTAGCCAAGGAGATGAATTTAAGCCATGTAAGGTGTTTGGGCTACTCAGATCTTGTGGCTCAGCAAGTTTCAGGCACGTGGGATTCCAGGGACCCGTGGATGGCGGCTTATAGACAGGCAGTGGATGCCATTGCTGGTCACTTCAAAGGTTATCAGGTAGATCACATTGATCGTCGCAGGAATGAGGCAGCTGATGCCTTACCACGGTTAGTCTCTCAGCGAAAGCTGGTGCCACCCAGTGTCTTTTTGGATGTTTTATATCACCCGACTGTCAAATTGCCTTCAGAGGAAGATTTGGCTATCCCTGACCCGGAGGGACAATTGGTGGCGGCTCTGCATGCTATTCCGGATTGGACTGTGCCTTACCTGGCCTATTTGACTCGGGGCGAATTACCTGATGATGAAAACCTAGCCAGACAGATCACCCGACGGTCTAAGTCGATGACAATAGTTAATGGTGAGTTACACAAGTGCAGCGTTACCGGGGTTTTTCAGCGTTGTGTCTCACCAGAGGAAGGTCAAGAAATTTTGAATGAAATTCACGCTGGAGATTGCGGACATCATGCCGGCTCAAAATCTTATGTAGCTAAGGCGTTTTGTCACGATTTCTTCTAGTTGACGGCTCACAAAGACGTAGAGGATCTGGTCCGCCAGTGCGACGGCTATAAAAAATTCGGCCGGCGTGCTCATATTCTGGCTCAAGAGTTGCAGATGATACCAATTATTTGGCCGTTTGCAGTCTGGGGGCTAGATATGGTAGGACCTTTCAAGAGATCCAAGGATAAGAAAACACACCTCCTGGTGGCGGTTGATAAGTTCACCAAATGGGTCGAGGCTGAGCCGATCAACAAGTGTGATGCGGCTACGGCGGTTCAATTTGTTAAAAAACTGATCTACCGTTTTGGTTATCCCCATAGCATCATCACTGACAATGGCACAAATTTATCCAAGGGAGCTATGAAAAAATTCTGCGACGAAGAGCACATCCGGCTTGATGTTTCAGCAATTGCTCATCCGAAGTCCAATGGTCAGGCGGAGCATGCCAATCAAGAAATCTTGAGTGGTATCAAGACACGACTCATGATTCCTTTACAACGAATACCCGGTTGTTGGGTAGAAGAGCTGCCCTCCGTCTTATGGAGTATTAGAACCACCCCCAACAGATCCACAGGGTATACACCTTTCTTCATGGTTTACGGTGCCGAGGCCGTGTTGCCAAGTGACATCCGACATGACTCGCCATGAGTGGCGGCTTATGATGAGACGAACAATGAGACGGCACGTCAGGACGCGTTGGATGCCCTAGAGGAGGAACCAGCGCTGGTGGCTGCCCGTTCAACGATGTATCAACAAGACCTGCGCCGCTATCATAGCCGCATGGTTAAGACCCGGACGTTTCAAGAGGGCGACTTAGTTCTACGGCTGATTCAAGATCAGACAAATATCATAAATTATCTCCCCCATGGGAAGGGCCTTTTATGGTCAGCCGAAATCTGAACAATGGGTCATATTACCTCATTGACATCCGGGACGACTTAGATACTTCAGGTCAGGAGACCCGCCGGCCGTGGAACATAGCGCATCTGCGGCCTTACTACACTTAAGGTTGTTGAGAATCGTCACTGTACATTATCCTTGTACATATCATACTTATATATAAATAGAATAGCATCCCTGTAAGCCGGGGCCTCTGCGACATGGTACGTCTTCATCGATGAAAATACATTGGTTTTCGAAGGGGGCTTCTTACCTTCGGGTATCGCTTATCTCACCCTAACAACCGGCTTTATGCCATTTCTGGTTAACATGTTAACCGTGGTTGTCGAAGGGGGCTTCTTACCGACGGGTTCACTTATCTCACCCTAACAACTGGCTTTATGCCGTTTCTAGTTGACATGTCAGCTACGACTGTCGAAGGGGGCTTCTTACCTTCGGGTATCGCTTATCTCATCCTAACAGCCGACTTTATGCCATTTCCGGTTAACATGTTAACCGCGGTTGTCGAAGGGGGCTTCTTACCGACGGGTTCGCTTATCTCACCCTAACAACCGGCTTTATGCCGTTTCTAGTTGACATGTCAGTTGCGGCTGTCGAAGGGGGCTTCTTACCTTCGGGTATCGCTTATCTCACCCTAACAGCCGGCTTTATGCCATTTTCGGTTAACATGTTAGCCATGGTTGTCGAAGGGGGCTTCTTACCTTCGGGTATCGCTTATCTCACCCTAACAACCGGCGTTCATGCCAAAATTGTTGACAAGTCAACATTGGCTGTCGAAGGGGGCTTCTTACCTTCGGGTATCGCTTATCTCACCCTAACGGCCGGCTTTATGCTATTCCGGTTAACATGTTAGCCGCGGTTGTCGAAGGGGGCTTCCCACCTCCGGGTGTAGCTTATCTATCCCTAACAACCGGCGTTCGCGTCAGAAATGTTGACAAGTCAACATAAACCATACAGGGGGCTTCCTGCCCTACGGGTGAAGCTTATCAAACCTTTCGGCCAGCTCTAAAGCCAAGGGAATAATTCTGTCACATATGTGGGGAAGACACAACATCTTCGGGTTACGCTTTTAAGCCGCGCCTCCTAGAAGTGTAAAGGTACATTTATACATAAAGGAAATTAAGCTATGACGAGCTGGTAAGGCATACAATGAGAAGAAAAAGGAAGATGGCACATGTCTATTTTAAGCCGGACTTCCATACGTGCGCGATGGCACAAGTTCAACAAAGGCAAAAGTTGTTGCTATCCTATTACAGATGCTCTCTGAGGAGCTCAAAATATCATCAAGTTTTTTACATCGCCCCAGGCGGGTCATGGAGAGCCGGCTATTACATTTTTTCTAACAAAGCAATCAGCTGGCTGGCAGGTCATCCTGCTTCGGCTCTTCAGCTGCCTTGATCTGAAGATTATCCAAGTCCCAATTGTAGTCGGTTAAAGCCACAAAAGTTCCTTCTTCAAAGAAGGGGACGGGTCAAGATCAGAAGAGAAGAGAGTTTTACTGCGAGCGGGTGTCAGGTCCTGGGACTCAAAGAGCGGACCACGGATCCTCTTTTGATCAGCATTGTAAGCCGCCTGGTAAGTCGCCAAGTTGACCTCTTCTGCTAAGACGCAGGCTAGGACTTTGGAATCTTTTATGCATCGAGCATAGTCAGCATCGGTAAACTCAGAACCGTCGTCCCTCTTGGAGGTAAACCCATCCATCATCTCAGCCGGAGTAGGCTCTGGGGCAAAAGCCAATGCCTGGCTTATGGCCGCAATCGCCCCCTGGCGGGCGGCTGATTTCTTCAGCTCTACAATCTGTTTGGGCATCGTTGACACGAGCTCCAAGACATTTTTGAGAGTCAAAGGAATGTTCTCTTTATATTGCACAACCTTGATTGTGCATACCACCCCGCAGTACAGCTGTTTTGTCAATGTGTATATAGCCTTCAGAGGCAGCAAACTGTTGGAGACAAGTTGGCGGCTCCTAGGACCTGCGTGAGACAGAGGCCTCGTTATGAGTCGCCAGCACAAATATAAAAATCCGGATAAAGCCAAGCTATTAAAAACATACCAAAGAGGGCAGTTGTCATCTTGGTGATGTGACGCTTCAAAGACTGCAGCTTGTCAGATACGATCATGAGTCGCTGATCGGCATCATCCGCCCGTTTAGTCAATGTAGCTTTTTCAGCCTCGGCAGATTCCTTGAAGGCGGTGAAGTTAGCTTTGATCTTAGCTAGTTCTTCGACAAGGAGCCGGCAGGTCTCGTCAGCTTCATTCCGGGCGGCTTGCTGAGAAGGTAAGTTCGCTTTTAAGCCGGTCAATTCTGAGTCGGCTTCGGTTAATGCTTCGTGCGAACTATCAAAATATGGAGTACATAAGCAAGTCTCAAACAGATTGCAAGCAATATGCATGACACTTGGGGTCTAATGTTTATTTTCAAGACAGTTCCGACTAAATTTGGACAAGTTTGACCCAGAACTTGGGGGCTACATATTGGTTTTCTAAGGAGGTTCAACATGTAAGTCCCGGCTCAACTTCGGAAAAGATTAACCCAACCCTCGGTGGCTACAGTTGGCTCTAGTAACTATCTTCTAAGAAGTCTCGGCTCAACTTTGGAAAAGGTTAAGCCGACCCTTGGGGGCTACAGTTGGCTTTGGTAACTATCTTCTACGAAGTACCGGTTCAAAGCAATGGTTTCAGATCACGGCTAAAAAAATTAAACCCTACATATTACATATGTCTACTTCTGCTAGAGATGTAAGGGCCGAATTATTATGAGATAATATTAACCCGGCTCTTGGGGGCTACGTAAGGGTATAACAAGGAAAAAGCAATACCTCATATTGTCTCTTCATTAAGTTAACTAGTTTGAGCTCCAAATCCCGGCTTGTAGACAGCCGGTCCATATATCCAGCATGAAGTTCGTCAGCTGTCATTTTTCTAAGGCAAGGAGCTCAAATTCCTGTTTCCTCGAAGCTTCAGCTATTTCACTATGTTTCGTTAGCACGTGAGGTGGAGGAGAGTGCAAGCCAGCTCTAGTAATCACGACGTCCGGGGCAGCAGCGTCATCAGCAGCCTTGGTAGGGCTCGGCGGCTTGGAAAGGTCCCTTTGCGGGCTCTCAGGGATAATGTCATCAGCTGCCGGCTCTGCAGAAGTCATTGGGGGTCCGGCTTGGCAAGCTCCATTTCTTGAGCAGTAGGGCCAGGGGAGGACTTGTGGGTTTTCCTCCGCTTAGCTTTATCCCTAGAAAAGACATGGAGGCTAGAATTCAAGGGTTACAACCGCCGAGGAGCCGAATGTAAAGGCTACAAAATGCTTACAGTGGATTAATCTTCGGAGGTGGAAGAGTGGTGGCCGTAGAGTCGCCGAATGAGGGTGATCCCTGAGAGATAGTTCAGATGGTATAAGGCAGTGTTGAGAGTATAAAGGAAAAGCTAATAAAATCAAACAGAGATACATACCTTGCGGGGCGTTTCTTTGAAGCCGGGGAGTTAGGCAATCCGGACGCGAGATCAGTAGAGCCGGCACTCCGGGTCTAACGGCGGTCGACTTGCTGTTGCTTTTTCAAAAGAAATTGGGGATCCAAATGAGCAAGAGGATGAGAAAGAGGAACTTTTCGAACAACCCGCCGTATCTTCTGGGGTACAAAACATTCTGAGTCAGATGAAATATAAGTTACCTCAAGAACATTGGCGTGCCTCATCTCTACCTCGTCCTGTGAATCAGTTGTTATTAGTAAGGTGAATAATGAGGTTACTAAAATAGTCAAACTATACCTTTGAGCCGGATGATTCTGGTGGGTCAAACCATTCCTCCTGAGTGGTGGTTGTCCTAGCCCTACTTTCTTCTTGTTTGTAAATGCATTCATGCATGCATTTTTTATTTTCAAATGAAAATGAAATGAGGGATGATCAAGCCTCACCATTCAAAATTTTGTCAAATAAGCATTATAAAAATTTCTTCAAACAGTTCCAAGAAAATGTTCCTGGTTCTCTGATATGATATTGGTTTGAGATAAAATTGTCAACCAATATTTTGGGATCACAGAAATATTTTATATTGGGCAATTGGGTTAATCAAACAGTTAATTGCATTGGATTATATTTGCTATATATGAAATATAGATCCAAATAAATCTGAAAATTATTATGTGGCATAGGATATTTCCATTTAACCCACATGGATATTTTCAGCAATTGTGAAAATAGTTTGCTATTAGTTTTTCAAGTAAAAAAACAAATTTCAGAAATAAAACAAAAAATAGAAAGGAGATAAGAAAAGAAAAGACAGAACCTCACCTGGCTTACCTGTGCAGCCCACCAGCGAGGCCCAGTCCACAGGGGCAACCTCGTCTTCTACCTCCAGCTAGTAGGCAGAGGAGAGGCGTGGCGCACCCCCGCGAGGCCCCGGCCACCTCCTGCTTCCACCTGGAGGCCCGGAGCCTTCCAAGCCGCTCCAGCGCGATGGCTAGGGGGAGCTAGCCCCATTTCCCACTCTCTCCCTGTCGTCCCTCCTCCCTCCCGAGCGGAGCCACAATCGCCGCCGCCGTAGCTCGCAGCCACCACGACCTCCGGCCAGTCCTCGCCCCCTTGTCCTGTCCCGCAGCCCATGCGCTCCTCCTAGAGGTCAAGTCATTGGAATCGAGACCCTGGAGGCCCTGCAACGTCGCCATCGACCTCGCCTTCGTATTCGGGTCCGACGACTGCCGACATCAAATCCGCGGGCCACCGAGCTTCTCCGGCTTCGCTTTCGCCTCGAGACGACCTCCGTGAGCCCCTGTTTCATTTTCCCCTTGATCCCATCCCCATTTTAGAGCTCTAGCTAGCTGCCCCCACCGGAGCCGAAAGCTCCTTACCGATGGCCATGTCGCCGTCGTTGATGCAGACCACCCCTTAGCCAGCTAGCACCGCCATTCGATGCGCACGAGCGCCAGCATCCCAAAGGTGCCCCCAGCGCTTCGATCCGTGGCCTGTGTCGCGTTTCTGAGCGACCCCACTGCGACTAGCCTCGCCGGTGGCTTAACACCGGCGGGTTTGACCCTGCTAATAGGGTATTGACCCTCCCAGGGTCACTGACAGGTGGGGCCAATGCCATGGCTTAATTAGTATTAACCCATAATTAGGTTAATTAATCTGTTTAATTATCTTAGTCAATGACATGCGGGTCCCAGTGTCAGGTTTCACCTAGACCCATGCCTGTTGGCTGGCTGATATCGTGATGACGTCATGCTAATGCAGTTAATGCATTTCTAGATTTGAATTAGTTTGGAAATTCCAGAAATTCATTTAAACTTCAAAAATTCATAGAAAATAATCTGTAAGTCAGATTAAAATAATTTATATATGAAAAATGATCAGAAAAAACCAATGAATCTATTTATGCCATGATCATGCATGTTTGAAAAAGTTAACCTCACCAATTAAGACATTTTATGATTAGGACAATATATGAAATATCATCAAGTTTGAATTCCACTTCAATTAACTTGGCTAATTATCCCTCTAGGTCAATTCAGTACCTTAACATGCCATCCCATGCATTATGTTTGTTACATCACATTGAATGTGTTCCTTCTTTCTGTTTGCCGGTGTTTGTTCCCTCTCGGTAGACGATGGTTCCGATGATGTGAACGTTGACACCAATGAACAGAAGTGATATCTTCAGGACTGTCAAGCAAGCAAAACCCCCTTGAGCATACTGATATGATCCCACTCTCTTGCTCCTGCTCTCTTTTATTGCATTAGGACAATCACGATTTAACTGTTACATGTTCTTGGTAGTTGAACCCATTCCTTTGCATGACTTGTCTTTGCCACAGTAAATAGTTGAAACCACTTAGCATGAGTAGCAACTGTTTGAGCCTTGTTGTGCTTACTCATACATGCATCTTACCTACTATGCCTGCTATGCTTAGAGTTGTGTTGTGTTCGGCCGATCCATCTGGGTGACGAATCGGAATGACAGTGCTCATGTCCTATAGTGGGAGAACTAAGTGTGTGATCACGATTTGGTAAAGGTGGCGATGAGAGGTCATGTAGGAGTACATGGCGTGTTGTCTCATTGGGACCGTTCTTAAGAACTGAGTTCTGTGTATGTTATCCAAGACAAGATACTACCGCACATTGGGATACTTAATTGACCTTCTCGGCTTATTAATCGCCTAGAACTCTGTCTAGGAGTTGCAACTAGTTTCTGGTGTTTGTAGGAAAAGTGTTGGCGGCCGTGCATAGCGCTGCCCGACGGGGTGGGTTGTGATGCGGTAGATGCACAGTGGCAAAGTGTACCAAGTGGCACCCGAACGGTGGGCTTGGGAACCCTGTGCACATCATTTGAGGCCATAGCGGAAACTTTGACCGGACTTCCGTGCGGGTTCGGTCTCAAATATACGATAAACCTGGACTAGGGTCTTGCGTGGTTGACGGTCGTGGCCGACGCCCATGCCAGTGCTTCCGCTTGAAGGTTGCCGAGATGCATGACGTGCATATGGTGCTAAGTGGCGAGAGCGTGTGTGAAGAAGTATACCCCTGCAGGGTGAAATAATCTGTTCGAATAGCCACGTCCTCGGATATGGACTACTTGGAGAACTTATGTGGTTCATAGACGATTTGAAGTGGATACTCTTAAATACGCAAGATAAGCGTGAGTGCTTTGGCTGGCCTTCTCGTAGGGAGACGAGAGCGGATCCATAGTGGTGTATTGATTGGTGAATATGTGGACTCGTGTGCGCTACCCCACCTCAAAGAAAGCACTTGTAGATGTAGTATTGGTTAGCCAAGAGTCAAAGCTGGCTTGCTGCAATAAACTCCACAACCCCTTACATCGATACTGATGCATATGTCGATAGTTCTGATGTAAGTCTTGCTGAGTACTCTTGTACTCACATTGCCTAAATTATGTTTTTGCAGAGGAGATGTCAGTCTCATTAGTGGTATTTACGACGTGAAGTTCGATGTTGACCGGATTAGCTTGGGAATCCCAGACAGAGGTCTGGTTCCTTTGGTAGGGTCATTGTAGCTTTTCAAGCTCCTCTAGCCACTTTTGTAGATGTCTGTACCTAGACATGTTTAACTTCCACTTGCTTGTTTGAATGCTCTGAATGTTGGGTCTTGTGACCCCTGGTTGTAACATCTTATTGTATTGGCTCATCCGAGTCGTTTAAATAAATGTTGTAATATTGTATGGTTATGTTGTGATGTCGTAGTTGTATCTATGCATATCACGCATGTCGTGCGTACGTGTGACGTGCAACGGTATGTATGGGATCCGACACCTAATTGTGTGCCTTTAGTAGTACTCTTTATGGGGAACTGCCTCTTTGTGCTTCCACCGAGCCTTGGTAGCTTGCTATTGCTCCGGACACATTGATTGACCGACATGTATCCTTCTTGCTGCTATGTCTGTCCCTTCGGGGAAATATCTCGCGGTGTAATGGAGTCCCTATAGCCTGCTACGACTTGTCTACGTGTAGTGATGACATTTATGTCCCACGGCGTAATGGAGTCCTTGTGGCTTGCTATGACTCGTCTACACACACTAGAGATCGACACCTGCATTGTGGGTTACGTATGCATGTCCCTGTACAGATGTGCCACTTAGCTTCTACGACTAGTCATGTCGGCCCAGGTTCTTTGTCATTTGAATGCTAGCAACACATTCACATACCTGAGTCAAAAGACGCAAACGGTCCCGACCCAGGTAAGGTGGCAGCCATGGAGTTAACCATGTGTGAGACCGCAAAGTGATGTGATGTGTTACAGGCTGGATTCTTGTGGCTTAGGATCGGGGTCCCGACAGTGGTCTTCTTCGTCTTCTTGGCTGGGGCCTTCTTCTTGCTTTTCTTCAAAGGAGGAACATACTTTTTCTTCCAGAAATCAGAATCAGCCTAAAAAGATAAGTGGTTAATAGCAATGGATTGAAAGTCATAATTACACAAAAAGAAGAGACGAGGAAGAGTCGCCTTACGTCTGGGGCCGGATTAACAACACTGAAAGGCGCCAACCCAATAGCGCTGCAAGCTCCTGATGTCTCATGAACAAGACTCCGGATGACAATGGTAATATCATCTTCGGTTAAAGTTGTCCGGCTGAAGCATAGGGAAGCATCATACGTGCTAGGGTATTCGCACATGAGGCGGCTTCTCGGGCTCAAAGGCATAATTCTCCAGGAGATCAAGCAGCGGATCAAGTCCAAACCCGTCAATCCATTGGCCATGAGGGCTTTAATCTTGGCGTGAGCCGGATGAAGCCTTGCACGTTTAGCAGTTGATAGCCGGCCAAGAAGCTCCGAAGTTGTCTTGAGCCGGGAGGGGCGATAACCCAGTAGCGGATGCTCATTCTCCAGGGAAGTATCCTGACAGTATAACCAAGTCTTATTCCAATCCTTTGGATGGCTTGGCATTGGTATAGCCGGAAAAGTAATGTCCCGACGCCTCTGAATGGAAATTCCACCAAGTTCTAAGCTCGGGCCGGCCTTTACTTCAGTTTGCTGGTTCGCATAAAAGAACTCTCGGAAGAGACCTACAGACGGTTGAGTATGCAGATAGACCTCGCTGAGCACTTGGAAGTTGCAGATGTTTGAGAAGGAATTGGGGGCAAGGTCTTGAGGATGCAGCTTATAGAAACGAAGGATGTCCCAGAAGAATTTTGAGCCGGGCGGTACGAATCCACATTCAATATGATCCGAAAAACAACTACCTCTCCCTCCTGAGGAATGGGCCTCAGTTCATTACCCGGAACCCGCCAATGGATGACCTCTTTGGCAGGAAGGGTGCCCGCATGTACAAAATCCATCAGAAACTCTTCGGTAATGCATGAACCGACCCGGTTGCAGGATTTAGATGCGCGAGACATGGTGGCAGTTTTTAACTGTACAAAGTAACCATATACGGCGAGTCAAGAAAAAGGCGAATAAAACTGGGCGGCTTAAAAGCTTAAGACCTTAAAAGAGGAGATACTAAGATCCGGCTGATGAGAGCCGGAACAGCACGGCAGGTCAACATCACGAAAGGACAGACTGAAATTTGGCTAAGTGCAAAAAACAGGTTTCACAAAGTATTGCTACGGTTGCGGATCTATAAAACAAAAAGAAATATCTTTATTTCCAGACCTAGCGATGAACTAGTGAAAGTAAAGAAAATCTGAAAACAACGGGCGGAGCCTTGGTGAATCTAAATAGCGTCAGTATCGGTCACCTACCCAGCAGCGCCATGGGGTACTATATGGTGAGGACTCGTGGATTAAGCATGACTAGCATTGATGGAGCCCGAGTTCTAAAGCTGCTGCAGCGGAACTCCATGAAAACCCTACCGAAACGAATCGCAGATCTAAGGAGAGAAGGACTGACCGGCGACGATGCGATGAAAGAGGAAGGAACTCTGGATCGCGCCAGGTTGATGCAGCGGCCCTGTCGATGATGAGAAAGAAACGGCATCGGAGCTGGAAGCGCTGGGAATGGAAGCGTCGGAGGAAGGAGATGATGGAGTGTGCGGGAGAAAGTGAATGCCGCCCAGGGCGGTCCTATTTAATAGGGAAAGTGCAGAACGGGCACGAAAATCCAGGCGTCAGATATCATTTGACCGAGGCGGACGCCACGATTTTCGAGCTGTTCATTTAATAAAAGATTTGTTGCATGCGTCAGAGGGTCTTTTTTGGAGATCTGACATGACGTCATGGTGGGTCATTTCCGGGCGGCTCGCCAAGGAGTAAAAAGAAAGGCTAAAGTAAGCAAGCTCAAATCAACCTGGGGCCTAATGTTGGGGATATAACCCCACGGTGAGACCCGCCCTGAGGGCTCCGGGTCACACCGGGCGGCTCGCACACCGGCCCAAGAGTGAGCCGTGGGGACTTCAGGGCCCAAGAAGTTTAGCGGCTGACAGGATGGGCCGGCAGGTGGCCGGAATGAAGAAGACCCAGGCGTATAACCCGCTCGAAGACAACTTGGTCAGGAAAGGCAAGAGAAGATAGAGGTAGACTCGGACATGTAATGAGAGTCAGTTACAACTTGTATGATCCGTGGTCTTGACCTTCTATATAAAGGCAAGACCCAGGGCGACTTAGGGATCGGGTTATCGAGAACTAGGTCAAGCAATAGCTCCCTTGTAATCGATACATCAAGCAATACAAGCACCAGCAGGACGTAGGCTATTACCTCAACTCGAGGGGCCGAACCTGGGTAAACTCGTGTCCTTCGTCCCAACCAACCCCTTTGAGTCCATCACGTTAGCAATGGCCTCGAACCCAAGTCCGTTCACCTAGACATCTACCGTGATAAAAACCACGACAATGATAATCATTTATTATCCATGGTATAATTGTATTGACTGAAAACACATTGCATGTGTGGATACATAGACAACACTTTGTCCCTAGTATGCCTCTAGTAGACCAGCTCGTTGATCAAAGATGGTCAAGGTTTCCTAGCCATGTCTTGAGATATCATTTGATAACGGGATCACATCATTGGGAGAATGATGTGATGGACAAGACCCAAACTATAAACATAGCATATGGTCGTGTCAGCTTATCGCTATAGTTTTCTGCATGTCAAGTATCTGATCCTATGACCATGAGATCATGCAACTCTCTGACACTAGAGGATTGGCTTATGTGTATCAAACGTCACAACATAACTAGGTGACTATAAAGGTGCTCTACAGGTGTCTCTGAGGGTGTTTGTTGAGTGAGTACGGATCAAGACTAGGATTTGTTACTCCGTGTAACGGAGAGGTATCTTAGGGCCCACTCGGTAATACAACACCACAACAAGCCTTGCAAGCAATGTGACTAAAGTGTTAGAGACGGGATCTTGTATTACAGAATGAGTAAAGAGACATGCCGGTAATGGGATTATACTAGGTATACAGATACTGACGATCGAATCTCGGGCAAGTAACATACCGATGAACAAAGGGAACATCATACGGGATTAACTGAATCCTTGACATAGAGGTTCAACCGATAAAGATCTTCGTAGAATATATAGGAACCAATATGGGCATCTAGGTCCCGCTATTGGTTATTGACCATAGAGGTGTCTCGGTCATGACTACATAGTTCTCGAACCAACAGGGTCTGCACACTTAAGGTTCGGTAACGTTTCGGTAGTATAGAGTTATGTATGGTGGTGACCAAAGGTTGTTCGGAATCCCAGATGAGATCCTGGACATCACGAGGAGCTCCGAAATGGTCCGGAGGTAAAGATTGATATATAGGAAGTCCTGTTTGGTCACCGGAAAAGTTTCGGGCTCATCGGTAGTGTACCGGGAGTGTCGGGAGGGTACGGGGGGACCATCGGGAAAGGTGTCTCGACCCAAGGGGCCACATTGGTTGTGGGAGGAGGTAAACCAGACTCTAGTGGGCTGGCCGAATCCCCACAAAAGGCTCATGCGGCTGGGGTGGAGAAACCCAAAGGTGGAAGGAGGAATCCAAGTGAAGAGAAGGAGGCCTAATCCTACTAGGATTGGAGGAGGACTCCTCCTCTCCACCTTCGGCCGAAGCAAGGGCTTGTTCCTTGGGGGCCAAGCCTCCTCTCTCCTTCCTCGTATATATACTAGAGGTATTGAGGGTTTTTCAACACAAAAACATCCCCGTGCTACCCTCTTCCTCTAGATCGTAGTTTCTCCTCTAGATTGTTACAACGGTGCTTGGTGAAGCCCTGCCGGAATAGTTCCACCACCATCACCGCCACGCCATTGCGTTGCCAGAGAACTCATCTACCTCTTCGCTCCCTCTTGTTGGATAAAGAAGGTGGAGATTGTCATCGAGCTGTACATGTGCTGAACGCGGAGGTGTCGTCCGTTCGGCGCTAGATCGGGACGGATCGTGATTGGATCGCGGGACGCTCGGCGATTTGGATTGTGAAGACGTTCGACTACATCAACCGTGTTTATTAACGCTTCCCGCTTAGTGATCGAAGAGGGTATGTAGATCCACTCTCCCTCTCGTAGATGCCCATTACCATGGATAGATCTTGCCGGTGCGTAGGAATTTTTTTCCCATGCAACGTTCCCCAATAGTGGCATCATGAGATAGGTCTATGTGTAGATGAGATCATGAGTAGAACACAAAGGAGTTTGTGGGCATTGATGCTCAGATTGCGTCGTCCCTTGGTCATGTTTTGATTCAGCGGTATTGTGGGATGAAGCGTCCCAGACCAACCTTATTCGTACGCTTATGAGAGACCGGTTCCATCGACTGACGTGTAACTTTGTTGCACAAAGATGGCTGGCCGGTGTCTGTCTCTCCTACTCTATTTGGATCAGATTCGACAAAGGCGGTCCTTGAGTAGGTTAAATAGCAATTTTTGTATCACCGTTGTGGTTTATGCATAGGTGAGACTTGTTCTTGCTACATACTCGTAGCAGCCACGTAAAATTTGCAACAAGAATTAGAGGACGTCTAACTTGTTTTTGCAGGGTATGTTGGGATGTGATATGTCCAAATACATGATGAGATATATGTGATGTATGAGATGATCCTATTTTGTATAGAATATCACGACTTGTATGTTGATGAGTACGGCAACCGACAGGAGCCATAGGGTTGTCTTTAATTATTTTCACCTTTTTTCTTTACTTTATCGCTATGAGTTAGCAATAGTCGTGGAAGGAACAGTCGGTGCGGCAACCCCGATGGTGACCCATTGATGGAGATCAAGATGATGGAGATCGTGATGTCATGCCAGGACGACGGAGATCATGCCGGTGCTTTGAAGATGAAGGTCAAAAGCAGAAGTTCATGACCATATCATGTCACTTATGATTTGCATGTGATGTTAATCCTTTTATGCACCTTGTTTTGCTTAGGACGACGGTAGCATTATAAGGTGGTCCCTCACTTAAATTTCAAGATGAATTGTGTTCTCCCCGAGTGTGCACCATTGTGAAAGTTTGTCGTGTCGAGACACAACATGACGATCGGGTGTGATAGACTCTACGTTCACATACAACAGGTGGAAGTCTGTGTTGCATGTGCAGAACACTCAGGTTAAGCTTGACGAGCCTAGCATGTACAGACATGGCCTCGGAACACAAGAGACCAAAAGGTCGAACATGAGTCTTATAGTAGATAAGAACAACATAGAGATGCTCACCATTCAAATCAACTCAACTCACGTGATGATCAGACTTGGGTTGGTGGATTTGGATCATGTATCACTCGAATGACCAGATTAACTGAACTCATTATCATGAACAATACTCTTAGTAACCTTTGCATATTTATGTTGTAGATCAATGGCTCACGCAGTAGCATCCCTGAATTTTAATGCGTTCCTAGAGAAAGCTAAGTTGAAAGATGATGGAAGTAACTTTGCGAACTAGGCCCGTAATCTGAGGATTATCCTCATGGCTTCCCAGAAGGCTTATGTCCTTGATGCACCACTTGGTGATCCACCTGCTATAGTGGAGTCTACACACGTTGCGACCACCTGGCAAGCACGTTCTGATGATTACTCAATGGTTCAATGTGCAATGTTGTATGGCTTAGAATCGGGACTCCAAATCCGTTTTGAACGTCATGGAGCATATGATATGTTCCAGGAGTTGAAGTTTATCTTTCAGAAGAATGCCCAGGTCGAGAGGTATGAGACCTCCGATAAGTTCTATGCTTGCAAAATGGAGGAGAATGGGTTTGTCAGTGAACACATACTCAAAATGTCTGGGTATTTCACCCGTCTAGCTAAATTGGGGATACCCCTCCGGCAGAGGCGATCACTGACAGAGTTCTTCAATCATTGGCACCTAGCTACAAGAGCTTCGTGTTCAACTATAACATGCACGGGATGAACAAGTCAGTCGCCAAGCTGTTTGCAATGTTAAAAGTCACTGAGTCTGAGATTCAGAAGGAGCATCAAGTGTGGATGGTCAATAAAACCACTAGTTTAAAGAATAATGGAAAGGGCAAGAAGTGTAACTCTAAGAAGAGTGGCAAAGCAGTTGCCCCTCCCGTGAAGAAACCCAAGGCTGGACCCAAGCCAGAAACTGGGTGCTTTCATTGCAAGGGAACTGGTCAGTGGATGCGGAACTGCCCCAAGTATCTGGCCGACAAGAAGACGGCCAACACCAAACAAGGTATATATGATATACATGTTATTGATGTGTACCTTACAAACTCTCGTTGTAGTGACTGGGTATTTGATACCGGTTCGGTTGCTCACATTTGCAACTCAAAACAGGAGCTAAGGAATAGACGAAGGGTGGCAAAGGACGAGGTGACGATGCGTGTGGGAAATGGCTCCAAGGTTGATGTGATCGTCGTCGGCACGCTCGCTCTTTGATTACCATCGGGATTAGTGATGAACCTGAATAATTATTATTTAGTGTTACGTTAAGCATGAACATCATATCTAGATCTTGTCTATTGCAAGACGGTTACTCAATTAAATCAGAGAATAATGGTTGTTCTATTTATATGAGTAATATATTTTATGGTCATGCACCCAATGTGAGGGGCTTATTCATATTGAATCTCGATAGTGATGATACACATGTTCATAACATTGATGCCGAAAGATGTAGAGTTGATAATAATAGTACCACTTTCTTGTGGCACTGTCGTTTAGGTCATATTGCTGTAAAACGCATGAAGAAGCTCCATGCTGATAGAATTTTGGAGTCACTTGATTGGAGTCACTTGATTTTGAATCACTTGACACATGTGAACCATGCCTCATGGGCAAGATGACTAAGACCCTGTTCTCTAGAACAATGGAACGGGCAATTGACTTGTTGGAAATCATACATACTGATGTGTGCGGTCCGATGAGCATTGAGGTGCGCGGTGGATATCGTTATTTTCTCACCTTCACTGATGACTTAAGTAGATATGGGTATATTTACTTAATGAAACACAAGTCTGAAACATTTGAAAAGTTCAAGAAATTTCAGAATGAAGTTGAGAATCATCATAACAAGAAGATTAAATTCCTACGATCTGATCGAGGAGGTGAATATCTGAGTTATGAGTTTGGCAGACACTTTAGATAGTGTGGAATTGTTTCACAATTGACACCGCCAGGAACACTACAGCGTAATGGTGTGTCCGAACGTCGTAATCGAACCTTATTAGATATGGTGCATTCTATGATGTCTCTTGCCGATTTGCCACTATCGTTTTGGGGTTATGCATTAGAGACAACTGCATTCACTTCAAATAGGGCACCATCAAAATCTGTTGAGACGATGCCATATGAACTGTGGTTTGGAAAGAAGCCAAACTTGTCGTTTATTAAAGTTTGGGGATGTGATGCTTATGTCAAAAAGCTTCAGCCTGAAAAGCTGGAACCCAAAGCGGAGAAATGCGTCTTCATAGGATACCCAAAAGAGATATTTGGGTATAACTTATATCTCAGATCCAAAGGCAAAGTGTTTGTCGCTAAGAATGGAACATTTCTTGAGAAATAGTTTCTCTCGAAAGAATTGAGTGGGAGAAAAATAGAACTTGATGAGGTTATTGTACCTTTACTTCATCTAGAGAGTAGCACAACGCGGAAATATGTTTTTGTAGAACCTGCATCAGTTGAAGAGCAAGTTAAGGATTATGATCATGAAGCTTGAGATCATTTTACTATCAAACGTCGTAGGTCGACAAGGGCGCGTACTGTTCTTGAGTGGTATGATAACCCTGTCTTAGAGGTCATGTTGTTGGACAACGGTGAACCTACGAGCTATGGAGAAGCAATCATGGGCCCGGATTTCGAGAAATGGTTAGAGGCCATGAAATCCGAGATGGGATCCACATATGAAAACAAAATATGGACTTTGGAAGTATTACCTGGAGGGTGAAAGGCCATTCAAAACAAATGGATCTTTAAGAGGAAGATGAACGTGGACGGTAATGTCACCGTCTATAAAGCTCGACTTGTGGCAAAGGGTTTTTCACAATTTTAAGGAGTTGACTATGATGAGACCTTCTCACCCGTAGCGATGCTTAAGTCCTTCAAAATCATGTTAGCAATAGCTGCATATTTCGACTATGAAATTTGGCAGATTGATGTCAAAATAGCGCTCCTTAACGGTTTCCTTAAGGAAGAGTTGTATATGATACAACTAGAATGTTTTGTCGATCCAGAGAATGCTAACATAGTTTGCAAACTCTAGCGATCCATTTATGGACTGGTACAAGCATCTCGGAGTTGGAATCTACACTTTGATGAGGTGATCAAAGCATTCGGGTTTATACAAGTTTACGAAGAAGCTTGTATTTACAAGAAAGTGAGTGGGAGCTCTATAGCATTTATAATATTATATGTGGATGACATATTGCTGATTGGAAACAATATAGAAATGCTGGAAAGCGTGAAGGAATATTTGAATAAGAGTTTTTCAATCAAGGACCTAGGAGAAGCTCCTTTCATATTAGGTATCAAGATATAGAGAGATAGATCAAGACGCTTAATAGGACTTTCGCAGAGCATATGCCCTGATAAAGTTTTGAAGAAGTTCAAAAGATCAGTCCAAGAAGGGGTTCTTGCCTCTGTTGTAGGGTGTGAAGTTGAGTAAGACTCAATGCCCAGTGACTCCACAAGATAGAGAAAAGATGAGTGTCATCCCCTATGCTTCAGCCGTAGGCTCTATCATGTATGCAATGTTGTGCACAAGACCCGATGTGAGCCTTGCCATTAGTATGGCTGGAAGGTTTCAAAGTGATCTAGGAATGGAGCACTGGACGGCGGTCAAGAATATCCTTAAGTACCTGAAAAGGACTAAGGAAATGTTTCTCATTTATGGAGGTGATCAAGAGCTCGTCGTAAAGGGTTACGTCGATGCATGTTTTGACACTGATCCAGATGACTCTAAGTTGCAAATCGGATACGTATTTATTTTCCATGGGGGAGCGGTAAGCTGGTGCAGTTCCAAGCAGGGCGTGGTAGCCTATTCTACATACAAAGCGGAGTACATCGCAGCCTCAGAGGCGGCGAAGGAAGGTGTCTGGATGAAGGAGTTCATGACAAATCTTGGAGTAGTGCCCAGTGCACTGAATCCAGTGGATCTGTTCTGTGATAACACTGGTGCCATTGCCCTGGCCAAGGAACCAAGGTTTCACAAGAGGACCAGACACATAAAGCGACGCTTCAATTCCATCCGCGAGTACATCAAGGAGGAGGACATAAATATTTGCAAAGTGCACACGGATCTGAATGTTGCAGACCCGTTGACTAAACCTCTTCCAAGGGCTAAACATGATCAACACCAGAGTTGTATGGGTGTTAGATTCATTACAATGTAAATCACATGGTGATGTGAGCTAGATTATTGACTCTAGTGCAAGTGGGAGACTGTTGGAAATATGCCCTAGAGGCAATAATAAATGGTTATTACTATATTTCATTGTTCATGATAATCGTTTATTATCCATGCTATAATTGTATTGACTGGAAAGACATTGCATGTGTGGATACATAGACAACACTTTGTCCCTAGTATGCCTCTAGTAGACTAGCTCGTTGATCAACAATGGTCAAGGTTTCCTAGCCATTGACATGAGATGTCATTTGATGACGGGATCACATCATTGGGAGAATGATGTGATGGACAATACCCAAACTATAAACATAGCATATGATCGTGTCAGTTTATTGTTATAGTTTTCTGCATGTCAAGTATTTGTTCCTATGACCATAAGATCATGCAACTCACTGACACTAGAGGAGTGTCTTGTGTGTATCAAATGTCGCAACGTAACTGGGTGACTATAAAGGTGCTCTACAGGTATATCCAAGGGTGTGTGTTGAGTGGGTATGGATCAAGACTAGGATTTGTTACTCCGTGTGACGGAGAGATATCTCAGGGCCCACTCAGTAATACGACATCAAAACAAGTCTTACAAGCAATGTGAATAAAGTGTTAGCCACGGGATCTTGTATTATGGAACGAGTAAAGATACTTGCCGGTAACGGGATTGAACTAGGTATACAGATACCGACGATCGAATCTCGGGCAAGTAACATACCGATGAACAAAGGGAACAACATACAGGATTAACTGAATCCTTGACATAGAGGTTCAACCGATAAAGATCTTCGTAGAATATGTAGGAACCAATATGGGAATATAGGTCCCACTATTTGTTATTGACAATAGAGGTGTCTCGGTCGTGACTACATAGTTCTCGAACCCGCAGGGTCTGCGCACTTAAGATTCGGTAGCGTTTCTGTAGTATAGAGTTATGTATGGGGGTGACCGAAGGTTGTTCGGAGTCTCGGATGAGATCCTGGACGTCACTAGGAGCTCCGGAATGGTCTGGATGTAAATATTGATATATAGAAAGACCTGTTTTGGTCACCGGAAAAGTTTCGGGCTCATCGATAGTATACCGGGAGTGTCGGGAGGGTACCGGGGGACCATCGGGTGGGGTGTATCGACCCAAGGGGCCACATGGGTTGTGGGAGGATGTAAACCAGCCCCAAGTGGGCAGGCCGAAGCCCCACTAAAGGCCCATGCGTCTGGGGTGGAGAAACCCAAAGGTGGAAGGAGGAATCCAAGTGGAGAGAAGGAGTCCTAATCCTACTAGGATTGGAGGAGGACTCCTCCTCTCCACCTTCGGCCAAAGCAAGGGCTGGTCCCTTGGGGGCCAAGCCTCCTCCCTCGCTCCTCATATATATATTAGAGGTATTGAGGGTTTTTCAACACAGAAAACAGCCACGTGCTACCCTCTTCCTCTAGATCGTAGTTTCTCCTCTAGATCGTTCTGACGGTGCTTGGCGAAGCCCTGCCGGAATTGTTCCACTACCATCATCGCCACACCATCGCGCTGCCGAAGAACTCATCTACCTCTTCACTCCCTCTTGCTGGATCAAGAACGCGGAGATTGTCATCGAGCTGTACTTGTGCTGAACGCGGAGGGGCAGTCCGTTCGGCGCTAGATCGGGACGAATCATGATTGCATCGCGGGACGCTCGGCGATTTGGATCGCGAAGATGTTCAACTAAAACAACCATGTTTCTTAACGCTTCCCTCTTAGCAATCTACAAGGGTATGTAGATCCACTCTCTCTCTCTCTCATAGATGCTCATCACCATGGGTAGATCATGCATGTGCGTAGGAATTTTTTTGTTTCCCATGCAACATTCCCCAATATCTAGATCATCACCATAAATATCATCATATAAAACGCATTGCCCATTTTTAAAGGGCTCCCTGAATTGTTCTTCTAACCAATCATCATTGAATCGTATATAAATGCCCCTAGTGATTCAATCAAACTCATCATAGGTTTCAAGGTAAATGGTTTGGGTAACTTCAGAATAGGAAACTCTTCTTCTAAGTTATCATGGTAAGATTGATAATCCCTAGACTCAAAGCTATGCAAGGTTTCTTTATCGTGTAAGATTTCTTCAATCGGAGGGTGTTCAATATCCTTTTTATAGAAATAAAAGATTTCCCTAGCTTCTTATATGATAAAATAAAATTCACACATAAGGATGATAGTGGCGATCTTTTTAGACTTAGGATGACTAATTTTGGGAAGCTCATAAAACACCTCTTGCAAAGTGGGATGAATATGCACAAATTTTCTTTCCAAATTTTTAATGAGCAAGGCAATAGCACCTGCATAACAATATGTGCTAAGAAGAATAGATCTTTTATTCATAGGCATTACTTCCGTACAATCAAAGAACTCTTGAATAACACTCTTCCCAATAATATTACCGTCTCCCACTTGAAAAGGTTTAACTTTGTAATTAGGAGGAGGTTTAGATCCATGATCTAGAGAGCAAGATCCAAAAAATTTCTCAAGATTTGTAATAGCAATACCCTCAAAAATTTTAATGATAACCTTCCCAGATTCACACATGGTGGCAACGAATCAATCTGCCACGCAAGCAAACAAAAAACGAACAAAGAGGCGAACAAAAGAAGGTCGAACAAAAAGGCAAATCTTTTTTGTTTTTTCTGAAAATTCGTTTTAGAAGTGGGGGAGAGGAAAACGAGAGGCAAAAGGAAAATAATATAAATGCAAGAGATGAGTTTCTGATGGGTACTTGGTAGGCTTGATGTGTATCCTCCCCGACAATGGCGCCAGAAATCCTTCTTGTTACTTCTTGAGCTTGTGTTGGTTTTCCCTTGAAGAGAAAAGGCTGGTGCAGCAAAGTAGATAAGTATTTCCCTCAGTTGTTCTGAACCAAGGTATAAATCTAGTTGGAGGAACAATCAAGTCACCAATAGATGCACCTACACAAACAATCAAACACTTGCACCCAGTGTTATAAAGGGGTTGTCAATCCCTTCACGGTTACTTGCAAAGATTAGATATGATAGAGATATATGTAAAAGATTGCGGAAAGTAAAAAAGGTAAATAAATTGTAGCAAGGTATTTTTGGTATTTTTGGTATATCGATTTGAAAAAATAATATGGAAAATAGACCCGAGGCCATAGGTTTCACTAGAGGCTTCTCTCTTGAAGGAAAATAACAAGGTGGGTGAACAAATTATTGTCGAGCAATTGATAGAAAATCGCATAGTTATGACGATATTCAAGGCAATGATTATGCATATAGGCATCACGTCTGTGTCAAGTAGACCGAATGATTCTGCATCTACTACTATTACTCCACACATCGACCGACTCCTGCCTGCATCTAGAGTATTAAGTTCATGAATAATAGAGTAACACATTAAGTAAGATGACATGATGTAGAGGGATAAACTCAAGCAATATTATGAAAACCCCATCTTTTTACCCTTGATGGCAACAATACAATACGTGCCTTGCTACCCCTACTATTGACACCTGATTTTGGCACAGTGCAAAATGCAATAAAGATGGACTCAAACGAAAAGGTTACTTCTATGAGAAAGTTCATATTGCCTAGTGAAACAACCTTGATGTTTAGGCCATCACCATTCGGCATCATTTCAAGGGCCAAATCACACTTGGATAGTCATGTAGATGTTCAGAGTGCTTTTTGGTCTATTACGCCTCCAAGACAGCCTCGAATGAAGGAATGTTCTACATGGATTGTCTTCGTCTCGTTGAGATGATCGGTTTTGATATATAAATCATCTCAATCTGAGGTCGTATGCAAAAGTTAGACCAACCAGAGTGCAGCCCTACCAAAAAGCAAAATGTTGCGCAGGAGATCAAACACATGTCTAATGGGTCACGCGAGTCATTCGGCCCTCAAGACGTCCTCGGATGGAAAACTTACAACATGAAAAAGTTTAAGTTCATCGAGGTGATTGATTTATATATATATCTTCTCAATCCGAGGTCATATGCAACCTGGAGAGGTAAAACAAAATCAGCTTGGAGTTTCACTCGTGATTTCCGAGTGAAAGTTTGCTGACAGAGGGAAACGTTTGCCGTCCGGTCGAGTGAAAATCACCAGCCGAGTGAGATTTTCGTCCGAGCGAAAATCTCCATCCGAGTGAAAAGTACCAGTCGAGTGAAAGTACTGGCCGAGTGCAGTTGTTGTCCGAGTGAAAATCACCGTCCGAGTGAAAAATATCGGTCGAGTGAAAGTTTCAGTCGAGTGAAAGTTTAAAATGGCCTCTGATGGAAAAGTGTTCAACATGAAAGTTGTTAGAAACGTTGAAACGGTCAACTTAGATTCTAAGGTCATTATCATATGAAATAGTATACAGCCTGGAGAGACGCTACAACACTCGGACAGTCCAGTTTGCTACGTGATCGAGTCCGATTCAAAGTTAAAGATGACCTCGTGGAGTATTCAAGATGGCTTTATTTGGGAAAGTAATCAACATACGGATTGTTTGCCTCGTCGAGGCACACAAAATTTATGTTTGTACCATCTCCATTGGAGGTCATATGCAGGTTTCACGACCCACGCAAGAAGCAAGACAGAATATTGGGCCAAATTTGGGCTGAATCCGAGTGGAACTAGAACTAGGACTCTAGGACGTGAATTGATTTAATTTTCTTGTAAGGAAAGCCTACATGAATCCTTTGCTTATACGGGAAGCCCAGCCGCCTCTTATATATGTTGGGGGTGACGGCCGATTGAGCAACACACAATCGAACAAATCAATCTATACTACTTTTTCATCTACGTTCTTCGTTTTTCTCTCGTTCTTCGTTGTTCTTCGTTTGAGAGCTATGAATCCCGAGGCTCTAGGGGCGAGCGAATCTACCTAGGGAAGCCCATAGCCGCTGCACTCCCTGACGGGGTCCCTCCCGGACGTGTTGGGTTTCAGGGTCTACAAAAGTGTATGCCGACTGTCTTGCGTATCGCGCTACGGGATGGACCTCCTTAGACGTGAGCTGCGGTGCATCATCCCCGGCGCCGAGGGTACATAGTGACGTGTTCGTGTGTCAACACACTTTTTGGCGACTCCATTGGGGACCAAAGATCAATCATCCTCATCAACCGTCATGTCTGATCTTCCCAAGCCATCTGAGATAGATGCCGATAACATCATTAAGCCCAAGCTTGATGAACTATCGACTGACCATCGCCAAGCTTATGAGGAGTACAAGAAGGCACATGAAGAGAAGGAGTTGCAGGAGTTCCTTGGAAACTTCAAGAAAGATCGCCAAGGCAATATGACTCCGATTGGAGAAATCAAGTTCCCTCCTCTTCAAGCTAAGCAGGTTAAACCTCCTGTAAGTACTACCTTTTCTCCCGAGCAGTCGGCTGAGATTGAGAGTCATACTGCCGATGGTAATAATTTGGTGTATCAAACTTTCATAGAAAATACCAATGCGCAGAAAAATATGCCTCAATCGTCTAGTGATAATATTGGTGTGGCTGCTAGTGTAGGAAACCCTAATATGTCTTTACCTCTTTCGTCGGTACCTCCCATGCCGATGAATTACTATCCTACCCACACCAATCAGATTGTGTCTGCACCCAGTAATTCCATCATGAGCATGCCAAGTTTGGTATCTATGCCGAACCAAGTTGTACATGTAGGTGCAAGCACTCGGCCACAGCTGAACTATGGTTCAACATATGTGCCACAGTTCTTGCCTACTGCTAGTAATTCTACTCCTCCCATCCCACAACATCAAGCTTCACCGTCTACTATGGACGATACTTTATCTAGTTTTAGAGAGGAGATGGCTAAGATGCTTAGACAGAATTTTGGAGTTGAGTTACCTCGAAATCGGATTTACCAAAAACCATACCCCGAGTACTTTGACGCTATCCAGTGCCCTTCGGGATATAAAATTCTAGATTTTGTTAAGTTCAATGGACAAGGCACAAAAACCACATGGGAACATATTAGTCAATACTTAGCACAACTGGGTGAAGCAGGCTCGCTGAATGAATTGAAAGTGCACTTGTTTCCTTTATCATTAACTGGTCCTGCGTTTTCATGGTTTTCTTCTCTACCACATGGTTCTATCCGTGTGTGGTCGCAGCTGCAACAGAAATTTCATGATCACTTTTATAGCGGCGACAACGAACTTAAATTATCACATCTTACATCGGTTAAGTAGAAAAATGATGAATCGGTCTCCGATTACGTCAAGAGATTTAGAGATACAAAGAACCGGTGCTATAGTTTGGTGATAACCGAGAGGGACTTGGATGACCTTGTGCTTAGTGGTTTGAAAACTCACATTAGGGAAAAGATAGAAGGCTATGAGTTCTTAAGTGTCAACCAGGTCCTGCAAAAAGCTTTGGCTCAAGAGAGCCGGAGCAAAGATCTCAAGGAGGTGCATAGATATAAAACTGATTGTCCTAAGATGAATATGGTTGTGTATGGTAGTGATCACTCGGACGATGAAGGTGATATGTGTGCTGCTGAATTTGTTTGGCAGTCTAAGGCCAAACCGTTTACTTGCAATGATCTGAAACTGATTCATAAGAATCGTGATGAAGAGATGAAGTTTACTTTTAACGTTGCTAAGTGTGACAAAATATTTGATGCTTTGCTGCAAGCTAAGATCATTAGGATATCTCACACTTTACCGTCGATTGAAGAGTTAAAACGGCATGCTAATTGCAAATATCATAATTCTTTTTCTCATGCTACTAATGATTGCAATGTTTTCTGACGACAGATAAAATCGTCCATTAATGACGGACGATTGAACTTTTCTCAGATGCAAGTTGATAAGCAGCCCTTCCCAATGAACACTCTGGATTTGGAGGGGGAAAAGTTGCTCATTCGACCGGAGGTAGACGAATCTGCTAATAAAAGTAATGTCATTGTTGGTGAGCCCAGGAAAAGCAAGGAGGACAGGAAAGTCATGGGGAGACAGGTTGTGCTTGACAAGCAACCCAATGGCAAGGAAATAATCTAGATCACTATCAAGAATCCTACACTCGGGGGGCAACCACAAGGGCAACAAGACACTCATGTTAAATTTGTTAAACCCAACAGTCCAGAAGTTGGCAAGTGGAAGAGGAATGAAGTCAAGGTAGATCGTAAGCGAATCAAGCCAACTTTTTATATGCTACTGTCCAAATATGCAAATCAGTCAGCCGGTTCTAGCACTAATCGGTCATCGTACCTGAAGCGACCAAGGTCACCATCAGCCGATATGTTTAGTCGGTATGCAAAACCGACTGGATCAAGGGTGTCGTTTCCACAAGAACAACGACAACCTGTTTGGGATCGACTTGGATGCTCGTATGAAAACCGACTGAACATTGGTGTGCATTACTCGGTTGGTCAAAATATGCCTCCGAGTGGAAATTATCCGAGTGTAAGAATGCACTCGGGCGGAAGTTATATGAATGAAAGAATACGATCGAGTGGATTTCGTCCAAGTAAAAGGGTGCGCCTGAGTGAAAACTTCATAGGCTGGAAAAGTCAACAAGAGTGGAGCGTCAAGCTACCGAGTGTTGCAGCAGTGGATTCAGGGAAGGGCAAGGAAAATATCAATGCCGACTCACTCATCCTAGGTAGTGAAACGTTCACCACACAGCAGCCCACTGTGCGTAACAACCCAACTGAGGCGATACTTGTTATCGCGCCGAAGCACTCGACCAATGATCATGAAGCAAGTACTAGCCAAGTGAATCCAGTTGATCCTAAATACACTCGACCAAGGTGGTGTCCTCCAGGTCTAACAAAGACATAAAACAGGAAATTACAGAGGTTGAGGAATCAAGAGATGGCAGAACAAGAAGCTGGGAAGCAAAGGGATGAGTTGTTCGATGTCACTCGGCCCATGATACTAGCGAAGCAAGTGTGGAAGCCTAAACCAATGCAAGGCATAGTGGCTTCTACATCTATCACAGTAGAAATTACACCACCAAAAGAGGACGATGTAGCTATGACATCGTCTCAGTCGCATGTTACTTCTCCTTCACTCCAATAGAATTCAGATTTGGTGGATGCGCACGAGGAGGAAGATGATCTGTTAGACTATGAGTCTACACCGGTTCATGAAGGTATGGATATCAATATGGTGTATTACTTACCCGCTGAATTTCGTGCTGTAGATGAAGAAGGGGAAGTGGCTCAGTTGGATTTTGGCCCCAGAAATGCAATATTCGAGAAGCCAAAAGAACCAATGATGCACTTGAAACCATTGTACCTCAGAGGTCATATCAATGGATCACCACTCACTCGGATGCTTGTTGATGGTGGTGCTGTGGTGAATCTCATGCCCTATTTGGTCTTCAAGAAATTGGGTTTGCCTGATGATGAATTAATCAAGACCAATATGGTGCTTAATGGGTTTGAAGGCAAAGAGAAAACTGAAGCCAAAGGTGTGATGTATGTGGAGCTTACACTCGGGAGCAAAACTTTGGCTACTGCATTCTTTGTTGCTGAGGTGCAAGGTAACTACAATGTCATACTAGGCCGTTATTGGGTTCATGCAAACCAGTGCGTACCATCTACCATGCACCAATTTTTGATCTAGTGGGTTGATGTTGAAGTGGAAGTCATTCATGTGGATAACTCGGCTTGTGTTGCTTTGGCCGATGCATCAGTGGATTGGCAACATCCCAATGCTACTTGCTTGACGGGACGCGACTTGTCAAAGTTTGATTTCCTTAGCGCAATGAAGAATGGCTTTGTGCCCCTCTCTTTAAAGCCGATTAGTGGCAATCGGCTCCAAGGTATGATATGTTTAGATGGATTCTAATTCCGAGTGGTTGCAGAAACGTCTTGCAAAATATCAGTTTAGTGAGAACGATATGTATGAATCCCTAGAGGAGTTGGATGACATGGATAAGTTAGGACAGGGTTTTCAATCGGCAGATCCATTAGAAGAAATAGATATAAGGGTTGGTTCAGTTCCTAGGCCGACGTTTGTAAACAAGAATTTGAAAGACGACCATAAAGCTGAGTTGATCGGGCTATTGAAAGAATATGTTTGTTGCTTTGCATGGGAATATCATGAGATGTCGGGTTAAGCCGAGAGCTAGTGGATCATTAGTTACCTGTAAAGGCTGGTTTTAGACCTTACAAACAATCGGCCAGAAAATTTAATCCAAAAACATATGACCGGATCAAGGAGGAGATTGGTCGGTTGCTCCAAGCTAATTTCAGTCGGCCTTGTAGGTATGCCGAGTGGATTTCTAACATTGTGCCAGTAGAGAAGAAGGGCTCTCGCAAGATAAGGGTGTGCATTGATTTCAGAGATTTGAATAGAGCTACACCCAAAGATGAGTACCCCATGCCAATAGCCGACATGCTTATTAATGATGCTTCTGGACATAAGGTTATTAGCATTCTTGATGGTAATGCGGGTTATAATCAAATTTTTATGCCCGAAGAGGACATGTCCAAGACAGCCTTTCGTTGCCCTCGTTTCCTTGGTTTATTCGAGTGGACAGTAATGACATTCAGATTAAAAAATGCTGGTGCCACATATTAAAGGGCTATGAATTTAATTTTCCATGATTTACTTGGAATTATACTTGAATTCTATATTGATGATATTGTTGTCAAATCGGATGCTTTTAAGTCTCATTTGGCTGATTTGCGTTTAGCTTTTGAAAGAATGAAAAAATATGGACTGCAGATGAATCCTTTAAAGTGTGCATTCGGCGTGTCGGCTAGAAAGTTTTAGGGTTTGATTATTCATGAGAATGGCGTAGAAATTGATCCCAAAAAGATAGAAGCTATACAAAAAGTGGAGGCTCCAACATGCAAGAGAGATATGCAAAAATTCCTTGGCAAGGTCAATTATTTGAGAAGGTTCGTAGCTAATTTGTCAGGGGAGGTTGAGCATTCACTCCTATCCTTCGGTTAAAGAATGATGCTGATTTTACTTGGGGGGCAAAACAGCAAGAGGCATTCGACATGATCAAAACTTATTTGAGCACCCCTCCAGTGAGGAAAGCACCTAAGAATAAAGAGCCCTTTAGGCTTTACATTGCGGTAGAGAACGGTGTTATTGGTGTTGTATTGACTCGAGAAATCGAAGGAAGAGAACATACTATTACATATTTGAGTCGACGCTTATTGGATGCCGAGATAAGGTATACATTTATTGAAAAGTTATGCCTCTGTTTATATTATGCTTGCACAAAACTAAGACATTACCTTGTGTCAAGTGCCTGCATAGTAGCTTGTCAAACCGATGTCATTAAATACATGTTGCATAGGCCAATTCTTAGTGGTAGGATTGACAAGTGGGCTTATGCTTTAATTGAGTATGATTTGGCTTATGAATCTCTAAAATCCATGAAAGGCCAAATTGTTGCTAATTTTATTGTTGAGCATCGGATTAATGATAAGCATGATGTTGATATAAACCTTGTCTCATTAGTGCCATGGAGGTTATATTTTGATGGTTCAGTTTGTAGCAATGGCCAAGTGTTGGTATTGTTTATGTATCTCCTCATGGTGCTGTTTTTCAAGCCTCATGCCGATTGGAATATTTTTGCACAAATAATCAAGCCGAATATGAAGCATTGTTATTCGGTTTAGAGATGTTGCTCGCTATAGGGGCTACACATGTTGAGGCTTTTGGTGATTCGTTATTAGTAGTGCAACAAGTTTCCAGAATCTTTCAATGTTTAGACGAATCAATTAATGTTTATCTTGATAAGTGTCTAGATGCGATTTCTACTTTGGATCATTTTAGCATTGCTCATATATCTAGACGTGACAATTGGAGAGCAAATGAATTGGCACAACAAGCATCCGGCTATCATATTGATCATGGCATGTTTCATATTTCTCAGAAGCCGATGTCTTGTCTTGTTAATATGGGAGAGGCCGAACTAGAGCCCACTGGTTCGGCCACTAACAATGAATCTAGTGTAGGTGAAAATCATGACTGGAGGAAGCCCATTATTGATTACTTGTGCAATCCGGGTGAAAGGGTGGACAGGGTTGTTTGGCGTATGGCTTTCAAATAATACGATGAGAGATGATGGTCTTTATCGCCGAACGGTTGAAGATGTTCTTTTGAAGTGTTTGGACGAAGACCAAGAAAGAGTTGCTATGAGAGAGGTACATGAAGGTATTTGTGGTACTCATCAGTCGACACCCAAAATGAAATGGCTCTTACGACGTGCTGGATTTTATTGGCCGACTATGATCAATGATTGCTTCAGGTATTATAAAGGGTGTGAAGCTTGTCAAAAATTTGGTGATATTCAGTTGGCTCCTGCTACTATGTTGCACCCTATTATCAAGTCGTGGCCTTTTAGAGGATGGGGTTTAGACTTCATTGGACAAATTCATCCATCTTCTTCAAAGGGGCATCGGTTCGTGTTGGTGGCAACCGATTATTTCACTAAATGGTCTAAAGCAGTACCTCTCAAGAACATGACACATACGGAGGTAATTCAATTCATAACCGAACACATTATTCATATATTCGGCATTCCTCATACATTAACTACAGATGAAGGTTCATCTTTCATGTCACATCAAGTTAGAGAATTTACCGAATCATACAACCTAAAGTTGCTCAATTCATCTTCGTATTATGCCCAAGCTAATGGACAAGCTGAGTCTAGAAACAAAATATTGATTAAGCTCATCAAGAAGAAAATTGAGGATAATCCAAGAAAATGGCATAAGTTTTTGTGTGAGGCTTTATGGGCACATAGAATCGCAAGGCATGGTGCTACGAAGGTAACTCCATATGAGCTAGTATACAGTCAAGAGGCTGTTTTACCTGTGGAGGTGAATTTGAGTGCTTTGAGAATAGCCAAACAAAATGATTTATCGGCGGTGGACTTTTATGATTTGATGGTGGACAATATTGATGAGGTTGCTAATAAGCGTTTGGCTGCATTAAAAGCCATAGAGAAGGACAAATTGAGGGTAGCAAGAGCTTACAATAAAAAGGTCAAGTTGAAGAATTTTCAAGTTGGCAATCTTCTATGGAAGGTGATTCTACCGATTGGTTCTAGAGATAGAAAATTCGGGAAGTTGTCTCCAAACTGGGAAGGTCCTTTCAGGATTGCAAGAATAGTTCTTGGAAATTCATATTTAGTGGAATCCATACAAGGAGTATTATTGCCTCGAGCTCTTAATGGCAGATATCTGAAGAAGTACCACCCGAGTGTGTGGCAAGAAGCCTAATTAGGCAATGGCCGATATATGATTATCGCCCTTGGCATAAACATGGCCGATACATAATTATCGCCTTGAGGAATATAGATGGTCGATGGAGTGTCGACATCGTCCTTAGAACGAACATAGTCTAAATTATTTTTCGGCATGCTAGCCTTGCCAAAAAACAGGGGGGCATGCGTTGACACCTGATTTTGGCACGGTGCAAAATGCAATAAAGATGGACTCAAATGAAAAAGTTTTTTCTACGAGAAAGTTCATATTGTCGAGTGAAACAACCTTGATGTTTAGGCCATCACCATTCGGCATCATTTCAAGGGCCAAATCACACTTGGATTGTCATGTAGATGTTCTAAGTGCTTTTTGGTCTATTATGCCTCCAAGACAACCTCGAATGAAGGAATGATCTACATGGATTGTCTTCGTCTCGTCAGCTGCAGTTGCCGTCCGAGTGAAAATCACCGTCCGAGTGAAAAATATCTATCAAGTGAAAGTTTCGGTCGAGTGAAAGTTTAAAATGGCCTCGTATGGAAAAGTGTTAAACATGAAAGTTGTTCGAAATGTCAAAACGGTCAAATGTTATTTTAAGGTCATTATCATCCGAGGCAGTGTATGGCCTGGAGAGACGCTACAACACTCAAACAGTCCAGTCTGCTACGTGATCGAGTCCGATTCGAAGTGAAAGATGACCTTGTGGAGTATTCAAGATGGCTTTATTTGGAAAAGTGATTAACATATGGATTGTTGGCCTCGTCAAGGCAGACAAAATTGATGTTTTTACCGTCTCCATCGGAGGTCATATGCAGATTTCACGGCCCACGCAAGAAGCAAGACAGAAGATTGGGCCAGATTTGGGCTGAATCTGAGTGGAACTAGAACTAGGACTCTAGGACGTGAATTGATGTAATTTTATTGTAAGGAAAGCCTAGATGAATCCTTTTCTTGTAAGGGAAGTCCAGCCGCCTCTTATATATGTTGGGGTGACGGCCGATTGAACAACACACGATCGAACAAATCAATCTATACTACTTTTTCATCTACGTTCTTCGTTTTTCTCTCATTCTTCATTGTTCTTCGTTTGAGAGCTGTGAATCCCGTGGCTCTAGGGGCGAGAGAATTGACCTAGGGCAGCCCATAGCCTCCACACTACCTGACGGGGTCCCTCCCGGGCATGTAGGGTTTCGGGTCTACAAAAGCGTCCGCCGACTGTCTTGCGTATCACGCTGCCGGACGGACCTCCTTCGACGTGAGCTGCGGTGCATCACTCCCGGCGTCGAGGGTACACAGTGACGTGTTTGTGTGTCAACACCTACTTTGTCACTGGGTGAGGACAACGCAAGATTGAACCCAAAACTAAGCACTTCTTCCATTGCAAGAATTACCAATCTAGGTGGCCAAACCAAACCAATAACTCGAAGAGACTTGCAAATATATGAAATCATGCATATAAGAATTAATAGAAGATCAAATAATATTCATAGATAAGCTGATCATAAACCCACAATTCATCGGATCTCGACAAACACACCGGAAAGGAGTATTACATTGGATAGATCCCCATGACGATCATGGAGAACATGGTATTGATGCACAAAGAGGGAGATAAGCCATCTAGATACTAGCAATGGACCCGTAGGTCTGTGGTGGACTACTCACGCATCATCGAAGGGGCAATGGAGTTGCTGTAGATGCCCTCCGTGATCGAATCCCACTCCGGCAGATTACCTTAAAAGGCTCCAAGATTGGATCTCTCGGGAATGTAGGCTTCTGGTGGCGTAAAATTATTATCGTTGCTCTCTTTGGTATTGGGGGAATATTTGGGAATTTATAGGCCGAAGATTAGGGTTAGAGGACCTGCTGGGGGGCCACAAGCCAGGGGGTGCCCCCCCTTGTCGCGCCAGGGTGGCTTGTGACCTCCTGGTAGGGCTCATGCCTTCCTCTCCAAGTCTGGTAGATTTCTTATGGTCCAAGAAAAATCATCGCAAAGATTTTATTCTGTTTGGACTCCGTTTAATATTCCTTATCTACAATACTCCAAAACAAGGAAAAAACAGAAACTGGCACTAGGCTCTAGGTTAATAGGTTAGTCCCAAAATTATTATAATATAGCATATTAATGCACATAAAACATCCAAAACAGATAATATAATAGCATGGGAACAATCAAAATTATAGATACGTTGGAGACCTATCAAACCGCTGGTTTGTTGGTTGCTCCGAGAGAGATTGACAAATGTCATTTAGAGCAACCCATCCTCCGATGACTCTAAGAGAATCTTAAGTAGGGAAAACCCAAACACCAAAATCCAAAAGTGATTGAGCATCACTGAAGAGATTGTCTTATGTGTTACTGACCCTTTATACCTTTGAAGACTCTATATCTTCCAAACGGTTAGGTGTCATGGTCTAGTGCATCCAGGAGGATGCTGTGGATTGCCGGGTGACCGAGTGTGTGAAGGTTTGGAAGTCTACCTTGAAGACTTACCACGAGTTATTGGGCGGAGTCTGTGTGACTCTAGCTCAAGGAGAATACGGTAAGGACCATGTGTCCTTTGGTTTAAATACCAAGTCGCTCCAAACCAGACGTATGGCTGTCACAACAGTTGGAACTGGTAGACCAAATCATTGTTTTCACCAAGCACCTGGTACTATTTCTTCAACCCTTTCAATTCCTTAGTTACTTGTTGATGAAATTGATCTTTTGTATTTGAAGACTTTGATTGAAGACTTTCTGAATCTCCTCTATCAAATTATTCTATCAAGTTAACAGTTATGCCTGCCTATCCTGATCGCTTATTACATGTACTCCATATGCCTTCTCATCATGATGATTGTGTTGTTTCCATGGTTTGCATGTTTCTGAGTACTTTATCCGCTACATGATTTTCATCACTCGACAATTCCACCACCTAGAAATTCCTCAATCACGAATTTGTAAAAATCGCCCAATCACCCCCTCTGGTCGATATAATGCACTTCCACCAACAAAGATGCCCTTGTCGACATTAATCCCCACTATTGTTAAAAGCGCAAACATAAATCTATTTGAAACCACACAACAAACTGTACATGGAATAAACATGACTGATAACCCACAAGTATAGGGGATCAATTATAGCCTTTCTCGACAAGTAAGAGTGTCGAACCCAACGAGGAGCTAAAGGTAGAACAAATATTCCCTCAAGTTCTATCGACGACCGATACAACTCTAAGGACGCTTAACGTTCGCTTTAGTTAGAACAAGTATGAAACTAGAAGTACTTTGTAGGTGTGATAGGATAGTTTTGCAAGATAATAAAGAGCACGTAAATAAAAACTAGGGGCTGCTAAGATAAAGAAACAACTAAGTTAGTTTAACGAGTGTGGAAAAGTGGTGGTAGGAGTTGCGGAATTGTCCCTAGGCAATTGATAACTAGACAGGTAATCATTATTGCAATTTTATATGAGGGAGAGGCATAAGCTAACATACTTTCTCTACTTGGATCATATGCACTTATGATTGTCACTCTAGCAAGCATCCGCAACTACTAAACATCATTAAGGTAAAACCCAACCATAGCATTATAAGGTATCGATTCCTCTTTATTCCCATACACAAACAACCTACTTACTCGGGTCTGCATTTCTATCACTCACGCCACCCACCATAAGCGAATCATATGCATATTTCAAACCCTACAACGGGGATCCCTCATGCTTGCGCGACACGGAGAGCGCCATAGGACAACACAAATAATAAAACATGCAACTCAAACCAATCATGATCATCAATCAACCAATAGGACAACAAAAATCTACTCAGACATCATAGGATGGCAACACATCATTGGATAATAATATGACGCATAAAGCACCATGTTCAAGTAGGGGGTACAACGGGTTACGGGAGAGTGGACCGGTGAAGATAGATGGGGGAAGGTGATGGAGGTGTTGGTGAAGATGACGGAGTTGTTGGAGTGGATCGCCGTCACGATGATGGCCCTGGCGGCGTTCCAATGCCACCAGGAGAGAGGAGGAGAGAGCCCCCTCCTTATTCTTCTTCCTTGACCTCCTCCCTAGATGGGAGGAGGGTTTCCCCTCTGGTCCTTGGCCTCCATGGCGGCGGAGGGGCGAGAGCCCCTTCGAGATTGGATCTCTCTCTCTCTCTGTTTCCTTCTATTTCTGCGCTCCTAGATTCTGGCCTTTCACCATTTCTTAAATATCCAGAAATCCATAACTCCGATCGGGCTGAAATTTTGAAGGGATTTTCCTTCAAAAATATCTTTCTCGCGGCTTAAGGACAGCTCCAACCGACCTAAGGGGTAGCCACAAGCCCTCAGGGTGCGCCCTACCCCCCAGGGTGCGCCTAGCGGGCTTGTGGGCCCCTCGGGTACCGCCTTCTATTGATTCCACTTCCCAAAATTCACATATATTCCAAAAAAATCCGTAAGTTTTTATCCCGTTTCGACTTCATTTGATATGGGTTTTCTGTGAAACAAAAAACATGCAACAAACAGGAAGTGACACTGGGCACTGGATCAATATGTTAGTCCCAAAAATAGTATAAAAAGTTGCCAAAAGTATATGAAAGTTGTAGAATATTGGCATGAAACAATCAAAAATTATAGATGCGACGGAGACGTATCAGCATCCCCAAGCTTAATTCCTACTCGTCCTCGAGTAGGTAAATGATAAAAAACATAATTTTGATGTGGAATGCAACCTAGCATAATCTTGATCATATAATCTAATATCTAATCATGCAATGAATATTAAGACACGAGTGATTCAAAGAAATAGTCTATATTGACATAAAAACAGTAATACTTCGAGCACTCCAACAAGGCAATCGTGTACTTTTGGAAATAACATGGCCTTAGAAATTTATCCCTACAAAATCATATGGTCTGGCTATGCTCCATCTTCCCCCACACAAAGTATCTAAATCATGCACAACCTCGATGAACAAGTCAAGCAATTGTTTCACACTTTTATGTTCTCAAACCTTTTCAACTCTCACACAGTACATGAGCGTGAGCCATGGATATAGCACTATAGGTGGAATAGAATATGGTGGAGGTGATGAGGAAAAAGGAGAGGATAGTCTCACATGAACTAGGCGTATCTACGGGCTATGGAGATGCCCATCAATAGATATCAATGTGAGTGAGTAGGGATTGCCATGCAACGGGTGCACTAGAGCTATAAGTGTATGAAAGCTCAAAAAGAAAACTAAGTGGACGTGCAAATGATGAAAATTCCACTAGCTATATGAAAGTGACAAAATAGGAGACTCTCTATCATGAAGATCATGGTGCTACTTTGAACTCAAGTGTGGAAAAAGATAGTAGCATTGTCCCTTCTCTCTTTCTCTCTTTTTTTCTTTTTTTCTTTATTATTATTTTTTATTATTATTTTGATGGGCATCGTTGGCCTCTTTTTTTTTATTTGGGCTTCGCTGGTCTCTTTTATTTTTGTAAAGTTCGGAGACTCCTCCCAACTTGTTAGGGAATCATAGCTTCCATCATCCTTTTCTCACACGGGACAATGCTCTAATAATGAAAATCATCACACTTTTATTTACTTACAACTCGATACCTAGAAAAAAATATGACTCTATATGAATGCTTCCGGTAGGATACCGAGATGTGCAACGATCTAGCCTATCAAATGGCATCAAAAACGGACAAGCCATGAAAACATCATGCAAGCTGTCTTAGATCATGCAAACCAATATGAAAATGATGGTGCATGTCATACTAAACGGAACGGTGGAAGTTACATGGCAATATATCTCGGAATGGCTATGGAAAGGCCATAATAGGTAGCTATGGTGGCTGTTTTGAGGAAGTTGTATGGCGGATGTTTTGAGGAAGGTGGGTTTGATGCACCGGCGAAAGTTGCACAATACTATAGAGGCTAGCAAAGGTGGAAGGGTGAGAGTGCGTATAATCCATGGACTGAACATTAGTCATAAAGAACTCACATACTTATTGCAAAAGTCTATTAGTTATCAAACTAAGCATTAGACGCATGCTCCTAGGGGAGAGGTTGGTAGGAATTAACCATCGTGCGCTCCTGACCCTCACACAAAGGTTGACAATCATTAAACAAATCATGCTCTGACTTCGTTACATAACGATTCACCATACGTGCATGCTACGGGAAATCACAAACTTAAACACATGTATTTCTGCCATTCACAACTACTCACTAGCATGACTCTCATATTACCATCTTCATATCGCAAAACTATTGCAAGGAATCAAACATATCATATTCAGTGATCTACAAGTTTTATGTAGGATTTTATGACTAACCATGTGAATGACCAACTCCTGTTAACTCTCTAAAGAGATATAAGTGAAGCATGAGAGTTTAATTCCTTCTACATAAGATATGCCCACGCTCTAAAAAATATACGTGAAGCAAAAGAGCATTCTACAAATGGCGGTTTTCTATGTGTGAGAAACAGGCAATCCAAACTTCAAATGATATAAGTGAAGCACATGAAGCATTCTATAAACCCATACACAAAATATATAAGTGAGGTTCAAAGAGCCTCCTATAGATCAACCAAGGACTTTATCATACCATCATGGTGCATTATTAAAATTAAAATAAAAAGAACACGACGCTCCAAGATTTACGCATATCAAGTGACGAATAAAAATATAGCTCCAAGTAAAATTACCGATGGTTGTTAGAATAAAGAGGGGATGCCTTCCGGGGCATCCCCAAGCTTAGTTTTTTGGGAGTCCTTGAATATTACCTTGGGGTTCTCGGTCATCTCCAAGCTTAGTATCTTTCCACTCCTTATTCCTTCATCCACCGTGATCTCACCCAAAACTTGAAAAGTTCAATCACACAAAACTTAACAAAACCCTCCTGAGATCCGTTAGTATAATAAAGTAAATCACAACTTTCAGTATTGTTGCCAACCAATTCATATTTTTCTTTTGCATTTTAGCTACTGTATTATAATTTTTCCATGGCTTATACCACCGATACAATCGATAGTTTCATCAAAATGAGCAAAACAATGCATCAAAAACAGAATCTGTCTTAAACAGGACAGTCTGTAGCAATCTGACATTCATCATACTTTTGTAACTCTAAAATTCTTAAACATTATGAAAAAATAAACAATTTGCATAGAAGTATTGTGTCAAAATTTCAGAAACTTTTAACATTCCAGTAAAAAATGTAAGTTCACGCACTACAGCCAAAGTTTCTGTTTTTTGCACTATACGCACCAAACAAGCAACTTAATCATCCTAAAGGCAAATCTTGGGACATTATTTTTATAATACAATGGATTTATACAAGGGGATAATTAAGTTTGTTGAAAAGTTTCTGTAATCAAGATTTGCAAATTTTCCATGGGCATGAACAAAGTTCAAGGCTAGCTCCCACTTTCACAATGCTCATCTCTCTCACTTTCACTTTTTGAAAAAGTTTTAGGTTCCCCTCTTTATTTTTTTTGTTTTAAAACTATATAAAATCACACAACAGAATTAAATGACTCTCTAAAAATTTCGGGTTGTCTCCCTGGCAGCGCTTTCTTTAAAGCCATTAAGCTAGGCATAAAGTGCTCAAGTAATGGATCCACCCAAATCCCAAGGTATATCAAACCCAATTTTTATTAACAATGATTTGTAATTTAGTATTGAGCACAAAGTAACATATATCATGCGACAACGAAGTCTAACTCTCTTCCTATGCATCAGCATGTCATAAAAGAACAATCCATGCACACAAAGTAAAGGCCAATACATAGCATAAGCGGTTTCTTGCGATTTTATCATATTGAAACATAGAGAGGCGGAGATGTAGTTCCTCTCTCATAATAATTGCAAGTAGTATCAGCAAGCACATGCATATTATATCTATCAAAATCATCATGTGTAAGAGTAAAAGACAACCCGTCTATATAATCCTTAATAAGTGCAAACTTCTCCGATATAGTGTAGTTGGGAGAATTCAAGAAGATAATAGGACTATCATGCGTGGGTGCAATAGCAACAATTTTATTCTTAACATAACGAACTATAGCAAGTTCATCTCCATAATAATCTTTCATATTGGCATCATAGCCACAAGCATAGCAAGCATCAAGTTCATCAAAAAGGGATATTTCAAATGAATCCAAGGGATCATAGCAATCAACATAGCATTCATCCTTCGGTAAGCACAAAGGGAAATTAAACAATGTATGAGTTGAAGAGTTACTCTCATTAGAAGGTGGGCATGGGTAGCTAATCCGCTATTCCTCCTTTTGTTCTTCGCTCTCCTCCTCATCTTTTTCATCTAATGAGCTCATAGTTTCAGCAATTTCTTCTTCCATAGATTCCTGCAAAATATTAGTCTCTTCCAAAGTAGTGGTCATTCTTTCAATAAATTCAACAATATCAGCATTGCAATCATAATTCTCATAGCAATATTTAAGTATGGCAAAAATTTCATATTCATAAGGAACATCATCATCATACTTTTCAAGCAAAGAAGCAATTTCATAAGCACCTTTAATAACAACAAATTCTTCTATTCATTCCACATCATAGTAATCATAAATACCTTTAGCATATGAAGCTAAGGTTTCATTATCATTAAATTTGCATTGAAAGGGAAGGTGTCGAGCTTCTATATTAGAGCAACAAGTAAAGTCACATCTCCAACATGCATGCCAAGCAAACCATCCCAGTATTCTAATTTGATCCCATAAGTGTTTCCCTTTTTGAGATAAGCGATAATCCCTAAAGTATTCACGTTGATCCAACGTGTATCCCATTATCAAGTTGAATGGGCTTTTCTCTGGATTATCAAAGTAGTGCATAATATTTTCCACATAACGAGCATTGAGGATTTTAGGAGGTTCCTCATCTCCATGAGTAGTAAGTACACCTAATTTTTTTGGTTTTATTTCGTGTTCCATATCCATAAATAAATATAGAGAACAACTTATAACAGCAAATAAAATCTACTTAGTGATAAAGCAAACAAGCACACACGAGAATATTCACCCCACGCTATTGCTCCCCGGCAACGGCGCCAGAAAAAGGTCTTGATAACCCACAAGTATAGGGGATCAATTATAGCCTTTCTCGATAAGTAAGAGTGTCGAATCAAACGAGGAGCTAAAGATAGAAAAAATATTCCCTCAAGTTCTATCGACCACCGATACAACTCTACGCATGCTTAACGTTCGCTTTACCTGGAACAAGTATGAAACTAGAAGTACTTTGTAGGTGTGATAGGATAGGTTTGCAAGATAATAAAGAGCACGTAAATAAAAACTAGGGGCTGATAAGATAAAGAAACAACTAAGTTAGTTTAACGAGTGTGGAAAAGTGGTGGTAGGAGTTGCGGAATTGTCCCTAGGCAACTGATAACTAGACCGGTAATCATTATTGCAATTTTATATGAGGGAGAGGCATAAGCTAACATACTTTCTCTACTTGGATCATATGCACTTATGATTGGAACTCTAGCAAGCATCTACAACTACTAAAGATCATTAAGGTAAAACCCAAGCATAGCATTATAAGGTATCAAGTCCTCTTTATTCCCATATGCAAACAACCTACTTACTCGGGTATGTGTTTCTATCACTCACGCCACCCACCATAAGCGAATCATAAGCATATTTCAAACCCTACAACGGGGATCCCTCATGCTTGCACGACACGGAGAGCACCATGGGATAGCACAAATAATAAAACATGCAACTCAAACCAATCATGATCATCAATCAACCAATAGGACAACAAAAATCTACTCAGACATCATAGGATGGCAACACATCATTGGATAATAATATGAAGCATAAAGCACCATGTTCAAGTAGAGGGTACAGTGGGTTGGGGGAGAGTGGACCATTGTACATATATGGGGGAAGGTGATGGAGGTGTTGTTGAATATGGTGGAGTTGTTGGAGTTGAACGATGTCACGATGATGGCCCCGGAGGCGTTCTAGTGCCACCGGGAGAGAGGGGGAGAGAGCCCCCCTCCGTCTTCTTCTTCCTTGACCTCCTCCCTAGATGGTAGGAGGGTTTCCCCTCTTGTCCTTGGCCTCCATGGCGGCGGAGGTTCGAGAGCCCCTCCGAGATTGGATCTCTCTCTCTCTCTCTCTCTCTCTCTCTCTATCTATCTATTTCCTGTTGTTTCTACGCTCCTAGGTTCTGGCCTTTCACCGTTTCTTAAATAGCAGGAGATCCGTAACTCTGATCAGGCTGAAATTTTGAGGGGATTTTCCTTATAAACATATATTTCTTGCGGCCTAATTACAGCTCCAACCGACCTAAGGGGTAACCACAAGCCCATAGGGCGCGCTTGGCAGGCTTGTGGGCCCCTCGGGCACCGCCTTCTGTTGATTCCACTTCCCAAAATTCACATATATTCCAAAAAAATCTCCATAAGTTTTTAGCTCGTTTGGACTTCGTTTGATATGGATTTTTTGTGAAACAAAAAATGCAACAAACAGGAACTGACACTGGGCACTGGATCAATATGTTAGTCCCAAAAATAGTATAAAAAGTTGCCAAAAGTATATGAAAGTTGTAGAATATTGGCATGAAACAATCAAAAATTATAGATACGATAGAGATGTATCAATGACCCTCTCAGCAAATCAACTTAAACACATCCTACTACCATATTATTCAATGGACTGTCACGCAAATCATGTGTAAGATCAAATGTTCTATCGTGGTCTGCCCATTGTCCTGGCACTCCGTGCCCCCGATCCTAGCGGCCCTGCTCGCAACACCCTGATTTGCGGATGGTGAAAGGATCGTACAGTCGACTATATGGGAGGGGTGAATATGAAACTACAAATTTTAATATTTTTTGTCAAATAGAGATCTGTGGATAAATAGGGTTCACTATATATGCAACTAGGTGAACATGACCTATATGACAAACAATCTAAAGCTAAATATGATATGCACAAATCTAGTTAGTAGGCACACAAGCATACAAAGCAAAGCAAGATGCGGGAAAGGATTTACCACAAGTGAGGCAGTGGCGGAGATTTTATCCTGAAGTTCACACTTCCTTGGGGAAGAGCTAATCTCCGTTAGATCGGTGTCAGAGCTAAAACTTGCGGAACGTCATGGAAGGCTCACTATATTATCCATCGAGTCACCCCCAACAGATGAGCCTCAAATCATTCGGGGTTGGTCTTGAAGGCAACCACCACACCTTTACAAACTTCTTCGGGGCACACACACACACGCAAGAAAGCTTTTGGAGGAACCTCCAATTGCCTCGGAGCCCAAACTCCAAGAGTATCAAGTCAATGACAGACATATATTATGGGGAACATTAATTTGGTTTGGTCAAAGTGTAGAACAGGTCTTACTCTCCCAATCCCAAAAATTTCAACAAGTTTGGACGGAGGGATTGGGACTACTGAGCGAAATGGGTTGTAGTAATGGTGGAGCTCAAGAAGAGATCAGGGTTAGGGGTTGGTGATGGAAGAAAGGGTCCCTTTAGAGTGTTTTGGATCGGTGGGGGGTCATGCATGGCCTTTTATTATATTATCCATCCTAGGAAAGATTTGGGAGGCATGAAACGCCAATACTTTCAACAACATCGACCTTCACTCCTTCTTATGGGTGCTAGCATGTTATTGACGACATTGAGCTATGGTTGCATCGTCTCTTGAAGACTATAGATAAGGAGGTTGCCTTCTTGTGGCGGCTTTTCCTGTCCTCATGTGCAAATATGTTTATGTACCCCCAGTTTCCATGAAGTAGCGCGTATATTTTAAGTCAAACTTCAAAAAAGTTTGATCAAGGTTTTAGAGGTAACTATTTACACTACTGGAATCAGAGTATTTGTCGTCATCCATCCCTTTGCCGTCTGTCTGCTGAAGGCGAAGTAGGACTTTGCCATCGCCTGTGCGAAAGCAGACGGCAAAGAAAGGACTGATGGCAAAATACAATTATGTCATCATTCCTCTCTTTGTCGTCAACCAGTAGATGGCAAAGAGGACAATGGCCGACGACAAGGAGGATAGTGGGGCCCATAGGGCCAAGACGGTCCTCCTCTTTGTCATCTGTTACTCCCCTTAATGGTAGCCCCAACCCCACCGTTCCCCACTCCTCCCGGGCGTGTGTTCATCTCTCTCTCCCTCTCCCTCTCGCTATCGCCGCTGCTGCCCTACGCCCCCGCCATGCCACTCTCTCGCCCCGCGGTCGCTCGCATCCCGCCTTGCTCGCGCCTCGCCTCACAACTCCGCCGTCACGTCGCCTCCCCGCGCCCTCTGCCCGATGCCCCGCCGCGGCTCCGCCACCCCGCACCCTCGCCACGCCGCTCCCCCGCCCCACAGCAGCACCCTTCCCGCCCCGCTCGCACCCCCGCCTCGCAGCTCCGCCATCACTGCCACCAACCCATGCCCTCTGCCCTGCCACGATGACCTCTACCCTGACGACCCTCCACTACGCCGCCCCGACGCCGGCGGCCCCCTAGCCGGCCTCTTGACGCCCCCAGCCCCCCTGGTGAGCTCCTACCCCTGGGCTCTCCCCCCCTTTTCATGTTTTTCCCGTTTTTTATAATTTTAATAGATGTTTATTGGGTAGTCAGTTTATTTTCTATTCAATTAGATAGTTAGTTTATTTTCTGCTAAATTATATATTAGTTTATTAGGTAGAAAAAACTTAGATAGAAAAGAAAAAACATGGAAGAATAGAAGAAAACAAAAAAAACTAGAAGAAAAAAAATAAGGAAAGAAGAAGGGAAAAAGGGAAAAGGAAAACGGAAAAAGGAAAAGAAGGAAAAATAATAAGAAGAAAAATGAAAAGAAGAAGGAAAAAGAAGAAGGAAAAGAAGGTAAAGAAAGAAGAAGAAGAAGAAGAAGAAGATGATGAAGAGGAGGAGGAGGAGGAGAAAAGAAGAAGAAGAAGAAGAAGAAGAAAAGGAAGAAGAGGAAGAAGAAGAAAAGGAAGAAGAGGAAGAAGAAGAAAAGCAAGAAGAGGGAGAAGAAGAAAAGGAAGAAGAGGAGGAATAAGAAAACAACACCCTGACACGCCGATCCCCGACGCCACCGACCTCCAACGCCACCGACCCGCGACCCCCGACGACACCGACCCTCGACCCCCAACGCCATCGAGCCCCGATCCTCGACGCCACAAACCCTTGACCCCCGACGCCACTAAGCTCTGATTCCCAACGCCACTGACCCCCAACGCCACCAACCCCCGACCCTCGACGGGGTCATAGTTTTTTAAATTATTAGTTAGGTCACATATTTTTTTGATTTTGTTATAAGAAACATCATATTTGTGTTGATTGGGTGGATTTCGATGTGCAGTTGTTCGACGACCTCCCCGTGCGTTGGACGAGCTCCGCCCCTGCGTTTGTGGGTGAGCACAAATGACTTCTCCTCCCCCTTAATTTGCTCTGTTCCGGTCTTCGTGCCGATGAAACTTGCTAGCTACATGTGTCTTCAATCATCGGTATGAGTGACCAGTATGCATCTCCTGTTCGAAAGGATGACATCTATAAATATGGATGTCTTTGCATATTTATAATCGTCGTCCTTTCGAAATGTCCAATGTTATCCATGGACAGCCCGAGTATGTGTAGATTGGGTTCATTTTCCCGTATGCTCTGCTCAGGATCCGACGCAGAATTTCGTTAGTGCCTCCCTCTTGTTCTTTGGGTACGCATCCTCTCTGATTATTGCCGAGACGTGTATCAGGAGAACAGCGGGGAGGTGCTGCCGAAATTCCACGGCGGATCCGAAGCAGAGCATGGGAAAACGTACCCAATCTACACATACTCGGGTGGGATTAGGACCTATCTCTACCTATTAGCGTGTAGGTTGCATGAACGTAATAAAACTGATAAATTTGATTAACGGATGAATATAGATGATGAATTATATATATATATATATATATATTTCTTGTGTGTTTAGTAGGTTGGCAAGATGAGTGATCGTGCTTGGATGTACACCGGTCACCCTAGTCAGAAAGAAATGACCATTGAATGGTTTACAAAAACCAAGGGGTTTCTGAGCGCCGCATTTGCAAATGGCCAGGAAATAACCTGGTGCCCCTGTGTCCGGTGCAACAACCATAAAAAGTGGGCACGGGATGAAATGGGTAAACACTTGCAGAAGTGAGTTTTTATGCCTGATTACACGGTGTGAATATTTCATGGTGAGTCTGCCCAACGTGCCAGAGTTGAGGTTGTTCGTCATCGCACCAATGAGCATGGTACCGGGATCGAAGAGATGGTGCAAGACTTTGATGATGCTCGGGATTCAGATGATGAGATGGAGGAATCTGCAAAGGCCTTCTATGAAATGTTGGAGTCTTCAAAACGTCCTCTCCATGAGCACACTAAGGTTTGTCAGCTGGATGCCATCGCACAAGTAATGGCTCTAAAGGCTCAGTTCAACCTAGGGAGATAATGCTATGACGCGATGATGACGATATTTGGATGCTTTCTACCCAAAGGCCATGTATTGCCAGCAAACCTGTACCAGTCGGACAAAATCCTACGTGTGCTTAAGATGCCCTATGCGAAGATAGATGCGTGTGAGAATGGATGTGCCTTATTAGGATTGAGTATGCTACTTGAACTATTATCACATTTGCATGTCTTCCAGGTATGTTGTGGTAGACAACGGTATGGGTGAGAAGAGTCAGACCAAAATACCAGTTAATGTTCTTCGGTATATGCCAATCATACCAAGACATCAATGTCTTTTCATGGTCAAAGAGACAGCGAGATAGATGACGTGGCATAAATTGGGCAAAAGAACCGAACTAGATGCAGATGGGAATCCAATGTTGGGACACACTTCAGACGCTTTTGTGTGGAAGCACTTCGATGCATTACATAAGGATAAAGCGGTATCTCCAAGGCATCCTTGAGTCCCCATCAGCACAGATGGGTTCAATGTGTTTGGTATGACGGCAACCCAATACAGTTCTTGGCCTGTATTTGTCATTCCACTCAATCCCCACGGAGAGATTATGAAAAGAAAGAACATTTTCTTGACGTTGATAATTTCAGGGCCCAACTATCCGGGGAAGAATATGAATGTGTTCATGAAGCCGCTTAAGGATGAATTGCAAGAAGCTTGGGATAATGGGATCAAGACATATGATGCCGCTACAAAAAAAACTTCAAAATGCATGTGTGGTACATGTACTCGACGCATGACTTGCCGGTGTATGCGCTATTCATTGGCTGGTGTGTGCATGGAAGGTTCCTGTGCCCCACATGCAAGGTAGCTCTTGAGTTCTGTTGGCTGTGGGTGGGTCGCAAGTATTCTTGCTTCGACTTGCATAGACAGTTCCTGGATCCTCACCATAATTTTAGAAAAGACAAGAAGAATTTCACGAAAGGTAGAGTTGTCAAAAACTATGCACCACCTGCACTGACAGGCCAACAGACCCTGGATCAGATAAACGCTCTCGAACCTGATCTAGCGTGTCCAGGGTATTTCAAAGGGTATAATTCGGAACACGCCTGGACTCACAAGATATGCTTGTGGGATCTACCTAACTTTAAAGAACTCCTTTGCCCACACAACATCGACGTGATGCACACTGAAAAGAATATCGTCGAGGCCCTTTTTGGTACATTGTTCGGCATAGAGGGAAAGTCAAAGGATAATCCTAAAGCTAGAGTCGATCAGGAGGCTCTATGTGATAGACCGTTACAAAACATGCGACAACTGAAAGGAAAGAATAACTGGAGGAAGCCAAAGGCATGGTTCAATCTTGGAAGGCCAGCTATGAGGGAAATGATCTTGTGGGTGAAATGCAGTTGATATTCCCCAATGGGTACGCAACGAATCTAAAGAGGGGAGCGAGTCTTGATAAAATGAAAATATTTGGTCTCAAAAGTCATGATTTGCACATATGGCTTGAGAGGGTAATGTCGGTGATGTTGCGTGGCTTTATCCCTGAGGATGAATGGCTAGTATTGGCAGAGCTGAGCTATTTCTTCTGTGCTCTTTGTGCGAAAGAACTATCACCTGATGTGCTAGATGAACTGGAAGAGTTGGCGCCGGAGTTGATCTGCAAGTTAGAAAAGATCTTTTCACTAGGCTTCTTTAATCCAATGCAACATTTGATTTTGCATCTCCCGATCGAGGAAAGATTGGGGGGCGTGCAAAATTGTTGGTGCTTTGCAACTAAGAGGATGCAGAAGATGCTTCAAGCAAAATGTAAAAATAAGCATAGAATTGAACCATCGATGGTCGAGGCATTCATTACTGAGGAGGCGGCAAACTTCATGACAACACACTACGAAGCCAAGAATCATCATTTGCATAATCCGAAGCCTTAGTACAATGATGTCGACCGTGAAAACGTTCGATCCAACCTTAGCCTATTCCAAGGGAAGCTCGCACCAGTCGATGCTTCGAAAGCAATAACGTTGGATGTCGAAGAATGACAGACCATTTCGTTGTATATCTTCAACAACCTAATAGAAGTACGGCCGTACATCGAGTAAGTTCTTGGTACCTTGTTTCGTATCTTCTAATTCCTTTGAACTGCTCTTATTGCCGGATATGTGATATAGTCGATGCGTCACCAAATTCTCAGATGGAGCGGTGATCCAAAAGGATTCCATCGAACAGTATGAGCTTCTGGCAAAGCATGGATGCGGCTATCCCGGTTTCATCTCTTGGTTCAAACAAAAGGTAATTTCCATTAGACCATTTCATTTCTTCGTCTAGTTTGCGGCTAATGCAAATAAACTTTTGTATCAAACTTCTAGGCTAATTAAGAGTCTATGGATGCCGAATTGAGACAGGTTGCTAATGGTTTTGACTATAAGGTCTGTTCATTTGACAAATACGACAACAATGGGTATCACTTTCGTACTTTTGGCAAAGAGCTATCTATGTCCAACCGAAAGTCTACAAATTGTTGTGTCTCCGTTATCGGGAAAGGAGGTGTCGAGTATTATGGAAGAGTTGAAGCAATTTATGAACTTATATTCTTTGGTGAAAACAGACCAAATGTCGTAGTCTTCAGATTTTTTTGGTTCCAGCCGAAGGAGACTAGAAGGACTCATTTACATATAGGGCTAGTCAAAATCAAACAAATCACCCATTTAGATGTTCCCGATGTCTATAATACGGCTCAATAGGTGACCCAAGTTTTCTATCTACCATGGGCCTGCAAAACTGATCCAAATCTGAATGGTTGGGATGTCGTTTATGATGTGCCGCCACGTTTTAGACCACCTCCCCTCATTGAAGATGATTATGAACCTCACATTAACCCAGACACATATGAAGGAGAATTCTTCCAAGAAACACGTCTTTCCAAAAAACGTTTCAAGAACCGCTCTACTTCACCCCAGAACATTGAGGTAGACACCGATAGTGAATCCGACTTCACCCCTGAGCCGAAACAGGAAGAGACGGAAGAAGAAGAGGTTACTGCTACGGATGACCTCTCAATTATTGACCGATTACATAAAGGAGGCCTTCCACATGTTTCTCCCAATAGTGATGATGATGCATTTATTGATGATCATAATGATGATGATGCATTTATTGATCTCAGAGCATATATAGACGATGAAGATTATTATTAGTTCATGTCAGGTATACATGATGATGATACACTCAAATTATATATATACATATTTTTATTCATGTCGGTATTCAATTTTTTTATGTTGTACTAATTTCGTTTACTCTTTGTCATGGCAGGTGTTGAAATATGTTGGGCGCGGGTTGATACGTCTCCAACGTATCTATAATTTTTTATGATGGCATGTTATTATGTTATCTGTTTTGGATGTTTTATATGCATTAATATGCTATTTTATATTATTTTGGGGACTAACCTATTAATCTAGAGCCTAGTGCCAGTTTATGTTTTTCCTTGTTTTTGAGTTTTGCAGATATGGAATATTAAAAGGAGTCCAAACAGAATAAAACCTTCAGAAAGAATTTTTCTTGAAGGAAACAAATCAACCAGGCTTGGAGTGCACGGCAGGAAACCTGCCAGGGAGTCACAAGCTTGCTAGGCGCGGCCCCCCTGGCCATGCCTAGGAGGCTTGCCGTCTCCCGACAGGTCTCCTAACCCTAATATTTGGCCTATAAATTCCCAAATATTCCCCCAACATCAAAGGGAGCCACGCAAATACATTTCCGTCGCCAGAAGCCTCCATTCCGGAGGTCTCCAATCTTGGAGCCTTTTCCGATAATCTGCCGAAGGGGGTTTCGATCACGGAGGGAATCTACATCAACTCCATTGCCCCTCTGATGATGCGTCAGTAGTCCACCACAGACCTACGGGTCCATATCTAGTAGCCAGATGGCTTCTTCTCTCTCTTTGATCTTCAATACCATGTTCTTCATGATCTTCATGGAGATCTATCCAATGTAATCTTGTTTTGTGGTGTGTTTGTCAAGATCCGATGAATTGTGAGTGTATGTTCAGATTATCCATGAATCTCTTCTGAATTATTATATACATGATATCATATCCTTGCAAGTCTCTTCGAGTTATTGGTTTGGTTTGGCCAACTAGATTGGTAATTCTTGCAATGGGAGAAGTGCTTGGTTTTGAGTTCAATCTTGTGGTGTCCTCACCCAGTGACATAGTAGGGGTAGCGAGGCACGTATTGTATTGTTGCCATCAAGGGTAACAAGATTGGATTTTCATCATATTGCTTGAGTTTATCCCTCTACATCATGTCATCTTTCTTAATGCGTTACTCTGTTTTTCATGAACTTAATACTCTAGATGCAGGCAGGAGTCGGTCGATGTGTGGAGTAATAGTAGTAGAAGCAGAATTGTTTCGGTCTACTTGATATGGACGTGATGCCTATATGCATGAACATTGCCTTGGATAACTACATGATTATTCGCTTTTCTATCAATTGTTTGACAGTAATTTGTTTACCCACTATCGGTGTCAAAACCGGTAGATCTCGGGTAGGGGGTTCTGAATTGTGAGACTAGAATCGACGATAACAGGAGATGAAGGTGACACGAGTTTACCCAGGTTCGAGCCCTCCTATAGAGCTAATATCCTATGTCCTGCTTGGTTGTAGTGATCATGTAAGGGGTTACAGAGTTGATCTACCTCGAGGTCGTATAGCTAACCCTATATGAGTTCTTTTTTCTATACCCTAAAACCCTCCGGCTTATATAGATGCCGAGGATGCGTAGGGTTTACACATGGTCGGTTACATGTTGAAGAGATAAACTTTCCTAACTATTACATCAGACATGGAGCGCAAGCCGCGTTTCCCGAAGCTTCCATCTTGGAGACTAGGCCTTCAAATCCTTCGGTGTTTGGTAAGTAGCCCTCATAGTCTAGCCGACAACAATAGGCCGGTAATCCGAGGACCCCCTAATCCGGGACTCCCTCAGTAGCCCTTGAACTTGCCTTCAACGCCAAGGGTCTTCAGCTTCGACTGCTTCATGAACAGAGTCTTTGGCTTGCGAGGTGAGTTCCTTCCTGTCGAACCATAGTTCGGCCTCCGATGACAAGTAGTCTCCCGCATAGTGGCACGTCTGAATACTGTAAATTGATCGGCTTTGAAGCCCAAACATCAGGGAATAAACAACGGCCCTCTGACGAAAGGCTACAACCCACCACGACCGCCAGGCCAGTTGCATAGACTCGATTCACCGTTCGAGGCCGTTTTAATCATCATGATCTATCAACATACTGATCATGTCTTGTTTTATACGGGATATACTTAATCACACGCGCGCAACGGCTCGTGCGTCTCGGGAAGTGGAGGGATTCACGGTGCTGCGAGGGGAATCCACATCGACAGGTCACATAAAAAGAGCAGGAAACCCCCAAAGGCTTTATTACGCTCTCCATTCGACTTCTCCGCCTCCCATTCCCTTGCGCCTCCGGAGCACATATCTAGGTCTCTCCACCCCCACCTTCTAGCTCAGCAGTGGCGGGCTCCAATGGCCAATGGGAAGCTTCCACGGTCACCAACAAGGATATACTCAACCTCAAGAAGGCTGGCTACCTCCCCGCCAACATCCCTCACCGCGCAGCAGAGGAGGGCCAAGTGATCCCCACCCCCCGGCTACGCAAGAGGGTGGTGTTCATCCCCCACTTCATCAGGGGGTGAGCTTCCCACTCCACCCCTTCGTCAGGGGGTTAATGTTCTTCTACTGCCTCGACTTCCATGACCTCCCACTGAACTTTATCATGCACATCTCGGTGTTCATCCTCGTCTGCAAGGCCTTCCTGCGCGTCAAGCCGCACTTCGGGCTCTGGCTGCAGGTCTTCAACATCAAGCCCAAGTGTAGCAGCGACAAGCACACGGACTACGACGGGGCAGTCATCAGCAAGCTCGCCCGTGTCGGGAGGCCATCGGGCACCTTCATTGACACCATCAAGGGATGGCAAAAGGAGTGGTTCTATGTCATCGAACCACAAGAAGAGTGCCAACTCCCTGCCGCCGCATTCAGATCCGGTCCCCCCACCAGACTGGCTTCATGGCCCGAAAAGGGCCTAGTCTGGGGATCAGGCAAGGAGCTGACCGATCTGCACACACGCCTCCGCTCCTTGGTCGAGGAGGGCATCAAGCTAGCCGATGTGGTCCAGGTGATTCTCAGAAGACGCATCCTCCCCTGCCAGCATTGGGACACTCCCCTATGGGCTCGAGAACTCGAAGCTGAGCCCACTGTCCGGAATCTCTTCCGCACTATGCGGGAGAAGTTGTGGAAGGTGCTCTTCAAATCGATGAAGAGCTGGCCATCCGAGGAGGAGGACAAGGGTATACACACCTCCAAGCCCGATTCCGAGGTACGATATTCCCCAGTTTGGTTGGCTTTATTACATAGAGAATTCCTATAACCTCTTATTCGATCTGTTCTGGAAGAGATGGCTGAAGAAGGCCGTTAACATCAACAGTCCAGCTCCTCAGCCCGAAGACAAGAGGACCGGGCCGTTAGCCAAGATGCTCGTGCAGAAGACTTACGAGGCTCCCACGAAGAAAGAGAAGAAGAAGAAACCAGGCCAGGCTGGCCTTCGCATCAGGGACCAGCCCGATGCCGCATCCAAAGACACCCCCACCTCCTCAAATCAGGAGGAGGACGAAGATGAGGAAGAAGAGGAGGAGCAGGCCGAGTCGAGAGCGAGGGTGGACGCAATTCCCCTCGCGCCAAGAAGAAAGCAGCGTCTTCGGACACCCCACGGCAGGTCGCTTCTCCTACCCCAAAGAGGGTGCGGCAGACACGGGTGGTTCTGTCCAACGACATCTCAGACTCGAGCTCCGCATCCGAAGACCCCAAGGAGGTTCCACGAAGGAGCCTAAGGGTCAAGCCCCCCATCCAGGTTAGGATCCAGAGACCCCCTACCTATCACAAGTAGATTCAGAGTTTGGTAACACGTAGGTTACTGGTCCTACAGCCCCCTGCGCGTTATCCCCACCAAGGTGGTATCAGATGGGGAGACCCTGCCCACCGAACTAGTGGAGAGCGAGAATGCCTCGCACCCCACCACTCCAGGCACCACAAAGGACGCCATGGAGGTGTCATCCCAGCCTACTCCAATGGAGGCGGACACAGGGGCGAGGAAGATTGCACCATGGCTGAGGCTAACGCTTTGGCCATCGAAGACCGGGGGACAACGCCCCGCCCGGACACCGAGGAGGCCGAACGAGCGGGTGATCGGTCCCCTCCGGGAACATCTCTAGAGTGCACTATCCCTCTGAATGCACCGGTCCAATCCCTGGTGGGTGATCGGGAAATCTGATCATCCCCGGCACCGCCGACCAACAGGTGGTCGGCCATGGAGGAGGCTCTATCGAGCGCCTCCATCCCCGAGGATCATCGCACCCTTATGGGTGCGGTACTACAAAGCGTCCAGTCCGTTGACAACGGACTGAAGGAGGCCTTCAAAGGTCTCCTTGTGGCCTTTCAAGTAAGTCACCCGATATTTTAAAAATATTTTTATTTATTCGTATTGTATACATGGCAGTCCCCGAGCCCTAGGTGAGGTGAACAAGCTCACCTAGGGGGCACATCTGAATCTGATAACGCACTAGAAGCACGTTAAGTGTTCAGCATGCTAGAATAAATTGATATATGATCGGATTGTATATAATTCGGGAAGTGAGCACCAATAATGTATTAATTGTGTGTAATGTAGGCTTCGTCATCAGCAGCAGCCACAAATGGCGCTGAGCTGGAGGGGTTAAATCGAAAGCTGAAATGCTCCGAGGACGAAGCTGCAGCCCTCAACCGAAAGCTCGACGAAGCTCAAGGTATGTTGAGACAGAATCCGAATACCTCCGTCTGAATTGTATAGTCCGAATACCGCTAATGCATTCTTTATCTATGTAAACTATACGCGCAGCCTTAGCGAAGGAGGTGGAGAGACTCAAGGCCTAGCTCCAGCGTGCGAAGGACGAGACGGCCGCCGACTGGGCGGCTGCTAAGGAAATGGCTACTGCCCTTTCTGCCATGCGGGCCACTAGTGGTAAGCATGAAGCTCGCGTGGCAGAGGTCCAACAGGAGCTCAAGGATGCCAACAAGAGATGCGAGGCCTTGGAGCAGAAGAACAAAGCGAGCTCGGTCGAACTGTGCACATGAAAGCCGACCTCCAAAAGGAGCGGATGGACTGACGGTTCTATGAGGAGCAAGTGCGCCAGGCTAAGGAAATAGCCGATGGTAAGCCGTACTCCTTAAAGTGCGTATTCAGGGATAGTAGATTCGAGTTGCTTACCCGGGTGCGACAATCCTCAGGCGCGTCCGCCGATCTCCAGAATAGCGTGGTGGACGCCAATCAGTTGTTCGCCTCGTGGGGAGAGGAAGATGAAGCTCGGATGTTCTGGGCATAGGTCGGAGCCCACAAGCATCCTCCTCTTCTAGTGGATCTGATGAAACAGTTGATGGAGCTGCACCAGATGGCGGATCCGGCCATGAAGGACCTCTGCATCCGCTTATGGCCCGGCGATCCGCTACCAGGCAGCTACTTCGGCCTAGTGCAGAGACTGATCGCTGCCCCGCCCCGCCTCGATACCGTCAAGCGCTCCTCCTACATCGAAGGAGTCCAGATGGCCCTTGCCAAGGCCAAAGTGCACTGGTCGAGGCTCAATCCGATGAATTTCGCCACTAATCCTCCGCCACCCGGGAAGGAGCACCGACGCCCCGAGCTATACTTCGATGGAGTGATGGAGAGTGCTCGGGTGATAGTGTCGCAGTGTTCTGGTGAAAAATTATTTGAGTGAGCTTGTAACGTGTTCGATGACTCGTGATAACTTTTTAATGATATTAGTATCCACTCTTACATGGTTTTGCATTCCTTTATAACTCCTATGTGGTTGTTTAGTACTGAAAGATGCGAGTCGTCGGCTTCAGCCCCCACGTAGATACTACATGGGGTGTCTATGCCAATGCACTGTGTCCCTTAACCGTATTATCGGAACCCAAAGGTGGTGTAGTGCAGCAGACTAGGCAATCAGAATATAGTGCTTTATTTCTTTCACTTAACCGAAGGGGCGCGAAAAGGACTACGGGAAGCGTACGATTAGCCATCGGAATGTTGGGATGTTGGGACGAACCGTGTCCGAAGCCGGCATCATAATGTTTGCACAAAGGGAAAGTTCCTCGTATAACACGGAATAATCGCTTACGAGGATTGAAGTATAATACTTCTAGCTTGGGGTTCACAGATTAGATCTCGCATACTATGACAGTCTGTTTTCGGTGTTCTCCCCTGAGGTGCTTGACCAGACTATCCGGAAGCACAATCGCAGGGGTGCTCCCTTTTCCCTTTTAGCCGAACGAGCGAAACATAAATGGGCAAGCACAGGAGCCGAGCAACCCAACTTAATGACCAAAGACATAGTTCGGAACCGATGCATATAAAGCGAAGACCAAGACGTTGAACACCCGATAAGTAAGGCGATTTGTGGTTGAAATCGAGCCCTCGGTCTCTTAGCTGGTTACCTCGAGTCATACTGAACATGTTCACGAGAAGAGGGACAAAGGAGAAAAAATATGCGCCAAAAACAGGACTGATGGGGCGTACTTGCGCCACACAATTTTGCATTTTCTCAACAACTCTTATAACTCGGATTGCCAAAGCAACTGTTTACAGGTATGCGAAAGAAAATAAGATATAAAATCCTACAGGAGTTGTTATACCAGGGGTCGTCAATTGATGACCTGACGTCCTTGATATATCCCCTTGCTAGTTGACTCCTGCTCTTGGATGCACCTTGATGGGGTGTTTAGTATTCGGCGGGCGGATTTTGCTAACAAAATCTTGAGAGGTAGCCGAACTATAGGTGAGCTTTATGTCGTAGGCAGGCTATCTTAAGAGCGCCTGCATCTTGTCCGAAGACGTATTGGTGGAAGTAGGTCGGGCCAGCCGAACACCCAACTTTATTTCCCCACCACTTCCCATGGAATTTTAAGTACGAGAGCTTTTGCCTTGGTCTTTGGGTGGTATCTTGCTGGCCTATTTAAACACCTAGCAGTTGCGATGTGTGTGGTTGGCGGGCTTTTCCGAAGTCCCATGGATTTTCCAAGGCCTTTCCATGATCTTCTCGAGCTGAGTGGGTCCGTCACGATTGCCTTTAAGGGGCTTCTTCCACTACCCAGGTCGGGAGTTGTGGAATCCGGCATTAATAGCCGTGTCATCGGCATCACTATTATTGTGCCCACGCTTATTCTTATTGTGCTTTGGCTTTGAGTTGCCATCCTGGGCTTCAGGTGCTACGGGATCTTCAGAATTGTGGCCGCATCTTGCCAGCCAGTTATCTTCGCCCGCGCAAAAGCGGGTCATGAGGGAGGTAAGGAGGACATAGTTCGAGGCTTGTCCTGGCCTAGCTGGCGGGCCAGCCATTCGTCCCGAATATTGTGCCAGAAGGAGGCTATGGCCTCAACATTCGGACAGTCGACGATTTGCTTCTTCTTAGTCAAGAACCGATTCCAGAACTGTCGGGCGGACTCGCCTGGCTTCTGGACGACGTTGTTGAGATCGGAAAAGTCCGGCAGGCGGACATAAGTCCCCTAGAAGTTAGAGCGGAATGCATCTTCCAGGTCTTCCCAGCATCCAATGGAGTTTTCGAGGAGGATGTTTAACCAGTGCCGAACTGGCCCCTTAAGCTTAAGAGGGAGGTATTTGATGGCATGGAGATCGTCTCCTCGTGCCATGTGGATATGAAGGAGAAAGTCCTCGATCCATACAGTTGGGTCAGTGGTCCCGTCGTACTGTTCTATATTCACGGGTTTGAACCCTTCGGGGAACTGATGTCGCATTACCTCATCTGTGAAGCACAGTGGGTGAGCGGCGCCTCTGACCCGAGCTATGTCCCGCCTGTATTCGGCGTCTGTATGGGGCCGGTTGCATTCCCGGACTCTGTTGTTTTGGTCGAACCATGGTCTGTATTCGCCGTGTCTATCGTACGCGTACTCTCTGGATCCATAGATGGATCTAGTGCGACCTGCTCTATGATCTAGGTTATTTCGCAGGTCGAACCTGTCATTGGGCTCTAATGGCTCCTTGCCCTGTCCTCGGGGCACTGCCGGTATGTAACCAGCATCGTCGGCCGTCCTGTCTCGACCATGACGGGGGTGGTCCGGCTTGTCGTACGGAGTATGGTTTGGAGATGGAGTGTGAGTAAGTTCGTCGTCGAATTGCGGCAGCAACCTTCTCCGAGGGTAGCTTTTGGACTGGTTTGACAGACCGGTGCCCTATACTTCCTCGGCTGAGAGGACTTTCGTACATCGATCATTGAGGTCGGCCTATTCGGCTTTGAGTTGTCGTTCTTTGGCCTTTAGGCCGCGAGTCGTTGTCATGAGCCGTTGCCTGATTTCTTCCTGATCCTTGAGGTTATCAGGGATGTATAAGTCATCGACTTCCGGTATATGTTCCTCCTCGACGAGGGGAAGGTAATCGTCGCCTTCGGGGTCATTGGCGGCATCGGGCTCGTTTTGGTCCTCAGGCTCTTCCGGACCCTCAAACGGCTCCTCAGGGATATCGGGATTGTCATGATCGGCGGGGGCATTACCGTCCCCTTTGATGATAATAGCTCTTTGTAATAGCCTGGCATATTAGGGATGATAGACTACTCATATCAATAAGGAATTCCTTCTTTTTCGGGAGCCCATTCGAACAGAACTCTCAGGTTAAGCGTGCTTGGCTGGGAGTAGTTCTAGGATGGATGACCGACCGGGAAGTTGGTCCCGGGTGCGCATGAGTGAGGACAAAGTACGCAAAAAAGACTAGTATTGATCTGTGAGGTCAGTCTAGATCCCGCCAGGAGTAATGACTACCGGCGGGTGTGTCCGAGGCGTTACAAGTTGGTATCAGAGCCGACCCTCGCGGTTACACGGATGTTTGCCGATAGGTGCGCGGTCATGTTGTTCACAAAGTTGGTGACCCGTCACGGCACATGGAATGACACATGTATCGGACTGGAAGCACAGACGTTTGTGCCAAGAGGGAACGTTCCTGTGACCCGACGAGGATGTCGATTCCTCTAAGTGGTGGTGTATGTAATAGCCTGGCATATTAGGGATGATAGACTACTCATATCAATAATGAATTCCTTCTTTTTTAGGAGCCCATTTGAACAGAACTCCCAGGTTAAGCGTGCTTGGCTGAGAGTAGTTGTGCTTGGCTGAGAGTAGTTATAGGATGGGTGACCGACCGGGAAGTTGGTCCCAAGTGCGCATGAGTGAGCACAAAGTGCGCAGAAAAGACTAGTATTGATTTGTGAAGCCAGTCTAGATCCCGTCAGGAGTAACGACTACCAGCGGGTGTGCCCGGGGCGTTACACTCTTCTTCCCTTTTTTGCTTTTGGACCGCTTATGCGATTTTCGGTGCCTTGATGGCGCATCACCCGATTTGTCGTCGTCGTTGTGAGGCGTATTGGCGCCGTTGGTGGCAGGAGTGTCCACCATGTAGACGTCGAATGTAGAAGTGGCAGTCCAACTCCCGGTGTTAACGGGGGTGGGAGTACGGTCCTATTCATCCATGTATTCTGCCTCCTCGGAGGCATAGTCTAGCACATCGGTTAAGACTTCGACGGTGGCTATCAAGTGGGTGGTGGGTGGGTCAAAAAATTTGTCCCTGCCCGAACTGTAACCGGGCCAAGCGTAGATCGGGGCTGGATCGTCGGTGAAAAAGACGATGTCCTAACCTCTGGACGAAAGGGACCAAAAAGCTATTTTTCATATACTTAAGAGAATAGAAGTGGTTCCTTTTCTTTCTATACGGAATTCAGACGATTTCATTTGTGTTCATGTTGGCGATTTCAGATGTGAATGAGGCCGGTCGTCTCCCCTTCCTACGGGTTCCCCAGTGACACATCAACCATGCCCCTTCCTTTTCTCCGATCATAAATAACTTGATCTCTTTCTTTCTAATTCATCCCCTTCTTTCTAATTCAAAAAATAAAGGGGGTGGTAAGGCGCCTATGGTTTGATAGGCTCGCAACTTACAAAGGGCACTCGCTGCTCGTGGTGAGAATTCCATACTTGCACTTTTTTCCATGAAGGGGGAAGTTCGCTGCTTTTCAGTCCTTTGCTCTACCAACTGAGCTATCCTGCACTTTTGACTCAATTGATAACTGGCTGATGTTCAATTCTATAAGGTCAATGTTGCCTTCTCGCTCTTACCAACAGTTCCTACTGTGGTCTCAAGCAAGAGCGGCTGCACACTCCTCTTCAACGCCAGTTCTTAAGAAAAGAAAGCAAGATATCGATGAGAATTGTTCCAAGGCCTCGTCGACTACTAAGGGCTCGATCGGATCCTGCTGTTCGGAACTCGTGGAGTTAACCCCCATGAAGTCCACCCATGGGGAGTGTTCGGAAGTAACACATATCTGGTCATATGGCTTGATGGCCAGACCGGGATGAGAGATCGGACTGCCGCCATGGGTAACCCTATTGGCATGTCCGAAGAAGGGGCTCAAGGTTAAAGCCTCAGAGTCCTCAGGGGCTACACGCAAAGCCGTGAGCCCGATTAGTGACAAGTTGCCCTGAGAGTCGACGGAAAACTCTAAGTTTCCGAATCTGACTTCTTGATCAAGGGCGAAGGACTCAACGCGGCCTTGATGGCCGACGGAATCAGCATGCAGCACAATGCTACCTAAGGCGAAGATATGCCCAGGGACGAAAACGTCCATGTTGCGGACCTCTTCGTTGATGACAAGGCAAGGCGTCGATTCCATCTCGCTCATAGAGGAACTCTCAATGAAAGCACCAATTTCGGTGTCAAAACCGGCGGATCTCGGTTAGGGGATCCCGAACTATGCGACTAGAATCGACGGTGACATGAGACGAATGGGACACGAGTTTACCCAGGTTCGGGCCCTCCTATGGAGGTAATACCCTACGTCCTACTTGGTTGTAGTGATGATGTAAGGGGTTACAGAGTTGATCTACCTCGAGATCGGATAACTAACCCTAGATGAGTTGTTTTTTCTATACCCTAAAACCCTCCGGCTTATATAGATGCCAAGGATGCAAGCTTTAAGACTAATTAGGATGACTCTTAGTAGCAATCCAGATATGTATAGTGGAGCAGCCATTTGGAATAGTACCAAGTGGAGTGTGGTAGCAGTGTTTACAGTTTGACATAGAGACTTGCAAAGTACACACGGATCGGAATGTCGCAGACATGTTGACTATAAGACCTCTCTCACATGCAAAGCATGATCGAGCCCCAGAACTCATTGGGTGTTAGATTCATAACAATGCGAATCACATGGTGATGTGAACTAGATTATTGACTCTAGTGCAAGTGGGAGACTATTGGAAATATGCCCTAGAGGCAATAATAAATTAGTTATTATCATATTTCCTTGTTCATGATAATCGTTTATTATCCATGCTATAATTGTATTGATCGGAAACTCAGATACATGTGTGGATACATAGACAACACGATGTCCCTAGTATGCCTCTAATAGACTTGCTCATTGATCAAAGATGGCTAAGGTTTCCTAGCCATTGACATGAGATGTCATTTGATAACGGGATCACATCATTAGGAGAATGATGGGATGGACAAGACCCAAACTACAAATGTAGCATATGATCGTGTCAGTTTATTGCTACTGTTTTCTGCATGTCAAGTATCTGTTCCTATGACCATGAGATCATGCAACTCACTGACACCGGAAGAGTGCCTTGTGTGTATCAAACGTCGCAACGTAACTGGGTGACTATAAAGGTACTCTACAGGTATCTCCAAGGGTGTGTTGGGTTGGCATGGATCAAGACTGGGATTTGTTACTCCATGTGACGAAGAGGTATCTCAGGGCCCACTCGGTAATACAACATCACAACAAGCCTTGCAAGCATTGTGACTAAGTGTTAGTCACGGGATCTTGTATTACGGAATGAGTAAAGAGACTTGCTGGTAACGAGGTTGAAATAGATATGGAGATACCGACGATCGAATCTCGGGCAAGTAACATACCAAAGAACAAAAGGAACATCATACGGGATTAACTGAATCCTTGACATAGAGGTTCGACCAATAAAGTCTTCGTAGAATATGTAGGAACCAATATGGGCATCCAGGTCCCACTATTGGTTATTGACCGTAGAGGTGTCTCGTTCATGTCTACATAGTACTCGAACCCGCGGGGTCTGCACACTTAAGGTTCGGTGACGTTTCGATAGTATAGAGTTATGTATGGTGGTTACCGAAGGTTGTTCGGAGTCCCGGATGAGATCCCGGACGTCACGAGGAGCTCCTGTCCGGAGGTAAAGATTGATATATAGGAAGTCCTATTTTGGTCGTCGAAAAAGTTTCGGGCTCATCGGTAGTGTACCGGGAGTGCCGGGAGTGTACCAGGAGACCATCGGGAGGGGTATTTCGACCCAAGAGGCTACATGGGCTGTGGGAGAGTGAATACCAGCCCTTAGTGGGCTGGTGAAAGTCCCACACAAGGCCCATGCGGCTGGGAGAGAAAAGTCCAAAGAGAAAAGGTGGAAAAAGGCAAAAAAGGCAAAAAAGGAGTCCTAGTCCTACTAGGATTGGAGGAGGATTCCTCCTCTCCTCCTTGGTTCGGCCGAAGCCTAGGGCTGGCCCCTTGAGGGCCAAGCCTCCTCCTCTCTTCCTCTTATATATACTAGAGGTTTTAGGGTTTTTGCACTAGATTTTCTGCCACGTGCTACCCTCTCCTCTAGTGCATAGTTTCTCCTCTAGATCGGTTTTCTGCAGTGCTTAGGCGAAGCCCTGCCGGAATAGCTCCACCACCATCGCCGCAGCGCCGTCGCGTTGCCAGAGAACTCTTCTACCTCTCCGCTCCCTCTTGCTGGATCAAGAAGGCGGAGATCGTCATCGAGCTGTACGTGTGCTGAACGCGGAGGTATCGTCCGTTCGACGCTAGATCGGAAGGACCGTGATCAACATCGCGAGACGGATCGTGATGAGATCGCGGGACGGATCGTGATGAGTTCGCGAGACGGGTCGTGATTGGATCGCAGGACGGATCGTGATGAGATCGCGGGACGCTCGGCGATTTGGATCGCGAAGACGTTCAACTACACCAACCGTGTTTCTTAACGCTTCCCGCTTAGCGATCTACAAGGGTATGTAGATACACTCTCCCTCTCGTAGATGCTCATCACCATGGATAGACCTTGGGTGTGCGTAGATTTTTTTTGTTTTCCATGCAACGTTCCCAACAATAAAGTATGAACGTTCATCTTATAATGAATCTAATGATATAAATTTGGCATTCTAGATGTAAATGTTTTTCTTCACGAATATGATCAAAGTTTGTGATCCTTGACTTTTTGAAAATCAGTGTGCACTATATTATGAAACAGAGAAAGTACTTGCTTGTAACACAACGAATGTTTTCGCTACGCTTTGAGTAATATATCCAGGGGGATTCTTTTTCTTTTGCAGGGGAATATATCCAGGTGATCCTTAAAGAAGAAGAAAGTGCCAGTGGGATGAAGCTGTTAATATGCTGCGTAAAAGCAAATTTCTCCTGCTGCCTCTATCAGCACCGCACAGCACAGCAAATTCTTCGCGCTTTCATGTGTCACCATTCTCACAAAGAAAAAATCCCATGTCCAACGTTTTTTTAATTCGCAAAGAAAAAAAACAGCTGATGGTGAGGACCACGCGAGGCAGAGCAACCCTTGGCCCCTTGCCTTCCACGGTATCCTTATCCTCTTAAAATTTAACTAGTTTCGGCCAGGTACCCATGGCCTGCGCAGATATGTCGGCAGCCCGTGCAGGCAGATATTTCTGGTGCGTCCAAGCTGGAGCGCTACGCGTCCACACATTCCAACCTGGCTCGGCCTCCTTTTCCAGCATGGAGCCCGCGTGGATAGGGACGGCAACAAGCGATCGTGCAGCAGCAGCAGAATCGTACCGCTCCCCCGTCCCTGTTCGTCCCCTGCCTTCCGAATTAGGAATTTACTAAGGTTGCCTGGCTCATGGAGTCATGGTCACGGTGCGGTGCGCGCGCGCGCTCTCTCTCTCTCGGGATTACTGAACTTTCTTGGATTCTCTCTGTTGGACACCACACATGAGTGAAGCGGATTGAGAAATAGCAGTATCATCCGATTTTTTTAATTAGGTAAATTCACATAAACTAGAGTATTTTTTATGCCAACGAATTCTATATCCGTCAGTCATGTCATTGTGGAAAAATAATCAGTCGGGTCATGCTGTGTGCGTGCAGCAGAAAGGCCCAGGGGATACCGACGTTCTCGATTCCATACGGGGGACAAGCAGCTGCCTGGGAGCCCACGAGAGCGCCCCGTCTGAGGTGTACAGCGTTGACGCCACGACCGTCCCTCTCACCGCTCCGCTTCTCCCCCACGGTGCCCCGAGTCAGAGTTCCCCTCTCCGCCTCGCCCCGCGCCCGCCACACTCCCCGACCCCTACCAACCAGGAAGCGAGAAAAGAGAGAGACGAGCGGCCGCCGGAGGAGGAGGAGGAGGCCAGCTTCCTTGGTGGGCGATGGCGCGGCGCGGGCGTGTGGAGCTGCGGCGGATCGAGGACCGGACGAGCCGCCAGGTGCGCTTCTCCAAGCGCCGCTCGGGGCTCTTCAAGAAGGCCTTCGAGCTCTCGCTCCTCTGCGACGCCGAGGTCGCGCTGCTCGTCTTCTCCGCCGCCGGAAAGCTCTACGAGTATTCCTCCTCCAGGTGCACGCTCGCGGCGCACTTCTTTACCTGCTCCAGTTACTCCCTCCTCGGCAATCTAGTACTCTGAATTCGCCCGGTAGTATCCGCGGCGGGCGCTCGATCGATTTTCTACGATTTCCCTTAGCTTCTGTAGCAGACGGCTGCTCTGCGGGGCGCACGCCACATGCTCGAGACAATCTCCTGCAGGCTTTCCACCTTGCACGAACCTGCTTAGCGTCTTGGTTTCTTTATCTGTGCACTTCTTGTATTGGTACCACCACCTTGCATGAGCATGAGCATGAGCAGGGGCATGTGTTCTGCTTTTGAGATGGCGTTTTGTTTCGTTCGAGAGAAAGCTGGTCTTGGTACTGCTCCGAGGAAGCGTCACTAATGGCGTGGACCGCGTGCTCGTATTCTTCCGCTAGGACACTCGAGTCTGTTGCCTTTCGTTGGCTCCTGCATGGTCAACCAACCCATGCCGCCCGCATGGTGATTACAATTTTTGTTTGTGCCTCCCCTTAACAGGAGACGGATTTCGGGTGGCCATATGGCGAGGTGAAAACGCCGGAAGTGTTAACGTCACGCATATACTGTTCAGTTTAACATGGAAATCATTACTGGATGTAGACACGCAATGCTTTTACTTATTCTTTAGATAGAAACACCGAGGATAAGTCGATAACATAGATCTTTCGCAAAAGAAAAACTCGATGACATAGATACACATGTGCATTACTCTGAAAACACCTATTGAAGTAGGGCGTACCTGGCTGTGCTGGCGGTCGGTCGATGGGTGTGATTCGAGCGCCGAGACAAGGACGACATACTGACAAGCGGCACAGAGTAGTTGCGAGGGCTGTGCGGTTCGGTCCCCGTTGAATCCCTCCAACATGGGTGCGTCGAAACCGGCGACGGTCATAGATCTGCCGATTTAGGCGCCGCATACGACGAGAACTGACTGAATCGAGGTGGGCGGAGGGGGAGTGTGGTGGCGCATGGTGGCTGACGGAGGCAAGTAGGATGGTGCCGGAGTGGATGTGATGCGGGGTGACAGTGGCGGAGCGTGACAAGAAACAAAGGGGGGGGGGGCAATTTCAAAGACAAAGAAAAATGTGCACGGAAATATATGCATTTCACAATCTCATAACATAAACTTGAACAAAATATACATCTTGTTCAACACTTTCCTGACCTTTATTTCTTAAAAAAAATGATTACATGGTTTGCTATTTCACCATTGTTACCTGAGCCAAAAATTTAATAAACATTGTCAACTCTTCTCTGAATAAGCACTTGTCTGACTGTCCAATGCTACTAAGAAAACATATTACAAAAATCAAGGATACTTGGACTAACAATTTTGGTCATAATACCTGGCGGACGTAGATATTAACTTCGAAAATTACATGGCAATCAAAACTTTATGCAGGTCTATGAACATCAGTACATCACCGAATCATTTTTCTTTAGTTAACGTTGAAACATGTCTTGCTTGCTCAATTGCTCTTCGAGTCAGAATTGCTCCTTTGGCACGTTCGCGGAATTCACCCATTAATTCATCGGCAGGCGGCACCAGCAGTGCATGGGTGAGAGAAGAAGAAGGCGCAGCAGCCAAGAGGCAGCAGCAGGCAGGTAGCCCGTGCTTGACGCAGTGGCTCGGAGGGCAGCGATGGCTGGCAAGGATGGCGGCTGAAGGTTGGCAACAATTAGTAGAGTTCAATGGCAGTTGGCAATCGCCACTCGAGTCAAAGACCTAGAAATCTCTGTGATTTGGGAGAAGAGGAAGGCGAGCGAGCGTGGGAGGTTAAAGAGCGAGCTTGGATGTATTCCTTGCTTCTTGGGCTGGGCCAAATACTTAGTAGTAATTTATTTTTCTAATTTTCAAAGGGGGGGTCGTGGCCCCCTTTGGCCCCAACGAGGCTCCGCCAGTGCGGGGTGTGAAGGGTGTGACCAAGGGGGGAGAGGATTTTTTTATGGGGGGGAGTATATATTTAAGAATCAGTGCAAACAAGAAGGATAACTTTTACTCAAAAGCTTTTAGGGGATCAGTTAGGTGCAGTTTAGGAGAGTAATAGTGAAATATTATTCCCCTAAGGGAAAATAAGCAGCTTCCTCCTTAGCTTTTTCCATAAGCCACTTCTTATTTATGCTTCTAAGCTAGTTGTGGGATAACTAATTTAGAAGCTTCAACGAATTTACAAGGCGGCTTATTTTTTAAGCTGCGGAGAGGCAGCATATTTTTTAAGATGCCTAGAAAACTGGCCCTAAAGCTTTTATTTTTTGGAGTATCGTATCGGTAGGCACATATCATTGGTATTGGATGTATCGTTAGGTTGTGCCGAGTCAAAGCAACGGAGCTTATTTTTTTCTGTCGTAGAAAAGAGATCCCTTACCCTTTCTTTAGAAAATGATGAATATGAAGTCCGGGAAGCTGCAGGTACTATGCATCCTCTGACTCCCAATCGGGTTACCTTCCTGGATCTCGTGGGGTTGCCTATAGGTCGTGATGTGCCTCGAGATGAACGTCTCCTATCCCCCTGCTCATGGGGAATCCGCTCCTAGGGCGTCACTCTGCTGCGTCTCCCCCGTTCTCTAGGCACCTTTGGTCCTTTATTTAATTAGTCAACCCTGCCTTTTTCTATGCCCCCGATTAATCCGAGTGAGCTTTCAAATATTTGTCCCACATTCATTCGGTAGGGTATTCCTAAGAGAATTCAATCTGATTGATTCTTAACAAATTAGCATTTTCAATTTGTGAGGGTTGACTTTTACGGGATCGGTTAGGTGTGGTTTAGAGGAGCAAAAGTGAATTTTTACTCTTCTAAAGCTTTTTAGAGTATCAGTTAGAGATGCCCTTAGCTAGGACCAAATGTAAAGTTTGGCTCTTGCATGAGAGCCAATCTTCCTTCTTCATGTCCTTTTCACACGAGCAAAAATGTCATGTAAGTAGACTTATAAATGAATAAAGTACAGTCTTTGTAAGCAAATATAAGACGTTTTAGAGACTTGTGTCAAGTCTTTAAATCGTCTTATATTAATTTTAAAAGAGAATATAGTAGATGTGCCTCACCATTGATTGAAAGATTATTGCACTAGTACATAATCAGGTGTTGCAGGCAGGCAGTTTTGGTACGTGGGCCTGTTCCCCTTTTCATCTCGAAGCCTAGGCTGTGTCGCTAATACTTGACATAGCAAAGATGGTTTCGAAAACGCCTTTAAATTTGTACATCGACATGCAGTCCCCACTTTAGAACCACCTTTAAGGCTTCTACCGCCTGAAGTGGTTTCGGACACATGACCACCAAGGAAACTCATTTAAAGCAGCTTTCTTCCTACGATCGCCTTGAGGCTAGGTTTTTTTATTGGAAATCAAATTCCACATATAACACATGTACATCAACAAAGGCTTGCACATTCTCATTCATCACACAAGTTAATTACACTCATAATATATTCAAACATGCTAGACCAATTAGGCATAGTTCACAACCCACATATGAAAGAAAGATCTAAACCCAATAGTCTCGATTAGTCCACTTGACTCGCCTGTTGAATGAGAGAGCATGAAGATCTAAATCTAGGGAATCATAAACTACTCATTATAGAGTACTCTACCTGTCGCGCCTCTTAGTGAACTAGAGACAACAAAATAGAAAGAAGATGGCGGGTATGATTATCTCACCACTCTATATCAAACTTTCTGACCCAGTCACCAGTAAAACAAGTTTTGCCAAAATCGGTCGGTTCATACACCAGCATCGTTGGTCATCTTCTTTTGTGCAGTATAACCAAAATGGAAAAAACTAGCATAAGCTATTAATTGATTTACTAAATGCATGTACTTAAGAATATCATACCAAAGTCCAATTCATTGTAACCGCAATAATTGGGTTGTGTACATATGCGGACACTAGCTAGCATGATTTATTTCGTATCCACCGATGATCTTCTTATGTGGTGACATTGATCACAAAACCTACCGATAACTAATTGCATGTTCATGGTGCGCAGTACTAAAAACTGATCTACATATGGAAAACACGATTAACTTATTTGGATTGATGCAAGTAAACTTTGTTATTAATAAGTAACCGAATGACTTAGTTATTGAAGTGTACATGTGGATTGCCTAACCCTTTTCATTAGTTCGGACTTCTGGTTGCATTGGCTAATGTATGAAACTTAACATGGTATCAGAGCCTAAGGTCTTGAGTTCAAGTCTTAACTTCCGCAATTTATTCAAAAGTTGTTGGTGTCCCCCTCTATGTCCATGCTTAGGCCTCTTCAGCCATACCTTTGAGTCTATTCACGTGTTGACTTCCCACATCACACGTGAGAGGGGGTATTGAAATGTATATGTGGATTGCCTAACCATTTTTATCAGTTTAGACTTTAGGTTGCGTTAGCTAGTGCATCAAGCATAACATTAGTTAACCTTAAAATTCTGACAACTTGTGCAATGCATAAGTCATTTGTATGTACTTAAAACCTATTAGTTTATTTGTAGTGCACCTAAAAGATATTACATTATGTGATATACATAAATGTTAAGATAATTAATATGATATTTATTTCTTTGATGTATTTTGTTGAGAAGATGGGGTATGTGATGAGGATAGACATCACTCAAATTTTTCTAGACCATGTTCGTCATTTCCCGAGCTTCCTCCCAATTGCTCAAGGGAAATAAATAAATATTGCTAACTTTCTCGACTACTTCAAGAAGCAGGTGGTGGCGGCAAACCCAACAAACTATGTTGGTTTCGTCTATTGTTGTGATCCAACAAAATATTTCTCTCATACTCAAATCCATAACCAATTTCTTGTGTGCAATGGAACTAAAAAGTTCCACTAAAATGGATATCTATTTTAAGAGAATACATGTTATATAGTTTTTAACTAGGCCAAAAATTTATTTAGAGATACATAGAACATACAATCCCAGACAACATAATGAACCTTAATTTTCTACATCATTGGCTAGCATAAGATAAAGAATTTAAGTTATTCCTCAAGGCATAGGTATGCGTAAAGGTTGCAAGTTCCATCATCGGTTTATAGGCTAGTGCAATACCATTAGTATATTTACCTCTAAATCCTAAACAAACTTCTGTAAGCAGCAACGAACAATACAAGATCTATAAGCATACATCAACTAACCCTACAAAAACAACTGGTGTGAAGGTCGGTAACACTTGTGAGCTCACTATACCTGAGATCCACGCTGGCGCTGACGTGTGTCGGACTAGATCTGCCTGCCATCGTGGACGGACGGATCTGCCCTCCCCTCCCCGCACGTATTAGTCGATTTGCCACAGTGCTACCATGGATCGGTGGAGGACCAAGTTGACGGTGGTCAGCGGCGAAGAGCATAGAAACCCCAATGTGCTCGACGAGGTGAACGTTGCAATAGTGTTGCTAGGTTTTGGCCATGGATGGCGGAAGGAAAGGGAAATGGATGAAAAATGACTAACGTGATTCATGGAAACCCATACACAAAGAGAAGGGAAAGACTGCACCCTGAGGTACTCACAAGCCGCATGCGTAGGTGCAAAATTAGAGGTGGTTTCGTAGTACCAACCGCCTCCAATCTTTCTTGCAAGGGGTTTCAAAATTATAACTGCCTCCGTCTCTCTCTATAACAAGAATAATCACCTTCAGTGGGGGTATTGCAGGTCGCTTCGATCTCTTGGGCCATAATCGCTCCAGTAAGGAAAAGTTGGCTAGTCAAATATATAAACTAGTTGGCCAAATGAGGTTATCATGATCACGACATTGCCATGGGGTCTTTCATGTAAAATTACTTTTCTCGAATAAGGATCTCCAAGTATCAAGAACATTATATACACATGTATTGAACTTTAGTATAGGGTACTCCTCTCCTTATGTTCATTTTGTATATCTTTGTTTTTAACTTCATCATTTTGTTATACTTACTAAAAATCACAAGAATTGTAATATGTCTTTAATGACCAAGTAAATATGCAATGACTCCAATAGAGTACTCCTCATCAAATGCAAAAGTACTCCTCATCAAATGCATTGAATAATAATGTAATATATTAAACAACAAGAGCAACTTTTAGTCAACATAAGAGTCGGTAAACCCTCCAAACAATAAACTTAGTGACATAAAGCCGCCATCTAGCGAGTTTTATCATGATTGGTAAACACCCTCCCCTCACCCCGTGTTTCATATATATGTTCACATAATGGAATTATATATTAGAAGCCCATAAGGATTTACTTTATGATCTAACTTGGATCCTAATCCAAATTAGGCTCCAACCCCTGAAGTACTGGAACTAAACCACTCAGCTTCTCTCTCTCCCTCCCTCTCTCCCTCCCTCTCACTCTCCCTCTTGCTCACACACACACAATTCCATGAGCTATTTGGTGACTTGTTGCCTCACATCGGTAAAGTTTTCTTTTAATTTTGGTGTTGCGATAAATTGAAGTTGATTGGGTTTTCCCCTTATTTGCAGTTGAAAGGAACTAGTATAGAACGACCTTCTCATCAACATCACACCGTCGATTGATTGAGAGATGATCGTCAAGACCAACTACTCCTTGCTCTTATCAACCTCAGTGAACAATCTCTCACGATCAATGATGCCCCATGCATCGTTTGCTCGCACAAGGTACTTTGTCTTCATTGCCGATGTTGCATGCCCCTCTTAGCCATGGGAATAGAATCTTCCCTGTCGTTGCTGCTACCGCTAGGTCTCTTAAGCCACTAGCCACAACGGCCCCAATTGACGAGGTCATGACACAAGGATGACAGAGCTTGAGCCTTGATGTCATGTTTTTCGGGATGACGGTCCCCTCACCCCGGATATAAATGACTCCCGGGCCATCGTCCCTCGAAAGGAGCTGAGATGATACTACCTGAGTAGTCAACCCTTGGCTCGTCCTAGTGACCATAAGGTAACCATAGCCCCACCGGTATATAAAGGCGGAGCTTGGGACATACGAAGGGGATGATCCTTCTTCCACAAGAAGCACCCTTTTAATCAAGAGAGAGACAACTTGTTGGAATAGAGAAAAACAACAAAGGCATGAGTAGAGTACTACCTCCCCAAAGCAAACCTAGCTAAACCCTCTCTTCCATCCCATCTACCATTCTGATCTACTCTTTGCACGCTCCTCCAAACAATCCAACTGTCTCCTCAACGTCACTGCCAGAAGGAAACCCCGACAAACTTTAACCCTTCTCCTGAGATGGCTGTGAAACTACTCGTGGAGGGGCTTGCCACCTTGGATCTCCTACCTAGTTTTTCTATGGCTCGGATGACCCTTTCTCCCAATGGATTCCATGGCAAAGAAGGCCAAAGCCGGGAAGAAGGGGAAGAGTATCCAAAAGAAGCGTCCACAACCAATCGCATCAGAAGGGTCCGTGACCTTGGAGACCACGTCGCCGATCCATATGGACTCTAATACGATGAGCGAAGAGGCCCAATGGGAGAAAGAGCGCCAACAAGTCGCAAAGCCCATGTAGCCCGAGTTCTTTTTTGGGCTAGATAAGGTGTTGGAAGCTCAAGTTACCTCATCTCTGGTGGGGAACAAAGAAACATGGCCTTCCGTCCACTCACGGAAAGCTAAGAAGTAGGTGCACCATTGCCATAAGGTCGATCACTAGACCCATGATCCAACACACATGGGGCTTGGATGTGTCCCTTATCCTTCCTCGTGGATATTCTCGTTGGGGGAGTGGGTGTTGCTTTAAGCTTGCCTTGTCCGCATGCCAAAACTCCATCGACCCAGGGACAAGCTAAACAATCAAAAGCGATGTTGGTAGTTATCATCCTCTCATCTCTTCAAAGGAAGCTTTGGCAGTTTGGACACCTCCAAGCGTGGCCGATCACCGAGGTGGCAAACTCCATGATGCCTCGCCCCGACGAAAGAACTTTGGTATGCCCCGTGGTCGAATGGTTTCACGTCTGCTCTGTCAAGCGATTCAATGGAACTACCAACCCCAAAATAATTTCTCAAGATGTACACCACGACTATCAAAGTTGATGGTGGAAATAATATGGTGATGGCCAAATACATTGTCATGACCCTAAAGGGGACGCATCTCCATTGGTAATCAATCACTCTCGGACAAATTATGTCACACTTCATCTCCAACTTATAGGGGAACATGCTTGACCTGACATCGAGCAAGAGTGCATCCAACATGGAGATGAGGAGCCATTGTGGGACACCATCCAATGGTTTTTTAGGACCCGCGATACTATCATGTTGATTCTTGATTACTTGGTCATCCATGCATTCGAGGGAGGGTTAGCTTCCAACTCCTGTAGTGCCAACCTAACCAAGGCTTGGCTAACGTCGATGAAAGCCCTCGTCAAAGGGGCATGAAAGGTCGCGGATGCCAAAGAGGCCATGTTGCTCGTTCCGAGGCCAGGACCACACCACAATGACCATTTGATTGCCAAAAAGAAGTCCCGAGGAACCGACGAAACCAAGAAACATCGGTTTTGGTTGTGTTTAATGGCAAGATCAACCCCTGTCCGTAGTCCGTACAAGGGGAAGGGCAAGCCAAGAACCCCTATTGTAGCTTTCCAACTCCCACCATGGGGCAAGGCCGGCTTTGACAAGTGGTGCCTCGTGCATCAAACACACTGGCATCAGCTCAAGAATTTCCGCATCAACATCGAGTAGTTCAAACGAAGTGGAAGCATTAGCAAAATGAGGCCATCACAAAATTACATGACAACACCAACCCCTTTTTAGACCGCATTCTGGACTATATATCCAGGGGCTCGACGTCCTACATGTCTAGGAATCCATTGAAAGGAAGTTGTTGGCGACCAATGACTTCCCTAAAGAAGCTACGTATACCATGGCCGGACACCACCATCACCTTCGATCAAGGGGATAACCCTTGAAACCTAATTCAGACCGAGTGTTTTCCTTTAGTGCTCACCCAAGTGATCACTAACCAAATATTCACCCATTTGCTCATTTGATGAAAGGAGTTTACTTAGCATTACTCACTTGCGCGTTGGATGACCTATAAATGCCAAAGTCGCCAATCAAGTTGTGTAGGCAGTTCTTCCAATGAAGTCCGCAGATCTTCTGCGCAACCAATCTGACATGTTACCTTGTTTGTTTCTTTCACCATCGCGAACAATTTCGTCACCGAGAAGGTTCCCTTTGATATCGTGGACTTAAAGACAATATTCAACAACATACTTGGATGACTAACACTCTCAAATTCATGGTCATGCCCATCTATGCATATTCTTGCCTCAAGATCCTTGTGCCGAATGGGGTCATCATGGTTCGGGGGTGCAAGAAGGCCGTAGTCGGTTGCGATTAGATGAGCCTTGACATGGCAACCAAGGATGTTGGTAGACTCGAAGGTTGAGTGATGTGGCTCAAGGTCAACTCACATGGACCTCGGGGAATCAAACTTGGCACTGAGTCAACTCTGATGAAAAAGAAAACCTGAAGGCCTTGGAGCAGAGTTAATAAAATTGAGCACACCCTTAGCACAACTAAGGCATAGTTTTCTGTCACCAAAGGCACAACCTTCATACACACATCCGACAAGGTGAGGACCCGAGCCTATTTTTCTGCCTAACTCTAGTGCACATTCCATTGTGTGTTGAGTAATTGTGAAACTTGCTTGAACAATGCCTACTGAACAATACCAACACTTTCATTTTTTGGGCCCTTCAACAAAAAATACAGGTGAGGAGTTGGTGTTTATTGTGAACGTTTTGCCGAATTCTAACATATACTAGTGGAGTTGGGAGTCGATAAAAAGGTGTGGAGTTGAGAATGTAGAGTGGTGGGTTGCCTAACAGGTTCTTAATTGGGAGGGTATCAATTTTACTTAGTGTTATGTGAGGGGACATTCTATTTCTACCATATAACATGCATATGACTAAAATAACATGAATAAATCCACCACACATGATTGTGATATATAGTATGACACCTTCTTATGGTGATCTCCATTGCCATAGTTCCTCTTCTCCGTGATGATCTTCATATGTATGGTCCATGTACAACGTGCCTCCAAGTACTAATACGAGTTATTACTCCTAACAGTTAGTAATAAATTACATAGCAAAATGGATTCATCACAAGCTAACACACATGTCATTTAGGAAAGAACACCACTTGCCCACATTGCTACATTTGAACGAGCAACTTTGGGTTCAGAGAAGCGAAGGCTTGGTTTCAAGAATTCAGAACTGGCTAACTCTAAAAGGCACACAACTTCTCCTTATTTGGGTGTGTACGTTAGAGGCCCATGCGGACTCGGTACCTGTCCTAATTTAGATCCTAGTATGAGATAGGCTCCATCCCTCAAGTGTGCAACCCTATAGGTTCATGCATGTTTGAGATGACCTAAGTACTACTCGGGGACAAGTTGGCAACTACCCCTATGAGGATGTCCCATATCCTAAATATGCATGTAAAGGTTATATCAGACGAAGAGTCACAATATTAAATACTTCCCACTCCCTCTGCCTCACAATATTGGTCAAGCTCGGGATCGACCTCTCTTTCTTGACCATGTGACTCAAAATCCATTACTAGGTTAGCTTTTTAAAACGTAAATATCATGGCCATGTGTTTTTGATCCTCTCACTATAGAGTGGAAAATACCATCTTCCATGACCATGCCTCATAACATGTTATATGGCAAACAAGAAAAGCAACCTCTATAACTACTCAGTTATGGATTAGTTTTTGGTAACCCCTTAGTAAGTCACTACACATCTCAAGTACATGCGACAATCTTAGATCTAAGGGCATAGCTTACTCACTGTAAGAGACAACTAGAAATCACCCATGCTTTGTCTCTAGTTTGGTCTTTCCAACCCCATGTTCCTTAACATGCATGTGTTCATATTATTGGTTCAACATCTCATCCATGACATGTGAAACATGGTCATGAACCAATACATGTGGAATTCTAATTTTAATATGTTTCCTCACATGATTTCCTACTGGGGACCAAGTTAGAATAGTCATTTAAGCATATAATTTTAAAAACAAGTCACATATTGGTCAATCAATACAAATGTTAGTATTCAAGGAATATTTAATAAACCATGGATATAGAAATATAATCATCTCTATGTTTGTCTATATGGCATATTTCTAACATATTATCCTCCACATAACCCTCAAGTTACCATAAAAATATGTCATGTAATGTTACAAATTCTACCAACAATCACAAAGAAAAGGGCATGTATGTGAGGTGAGTAGACACAAGTGCTAACATCAGTATCCACGAAGTCAACACATGTTCTTGTTTGATAATTCTTTACAATCACGCCAACTAGCATACCCTTATACATGCAATATTTCCAGGAAACAACATGTATGAATAGGTTAACATCATTAATCAAGCACTTCATGCAATTAATTAGTGCATGCTTGTGTAGTCCATCTTGTTATATACAGTAATATATCATATGACTTCCCAAGAAGCTAACCACATTACTCTATAAATTTACAATCATAAACTTGCCAGATCATTTCAAACTCATTTGAAGAACTCACTAGTTTGAAGGTAACCACATTACTCTATCATATGATCTCGCAAGAAGCTAACCACATTACTCTATAAAATCAAAATCATAACCTTGATAGATCATTTTGAACTCGTTTGAAGAACTCACTAGTCCTCAAGAATGTAACACATATGCATTAAGATTTCACATGATAATATGACCACTTTTCTCGAGACTCCTACCAAGCGAGTTATGCAGAGCATCGAACACCATAGGTATATCCTCCTGGCTTAAAATACTCTTTGCTCCAATTCCATAAATTGATAATAATAAAATACAATAGATCTATCAAACACAATTATGCAAATTTCTCATAGTAAGAAAATCTAGTCAATAAATTATCTAAAATGACATGTTATCCATGGAAAGATCCCATAATGAACATCCATGAGGAATATTTATCATTGGAAAAATGGCTTGGCCTAGCAAGAGGGTGTCAAAATAAGGCTCTCCCGGTGCTCCACCTATGGTGACGTGCCTTAGCCTTTCACATAAAAAATTGTCTGCGTAGGCATGACTGATGAGGAGAGGTGATGATGTTTCACCTTTGGCGTCATTTGTTTGCCTTCATATCAAATTTGTCTTTGTAACATGTAACTAGTAAGGAGAGGATCATGTCATATATCATCTTAGACATGGTCTAGACATCCAATGCGATACAAAGATCATTACTATCATCCAATTTGCCAATAAATGTGGAGTTTACCAATAAGATGTCTACACTAAGCGTATTCTTTGTGTCCACTAGGTACTATAAGTTTTGTGCTTGGCATTTGAGCAAATGGATAGATTATGCTCTGATACTTGACCAACTTTGTCTAAATATGACATGTAGTTAGTATAAAAGACTAATATATATTGCAAAATGTCTTGGTTCATGCCTAATGAACATGAATATTTTTTTAATTAAACTGTGCATGCAAATACATATAAATTTAGAGTAGTTATGTTAGATATTTGAAAGAGTTGTAGATTTAGTACATAATTTGCGTCAAGTAAACTTACGATACGAACTGAAAATAAGCAAATGCATTTGTAATTATTTGACCTTGTTAGTACTTTTATTATGGAATAGAATGTCACTTTGGGGTCGTTTTCAAAACCTTTCATGGACTTTTTTAAAAAGGAATGTCTTGCGCAAAGAGTGTATTATGATAGCATGTTATGATCTAATTGTTGGTTAGTAATTTCTATGGCACTTGTGATTTCTAGAGATTGATGGTTCACTTGCATTTCTGGGTCTGACTTGGTGTTAAAAGGTGCCATAGGAAATTCTACACGAGAAATATTCTCTCAAGTGGGAATTGCTGCAACAACTGGATTTACAGGAACTTTGCTTCATATGGTGATGATGGTGCCTACATTGATATAAATTATCATGATTTACCAATATTCTTTGTTCACAAGATTCTTCCATATATACATACTTGAATTTATTCGACCATTGTTCTTTTGTAAACTAGCATTTCACTTGAATATTGCTATTCTTAGTACTTCACTATGAACTCCTTTCATATTTGAAGTTTAATTTCGTGAGATTTCCCTTTTACTTGGTTTCAAAGTAACTTTAGTGATACAAACAAAAATTTCATATATTCTACATCTTATAAAGAGTCAACAGAGTGTATCTATGTTTTTCAATGTTGACTATAAAGTTTTTCTTAATAATATACGAAGAAATAGTGGTTTTATAAAAGAGAGTATATGGCGTTGCACTAATTTTCACTCCCTTCATCAAATTTCCTTTTCATATAATTAAGCATGAATTTTTTCATGTATTCCTATGCATTCATGAAAATACTAGAATCTATTGATTAGGAAAGATAAAGCTTTTATTGGGTCTTGTCACCAAGCCTGCATATTTAAAACTGAACTTTAGTTTCTTATATGGAGAAATTCAATCTTAGGATATATTGTTTTAATGAAATGCTATGGTTTTCCTTAGCAATGCTAGTCAATATATTCTGATAATCTAATGTAAACTTCCACCCAAATTTGACGAGACATTGTGATTTTAAATAGGTGTATTTTTCGTCATTTAACTCACATTTTGATTTAGGTTGTTAGTTTGACTTGTTTCTTGTGGCTAACTTCATTCTTACACCAAACCCCTTGACCAAATGATTCTATCTTGAAGTAGAACCCATTGTCCATCCAATTTTTTTGGTTCTAACTTCTTTCCTCTTCAATACTCTCATGTCTTTGACACTACAACCTGTTTTGTTGTTGATGATTGTGGCGACCAAAATATATATGTTGAAACCACTTCAAAGCCCTCGAGTTGTAGTCACCCATGTCATCATGGTGCCCTTCCTATTCTCAAGTAATATAGTTTTGCCACAATCCTTGGTTTGTCTTAATTCTTATGCTTTGATGTTCGCTCCTTAAATGCTCAAGTGATCCACATTGACGCGTGGTAGAATAAGGTGAAGAGGTCCCTGTGTTGTAGCTACCCATCATGGTTCTCCCCCTCTTCTCTAGTATCCTAGTGTGCACATTCACCAGGTTGTCTAGGCACACCTGCAAGTGACGATCGAAGGAGCCAATGGGCAACACAAGTCAAGTTACGAGGGCCTTGGGGAGTGAGATGTATTTTGGTGTAATACTACTTCAATCATATGTTTTTTGAGGAACTTGGTATATCCTCATGTGAAATGGCCAAGTTTATGAGGGCTAAACCCAAGTCAAGTCCTAATAGGTATGGATTGGCACAACCTTCCTTTCTGAAGCAAAGTTTACCTATTAGCCTTCAGACTTACAAACAAACAAACAAATGCATGGAGGTATATAAAAAAGAATTTAATTTCTACAAAATGGGGACATTGCTGCATTGGCTCATGAGGGGAAGTTCATGGCTATCTTACAAGATGTTGCCCCCCGCCATTCTTTGTGTATCAACCAATATGCCCCTTGGTGATTTCTTTAGGCCCATAGCTCTATTGTGCCATTATGTACAAAACTTGATGGATGGAAGTTTCCCTTGCCATGTTGGTAGATGAATATTTTCTCAACTTGAACCTACTTCCACCCACGCAACACAAGTTATCATATTTGGGATGCATGTAGGATCGTTTATGTATCTAGAAGGGAGGGGGTGAATAGAGAATTATCAAAAGTAGCAAGTTCACTTGGCATATTTTAACAGTGTCAAGACTATTTTCCTAGAACACTCTGGAGCATGCAAGTTCTAAGAAAGTAATGCGTAAGCAAAGCTTGCAATACTTGAAGGTGGCAAGACATAGTGCTTCCAAACATGAAGATGTATCCCAAGGTTTGGTCTGTTGGCGCAATCATACACCTTCGTTGGCGGAGGATGAAAGACAGAGTCCTAAGATCACAAAGGTCTCAACTTTCCAACCACCAAGGTCTAAGCCTACCCATCGCCATGGCCATGGACACCCAATCCAAGACTAACTTGGGGTAGATCTCCGCACGGAGTGGGTGATGTATGGCCTTGTACAAACTCCTGGCCCCTCCCAACTTGAAGGCTTCCAAGTGACCTAACCATGTAGGGGGCACACACTCTCCAAGAGTAACAAGCAAAATCACTAGGTCATTTGCTGAACTCCCCAACAATATCAACAAGCTAACCTCAATAAAAACATATGATCTTTCCAGTTTCTCTCAATGATCAAACGAGTAGATTTGGAGAAAGAGAGGTGAAGCACAATACAAAAGGGCTCTCTCTGAAGGAGTTTAACCTTCATAATTTTGATCATCTAACTCTAGGGTTAGGGGGTTATATTCAGAGAAACCCCATAAATTTGATTGTTGGATGCAAAAAACAATTTGACCTCAAAGTTCTGAACATCACAACGAAAGTGCAAAACAAGTTCAAAATTTGAACACTCGGGCAGGAAAATCACTTTGTAAGATGCAAAATTGCCTTTGGAAGTCAACTAGCTTAATGTATCGGATGAAGATCACTCAGAGGTGCCACACATTCAAAACAACATGGTCTTGCCATAAAGGAGGTTGTTGGAAATACCGAATAATTCTTGCTCAGAGATATTTGGCCTAACAAAGCACCCTCTGAAAACATCTTGGTGGCAGGCTAAATCCCAACTTGGGGGTTCCAAAAAAGCATCCCTCAAATGTGCCAAAGCTATATTGTGGTTAGAGCAAACTAACTAGATTGGGATTACTGGACCCGAAAAACCTTAGGGGGAGCAAGCGTGATAGAAATATATCTGAATGACGAGAAATCGTACCGATAACAAGGCCCTTCTATAGAAAGTCATGGGGTAAAAAAAGATGTTTTTTATCTCATAATTAGTTATGGGAAATTGCATTTATCTGGTTGGCCTCTATGGTGAAGCCCTAAGGTTGTGCGACACTAGAATCAGACGGAGCATTCCCTTGGAGGATCGTCAACTTCATGACGAGTGGAGCAATAATTGGCATGCCTTCTTACCTCCCACCAATCTTAGAAGTGCTTCGAATCCAACGTTTCTTTCAATCAACTATTGCCGATGGTTTGGTCCAGAACATACTACAATCCTAAATTGTTCTACAAGTTCGCCTACCCTCTTCCAATATGATTAAGCTAGCGTGCATGCATAGGAACTACGTGTGACTTGATGGATGCTTCAAGATTCATTTAGCGTCACAAGTGACCTCTTAAGAGTGTCATAATCAACCACATAGCATGTCCCTTCGTAGTTTTTTTAGGGTGTTCTTGAAGACTCTCCCTTGATAAAATGCTTGACGGGCCATGATGGCGACGATGCTTCCCTCGTGGGGCGATACACTCATGAGCGCTTCCTCAAGTGGTTAGAGCGTCCCTGCATAGGTTTGCTTTATTTTGGCTCAAATTCATCCAGGATTTGCAGAAATTAGTGAGGTAGAGCAATATGACGAGCGAACCACATCCAATGCAATGTTATCCAACAATTTTCTTGTGTCGTGGAGTGTACATATCCAAGGACAAGGTCTTGCATCAACACTTTTACACATTTGAAGCGGCCTTGCTCATGCTTTGTGAGTGCAAAGTGATTTCTCTTAAGGTGAAGCTCAAAACCTAGGGAAGATTTCATATTCATTGTCAACACAAGACATGCAGGTGTTTAAAAAGGTGAATCATATCACCACATTTTGAGAGCTTGTCCAACACATGAGGTACCAATATGAGATACAAAGGGGGGATTACCCAACATCAATCTCATGACAGAGAAACTGTTCTAAATTTTGGGGTAAACCCCAATTTGGTTGCTTCCCATTTATTCAAATTTCTATAAATCTTTCAATAGCATCAATAGTTTACAGGATGATCCTTCGAGAGGCTTCCCCTTGGAGGATTGTTAACTTTATGACGGGTGTTGAGGTAGTTGCCATGGCTTCTTACCTCTCATGAATCTTAGAGAGTATCTCAAATAAAATATTTCTTTCAATCAACTCTTGATGGTGGTTTGATCTAAACCACATTCTAATGCAAGTGCCCACACAAAGTTTGCCCACCCTCTTCCAATATGATTAAGCTAGTGTTGCATGTATAGGAATTCATGTAACTTGATGGTCCTTCAAGATTCATTTAGTGTCACCATTGAACTATGAAGTGTGGAATCACCACTCTCATAGCTTGTACCTTTATGACTCATTTTGGTGTGTTCTCAAAGACTCCCTTGGTAGGATGCTTCATGGGCCTTCACGGCGATGATGCTTCCCTCTCAGGGCAATACACTCATGAGTCCATCCTAAGTGGTTAAAGTGTCTTCGCAAGGATTTGTTGTTCTTGTGGCTCACATTCATCCAGGATTTACACAAAGGATGATGAGGATCATTCTCATGAGATAACCGCATATGACATTATGTTACCCAACAATTTGCTTGTGTGGTGGGCTGGACACATCCAAGGACAAGCTCTTGCTCCAACCCTTTTACACCTTTGAAGCGCTCTTGTCGAGGCTTTAGGAGTGCAAAGTGATTTGCATTAAGGGGAGGCTCAAGACGTAGGTAAGCTTCCATATTCATTGTCAACACAAAACATGCACACATTTGAAAGCACAACAACGAGCCATTCAGTTTGCTAGGAAGATGTACAATGCACAACCACTGTATTGCATCTATTGTTCTATATGGGCAAGTAGGAGCAACTCCTCTTGATCCAAATATGTTATGGCCCAAGAAATATAGCTCCTTACACATGGTCCCATGCCTAGACATGGTTCTTTAAACATGTGATGGGGTAGGCATCTATATACATGAGTTCTGTTGTACCTATTTATCTTCTTGGTAATAAAGTATGGCCCCTCTAGTTTGGGCTTGCCATTTCCACTATGCTTGGACTAAGGGCATGATTTGGGCTCTACCAAGGCATGTGGTATTGTCCTAAGTCAAATTATACCAACCTGCTTTGGTGGTAGTTGTGAACAATCTTTATAGAAAACCTTTGGTACATGTATCTATAAGGATGCCAACGTGCCCCGTAGCGCAAGACCAACCTAATACGTCAAGCTTAGTTGTCCTAACTTCGTGATAACATTTTCCTACAAGAGCTTGTAGGGGAAGATTCCCATTGGATATGTCATCATCGTCTCCATGAACAATATTCATGTTTGTTATCTTTGACCCATACCCTTTATAAAGGCTCAAGGTCCACCTCTTTGATTCTTCTAGGAATGTCGTCGCCGCCACTGATGGCCCAAGACTTAAACTATGCCGAGAGGGTAAATGAAAAATCCATGAACAAGATCTTATATCATAGGCCTTCTATGATGAATAATCTCCATGATCTCATCTGTTGCTTCCTTGAGCTCCTTTGCCATGGTAAGAAATTATACCAGGAGACTTCTCTAGCCTCTACTTGTTATAGGGTGAGAAGCTTCTCCAAGGCAAGTTAATGTCTTGAGGATTACTTCACCCATGGATCTTTTAGGGATGTCCACTTTCACAAGGAGGTATGCTTATACTCGTTAATGTTTCGTGCAGTTAGGATGACCTGCCATATCACATGCATGTCCTTCGTTTGAGTGTTGCAAATATGGTGGTTGCTCGAGCCCTCGAGGTGCACCGCTCGATGTTGGTGTGCATGACCTAGGCAGGCCTGTTGGACTCCACAAGCTTCCCTTGAGATGAAGGTGCCCTAAAATTCTAGATTCATTGGGGTCATTATGGTGATGTAGATGTGTTTGTGTTTGATAGCATATTTGTTGTGAGTCATACTGAAGTAGGAAAGTTAAGGATATCAACATATTAACCACATTTTTGATGTGATGCATCTTTGGCTGTACCACCCATTTAGAGGCTTTCCTGGATGTCTAGGCTAACTTTGGTGCCTGGTCCACCCTAGACTATAGAGACCCCTCCCACTACGAGGATAGATGCCTCCTTTTTGCTCGAATCACCTTCGAGCTCATCACATTTCCCCGACGATGAATCGACTCGGTAGATCGACAATCTAGATTGGGTCTTTTCATGACAAACGTATCTGTCACAAGTTCGATAATTGTACTAGGGAATGCTTCTGTTAGGCAAAGTGAGTTTTTCCATGGTCTTGGTCTACACGAAATTATTGTTCTCTTTTGTCAAGAATGGAAACAAGGGCGTCTTGGCCTTCGTAGCTCCCCAGATCAAATATCTCTTAGGTGGCTAAGAGTTTGGTCTTGTTGAGGGTCCTGTTTATTTTTTCTAGTTTTTCTAGCCATTCTAGAAGAATGATCCAAATGTTATGGAACGGAAGAAAAACATCAAGCTAGGGCTTGTGAAGATGACATGCTCTGAAGTCTAAATGGAAAATAATGATATTGTTCAAAAGGAATGTATGTGTGGTGTAATTTCTCTACTTACATGTATCCTATCTATGATCTTAGAAGCTATATATGATCATCCTTACTAATCTATCCCGATAATGGTTCCTAGCTACAAACTCGATGAAAACTTTAGCTAACGGGGGCAAGTAGTACCATACTATCTAGGTATTGTAACCTAGGCCGAACACCTCGTGACATCCTAGCGTAATAGTAGTAGCCTGCTCATACCAAGAAGGTGCACCTTCTTTTCCAGAAGCTCATCTCCAAATGACCTTCAGATTAAACGTGCTTGGCCCGTGTAATTTGAGGATGTCTGACTGACCTGAGAGTTCTTCCTGGGTAAGCACGAGTGAGGACAAAGTACTCAAGAAAGACTAGTGTTGTTCTATGGGGCCAATCTAGATCCCACCGGGCATAACAACTAGGACTGGTGGCTGTTGCCAGGGTGTTACAGATGGTATCAAAGCCGAGCGTTGTGGTTACATGGGCATGTTTGGCTCAGGGGCACGACCATGTGGTGCATGGCATGTGTGGCCCGTCATGTCACACGACATGGCACATGTGCCGGCACTGGACCAAGAGGGAACATTCATGCTGGGTTGACGAGGACATCGATTCCTTTGAGTGGGGGTGGATGTGATGTCCGGACTTGATAGGAATGATAGACTACTCATATCAACAAGGTGCACCTTCTTTTTCGGAAGCTCATCTCCTACGAACCTCCAGATTAAGCGTGCTTGGCCTAGGACAATTTTGAGGATGGATGACCGACTGGGAAGTTCTTCCCGGGTGAACATTAGTGAAGAAATAGTGTGCAGGAAAGACTAGTGTTGGTTTGTGGGGCCAGTCTAGACCCAGCCAAGCATAACGACCAGGAACCGGTGGTTGTGGCCGGAGCGTTACACACCTTCCCCAAAGGACAAACTCTTGAGATAAGACCTTAGAGAACCCCGACGAGACAACCTCTTGGGGGAGGCAAAGAGCCCTCCGGCCCAAGGAAGGGTGATTCTATCGGAGGAGTGGATTCTTATGTGTACCTAACTCTACTACTACAACACTTTATACTAGTTAACAAACCCCCTTAGGAAAATTGTCATGTCTAATAATTGAATCAATAAATACCTCAAATATAAACCGCAGAAAATAGGTGTTTGTTCTTCTACATAATCAATTTGTTTAATTTGGGAAAAAAATTCTAATAGATCCAAGGAGGGGTGATTCTATCGAAGGAGTGAATTCTCCACCTATGTCTACCTAACTCTACTACTACAACATTTTGTACTAGTTTGCAAACCGGAGAATTGTCATGTCAAATAATTGAATTAAGAAACACCTTAAATATAAACCGCAGGAAATAGGTATTTGTTCTTCTACATAATCAATTTGTTTGATTTGGGAAACAACAAAAATTCTAATAGAACTACATGTCTTTTCATATGACCCCAAAAATATAACAAAGACTATTATTCGTAATCTTAACAAATACCCTAAAACTGAATGTTCATTGGTGAATATTCATTGATACCTATATACATTATACTTTGAGTTGTCTGAAAAAACACTAATATTACTTTGAGTCGTCTGAAAAGTCACTAACTAAACATTTAGTTATTCCTCACAAATAGAGATGTAGGTCATTCAGCATTCAGTCCTTTCTACTATGCCACTTCAGTGAATTCAACATCGCTTTACTGGCCCCTAGAATTGGTGTACCTATTCAGACAACATTGCACTTGGAAATGCTGCAATATGTTAAACTGAGGAAAGAGAAACAATACGGCTAAGAAAAAGGCCTAAATATATCTCAGCTTCTGTTTACTTAAAAAAAAGTGTCCAAAAGGCACTGGTTTTATAAGGAGAGAAAAGAGATACAAAACTTTCCAAAATTACACTATGTACTATTGTTTGCACAGGTAAAGATATGATGAACCTACAGGCAAGTCTTCACGAAATTATAAAAGAGAAAGAGTTTAATTATATTTTACTGTTTCTCCTCAGTACATAGAATTATTGTTTGAAATTGCCAGTCAGAGTCTTTCAGCTCTGTTACAGTGAGTTTCCAAACGTTAATGTCTTATATTTGTTTTCAGCATAGAAGGTACATATGATCGCTATCAGAGATTTGCGGGAGCCGGAACAAACATGAATGGAGGCGATTCAACTAGCAACAATGTAAAATAATTTATATGGTTTTTCTTATTACATATCTTAGAGCTTGTTTAGGTGTGGATTACATAACTGCCAAGCATCATACTGTGGATTCAATCGGTCTATATTTCTGAAGTTTCCATGAAAATATCCTGAGCATGATGAAGTGCTTGTAATCAAGGACTATGTCGCCTATGCACAGGACCAGCAAAATAAATACAAATATGGATTATTTTTTATAGCTACTAGTTTATCCAAATAAGCCATCTATATTCTATAACCTAAGGCTAGGTTGTACTTACATCATTTTGTATCCAGGATAGTCAAATCATATGATTCTTTATATACTTACATATCTATGACATGATATTTTGGTTCTGAACCAGGATGGTGATCCTTCAAACATACAGTCAAGACTTGAAGCGATCGCTTCCTGGTAGGCATGAGACCTTTCATAATCTCTCCTGGTATGATATTTACTGTGTTTTTTCCTAAGCTGGTTATGTGCAATTCTGCAGGTCTCTTCAAAATAATGCTGATGACTCCGATGCCAATAAGCTGGAGAAGCTGGAGAAACTCCTGACAGATGCTTTGAGGAATACAAAATCCAAGAAGGTACACTTCAGTGGCTCTGTAGACATCTGCAATCAACTTTTGTGTCAATGCATCAAGTCTCTGGTTCCTGTTGGACCCTTGCTCCATCAGAAAAATGGCTCTGCTATCAGCTATTTTCACTAAGGGCCCTCTTTCACTAATTCAGCAGCTTACTGTTTTATCACTATCTTTGTTTCCAGAGATAATTAATTCCTCTCAGTTTCTTAAAGGAAATATTTTTCTCCTACTGAGTATGAAAACTACTAAGTAGTTTCCATTTTGATAATCAATTCTACTACAGAAAAGTTCAATCAAGCACTTGCATCTTGAGATAATGGGCTGAATGTGTGTGTTCTATTAGTTCCTATGTGTTGGTAAATGATATATAGAGCAAAAAAGAGCTCACTGGATCCTTGACTATGCATGTGACTGCCTATGATAGTTTCATCATAACTCAGAAGGAGTTAACTGCTAGTAGTAGATTTTCTAAATTCAGCATAAGGACCTTTTTGAATGGATGTATGTGTGGGCATCGGTATTGTCAGGATCCCAAATTATGCAGGTCTGAGTCCAAGCGCCAGGTTACATACAGTAAGTTCAGTCTGGAAACAGGGGAGAAGGCGTCAAGTCTAGGAGAAGGCGTATTCTTTGACTCCCAAAGAGTATGTTAATTTGACAATCAGGAACGTTTAGATCCAACAGCCAGAAGCCATCTGGGCAAATTATCTTTTCCTGTTTCAATTCATCTCAGCCTTGTATTAGTCCCTTCCATTAAACTGCAACTGAGACTACCTGTGTTTCACGGGGCACAAGTTCTTTGTAAGCTCGTAGATGGCAATGGGAAGGATAAACAAAAAAACTTTCATCTTACCTGTCTTTACATTTCCCTGTACTAGAACCCTAGCTTAGCCGCCTTAATCTTTCGATCCCCATTCCTTTTCTTCGGTCAGGACAATTCCCAAATTCCCCTAGCAACCTACCAAGATCCTGACAGGTATTTAGTTCAAACTGGTGCCCACACGAAAGTTATATCCATTCCAAACAGGGCATAAAGGTTTGTGTGCTACTGTGCTGCAGCCCTTGATTGTGTAGAACTGTACTTGTGGATATGATCCAAGCAACAGACAGGCGTATATGCAAAGAGAAATCTGACCTCATGCCGAAGATAATGAAATCATTGTGAGGAATTTTGTTTTAGTAGTCCGGTGGTAAGTCGGTTCCTTTTCAATTTTTTCTGAGAATTGTCTAGCTTATTCCGTAGCATTAGTATGCCGGTTTGTATTGCAGGCTGCCTGAAATGACAAGACAAAATGAGGACATCAGTATAGGTCTCCTGCCAGTTACCTGCAAACAGGAAATTAAGTGTTGAAACAGATCCTGGTTGTTGGGTTAAATCAATACAAAGGCTATTTTCAAAGCAATTTAGTCTCTAAATTAAAACGAGACAAAACGTAGGCATCCAAAGATCCTCCAAATCCATGTACTACAAAGATTATTTACAAGCTTTGCTTTGTTTCTGCAGATGTTGGCGCAACAAAATAGGGGCGCAAGCACGAGTGCGAGCGGCGGGAACTCCAATGGCCCTCCTAGGGGACAGGAGGGGGTTGAGGACTTGAGCAGTCATGTGCTGTGCCTGCCTTTGGCACCGCACAATGAGAGCTCCTGCTGATGCCAGACTCTTCCGGAGTTGTTGGGCAGTATGAAAGAGTTGTCAGGGCTGCTGCTTGTATGACGCAAGGCAGGAGGGTGCAAATTTTCAATAAAAGGGTGGTGGGTTAATACTAACAGTTGTTTTGCCTTGTGCCTTGTTCGGACTGTGTGATATATTTATGCAAACCTATCAATCTGCAGTAAACAAGTCCTGTCATGTGCAACGGAATGATCTGTCTCAAAAGAAAAAGCAACTGAATGGGAAATCAGTTTATGCGGATGCACTTTATATAACGGAATGCAGATGTTTCCTGTTCAGGTCTTTGTAATTCCGTTAAGCAATTTGATGGAAAGGGGCATTGCCCGGTTGGAAAAAAAATGTTTATCATATTCATGTGTGCATTAAACACAGTGTCAGGCCTGTTTGTGATTCCATGGTGCCGGTGCCGATGTGAGGATATAGTATAAGTTTTGTTTCCGAGACAAGTGAGAATATATAAGGTTTTTTTAGAGGCATGTGAGAATATATAAGTTTTTCTTTTGAGAAACAAAGAAAAATGTGAGAATATATAAGTAGTAGCCTTTGTGGATGCACAGCATATTTGCAGCCTCTTTTTTTTTTGAGAAATGCCTCTCTGTTCTTTTCTTTTTTTAGGGTTAAATGCCTCACTGTTCTTCTATCCTTGGTGTACATGTGAGCTTTTGGGCTGGGCCTCTTGATGTACCATTCTGGGGCTGCGGCCAGGAGAGAAGGAAGGAATCGAGGGCACCAAAAAAAAAAAAAAACTGGAATGGCATTTTAGTTTCACAGACCGTGTTTAACATCATGGAAATGGAATGAAAGAATACGAACGAAACACACCTGTCGCGCGGTGCGCCTGAGATGAAGAGCCAGCCCCCCACGTACGACGCGAACGCCCATCCGGCCTCCAGCTAGCCAGTGTCGGTCACCGCCGGCCGGCGCCGGCGGTGGAGGCACGACCAACCCAACGGAGCTAGAAACGTCCTCCTCCCTCCTGGCCTCGGGTACGCACCAAGCGCCCGCCCGCCGTCGCTCATGTTGGCCATTTGACGACCCCGGTCTACACTGCAATAGATAATCTGTGTTATATATAAATCAGCCAAAGCGGCAAGCAGTCAAGCACACGCATTGCGCCATGCAATGCAGCCTACGACGCGCGCCGTGAACCCTCGTAGAATAGAAGAGACTGTCGTCCAAACAGGGGCAGGAGCAGGGGAGGAGTAAGTCCACAAGAAGGAACAGCAAAATGGAATAGGGGAGGAGTAAGTACACTCAATCGATCCGTCCTCGTCGGTGGTTCTCCGGGCGCGTAAAATAAGCAGAGCAGCTGCTTGCGTCGCGCCGTTCGCTGGCCGCCCACGCGCACCCGCGTGCGTGCGTGCCGGGTCAGGCGCTGCAAGAGGCATACGTTTCGACCGGGCAGGACCCGGCAGAGGATCGGTGCCAGGGACAGGGGTCATGTGCCCCCGCCGGGCTCACTGTGCTACGTCCGTATCGGGCATGTCCTCGGGGCGCTACATGACAGGCCTTTCACCAAAGAGGCCGCCTACCTTTGCACTTTGCAGGGCGGGCGAAGGCGGCGGGTGCCCCTTGGGCTGTGCCGGGGGCCAAGCAGCTGAGCTCCTCCTCGTTGGAGTAGACTGGACAGGTATTGAAAGCAGAGAGAAGCAAGGGTAAACCGCGGGAATCTTTGGCATATTCCACAGAGTTCTGGGCCGGCCGGCCATACTAGACGACACAAGAGCCTCGAGAAAGGATGACGCGGAGAGCAGCAACGAGCAAATGCGTAACGACCGAGCTTTGCCGAAAGTACTGTAATTAGCAGGAGGAGTGCTAATTAACCGTGAGCGAGCGAGAAGGCTACGCCCGTGCCCGGCAACACGGCTGATCGGCCTGCATGCGTCGCGGCCTGCGCAACGGAATGCCGGAGCGTTGTGCGGCGGCGGACGGAGCCCAAACTGGTGGGATGCCATCCAGTTCACCTGCCAGCGCACCGGACTGGATCGCCGGCACGGCACTACCTCATGCCCGGCAACACGACGACGGCCGCCACACCGCAGTGCGCCTCTCTCCGCCTTCCTCCCGGCGCCTCCCCAGCGACCCGGCGACCCGCCCTCCCACGGTCCCTCCGTTCTCCGTTTTACAGCGGACGTCGAACCAACGTCGACCCGCCGCCCAGCATTGCAACTCGATCAAGTTCTTCGCCTTCCGCGAACGCACACACGCACGCTCTACAATATGAGATCTGTCCCGTTTTTTATTTTTTATTTGCAATTGATTGGAATCCCGGCCTGCATCTATATAGATCAGCAAGTTCACGAACCAATGGGGGGCAAACGATGCAAGAAGAACACGATCTCGATGGATCTCCAAGAAATCAAGGCAAAGACATGAACGCACCGAGGCAAAACGAAAGTAGGCGAGAGCATAGGCTGCATAGCAAACGGGAAATGGGAGGAAGGAAGAAGATGACATAAAGCAAGGCGGTAGGAAAACCATCAACAACAGGGAGAAGAAGATATTTTGATTACCACTCAGCCGGCGACGCCTGGAGGCATGCGGTGTGTGGAGGCGCGCGTCGGCTGGAGGCATGCGGTTTGCGGTGTGTGGAGGCGCAGCGCAGGTCCCCGGACGAACGGAGTGGAGAGAGAGGGAGGCCTCGGCGTTTCGCCGCATTCTAGAAATTAGAAGTAGCGCGTTGTTCTCAACAAAAAGAAAGTTCTCCAAAAATAAGTACAGTACCTCGGAGTGGGGTACCACGTCGGCACAGTCCGGGCGAGGGCAACGCGCGCCGCCGTGTCTACGCACCATTGGCGAGCCGGCTCCTGGCGCCTCTCCAAAAGTCCAAGTATGAGGAGTCGCCATGGCGCTTTGTGCAGGTTCGCGAGGTATGCGAGTTGGGAGTTTGTCGCTGGGGCACGCGGCGGCTCGCCGGGGCGCACACGTCGAGCGCTCCGTGCAACGCATCGAGTAGCTGCTAGTGGGGACTAGCAGGAAGCGACGTCCTGCGTCCAATCGGGCAGCAACGGGAGGCTATGTGATTTCCCGGCTTTGCTTTCGCGAGTGCTTCTCGAAAACGAAACAAAAGTGATTTTTGTTTTCTTTTTCATAAATGACACGATTTTGTTTTTGCGAAAAGCCGTGCCACTCGAAAACGAAACGTTTTTTTATTTTTTATTTTTATTTTCGTGAGAGCCATGGCTTTTCTTTCGCGGGGGACATGATCGTGCCTCACGGAAACAGAAAAAGAAACGTGTTTTCAGATTTTTTTCGCGAGGGACACGGTTTTATTTTCACGAGAGACATGATCGTTCCTCTCGAAAACGAAAAAACGTGTTTTTTATTTTTCCCTATCGTAAGAGACACGGTTTTTTCGTTTGATTTTTTTCGTGAAAAAAAATCGTCAAAACCTATCAACATAGGATCTAGCTTTGAACCCAATTGTGAAAACGGTTCGAGATTTGGACGCACGGTTTAAGAGATAAAACGTTTTAAAATACGGATCTGCGAAAAAAACTCTAAGGTCACTTGTGACAACTTAGAAAGATGAAAGTGATCTTTAAAAAAAGTACTTCTCAATTATTAATTTCGACGAGAAACTATGTGATTTCGACCTGGGCATTTCAAGGCAAGGCCGTGTTTTAAAAAGCCCGGATGTAAAATCCCAAGCCTGGGCCCGACCATGCCCGGCCCACTGCCCAAATGCCTATTTTCTGTATTTGAAAATAATGCTATTATACACATACAATATATTAAAGCTACTAAGCAGGCCGGCTCCACATTCACTCGCCGTGCAATCGATAGCATGCCTCCTCCTGACGCGTGTCCCCTGTTTCCTTCTTTCTTTTTTTCCTACGTGAAATCTCCTTCTTCAGTCAAGCTTCCACATACTATCGTGTGAGATTGACACGTGTTGCTTTCTTATTTAGGATTTTTTATATATTTATTTTAACACAATATAATATAGCTCATATATACATGCATATACACATCCCTACGAATGCAATCACTCTCATCCTACCCTTATAATAACTTTTCACATACCGAGCCGGCACAACTTTCTAAGATTAACGAACTCATCGTAGACGCTATCGTAGTCGACAGGGAACGTCTCCTCTTACTAAACGAATAACACCGAAAAGCTTGCAATAAATAAAGAAAAGTGTGAGCACTCACTAACACAATAGATCGCATATGCTCATCTATTTGCGCATACATTTACCCTATTAACACACACGCACACCCTACACCTCTAACACTCTGAATAATATAAAAACGTAGCATTTTCTCTCACTCTACCTTCTATATAGATACTGAATCGACACAACATCTTGAAATTGATGAAGTCACTATAGGTGTCTTTGTAGTCAACGAGAATGTCTCCTCCCATTAAAAATATCGTCGAAGAGCCTGCAATAAATCGAGAAAAATGTGAGCACCAGTGCCAATACAGTACAACGAATATGCTCGTATATATGCACATAAACTCACCTCTATTAATGCTCACGCGCACATCCTACCCTATAACGTAGAGTATAGTAACATTTTTCTCATTCCACCTTCTATATAAATATTGAGCAATACGCCGAAGAGCCTGCAATAAATCGAGAAAAATGTGAGCACCAGTCGCTGAAGAGCCTGCAATAAATTCAGAAAAATACGAGCACCGCTATCAACACGGTACAACACATATGCTCATATATATACACATCAATCACCCTTATTCGCGCACACACGCAGGGCAGAGGCACGGCGACACATTGTCGTCCTGCCCAGCGGCACCGTCATCACTGTCTTTGTCATCATCGTCCATCCAACGGTGGAAAGGTGGTGGTCCGTCGTGGCAACCTTGTGGCGCTATGGCCTAACACTCGCGGAGGAGCCGCTTCGCTTCCTCCTGCGCAGTGCAGACTGTGAAGGGCCACAACCAGTGCTGACGACGCTCGTGGAGCCCTAGCGATGGCCTTGCCATGCCGACATTGCTAGAGGAGTCTCTAAGCGATTACTCGTCGTCGATCTTGGCAAGCTCGCCGTCTAGCCACCGCCTGTGTTCGTGATGGTGATGGAGCGGTCTAGAGCCCAAGCGGCGGGGAGATCGAGGTCGTTGAGGACTCTGGCCGGCGGCGTGTCCGACTTGTCGAACCGAAGCGGATGTTGGCATTGCCACCCCCTTCTATGCAGACACGACTGCCCACGATAAGAAGGCCCTTCGTAGAGGGAAGCATTGATTTGCAGAGGTACCCGAGCTTAAGGTTTTAAAATAAGAGTAAATTTTAATTTTGGGTGGTATACTTTTCCTATCAAAGTCACGACAAGAGTTTTTGGCATCTTCCATGTTAAACACATTATTGGTGGTTCTCAAGGGGAAATGTAAAGTTTACTTTCATCCACCATACATACACGAGCCATGGCTGGCCGAATTCACGGGAGCCCTCCAACGTTTGAACTATCCCGGGAGTTTGTTTAATTTATTTTTGATTATGCAGGACTATGCATCCTTTTTACCAGCCTCTCTCGTGCAATGACAAGCAAATAAAGATCCATCTTGATAATAACCCGCTTAGCATGGAAGATACTGACCGCCCCGTCGCTCCTTAAGTGGTACGAGCACAAAAAAAAGATATTTATCTGGGTATCTAGAGGTGACACTTGCAAATTTACTTGGAACGACACAGTAATACCGCATATAGGTAGATATGATGGACTCATTTGAAACAATTTGGTTTAAGGATTTTGGATGCACAAGCGGTATTCTCACTTAGTAGAGGTGAAGGATAGCAAATGGATTGAGAAACGACCAGCTAGAGAGCGAAAACGATCATAGCTATGCATTGAGAATAATTAACACTGAACGCTAGAATGAGTAGGATATAAACAGACTGAACATAAATATCATAAAGGCTACATTGGTTTCGAAGCAATTACATGTTTGGACATTGCCTAGTCAAGCCAAAAACTCTTGTCGAACCGAAGTGGCCGGTGGCATTGCCACCCCGTTCTCAGCGGACATGACTGCCCGCGATGAGAAGGCCCTTCGCAGAGGGAAGCATTGATTTGCAGAGGTGCCTGAGTTCAAGGTTTAAAACTAAGAGTAAATTTTAATTTTGGGTGGTATACTTTTCCTGTCAACGTCACGACAAGAGTTTTCCGCATCTTCCATGCTAAACACATTACTGGTGGTTCCCAAGGGGAAATGTCTAGTTTACTTTCATCCACCATACATACACAAGCCATGGCTGGCCGAATTCACGGGAGCCCTCCAACATTTGAACTATCCCGGGATTGTTTAATTTATTTTTGATTACGCAGGACTATGCATCCTTTTTACCAGCCTCTCTCGTGCAATGACAGGCGAATAAACATCCATCTTGATAATAACCCGCTTAGCATGGAAGATACTGACCGCCCCGTCGCTCCATCGTATCCACTTTTACAAACTCTTTTGCCCTTGTTTTGCACTCTAGTTTGCATGATTTTAATGGAACTAACCCGGACTAACGCTGTTTTCAGCAGAATTTCCTTGGTGTTATTTTTGTGCAGAAATAAAAGTTCTCGGATTGACCTGAAAATTTACGGAGATTATTTTTGAAATTAATAAAAAATACTGGCGAAAGAATCAACCGGAGGGGGCCACCCACAAGTCACAAGCCCACAGGGCGCGGCCACCCCTGGTCGCGCCTAGTAGGCTTGTGGCCCCCCTAGAGCTCCGCCGACCTCATTTCCAACTCTATATATTCCTCTTCGTGGAGGAAAAAAAATTAAGGAGTAGAGTTCATCACGTTTCACGATACAGAGCCGCTGCCACCTCCCGTTCTTCCTCAGGAGGCCAGATCTGGAGTCCGTTTTGGGCTCCGGAGAGGGGAAATCGACGCCATCGTCATCACCAAACATCCTCCATCACCAATTCCATGATGCTCTCCACCATTCGTGAGTAATTCCATCATAGGCTTGCTGGACAATGATGGGTTGGATGAGATTTATCATGTAATCGAGTTAGTTTTGTTAGGGTTTGATCCCTAGTATCCACTATGTTCTGAGATTGATGTTGCTATGACTTTGCTATGCTTAATGCTTGTCACTAGGGCCCGAGTGCCATGATTTCAGATCGAACCTATTATGTTTTCATGAATATATATGTGTTCTTGATCCTATCTTGCAAGTTGTAGACACCTATTACGAGTTATGATCCGCATCCCCCAGGGTGACAATAACTAGGATTCTTTCCGGTGATTACCGTAGTTTGAGGATTTCATGTATTCACTAAGTGCTAATGCTTTGGTCCGGTTCTCTATTAAAAGGAGGCCTTAATATCCCTTAGTTTCCATTAGGACCCCGCTGCCATGGGAGGGTAGGACAAAAGATGTCATGCAAGTTCTTTTCCATAAGCATGTATGACTATATATGGAAAACATGCCTACACTAGATCGATGAATTGGGGCTAGTTTTGTGTCACCCTATGTTATAACTGTTGCATGATGAATGCCATCCGACATAATTATCCATCACTGATCCATTGCCTACGAGCTTTTCACATATTGATCCTTGCTAAGTTACTTTTCTGTTGCTACTGTTACAATCACTACAAAACTGCTACTAACACTTTTGCCATCGTTACTGTTACTTGCATACTACTTTGCTACTAAATACTTTACTGCAGATGTTAACTCTTTCAGGTGTGGTTGAATTGACAACTCAGCTGCTAATACTCGAGAATATTCTTTGGCTCCCCTTGTGTCGAATCAATAAATTTGGGTTGAATACTCTACCCTCGAAAACTATTGCGATCACTTATACTTGTGGGTTATCAAGACCTTTTTCTCGCGCCGTTGCCGGGGAGCATAGCTCTATTCTTTGAGTCACTTGGGATTTATATCTGTTGATCACTATCAAGAATCTGAAGGACCCCAAAACTAAGATCTATCCCTCTACTACGAGGGGAGGTAAGGAACTTTCATCTAGCTCTGCACTTGATTCACCTTTTGTTATGAGTAAATTTGCTACACCACCACCTGCTATTAATTCTGATATGTCACAAGAAATTGATGATGCCACTTCTGCTATACATGATGCTTATGATGATACTTTGCTTGATAATACTGTGCCACTGGGTGGATTTCTTGATGAACAAATTGCTAGAGTCAATGCTGAAAATGATGATATCTCTGAAACTGATGAAGTTATTGAAACTAAGCACTATGAGACACCTGCTAGACCTAGCTCTCCTAGATATGAATTGCCTAATATACCTAAGGGTTATGTTATGGAAGGAGAGGTAGCTAGGGACTTTCTTGCTTGTAAGGATAGAGATGATCTTAAGAAATTGCTATGCAAGTGGAAGGAAAAATCTTTGAATGCTAGAATGCAATATGATCCTAAGTTTGCTATTTCACCTATCTTTGTTACGGATAAGGATTATGAATTTTCTATCGATCCTGAGATAATTACTTTGGTTGAATCTGATCCTTTCCATGGTTATGAATCTGAAACTGTTGAGGCACATCTTACTAAATTGAATGATATAGCCACCCTATTTACTCATGAGGAAAAAATTCATTCTCATTAAAGGGTGATGCTAAGATATGGTTTAATTATCTTTCTCCTGGTTGTGTGCGTAGTCCCGAGGATATGATATATTACTTCTCTGAAAAATATTTTTCTGCCCTTAAGAAACAAGCTGCCTTGTAGGAAATATTTAATTCTGTGCAAATTGAAGAAGAGAGTCTCCCACAAGCTTGGGGCGGCTTCTCCAATTACTTAATGCTTTGCCTCATCATCCTCTCAAGAAAAACGAAATACTTGATATCTTTTATAATGGACTAACCGATGCTTCTAGGGACCACCTAGATAGTTGTGCTGGTTGTGTTTTCAGGGAACGAACTGTTGAACAAGCTGAACTACTATTGAATAATATATTGACTAATGATAATGATTGGACTATTCCCGAACCACCTTTGTCGTGGTTTTGTTACGACAGATGTTTGAAGACTTGGATTTGAGGCCATCGCTAAGGTGATGGACTCAAAGGGGTTGGTTGAGACGAGGGACATGAGTTTACCCAGGTTCGGCCCCTCAAGAAGAGTTAAAAGCCTACGTCCTGCTTGTGTTGTATTGATTGGAGTATCAATTACAAGGGAGCGGATTCGCTTGACCTAGTTCTCGATTGATTGGTTTTCTCTCTAAGCCACCCCGTGGTCTCGCCTTTATATAGGAGGTCGAGGCCCTGGGTTACATGAGTCATACACCGACTCTTACAACGTAGTCAATCCTGTCTCTAAGATCCCTTGCCAGCTTGGGCAAACTGTCTTTGGGCGGCTTAACCGCCCGGGTCTTCACACCATCTTCTGTCTGGGCCTTCGTCTTGGCCCATCTTGGTAAGCCGTCATATAACCAGGCCTATGTATTTCAGCCCGCTTCTCTGGTTTTGATTATGAGCCGCCAGGTATGACCTGGCCCCACCTGGCAGGTCTTACCCTGGGGTTATATCCCCAACATTAGGCCCCAGGTTGATTTGAGCCTGCTCAGGTCAATTTTCAAACTCACTTGGCGGCGAGTCTCACACTCCATCACCTGAAAGAAAATATGTAACCCGCCACGACGTCACATCAAATATGCCAAAAAGATTCTGTGACGTCCACAACGGATCTTTTCATTAAAACTATCTTCCAGAGAATCGAGGCGTCCGTCTTAGTCGGTCAATTTCTGCAGCCTTGATTCCCGCGCCCGTTTAGCTTTCCATCCTCTTAAATAGGACTGTGGGGGGTCCTTATCATTTCCTCCGCCACCTCCACTTCTTCTTCTTCCTCTCGACGCCATTGCCCCCGAGCTCCGTCACGCTGGTGAACTCCATCGTTGTCGTCAACCCAGGCCGCTGCATCAACCTGAACGGACCAGAATCTCGCCCGCGTCCGCCACGTCACTTCCGTATATCTTTCTTCCTCCCCTAGATCCGTAGCTTATTGCTTCAAATCCATCGAGTTCATCGGCCCCATTAGAACGCGAGTTTTTCCCGCAATGCCAAACGATAAGCAGCCCTATGGATCCTACAGTGTTCATTTCCCCGTTGTGGTAGGTCGTGTAGAATCATCAACGGTCCAGTGTGGATCTGTAGCTGTTTCCCCTTACTGCTCTTAATCTTGTTAGCCCCCCTTAGTTTGTTGCTAGATTTAAAATAAACTTGATTTTTCCTCTGCCCGTAGATCCGTAGCTATAAAGACAACATGTGAAACCTGTTTATCCACAGTTAGCTGTATTTTCCCTCGCTACTTTGTCAACTTAACCCGCCATTGCATTGGCGGCTCTCTCAACACACTGTGCCGGCAGCATAGTATTATGATATCTAATTTCCTCAGTCGTTGTAGTTGTTGAGTCACTTTCTGATCCGCCGTGTACCGCTACCTTTCATAGACTTAACCCGTCGTCATGTCTCGGGCGTCTTCAACCTGCAATTGGGTCGGCTCTGCGGTATCCGAAGACTTCCTGCAGGATTTCGTAGACACAGGTACTTTGCTGACTAAAAATGTTATTCACTAGCGGGTTCTAGGCAATGAGAAGAAACCCATCCCTCAAGAGGGCGAGATAGTCATATTTGCTGACCACCTTACGCGTGGTTTCAGCCTGCCCGGTTTAAATTCTTCTGAGATGTCCTCCATTTCTTCAAGTTGCATCCTCACGACATTGCGCCCAACTCCGTCTCAAATATGTGCAACTTCCAAATCCTCTGCGAATCTTACTTACAAGAAGAGCCGTCATTCGACCTCTTTAGCGAGTATTTCTACGTAAACTGCCAAACGGAAGTGGCGGCCGACCCAAGCTTAGAGCTCGGTGGAGTCTCTGTTGGAAATATGCCCTAGAGGCAATAATAAATTAGTTATTATCATATTTCCTTGTTCATGATAATCGTTTATTATCAATGCTATAATTGTATTGATCGGAGACTTAGATACATGTGTGGATACATAGACAAAACCATGTCCCTAGTATGCCTCTAATAGACTAGCTCGTCGATCAAAAGATGGTTAAGGTTTCCTAGCCATGGACATGAGATGTCATTTGATAACGGGATCACATCATTAATAGAATGATGTGATGGACAAGACCCAAACTACAAATGTAGCTTATGATCATGTCAGTTTATTGCTACTATTTTCTGCATGTCAAGTATATGTTCCTATGACCATGAGATCATGCAACTCACTGACATCGGAAGAGTACCTTGTGTGTATCAAACGTTGCAACGTAACTGGGTGACTATAAAGGTGCTCTACAGGTATCTCCGAGGGTGTCTGTTGAGTTGGCATGGATCAAGACTGGGATTTGTTACTCCGTGTGACGGAGAGGTATCTCAGGGCCCACTCGGTAATACAACATCACAATAAAGCCTTGCAAGCATTGTGACTAAGTGTTAGTCACGGGATCTTGTATTACGGAACGAGTAAAGAGACTTGCCGGTAACGAGGTTGAACTAGGTATGGAGATACCGACGATCGAATCTCGGGCAAGTAACATACCGAAGAACAAAGGGAACATCATACGGGATTAACTGAATCCTTGACATAGAGGTTCGACCGATAAAGATCTTCGTAGAATATTTAGGAACCAATGTGGACATCCAGGTCCCTCCATTGGTTATTGACCGTAGAGGTGTCTCGGTCATGTCTACATAGTTCTCGAACCCGCAGGGTTTGCACACTTAAGGTTCGGTGACGTTTCGCTAGTATAGAGTTATGTATGGTGGTGACCAAAGGTTGTTAGGAGTCCCGTATGAGATCCCGGACATCACGAGGAGCTCTGGAATGGTCTGGAGGTAAATATTGATATATAGGAAGTCCCATTTTGGTCGCCGGAAAAGTTTCGGGCTAATCGGTAATGTACCGGGAGTGCCGGTAGTGTACCGGGAGACCACGGGGAGGGGTATTTCGACCCAAGAGGCTTCATGGGCCGTGGGAGAGTAAATACCAGCCTTTTGTGGGCTGGTGGAAGTCCCACAAAAGGCCCATGTGGCTGGGAGAAAAAGCCCAAAGGGAAAAAGGTGGAAAAAGGCCAAAAAAAGGAGGAATCCTAGTCCTATTAGGATTGGAGGAGGAGTCCTCCTCTCCTCCCCACTTTGGTCGACCCAAGGGCTGGATTTTTGGCAGCCAAGACTCCTCCTCCTCTCCTCCTATATATACTAGAGGATTTTAGGGTTTTGGGACAGAATTTTCAGCCACGTGCTACCCGTTCCTCTAGTGCATAGTTTCTCCTCTAGATCGGTTTTCTATAGTACTTAGGCGAAGCCCTGCCGGAATTGCTCCACCACCATCACCGGAGTGCCGTCATGCTGCCGGCGAACTCTTCTACCTCTCCGCTCTCTCTTGCTGGATCAAGACGGCAGAGATCGTCATCAAGTTGTACGTGTGCTGAACGTGGAGGTGTCGTCCGTTCGGCGCTAGATCGGAAGGTTCGTGATGAGTTCATGGGACGGATCGTGATTGGATCGCGCGACGGATCGTGATGAGATCGCGGGACACTCGGCGATTTGGATCGCGAAGATGTTCGACTACACCAACCGCGTTTCTTAACGCTTCCTGCTTAGCGATCTACAAGGGTATGTAGATCCACTCTCCTTCTCGTAGATGCTCATCACCATGGATAGATATGTGTGTGCGTAGGAAATTTTTTGTTTCCCATGCGACATTCCCCAATAGTGGCATCATGAGATAGGTCTATGTGTAGATGAGATCTCGAATAGAACACAAAGATTTTGTGGGCGTTGATGCTTAGATTGCTTCCTCCCTTGCTCGTATTTTGGTTCAGCGGTATTGTGAGGTGAAGCGGCCCGGACCAACATTACTCGTACGCTTACGAGAGACCGGTTCCCTCGACGCAACTTGTTGCATAGATGGCTTGCGGGTGCCAGTTTGTCTCACTTTAGTTGGATCGGATTCGACAAAGGCGGTCCTTGAGAAGGTTGAAAGGCAACTAGTGTATCACCGTTGTGGTTTTTGCGTAGATGAGAATTGTTCTTGCTAGATACCCGTATAAGCCACGTAAAACATGCAAACAACAATTAGAGGATGTCTAACTTGTTTTTGCAGGGTATGTTGTGATATTGATATGGCCAATTACATGATGTGATATATGTGATGTATGAGATGATCATGTGATGTATAGAATTTCACGACTTGCATGTCGATGAGTACGACAACCGGCAGGAGCCATAGGGTTGTCTTTAATTATTGTATGCCCTGCGTGTCAATCATTAAGCGCTATGTAATGCTTTACTTTATCGCTAAACGGTAGCAATAGTAGTAGAACCATGCAGGGCGTGACAACCCCGATGGCAACACGTTGATGGAGATCAAGATGATGGAGATCATGGTGTCATGCTGGTGACGATGGAGATCATGCCGGTGCTTTCAAGATGGAGATCTAAAGCACAAGTTCATGGCCATATCATCTTACTTATGAATTACATGTGATGTTAATCCTTTTATGCACCTTGTTTTGCTTAGTACGATGGTAGCATTACAAGGTGATCCCTCACTTAAATTTCAAGATAAATTGTGTTCTCCCCGAGTGTGCACCGTTGCGAAAGTTCGTGGTGTTGAGACACCATGTGATGATCGGGTGTGATAGACTCTACGTTCACATACAATGGGTGCAAGCCAGTGTTGCACACAGAACACTCGGGTTAAACTTGACGAGCCTAGCATGTACATACATGGCCTCGGAACACAAGAGACCGAAAGGTCGAACATGAGTCATATAGTAGATATGATCAACATGATGATGTTCACCATTGAAACCAACTCAACTCAAGTGATGATCGGACTTGAGTTGGTGAATTTGGATCATGTATCACTCGGATGACCGGAGGGATGTCAATATGAGTGGGAGTTCTTAAGTAATATGATTAATTGAACTCATTATCATGAACATAGTTAGTAGTGTCTTTGCAAAATTATGTTGTAGATTACTAGCTCACACTATAGCTCCCTTGAATTTTATATGTTCCTAGAGAAATAGAGTTGAAAGATTATGGTAGCAATATTGCGGACTAGCTCCGTGATCTGAGGATTGTCCTCATTGCTGCACAGAAGGCTTATGTCCTTAATGCACCGCTCAGTGCACCAACCCCTCTAGCGTTGTTTGTAGATGTTGTGAACATCTGATAGGCACGTTTTGATAACTACTTGATAGTTTAGTGCGTCATGCATTACAGCTTAGAATTGAGGCTCCAAAACGTTTTGAAACGTCATGGAACATATGAGATGTTCTAAGAGCTGAAATTAGGATCTCAGGCTCGTGCCCGTGTTGCGAGATATGAGATCTCCAATAAGATTCTTTGCCTGTAAGATGAAAGAGAATAGCTCAATCGTTGAGCATGTGCTCAGATTGTCTGGGTGCTACAATCGCTTGAATCGAGTGGGAGTTGATCTTCCAGATAAGATAGTGATTGATATAGTTCTCCAAGTCACTGTCACTAAAGCTACTAGAACTTGGTGATGAACTATAAAACGCTAGGGATAGAAATAATGATCCCTGAGCTATTCGCGATGTTTGACACTGCGAAGGTAGAAATCGAGAAGGAGCATCAAAGTGTTGATGGTTAGTTAAAACCACTCGTTTCGAGAAGGGCAAGAGCAAGGAGGGAAACTTCATGGATAGCAAGTCAGTTGCTACTCCAGTGAAGCAACCCAAAGTTGAACTCAAACCCGAGACTAAGTGCTTCGATTATGAGAAGAAAGGTCGCTGAAGCGGAACAACCCTAAATACTTGGTAGATAAGAAGGCTGGCAACGTCGACAGAAGTATATTTGATATATGTGTTATTTGTGTGTACCTTGCTAGTACTCCAAGTTGCACCTGGGTATTGGATACCGGTTTGGTTGCTAAATTTTAGTAACTCGAAATAAAAGCTACAGAATAAACGGAGCACTAAGCTAAGGGTGAGGTGACGATGTGTGTTGGAAATGTTTCCAAGGTTGATGAGATCAACATCGCACGCTCTTTCTACCTTCAGGATTAGTGACGAACCTAAATAAATGTTATTTGGTGTTTTGCGTTGAGCATGAACATGATTAGATCATGTTTATTGCAATACGGTTATTCATTTAAGTTAGAGAATAATGGTTATTTTGTTTACCTGAATAATACCTTCAATGGTCATGCACCCAGTGAGAATGGTTTGTTGAAATCTTGATCATAGTAATACACATGTTCATAACATTGATGTCAAAAGATACAAAGTTAATAATGATAGTACCACATACTTGTGGCACTGCCGCTAAATGTCATATTGCAATAAAGCACATGAAGAAACTCCATGCTGATGGATCTTTGGACTCATTCGATTTCGAATCGGTTGAGACATGCGAACCATGTCTCTTGGGCAAGATGACTAAAAAAACCCGTTGGATGGAGCGGGCAAGTGATTCATTGGAAATGATACATGTCGATGTATGCAATCCAGTGAGTATTGTAGCATGCAGTGGATATCGTTATTTTCTTACCTTCATTGATGATTTAAGTAGATATAGTGTATATTTACTTAATGAAACACAAGTCTGAATCGTTTGAGAAGTTCAAGCAAATTCAGAGTGAAGTTTAAGATCATCGTGACAAGAAGATAAAAGTATCTGCGATATGATCGTGGAGGTGAATATCTAAGTTACGAGTTTGGCATACAACTTTAGACAATATGAAAGTTGTTTCACAACACACGCCACCTGGAACACCATAGTGTGATGGTATGTCCGAACGTCATAGTCATGCTCTATTGGATATGGTGCATGTTATGATGTCTCTTATCATTTTGCTACTATAATTTGGGGGTTGTGCATTAGAGACAACTACATTCACTTTAAATAGGGCACCATCTAAAGCTGTTGAGATGACACCGCGTGAACTATGGTTTGATAGAAACCTAAGCTGTCATTTCTTAATGTTTGGGGCTGTGACCCTTGTGTGGAAAAAGTTTTCACCTAATGAGCTCGAACCCAAAGCGGACAAATGCATCTTCATAGAATACCCTAAGAACAGTTGGGTGAACCTTCTATCTCAGATCCAAGCATAAGATGTTTGTTGCTAAAACTGGGTCCTTTCTCGAGAAAGGGTTTCTCTTGAAAGAGTTGAGTGAGAGGAGGATAGAACTTGATGAGGTTGTTGAAACCTCTGCTTCAACCAGAAAGTAGCGCAGCACAGAAAGATGTTTCTGTGAAGCCTACGTCAGTTGAAGAGGAAGTTAATGGTGATGATCATGAAAGCTTCGGATCAAGTTACTATCGACCTATGAGGAAATTAGAGCTTGATGAGGTTATTGAACCTTTACTTCAACCAGAGAGTAGCGCAGCGCAGGAAGTTGTTTCTGTGAAGCCTACGTTAGTTGAAGAGGAAGTTAATGATGATGATCATGAAGCTTCGGATCAAGTCACTATCAAACCTCGTAGGGCGACAACGATGTATACTGCTCCTGAGCGGTACGACAACCCTGTCTTGGAGGTCATGTTGTTGGACAACGATGAACCTACAAACTATGGAGAAGCGATGATGGGCCCGGAAACCAACAAATGGTTAGAGGCCATGAAATCCGAGAAAGGATCTATGTATGAAAACCAAGTATAGACTTTGGTGGACTTGCTCGTTGGACGGCAGGTCGTTAAGTACAAATGGATCTTTAAAATGAAGACAAACGCTGATGGTAAATGTTACCATTTGTAAAGCTCGACTTGTTGGAAAGTAGTTTTCGACAAGTTCAAGGAGTTGACTGCGATGAGACTTTCTCACTCGTAGCGATGCTAAAGTCTGTTGGAATTATGTTAGCAGTTGCTGCATTTTTCAATTATGAAATCTGGCAGATGGATGCCAAAACATTGTTTCCTTCCTTAAGGAAAGGTTGTATGAGATGCAACCAGAAGGTTTTGTCAGTCCTAAGGATGCTAAAAGGTGTGTGAGCTTCAGTGATTCTTCTATGAACTGAAGCAAGCATCTCAGAGTTGGAATATACAGTTTGATGAGGTGATCAAAGTTTTTGAGTCTATACAAAGTTTACGAGAAACTTGTATTTGCAATAAAGTGAGTGGGAGCATTATTGAGTTTCTGATAAGTATATGTGGATGACATATTGCTATTCGGAAATGATGTAGAATTTCTGGAGAGCATAAACGGTTGTTTGAAAAGAGTTTTTCAAAGGAAGACCTGGATAAAGCTACCTAATTGTTGAGCATCAAGATCTATATAGATAGATCAAGAAACTTGATGAGACTTTCAATGAGTACATACCTTGACAAGATTTTGAAAGAGTTCAAAATGGATCAGTCAGAGAAAGAGTTCTCGCCTGATTTGTAAGGTATAAAGTTGAGTAAGACTCAATGCCCAGTGACTGCAGAAGATATAGAAAAGATGAGTGTCATCCCCTATGCTTCAGCCATAGGCTCTACCATGTATGCAATGCTGTGCACAAAGACCCGATGTCAGCCTTGCTATAAGTATGGCCGGAAGGTTTCAAAGTGATCCTGGAATGGAGCACTGGACATCGGGCAAGATTATCCTTAGTAACTAAAAGACTGAGGAGATGTTTCTCGATTATGGAGGTGATAAAGAGTTCGTCGTAAAGAGTCACGTCGATGCAAGCTTTAACACCGATCCGGATGACTCGTAGTAGCAATCTGGATACGTATAGTGGAGCAGCCATTTGGAATAGTACCAAGTGGAGTGTGGTAGCAATGTTTACGGTTTGACATAGAAATTTGCAAAGTATGCCCGGATCTAAATGTCGCAGACCCGTTGACTATAAGACCTCTCTCACATGCAAAGCATGATCGAGCCCTAGAACTCATTGGGTGTTAGATTCATAACAATGCGAATCACATGGTGATGTGAACTAGATTATTGAATCTAGTGCAAGTGGGAGACTGTTGGAAATATGCCCTAGAGGCAATAATAAATTAGTTATTATCATATTTCCTTGTTCATGATAATCGTTTATTATCCATGCTAGAATTGTATTGATCGGAAACTCACATACATATGTGGATACATAGACAACACCATGTCCCTAGTATGCCTCTGATGGACTAGCTCGTTGATCAAAGATGGTTAAGGTTTCCTAGCCATGGACATGAGACGTCATGTGACAATGGGGTCACATCATTAGTAGAATGATGTGATGGACAAGACCCAAACTATAAACATAGAATATGATTGTGTCAGTTTGTTGCTACAGTTTTCTGCATGTCAAGTATCTGTTCCTATGACCATGAGATCATGCAACTCACTGACATCGGAAGAGTACCTTGTGTGTATCAAACGTTGCAACGTAGCTGGGTGACTATAAAGGTGCTCTACAGGTATCTCCGAGGGTGTCTGTTGAGTTGGCATGGATCAAGACTGGGATTTGTTACTCCGTGTGACGGAGAGGTATCTCAGGGCCCACTCGGTAATACAACATCACAATAAAGCCTTGCAAGCATTATGACTAAGTGTTAGTCACGGGATCTTGTATTACGGAACGAGTAAGGAGACTTGCCGGTAACGAGGTTGAACTAGGTATGGAGATACCGACGATCGAATCTCGGGCAAGTAACATACCGAAGAACAAAGGGAACATCATACGGGATTAACTGAATCCTTGACATAGAGGTTCGACTGATAAAGATCTTCGTAGAATATTTAGGAACCAATGTGGACATCCAGGTCCCTCCATTGGTTATTGACCGTAGAGGTGTCTCGGTCATGTCTACATAGTTCTCGAACCCGCAGGGTTTGCACACTTAAGGTTCGGTGACGTTTCGCTAGTATAGAGTTATGTATGGTGGTGACCAAAGGTTGTTAGGAGTCCCGTATGAGATCCCGGACATCACGAGGAGCTCTGGAATGGTCCGGAGGTAAAGATTGATATATAGGAAGTCCCATTTTGGTCGCCGGAAAAGTTTCGGGCTAATCGGTAATGTACCGGGAGTGCCGGTAGTGTACCGGGAGACCACGGGGAGGGGTATTTCGACCCAAGAGGCTTCATGGGCTGTGGGAGAGTAAATACCAGCCTTTTGTGGGCTGGTGGAAGTCCCACAAAAGGCCCATTCGGCTGGGAGAAAAAGCCCAAAGGGAAAAAGGTGGAAAAAGGCCAAAAAAAGGAGGAATCCTAGTCCTATTAGGATTGGAGGAGGAGTCCTCCTCTCCTCCCCACTTTGGTCGACCCAAGGGCCTGATTTTTGGCAGCCAAGACTCCTCCTCCTCTCCTCCTATATATACTAGAGGATTTTAGGGTTTGGGGACAGAATTTTCAGCCACGTGCTACCCGTTCCTCTAGTGCATAGTTTCTCCTCTAGATCGGTTTTCTATAGTGCTTAGGCGAAGCCCTGCCGGAATTGCTGCACCACCATCACCGGAGTGCCGTCATGCTGCCGGCGAACAATTCTACCTCTCCGCTCTCTCTTGCTGGATCAAGACGGTGGAGATCGTCATCAAGTTGTACGTGTGCTGAACGCGGAGGTGTCGTCCGTTCGGCGCTAGATCGGAAGGTTCGTGATGAGTTCACGGGACGGATCGTGATTGGATCGCGGGACGGATCGTGATGAGATCGCGGGACACTCGGCGATTTGGATCGCGAAGATGTTCGACTACACCAACCGTGTTTCTTAACGATTCCCGCTTAGCGATCTACAAGGGTATGTAGATCCACTCTCCCTCTCGTAGATGCTCATCACCATGGATAGATCTGTGTGTGCGTAGGAAATTTTTTTGTTTCCCATGCGACATTCCCCAACAGTCTCCATCCAAAGAAGACGGGATATGGCCTTCTCGGCTGTTTGAATGCCAAGTCACCCCAGGGACTGGAATAAAACTTGGTTTTACTGCAAAGACACGTCTCCAGAGGGAGAACATCCACTGCCGGGTTATCGTCCTACCCGTCTCCGCACCACAACTGAACTCCCAGACCGGGTGTCAGCTTCTGCACAAGCGAAGTATGCTCCAGCCTTCGCCAAAATTAGAGCCCTCCTGGCCAATGTTCTGACAGGAATCGACCTAACCCGGCGTTGGATCTCTTGGAAGGTCATGCCTCTGAGCCGGCGGGACCGGCTTATGTGTGAATATACGGGTGACGCCAAGGACCCCCTCTACTTCAATCATACCACCCTGACAGAAGAGAATATTGTTACTGCCAAAGGGACTTGTTCGTGAGTCCCAAGAAGCTTGCCGCTCCATCGGGTTATAGCCTTTCTGTGCTTCTAACCCGGCCCCAGATGTAAGAACAGCTTCCAGATCTCTTTATCTCCGGGTTAACTATATATGTATGTAGTGACCTTTAACCTCTTTCGGCGGCTCTTACTTTCAGGCAAACTCCGGCTTCTGGAAGAAAAAATATACTCCTCCTGTGAAGAAGTCTAAGGAGAAGACCGGTGCCCGTAAGAAGAAAATTGTTGTTCTGGAGCAGCATGAAGTTGATGACTCGGAGGTAGAACTTGACTCTCTTGGGTGCCTTTTTATGCGTCTTGCTGACAATAATTACTCACAGGAAGAATCGGAGACAAGCCATGCTAACGCTCGTGAGGTAACCTATATTTCATCTGACTCAGAACTTCTTCCACCAAAGAAGATACGGCGGGCCGTCCGAAAAGTCCCACTTTCTCATCCTCTTGCTCACTTAGACCCTGATTTTGTTTTGAAAAATCAACAACACACTTCCCAACGCCAAACCCGGAGCACCGGCTCTAAAGATCTTGTGGCCGGGTTATCCAACTCTCCATCTCAGCGGAAACAGCCGGCTGAGGTAGTCTTTTAACTAAGTTCAACTTTATCAACCTTGCATCATAACCTTACTCTGTTTTATATTGCCTTAACTACCTTCAGGACACTCCCCCATCGTCAGGTGACTCTACAGCGACTAAGCTGCCGCCTCTGAAGATCAACCCGGAGTACGTGCTTTTATGTTTGCATCATATTCTTTGTCATCTTTGATCTTTATATAATAATCTTCTGTGCTTTCCAAGGCTCAAGCAAAACGAAGGAAGACTGGTGGGTCTACTTCTGCTCCCACTGCCCAAGAGCCGGAGACTGCTAAGCTGGATTCTCCTGCAGCCCATGTTGAGCCCTCTGCAGCTGCGAAGGATGCTCCTGAAGATACTCGTCGGTCCTCCGAGCCGACGGCCCATGAAATGGCAACTAATAGTCCTCCAAGGACCCGTTCTAAGCCGCCCAGCCCTTCAACAGCCGTCAAAGATCCAATTCTTCCGGACATCCTCATTACTGGGTCCGGCTTTCAATATCCCAAGCCCCTAGTACTGACAAAGCACACCAAGAAGGCTGAAGCTTCTGACAACCTGGACTTTGAGTTCCCCGTGCTAGAGAAATTAACTGTCGATGAATTACATGCTGGTTATCTGAACCGCCCCACAAGATGGAACATGGAGCTCAAACTTGTCGGCTTAATGAAGCAAAAAATATGAGGTACTCCTTCCTTTCCTTATACCCTTATGTAGTCCTCAAGAGCTAGTTTAATATTGCAAATGTTAAACCGGGTCTTCCAAGCCGTGTCATAAGTAGAACAACTTAGCCTGTAGCCCCCAACTATCGGCTTAACATGTATATGTTGAGCCGGTACTCAGTGTTGATGAGTTGATCAAATGTAGCCCCCCAGTCCGGGTCGGTATAGAAATAGTGGGCCGAAACTTCCCTGTAGACTTGAAAAGCATCGACGTAGCCACCAAGTGCCGACTTAACTTTATGAAGATGAGACAGAACTTACTTGAAAGAAGAGCCATATGTAGCCCCCAAGTGCTAGCTTAACTTTAGTCAGATGAGCTGGAACTTTCTTGTAGTCTTGGAGAGCAAACAGACATTAGCCCCCAAGTGTCGAGTATATTGCTTGCAATCTTATTAAGACTTGCATTATATTCCCTTAGCTGACCATCTGGTAATATTTTATCCTGGTGACTTACCCCTCTTTTGCTTTTGTATGTCACAGGAAGCTTTGAGCAATGTCAAGTCTGATCTGACTGGCTTAAAGGGCAATCTTGCTTCCCAACAAGCCGCCCGGGGTGAAGCAGAGGAGAAGTGTCGGCTTGCCATCGAAGAGCTTGCAAAGGTTAAATATGACTTTGCTGCTTTCAAGAAGGCTGCTGATGCGGAACAAACTGCCCTGGCCAAACGTGCAGATGATGCTGACCAGCGGCTCATGCTCGTATCAGATGAGTTGTAGAACTTGAAACGTCATATTTCGAAGATGACAGCTGCTATTTTTGGTAAGTACTGAATACTTAGCCAATTTTCTTTACTTTAAAAGACTGCGCATGCGGCTTATAACGCAAAACCCATCTTTGCAGGTCAAAGAAGCCGCCAACTTGGTGTCGCCAGCCTATTGCAGCTGAAAGCCGTCTACACTTTATTAGAGCAGTCGTATTGCGGGACTCTTTGCACGATCAGAGAAATGCTAAATAAAGAGATTACTCCCAAGTTCATGAAAGGAGTCATAGAGTTCTTATCAACCCTGCCGAAGCAAATCCAAGAACTCAAACGATCAGCCGCCCGGAAGGGCGCAATTGCTACGGTAAGCCGTGCGTTGGCCTTTGCCCCGGAGCTGACGGCTGAGGAGATGATGGGCGACTTTCCATCCAAGAAGGACGACGGCTCAGAATTCACAGAAACTGATTATGCCCGCTGTATGAAGGCCTCCAGGACACTTGCATCAGTGCTGGCAGAGGAGGTTGATCTATCAACGTACCAGGCGGCTTACAATGCCGACAACAAGCGAGTGCGCAGCCCAACCTTCGAGGCCAGAGACTTAACCCCTGCACGCCGTAAGCACCTCTTTGCCCCTAACCTTAACTCGTATCCCCTCTTTGAAGAGGCCAAGTTTGAAGCTTTAACAAATTACAACTGGGACATGGACAATCTTCAGATCGAGGAGGTCTAAGACCCGCCGTGGGATGATCCGCCTTCAAGCTGAACAAGTTGATCTTGCATTGGGATAACCCGGCTCCTTGACCTGCCGGAGTTTGAGCAGTGTAAAAACTTTAAGTCTGGCTTTTTGGGCTTTGTGGAGAGCTTTGTAATAGGCTTAGAAAAACAATGATTGCCTAAACCGTGCCATCACGTACGTGCACAACTTGATATATCTTTATCTATTTTGTGCTTCATTCATATATTGTCATCAGCTTTCATGGTGGCTTATCTTAAGGGACAAAGCCTGTGTAAACAAATTGCAGAAATATATTCTGCCTTGCTGCGAGGGCGGCTTAAAAATAGCGCAACCCGGGGATGTCAAATCTTTCTTGACCTTGCTTTTTCAAAAACGTATATGCCAGTTCTTCTAGGTGGACTCTCTACTAGAACTCTTTACCAATATAGGGTCTCTATCGAGATTGACCATAAATTTCTTTGAACGGCTCATTGTCTCCAGGCGTGATTAACTGTTTAAGAGTGCAATGAACCAGAAAGAGATGCAACAAGGTATGAGCACCCTTAATGCCCAGAAGCTACCTCTCACGTGACATAAATTCGTCGTTTGAACCTTTAAACAGTGCAGGGTCTTTAAAAGAGTAACTGTTTAAGAGTACGATCGGGCCACATAGCGGAGAGTCGGCACCAGATGGATGAGTTTGTCTCGCTTTCCGTAAGCCGACCCTCACATGAGAAGAGATGCCGGTTTAACCTTGACCAGTACAGGGTCTCTAGCGAGATTGGCTGCCAAATATGTTTGAACAGCTCAGGGTCTCTAATCGAGATTAACTGGTAAGAGTTCGGCGAGTCACATAGCGGAGCAGCATCAACATACAGGTAGGTTTAACTCAAACTTGCGGTGGCTTAAGAGCCGATCAAGAGGGTGTGTAAGCTAAACCCGGTGGGTTGGAAGCCCCCAAATGACCTTGTTGACGGATTCAACTTTTGGGTATATAACCCGCCTGACTGTGGCTTAAGAGCCGATCAAATGGGTGTGTAAGCTAAACCCGGTGGGTTGGAAGCCCCCAGGTGACCTTGTTGACGAAGTCAACTTTTGGGTATATAACCCGCCTGACTGTGGCTTAAGAGCCGATCAAAAGGGTGTGTAAGCTAAACCCGATGGGTTGGAAGCCCCTAGATGACCTTGTTGACGGAGTCAACTTTGCACAAGCTAAGATACGCGAAAAGGTAGAGGCCCCGGCTTGTGGGGATGCCAACTTTATTATATATATGTGATATGTACAATGATGGTGTACAAAGTCAAGTATTGATGACTCAAGTATAATAAGGCCATAGATGAGCTATATTCCACAGCCGGCGGGTCTCCTACCGAAAAGTGCTTGACTCGTCTCATACATCAATGAGATAATACGACCCGTTGTTGAGATTTCTGCTGATCACGAAAGGTCCTTCCCATGGAGGAGATAACTTGTGCGCATCCGTATGATCTTGAATCAAACGCAACACCAAGTCGCCTTCTTGAAACGTTTGGGTCTTAACTCTGCAGCTATGGTAGCAACGTAGGTCTTGCTGATAAATCGCCAATCGAGCCGCCGCTAGATCATGCTCTTCATCCAAAGCATCCAATGCGTCTTGATGCGCTGTCTCATTATCCGCCTCAACGTAAGCCACCACCCGTGGCGAGTCATGACATATATCGCTTGGTAACGCGGCTTCTGCGCCATAAACCATGAAGAAAGGCGTATAGCCTGCTGATCTGTTGGGAATAGTTCTGATGCTCCATAAGACTAATGGCAACTCCTCTACCCAACAACCCGGCGTTCGTTGCAAAGGAACCATAAGCCGGGGCTTGATGCCTCTCAAGATCTCCTGGTTAGCACGCTTTGCCTGACCATTGGATTATGGATGAGCAACTGCAGAAATGTAAAGCCGATGTGCTCACTTTCACAGAACGTTTGCATAGCCCCCTTGGATAAGTTCGTACCTTTATCGGTGATGATAATATGAGGGTAACCAAAGTGGTATATCAACTTTCTGACAAACTGAACCGCCGTAGCCGCGTTACACTTGCTGACCGGCTCGGCTTCCACCCACTTGGTAAACTTGTCCACCACTACCAAGAGGTGGGTCTTCTTGTCCTTGGATCTCTTGAAAGGCCCAATCATATCAAGCCCCCAGACCGCAAACGACCAGGTAATTGGAATCATTCGTAATTCCTAAGTCGGCATGTGAGCACGTCGTCCGAACTTCTTACAGTCATCGCACTTGAGAACCAAGTCTTCTGCATCCTTGTGAGCCGTCAGCCGGAAGAAACCATGCCGAAAGGCCTTGGCCACTAGAGATTTTGAGCCGGCGTGATGACCACAATCACCAGCGTGAATTTCATTTAAGATTTCTTTACCTTCTTCAGGCGAAACACAACATTGACAAAAGCCGGTAATGCTGCACTTATGTAACTCGCCGTTGATGATTGTCATAGACTTAGATCGCCGACCGATCTGTCTTGCCAAGGTATCCTCCTCAGGTAACTCGCTGCGTGTCAAGTATGCTAAGTAAGGCAGCGTCTAGTCGGGGATAGCATGTAGAGCCACCACCAGCTGCTCCTCTGGGTCAGGTATAGACAAGTCTTCCTCCGAAGGTAGCTTGACCGACGGGTGATGTAGCACGTCCAAGAACACGTTAGGTGGCACCGGCTTTCGTTGGGAGCCCAGCCTTGACAATGCATCTGCCGCTTCGTTTCTGCGACGATCAATATGATCCACCTGATATCCCTTGAAGTTACCAGCGATTTCATCCATTGCCTGACGATAAGCCGCCATCTGCGGGTCCTTAGAATCCCACGTGCCGGAAACTTGCTGGGCCACGAGATCTTAGTCGCCAAGACCTCGAACCTGGCTCAGGTTCATCTCTTTAGCCACCTGGAGGCCATGAAGTAAAGATTCATACTCAACTGCATTGTTAGTACAAGGAAACATCAACCTTAACACATAACAGAACTTGTCACCTTTAGGGGAGGTTAAGACAACCCCAGCCCCTGATCCTTCCAATTGCGTGGATCCGTCAAAGTGAATCGTCCAGTATGTGTTATCCGGCTTCTCCTCAGGCGCCTGACACTCTGTCCAGTCATTTATGAAATCCACCAAGGCTTGAGACTTGATCGCCGTGCGAGGCACGTATTTCAAATTAAGAGGTCAAAGCTCCAATGCCCACTTAGCAATCCTGCCGGTGGCTTCTCTGTTTTGAATTATGTCCCCCAACGGGGCAGAGCTAACCACTATGACCTGGTGCCCCAGGAAATATTGCTTCAGCTTACGGTTTTCCATGAACACCCCATATACCAGCTTCTGCCAATGTGGGTACCTCTGCTTGGACTCAATCAGGACTTCACTAATGAAGTAAACCGGCCTCTGAAGCAGATATTCTTTCCCTGCCTCCTTACTCTCAACAACAATCGCAACGCTAACTGCCTTGTTATTAGCCGCCACGTATAGGAGCAAAGGTTCCTTCTCAACCGAAGCAGCCAAGACCGGCAGCTTAGTGAGTTGCTTCTTGAGTGCTTCAAATGCTTCACCCGCCGTCGTACTCCAGACAAAATTGTCTGTTTTCTTCATCATCCGATATAAAGGAATGGCCTTCTCACCCAGGCGGCTTATGAACCCGCTTAATGCAGCGATTCGACATGCCAGACGCTGAACATCATTGATGCATGCCGGCTCAGCCAGGGAGGTAATAGCCTTTATATTATCTGGATTAGCTTCAATTCCTCATTCAGAGACAAGAAACCCCAAACACTTGCCTACGGGAACTCCAAAAACACACTTAGCCAGGTTAAGCATCATCTTGTAGACCCGCAAGTTATCAAAAGTTTCCTTCAAGTCGTCAAGTAGAGTCTCCTTTCTCTTTGACTTGACCACAATATCATCCACATATGCATGAACATTGCGTCCAATTTGACTGTGAAGACAGTTCTGCACACAACGTTGGTAAGTCGCCTGGGCACTCTTGAGCCCGAAAGTCATAGGCACGTAGCAGAAAGCACCAAAAGGCGTGATGAAAGTCGTCTTCTCTTGGTCCTTGATTGCCATCTTGATCTGGTGGTAACCGGAATAAGCGTCCAGGAAGCATAAACTCTCACAACCCACCGTTGCATCAATAATCTGGTCGATACGGGGGAGAGCAAACGGGTCAACCGGACAAGCCTTGTTAAGATCCGTGAAATCCATGCACATACGCCACGTGTCGTTCTTCTTAAGCACTAGCACCGGATTAGCAAGCCAATCTGGGTGAAATACCTCCATGATGAACCCTGCTGCCAGAAGTCGGGCCACCTCTTCCCCAATAGCCTTGCGCCGTTCTTCATTGAACCGCCGGAGGAACTACTTGACCGGCTTAAACTTAGGATCCACATTAAGGTGGTGCTCAGCGAACTCTCTCAGTACACCCGGAATGTCAGAAGGTTTCCATGCGAAGATATCCTGGTTCTCACAGATGAATTCGATGAGCGCGCTGCCCTATTTGGGATCCATATTGGCCCCAATAGTGAACTATTGTGATGAGTCACTCAGAGTGAAATCCACCAATTTGGTATCATCCGCCGCAAACTTGAGGGGCGGCTCAGATTCCGTAGTAGGCTTTTTGAGCGGAGTCATGTCCTCCGGGTCAACATTTTCCTTATAGAACTTGAGCTCTGCTTCAGCACAACTTGACTCTGCGTAAGTTGCGTCTCCTTCCTCACACTCAATTGTCGTCTTCCGATCACCATGCACGGTAATCGTTCCGTTTAATCCGGGCATCTTGAGCTGTAAGTAGACATAGCAAGGCCTAGCCATGAACTAGGCGTAAGCCGGACGTCCAAACAGGGCATGATATGGAGTTTTGATCTTGACCACCTCAAACCACAAGGACTCCACCCTGTAGTTATACTCGTCGCCAAAAGAAACCTCCAAGGAGATCATACCCACTAGATAAGCCGACTTTCCGGGTACCACGCCGTGAAAGACTGTCGAAGAAGGCCTAAGGTCCTTGTCAAGCAACTTCATCCTGCGAAAAGTGTCATAGTACAGGATATTAATGCCGTTGCCGCCATCCATAAGTACCTTAGTAAACACATAGCCTCCCACTTGGGGGGCAACTACCAAAGCCAGCTGCCCCGGGTTGTCAACACGCGGCGGGTGATCCTCTCTACTCCAAGTTATGTCGTACTCAGACCACTCCAAGTATTGTGGGAGAGCTGGCGTGAATGCATTAACAGCCCACTTGCGCACCTTCTGGTCTTGCTTGTCAAGGCAGGTTGTAAAAACATGATATTGACCCGTGCTAAGCTGCTTTGGATAACTCTAATACCCGGATTGGTTATTCTGCTGCTGATTACCGCCACCAGATTGCTGATGATGACCTCCTTGATTTCCCTAACCTTGATAGCCGGATCCTGAGCCGCCAGCGCCAAGACAGGCTCCTGACCCGCCTGGCCCTGAGTTGCCTCGCAGGCCACCACCATTGTTATGCTGCTGCTGCAAGCTGTAATCCCGAAACTGCCGCATAATGTGGCAATTCCTCCATGTATGGCCTGCCGGCCTATCGGGCCGGCTGTGCTTTGGACAAGGTTTGTTGAGCATGTCTTCCAGGTTGAACGGAGTTTTACCCTTATTAAAGGGATGCCTGAAGTTCTTGTTGCCCTTAGCACGGCTGTTACTGGCGCTGGTGTTTGCCACAAATTCTGACCCGTCGTCCGGATTCTTCCTCTTGCTATGGTTACCACTACCACCCACACCCTTGCCATTGTTATTCTTCTTACCCTTACCTGACTTCTTTTCATCATAGCCTGGGTCTTTCGTATTGTCAGAGTCAGCGTACTTGGTGAGAGCGGCCATGAGTTCCCTTGTGGCTTGACACGAGCGCTTCAGCCGGCCAAGCTTCTGCTTTAGGGGCGTAAAATGGCAATTCTTTTCCAGAATCAAAACCCTTTAGCCGCCGTGATCTGCTCGGATGAGTGGATGATGGTTGAGACCCGTCGGACCCAATGATGAGCCGATTCGTCCTCCTATTGCACACAGTGATCTAAATCCACAATTGTCATGGGCTGCTTGCACGTTCCTCAACTTCGCCTTGAGATCGGCCTAGGAATTAATGGTGTTGGGTGGCAGACCCTTCAACCACATGCGAGCCGGCCCTTCCAGCATCATGATGAAATATTTGGCACATACTGCATCACTGACGTCTAACATCTCCATGGCCAGCTCATAGCTTTCAATCCAAGCCTCCGGAGGTAGGTCAACAGTATAATTTGGGACCTTGCGTGGGCCTTTGAAATCCTTCAGCAAGCGCTCATTCCGCAAAGCCGACACTAAGCACGGCACCCTCGAGGTTACTCCCGCTCCTTCCGAGATGGAAGGTATATCTGCGGGTTATTGATGAGCCGCCGCCGCTGCCAGAGCCGCCACCCCTCGCTATGCCCTCGGCCGATCCATTAGCGCCAGAGCATCCAGAGCCGCCCGATCAACTCGCGACGGGTTCCGGTGTTGATCACTGCTAGAAACCACCGGTGATTCATAACACAGGCTGTAGCTGTGGCTGGGGATGGGGGTTGAATGCACCCGACGCCGGCTATAAGTGTACTTCTCCTGCTGGGCCATCGCTGTCTGTAGATATCCGATCGCGTTCCGCACCTCCTCTACAAAAGGCGCCTCGTCTGGGATAGGGATTGTACCAAGCTGGGTTGCTGCCGTAACCATGTTCTCCACTGGGTTGGAATAATGACCCGCCGGTGTGGGAAAAGACATTGGTGAGGCCTGGTTCCATCGGGGCGGATTAAGCTGCTGAGCCGCCGGCCGGCTTCCACGCACTTCCGCTATCCGTCCTGTCCCTGGCGTGTTGAAAAGATTCCTGGACTTGTACTAATCCGGCAAGCAGAACTGATGCCTCATCCGCTGAACCACCGCTGCAGACTGCTGCTCCAGCTCCAAGTGGAAAGCATCCACCCTAAGGAGCTCCGCCTCTGCCTCCACCTGATCCTTCAACGCATTGATCTCCTATTGAACCTCGGTCATCTGGTCCTTTAGCGTCGCGATCTCCGTGTTCCGAGCCGCTTGATTTTCAGCTGTGACCTCCGTGGCCATCAGGGTTGTAAGATCGTTCATCAGATCCAGAAGAATCTGAGCCGGCGGCCTACCAGCCGCCGATCCTGCTGTGTCGGTGGCTGTGCTACTCGGGGCTGGTGCTGATCCTGCCATGAAGACGACAACATGGCTCGGCGGCTCATAATCCTTTGGCTCGTGATATTCTGACTCGGGGTAAGGCTCGACGTAGCCCTCGAGCCCGCCATTGTGCAGCCGGTAAATTGATTCCGTCTCTCCGCTCGAAGATCTATCCTCCAAGCAGATGAGAGTTTCCTGCGACATAGAACCTTCAAGATCCATGCCCTGAGTGAAGCCGACGAAGACATGCTTCTTGGCCGGGTTAGTCCGGGCGGATTGCACGTGTCAGGCGGGTTGCGCGTGCTGGGCCGGCTCGACGACATCGATGCAGATGTCCGGCTCAGGTTCAGATCCGTTGATCTTGTCGATGAAGACATGGATTCCACCGAAGGGGATCCAGAAACCATACTCAATTGAGTCGGCCTCGGGGCCCCAGCCATTGTCGTCGATGTAGAGCCGGCCATAGCGACTCTTGTTCATCCTAGCAACATCATACCCCTCGATCCCTGGGAGAGAGCCCTTTGAGAACTCAACACCACTGAGCGCTGGCCCCATGGTGGGCGCCAACTGTCGTGGTTTTGTCACGGCAGATGTCCGAAGACTTGGGTTTGAGGCCATCGCTAAGGTGATGGACTCAAATGGGTTGGTTGAGACGAGGGACATGAGTTTACCCAGGTTCGGCCCCTCAAGAAGAGGTAAAAGCCTACGTCCTGCTTGTGCTGTATTGATTGGAGTATCGATTACAAGGGAGCGGATTCGCTTGACCTAGTTCTCGATTGATTGGTTTTCTCTCTAAGCCACCCCGTGGTCTCGCCTTTATATAGGAGGTTGAGGCCTTGGGTTACACGAGTCATACACCGACTCTTACAACGTAGACAATCCTATCTCCAAGTCGCCTTGCCATCTTGGGCAAACTGTCTCCGGGCAGCTTAACCGTTCGGGTCTTCACACCATCTTCTGTCTGGGCCTTCGTCTTGGCCCATCTTGGTAAGCCGTCATATAGCCATGCCTATGTCTTTCAGCCTGCTTCTCTGGTCTTGCTTATTAGCCGCGAGGTATGACCTGGCCCCACCTGGGCGGGTCTTACCCTGGGGTTATATCCCCAACAACCTCCGAAGCCAACTCCAAAGAAAAGAAGTATTTTATTTCTCAGTCCTGAAGATATGCAAGAGGCAAAGAAATGTATGAAAGAAAAAGGTATTAAAGCTGAAGATGTCAAGAATCTACCACCTATTGAATAAATACATGGTCTTGATAACCCGACACAGGTAGTAGAGGTAAATTCTCTCCGTAGATTTGATGAAGGTGATATTGCTTATAATAAGTCCGCTAGCCAATGCTTGGATGAATTTGATAACTTTGTTGTTAAGCAATAAAAATTTAATGCTTATGTTAGTAGACAATTGAAAGATAATTCTTACATGCTTGATTGCTTAGGTGATTATATGAGTATAACTATCAATGATCTTAAAATTATTAGTAAACATGCTTCCATGGTAACTACTCAAGTAGAACAAGTACTTAAGGCACATAATGATTTGCCTTAATGATATGCTTAATGATATGAATAGTAAGAACAATGATCATTCTGTTAGAGTTGTGACTAGAGGTGGTAGAATGACTCAAGAACCTTTTTATCCTGAGGGCCATCCTAAGAGAATTGAGCAATATTCTCAAAGAATTAATACTGATGCACCTAGTCGTTCAATTAATAAGAGGAAAAAGGATGATGATAGGACCTTGCATGCTGCTAGTGAACCTGTTATAGATACACCTGAAAACCCAAATGATATTTCTGTTTCTAATGTTGAGACACAATCTGGTGATGAACATGAGCCTAGTGATAATATTAATGATGACGTCCTTGTTGATGCTCAACCTAGTAATGATAATGATGTGGAGATTGAACCTGCTGTCGATCTTGATAACCCACAACCTAAGAATAAAAGATATGACAAAAGAGACTTTGTTGCTAGGAAGCATGGTAAAGAAAGAGAACCATGGATTCAGAAACCTATGCTATTTCCTCCTAAACCATCCAAGAAAAAGGAGGATGAGGATTTTGAGCGCTTTGTTGAAATGCTTAGACCTGTATTTTTGTGTATGCGCTTGATTGATATTCTGAAAATGTCTCCTTATGCTCAGTATATGAAAGATATTGTGACTAATAAAAGAAAGATACCAGAAGCTAAGATTTCCACCATCCTTGCTAATTATACTTTTAAGGGTGGAATACAAAGAAACTAGGAGATCCAGGAATACCAACTATACCATGCTCTATTAAAGGGAATTATGTTAAAACTGCTTTATGTGATTTGGGAGCTGGTGTTAGTGTTATGCCTTTCTCTTTATATCGTAAACTTGATTTTAATAAGTTGACACCTACTGAAATCTCTTTGCAAATGGATGATAAATCAACTGCTTTACCCATCGGTATTTGTGAGGATGTGCCTGTCATAGTTGCAAATGTTACTATCCTAACGGACTTTGTTATTCTTGGTATTCTCGAGGACGACATTATGTTGATCAGCATTCGTTAACCCTTTTCGAATACTGCAGGGGCATTTATTGATTGCAACAAGGGCAATGTTGTTGGGGAACATCGCATGGGAAACAAAAAAATTCCTACGTTCACGCAAGACCTATCCATGGTGATGAGCATCTACGAGAGGGAGAGTGGATCTACATACCCTTGTAGATCGCTAAGTAGGAAGCGTTAAGAAACACGTTTGGTGTAGTCGAACGTCTTCGCGATCCAAATCGCCAAGCGTCCTGCGATCCAATCACGATCCGCCCCGATCAAGCACCGAACGGACGACACCTCCACGTTCAGCACACGTACAGCTTGATGACGATCTCCACCTTCTTGATCCAGAAAGAGGTAGCGGAGAGGTAGAAGAGTTCTCCAGCAGCGTGACGGTGCTCCGGCGAATGTGGTGGAGCTATTTCGGCAGGGCTTCGCCTAAGCACTACAGAAATCCGATCTAGAGGAGAAACTATGCACTGGAGGAACGAGCAACACGTGGATGAAAATCAAGTGCAAAAACCCTAAAACCTCCAGTATATATAAGAGGGAGAGAGGAGGAGTCTTGGCCCTCAAGGGACCAGCCCTTGGTTCGGCCGAATCAAGGAAGAGAGGAGGACTCCTCCTCCAATCCTAGTAGGACTAGGATTCCTCCCTATTTTGCCTTTTATCCACTTTATCTCTTTGGGTTTTCTCTCCCAGACGCATGGGCCTTGTGTGGGACATACACCAGCCCACTAAGGGCTGGTATTAAATCTCCCAGACCCCATGTAGCCTCTTGGGTCGAAATACCCCTCCCGATGGTCTCCCGGTACACTACCGACACTCCCGGTACACTACTGATGAGCCCGAAACTTTTTTGGTGACCAAAATAGGACTTCCTATATATCAATCTTTACCTCCGGACCATTCCGGATCTCCTCGTGATGTTCAGAATCTCATCTGGGACTCCGAACAACCTTCGGTCACCACCGTACATAACTCTATACTACCGAAACGTCACCAAACCTTAATTGTGCAGACCCTGCGGGTTCGACAACTATGTAGACATGACCGAGACACCTATGCGGTCAATAACCAATAGCGGTACCTGGATGTCCATATTGGTTTCTACATATTCTACGAAGATCTTTATCGGTTGAACCTCTATGTCAAGGATTCAGTTAATCCCGTATGATGTTCCCTTTGTTCTTCGGTATGTTACTTGCCCGAGATTCGATCGTCGGTATCTCCATACCTAGTTCCACCTCGTTATTGGCAAGTCTCTTTACTTGTTCCGTAATACAAGATCCCATGACTAACACTTAGTCACATTGCTTGCAAGGCTTATTGTGATGTTGTATTACCGAGTGGGCCCTGAGATACCTCTCCGTCACACGGAGCAAGAAATCCTAGTCTTGATCCATGCCAACCCTACAGACACCCTTGAAGATACCTGCAGAGCACCTTTACAGTCACCCGGTTATGTTGCGACATTTGATACACACAAGGCACTCTTCCGGTGTTCGTGAGTTGCATGATCTCATGGTCATAGAAACATATACTTTACATGCAGAAAACAATAGCAATAAACTGACACGATCATATGCTACGTTTGTAGTTTGGGTCTTGTCCATCACATAATTCTCCTAATGATGTGATCCCATTATCAAATGACATCACATGTCAATGGCGAGGAAACCTTGACCATCTTTGACCAACGAGCTAGTTCACTAGAGGCATACTAGGGACAAAGTGTTGTCTATTTACCCACACATGTAATGTGTTTCCAATCAATACAATTATAGCATGGATAATAAACGATTATCATGAACAAGGAAATATAATAATAAACACTTTATTTATTGCCTCTAGGGCATATTTCCAACAGTTTCCCACTTGCACTAGAGTCAATAATCTAGTTCACATCACTATGTGATTTACATTGTAATGAATCGAACACCCATGCCATTCTAGTGTTGATCATGTTTAGCCCTTGGAAGAGGTTTAGTCAACGGCTATGCAACATTCAGATCCGTGTGCACTTTGCAAATATTTATGTCCTTTTCCTCGATGTAATCACGGATGGAGTTGAAGCGTCGCTTTATGTGTCTGGTCCTCTTGTGAAACCTTGGTTCCTTGGCCAGAGCAATGGCACCAGTGTTGTCACAGAACAGGTTCATTGGATTCAGTGCACTGGGCACTACTCCAAGATCTGTCATGAACTGCTTCATCCAGACACCTTCCTTCGCTGCCTCCGAGGTTGCGATGTACTCCACTTCGCACGTAGAATTGGCTACCACGCTTTGCTTGGAACTGCACCAGCTTACCGCTCCCCCGTTGACAATAAATGCATATCCGGTTTGTGACTTAGAGTCATCCGGATCAGTGTCGAAGCTTGCATCGACGTAACCCTTTACGACGAGCTCTTCATCACCTCCATAAACGAGAAACATTTCCTTAGTACTTTTTAGGTACTTAAGGATATTCTTGACCGCTGCCCAGTGCTCCATTCCAGGATCACTTTGAAATCTTCCGGCCATACTTATGGCAAGGCTGACATCGGGTCTTGTGCATAGCATTGCATACATGATAGAGCCTATGGCTGAAGCATAGGGGATGACACTCATATTTTCTCTATCTTCTGCAGTCACTGGGCATTGAGTCTTACTCAACTTCACACCTTGTAACATAGGCAAGAACCCCTGCTTGGACTGATCCATTTTGAACTTCTTCAAAACTTTATCAAGGTATGTGCTCTGTGAAAGTGCTATTAAGCGTCTCGATCTATCTCTATAGATCTTAATGCCTAATATGAAAGAAGCTTCTCCTAGGTCCTTCATTGAAAAACTCTTGTTCAAATATTCCTTCATGCTTTCTAGCATTTGTATATTGTTTCCAATCAGCAATATGTCATCCACATATAATATTAGAAATGCTATAGAGCTCCCACTCACTTTCTTGTAAATACAAGCTTCTACATAAACTCGTATAAACTCAAACGCTTTGATCACCTCATCAAAGCGCTTATTCCAACTCCGAGATGCTTGCACCAACCCATAAATGGATCGCTGGAGTTTGCAAACTTTGTCAACATTCTCTGGATCGACAAAACCTTCTGGTTGTATCATATACAACTCTTCCTCAAGGAAACCGTTTAGGAACGCTCTTTTGACATACATCTACCAAATTTCATAGTCGAAATAAGTAGCTATTGCCAACATGATTCTGACAGACTTAAGCATTGCTACGGGTGAGAAGGTCTCATCGTAGTCAACTCCTTGAACTTGTGAAAAACCCTTTGCCACAAGTCAAGCTTTATAGACAGTGATATTACCATCCGCGTCTGTATTCTTCTTAAAGATCCATTTGTTCTGAATGGCCTTTCGCCCTTCAGGTAATACTTCCAAAGTCCATACTTTGTTTTCATACATGGATCCCATCTCAGATTTCATGGCCTCTAACCATTTCTTGGAATCCGGGCCCATCACTGCTCCTCCATAGCTCGTAGGTTCATTGTTGTCCAACAACATGACCTCCAAGACAGGGTTGTCATACCACTCAGGAGTAGTACGCGCCCTTGTCGACCTACAAGGTTCAATAGCAGCTTGAACCGAAGCTTCATGATCATCATCATTAACTTCCTCTTCAACCGTCATAGGTTTCATAGAAACATCTTTCTGCGCTGCGCTACTTTGTGGTTGAAGTAAAGGTTCAATAACCTCATCAAGATCTATTTTCCTCCCACTCAATTCTTTCGAGAGAAACTCTTTCTCAAAAAATGTTCCGTTCTTAGCAACAAACACTTTCCCTTCAGATCTGAGATACAAGGTATACCCGATTGTCTCTTTCGGGTATCCTATGAAGACGCATTTCTCCGCTTCGGGTTCCAGCTTTTCAGGCTGAAGTTTTTTGACATAAGCATCACATCCCCAAACTTTAAGAAATTACAACTTTGGCCTTTTGCCAAACCATAGTCCATATGGCATCGTCTCAACGGATTTCGATGGTGCCCTATTAAAGTGAATGCAACTGTCTCTAATGCATAACCCCAAAACGATAGTGGCAAATCACCAAGAGACATCATAGAACGCACCATATCTAATAAGGTTCGATTACGATGTTGGGACACACCATTACGCTGTGGTGTTCCGGGCGGTGTCAACTGTGAAACAATTCCACACTGTCTTAAGTGACTACCAAACTCATAACTCAGATATTCACCTCCTCGATCATATCACAGGAATTTAATCTTCTTGTTACGATGATTCTCAACTTCACCCTGAAATTGCTTGAACTTTTCAAACGTTTCAGACTTGTGTTTCATTAAGTAAATATACCTATATCTACTTAAGTCATCAGTGAAGGTGAGAAAATAATGATATCCACCATGCGCTGTAACATTCATTGGACCACACACATCAGTATGTATGATTTCCAATAAGTCACTTGCCTGTTCCATTGTTCCAGAAAACGGCGTTTTAGTCATCTTATCCCATGAGGCATGGTTCACACGTGTCAAGTGATTCAAAATCAAGTGACTCCAAAAGTCCATCAGCATGGAGCTTCCTCATGTGTTTTACACCAATATGACCTAAACGGCAGTGCCACAAGAAAGTGCTACTATCATTATCAACTCTACATCTTTTGGCATCAATGTTATGAACATGTGTATCATCACTATCAAGATTCAATATGAATAAACCCCTCACATTGGGTGCATGACCATAAAAGATATTACTCATATAAATAGAACAACCTTTATTCTCTGATTTAAATGAGTAACCGTCTCGCAATAAACAAGATCCAGATATAATGTTCATGCTTAACGCAGGCACTAAATAACAATTATTCAAGTTCATCACTAATCCCGATGGTAATCGAAGAGAGAGCGTACCGACGGCGATCACATCAACCTTGGAACCATTTCCCACGCACATCGTCACTTCATCCTTTGCCAGCCTTCGTCTATTCTGTAGTTCCTCTTTTGAGTTGCAAATGTGAGCAACCGAACCGGTATCAAATACCCAGGCACTACAACGAGAGCTAGTAAGGTACACATCAATAACATGTATATAACATATACCTTGTTTGTCGTTGGCCGCCTTCTTGTCAGCCAGGTACTTGGGGCAGTTCCGCTTCTAGTGAACAGTTCCCTTGCAATGAAAGCACTCAATTTCTGGCTTGGGTCCATGCTTGGGCTTCTTTACAGGAGTAGCAATTGCTTTGCCATCCTTCTTGGTTTTACCCTTCTTGCCCTTGCCCTTGCCATTCTTCTTGAAACTAGTGGCTTTATTGACCATTAACACTTGATGTTCTTTCTGGATTTCAGACTCAGCGACTTTTAGCATCACAAACAGCTCGGCGACTGACTTGTTCATCCCGTGCATGTTATAGTTCATCACAAAGCTCTTGTAACTAGGTGGCAGTGATTGAAGAACTCTGTCAGTGATCGCCTCTAGCGGAAGGGCAATTCCCAACTCTGCTAGACGAGTAGAATACCAGACATTCTGAGTATATGTTCACTGATAGACCCGTTCTCCTCCATCTTGCAAGCATAGAACTTACCGGAGGTCTCATACCTCTCGATTCGGGCATTCTTCTGAAAGATAAACTTCAAATCCTGGAACATCTCATATGCTCCATGACGTTCAAAACGTCTTTGAAGTCCCGGTTCTAAGCCATACAATATTGCACACTGAACTATTGAGTAATCTCTAGAACGTGCCTCCCAAGCGTTCTTAACGTCTTCGGAAGACATGTCTTCTGGTTGGTCACCAAGTGGTGCATCAAGGACATATGATTTCTGGGAAGCCGTGAGGAGAATCCTCAGATTACGGGCCAGTCAACAAAGTTACTTCCATCATCTTTCAAATTAGCTTTCTCTAGGAACGCATTAAAATTCAGGGGTGCTACTGCGCAAGCCATTGATCTACAACATAAATATGCAAATGTTACTTCGACTATTGTTCAAGATAATGAGTTTAGTTAATCAAATTACTAAAGCTCCCACTCAAATTGACATCCCTCGGGTCATCTAAGTGTCACATGATCCAAATTCACCAACTCAAGTCCGATCATCACGTGAGTTGAGGTGGTTTCAATGGTGAACATCATCATGTTGATCATATCTACTATATGACTCATGTTCGACCTTTCGGTCTCTAGTGTTCCAAGGCCATGTCTGTACATTCTAGGCTTGTCAAGTTTAACCCAAGTGTTCTGCATGTGCAGCACTGGCTTGCACCCGTTGTATGTGAACGTAGAGTCTATCACACCCGATCATCACGTGGTGTCTCGACACGACGAACTTTCGCAACGGTGCACACTCGGGGAGAACACAATTCATCTTGACATTTAAGTGAGGGATAACCTTATAATGCTACCGTCGTCCTAAGCAAAACAAGGTGCATAAAAGGATTAACATCACATGCAAATCATAAGTGACATGATATGGCCATGAACTTGTGATTTTGATCTCCATCTTGAAAGCACCGGCATGATCTCCATCGTCACCGGCATGACACCATGATCTCCATCATCTTGATCTCCATCAACGTGTCGCCATCGGGGTTGTCATGCCCACCATGCTTCTACTACTATTGTTAACATTCAGCGATAAAGTAAAGCATTACATAGCGCTTAATGATTGACACGCAGGTCATACAATAATTAAAGACAACCCTATGGCTCCTGCCGGTTGCCGTACTCATCGACATGCGAGTCGTGATATTCTATACAAAACATGATCATCTCATACATCTCATATATCTCATCATGTAATTGGCCATATCACATCACAACATACCTTGCAAAAACAAGTTAGACGTCCTCTAATTGTTGTTGCATGTTTTACGTGGCTGCTATGGGTATCTAGCAAGAACAATTCTCACCTACGCAAACACCACAACGGTGATACATAAGTTGCTTTTCAACCTTCTCAAGGACCGCCTTTGTCGAATCCGATCCAACTAAAGTAGGAGAAACAAACACCCGCCAGCCATCTTTGTGCAACGAGGTTACACGTCAGTCGATGGAACCGGTCTCTCGTAAGCGTACGAGTAAGGTTGGTCCGGTCCACTTCATCCCACAATACCGCTGAACCAAAACATGACCAAGGGAGGAAGCAATCTAAGCATCAACGACCACAAACTCTTTGTGTTCTACTCGAGATCTCATCTACACATAGGCCTAGCTCATGATGCCACTGTTGGGGAACGTCGCATGGGAAACAAAAAAATTCCTACGTTCACGCAAGATCTATCCATGGTGATGAGCATCTACGAGAGGGAGAATGGATCTACATACCCTTGTAGATCACTAAGCGGGAAGCGTTAAGAAATGCGGTTGGTATAGTCGAACATCTTCACGATCCAAATCATCGAGCGTCCCGCGATCCAATCACGATCCGTCCCGATCAAGCACCGAACGGATGGCACCTCCGCGTTCAGCACACGTACAGCTTGATGACGATCTCCGCCTTCTTGATCCAGCAAGAGGGAGCGGAGAGGTAGAAGAGTTCTCCGGTAGCGTGATGGCGCTCCGGCGATGGTGGTGGAGCTATCCCGGCAGGGCTTCGCCTAAGCACTGCAGAAATCCGATCTAGAGGAGAAACTATGCACTGGAGGAACGGGTAGCACGTGGCTGAAAATAAAATGCAAAAACCCTAAAACCTCCAGTGTATATAGGAGGGAGAGAGGAGGAGGCTTGGCCCTCAAGGGACCAGCCCTTGGTTCGGCCGAATCATGGAGGAGAGGAGGACTCCTCCTCCAATCCTAGTAGGACTAGGATTCCTCCCTATTTTGCCTTTTTTTTTCCACCTTATCTCTTTGGGTTTTCTCTCCCAGTCGCATGGGCCTTGTGTGGGAATTCCACCAGCCCACTAAGGGCTGGTATTCACTCTCCCACAGCCCATTTAGCCTCTTGGGTCGAAATACCCCTCCCGATGGCCTCCCGGTACACTACCGATGAGACCGAAACTTTTCCGGCGACCAAAATAGGACTTCCTATACATCAATATTTACCTCCGGACCATTCCGGAGCTCCTCGTGATTTCCGGGATCTCATCCGGGACTCCGAACAACCTTCGGTCACCACCATACGTAACTCTATACTATCGAAACGTCACCAAACCTTAAGTGTGCAGACCCTGCGGGTTCGAGAACTATGTAGACATGACTGAGACACCTCTACGGTCAATAACCAATAGCGGGACCTAGATGTCCATATTGGTTCCTACATATTCTACAAAGATCTTTATCGGTCGAACCTCTATGTTAAGGACTCAGTTAATCCCGTATGATGCTCCCTTTGTTCTTCGGTATGTTACTTTTCCGACATTCGATCGTCGGTATCTCCATACCTAGTTCAACCTTGTTACCGGCAAGTCTCTTTACTCATTCCGTAATACAAGATCTCATGACTAACACTTAGTCACATTGCTTGCAAGGCTTATTGTGATGTTGTATTACCAAGTGGGCCCTGAGATACCTCTCCGTCACACGGAGCAACAAATCCCAGTCTTGATCCATGCCAACCCAACAGACACCCTTGAAGATACCTGTAGAGCACCTTTATAGTCACCCAGTTACGTTGCGACGTTTGATACACACAAGCCACTCTTCCGGTGTCCTTGAGTTGCATGGTCTCATGGTCATACAAACATATACTTGACATGCAGAAAACAGTAGCAATAAACTGACACGATCATATGCTATGTTTGTAGTTTGGGTCTTGTCCATCACATCATTCTCCTAATGATGTGATCCCATTATCAAATTACATCACATGTCAATGGCTAGGAAACCTTGACCATCTTTGACCAACGAGCTAGTTCACTAGAGGCATACTAGGGACAAAGTGTTGTCTATTTACCCACACATGTAATGTGTTTCCAATCAATACAATTATAGCATGGATAATAAATGATTATCATGAACAAGGAAATATAATAATAAACACTTTTTTTGTTGCCTCTAGGGCATATTTCCAACAAATGTCACTTTTCATGTTAATGGTAATGAGCATACGGTATACTTTCCGAAGAAACGACCATTGAAAAAATTTCAACGATTATTATTAGAGGCTTTGAATTCCCTCTCCCTACTACCAAGAAGAAATATGATATACTTATTGTTGGGGATATGCATATCCCTATTGAGGTAACTTAGTGTTATTCAAAAAATTTCCGGTTTCATGTTACTCAAAATATGTTTGTTAATAAGACTTGATCAACCATATTGATGGATTCCTTTTGATGAGCATGATACGGTTGAATTTAGAAAGCACAACTTTCTGTACCCAACCTTTACTTTCTGTTAGTTAGAGTAAATAAAGTAAAAATGCTATTATTTTTATATTTTCTGAGTTTTCCGTGCAATGGAAAAAATGTCCTAAAAATAAAAGTTCTCCAAAGGCCCTGAAAATGTAGTATGATTTTTTTCTAGAATATTTAAGAATATCTGGCACTGAGTACATACCAGGGGGCTGCACCAGTGGGTCACAAGCCCACAGGGCGCGGCCACCCCCCTGGCCGTGCCCAGGTGGCTTGTGGGTCCCACGTAGGCCCCCTCCACTTATTCCAGAGCCCATACGCTTCGTCTTACTCCAGAAAAAATCCCACCATTGCTCAAACCCGTGTTCTAGCTCATTTTGCTGCCATTTTCGATCTTATTATGCAAAGCTCCATTCGCAAAACTGTTTTAGGAGTTTGTTCTTCGGTATGAGACTCCTCCATTGGTCCAATTAGTTTTTGTTCTAGTGCTTTATATATTGCAAATCTTTGCTGCTGTGGTGACCTTGTTCTTGAGCTTTCATGTCAAATTTTTATGGTCCCAAGTAGTTTTGATGCTTGATATAGGCTCTAGGCACTTTTGGGAGCAGTTGCTATAAGTTTTGTTGAGTTTTGTTCACCTTTATTTTGAGTCACTAAAAATTTCAGAAATTTTTCAGAGAAAGAAAAATGTTGAGGCGAATATACCAAGGAGGTTCCTCGAGCAAGAAGGCCCCGAGACTCGCGATACGTAAGCCCGACCTTGAACCACCGAGGGAAGCACAAGTGCGGCCTTTTGAATGGCCATCGGATCAATTCATGGTTGATGCCGGTTTCAAGGAAGTATTTTATGCATACGCACAAAATGCGGGCCTCGAAGATTTCCTTTCAGACCAGTGCAATCAATACTATCAACTCACAGATTCTTTCGTGCGGAGGTTTGAATTTTCTGCAGACGTAATAAGCCTTCCATTCTATTAAATCTTTATGATAAATCTTATACTATGGACCTAGAGGATTTTAACCATGCGTTCAAAATTCCACAATGGGGTAGCTATAGTGATCCTCACAAAATTGAATATAATGATTTTCTTGCTAACATCACTGTGGGAGAAACTGGAAATATTACACAAGCTACCTCCGGGAGCATTCACTTTCCCGCTATGCATTATTTTTCTCTCTTCATAGGTAGATGTATTAATGGTAAAACTGATCATAGCCTCCTCTGTGTACCCGATCTTAGTATTCTTAAGAGTGCGGTAATGGGTGATAGACGATATAGCTTAGGGGCCATTATTGCTAGGAGGTTGCATAATAATGCTAAGGATGGAGATTTCTTTGGTGGGATTTATGCCACTCGTGTAGCTAATTATCTTGGGGTACCCATACGGGGGAATCATATTGAGTTACCACCTACTTTTCTTGATTATGAGGCTTTGGTGCGTTATCAGTTTCTGGAGAGGAACGAACAATCCCTCCTGTACCGACTAATTTTGGATTGAGAGCGTGTCGTCCATATTACCCTTCCTGCTCCTACTTTCTTTAACTTTCATGAAAAACGAAGATACTTTATAACCAGAGAGGAGGCAAATGATTACGAGAGAAATGTGGAAGCCGCTTGCCTCCATGCTGCGGCCGTTCAGGCGGTTGCCGCCGCAGCCCAGTAATACCCCGACTATGACTTTGGATATCATCTGGGCCAGCCATGGCCCAAGACTAACTTAGGCCAAACGCCTAAGCTTGGGGGAGTACGTATTTCTCACCGACCTTACATTCATGTTCACACATTCATCTTAGTAGTCGGTGTTCATACTTTTTCATTGTACCATCCATGGTAGTTTATTTCTTCTTTCTGCTTTCTTCTTGTGTGTTTAATTAACTTTGAGAAGAAAAAAATAGTTCTAGCTTTATCTTCTGTTTTTTTTAGTTGTAGTATTAAAAGAAATCCAAAAATATTTCTCGTTCTTCTTTTGCTTGTTGGGAGCTTTCCCATGTAAATAGTTTTCCTCGTTCTTGTTTTGAATTTTCTTTCTTTGGGTCGTAAGGAGAAGACCACAATGAAAATGTCGAGTGGCTCTCATATGCATTATTGTTTATCTATCAGAGAGCCCATATTACCTAGCCTTCTCCTTTGAGTTATTGTTTGTAGATTCCAACTTAGTCCAATGCACCGACACTCTTATTATTATTCACATCGTTCGGTCGTGCAAGTGAAAGGCAATAATGACGATATATGATGAAAAGATTGAGATGGAGAAAAGCTAGTACGAACTCAAACTATTTTGGTTTTGTAAATATGATTGGCTCATCGTTCCGAATTCTGTTCTTTATGGGTGAAACATATTTGCAATGACAATTAGAGATTATAGTTACTCATGCCATGCTGAATTAGCTAAGAGTGGATAATGGTTTGTCTTGAGTGCCAACATGCATATTAAAATGGTTGTGATGTAGTATGATAGGATGGTATCCTCCTTTGAATGATTCAAGTGGCTTGACTTGGCACATGTTCATGTATGTAGTTGAAACAAAATCAACATAGCCTCTACGATATTTATATCATACTCATGCTTGCATTCAATGTTGGTTAATCTCAAAGCATGTTGATGACTGTTGTCGTTCTCTAGTTGGTCGCTCCCTAGTATTTTTCTAGCTTTCACTTGTACTAAGCGGGAATTCTGCTTGTGCATCCACTTCCTCAAACCCAAGGTTGTTCCACCTAAGTCCACCATACCTACCTATATGTGGTATTCACATGCCGTTCCAAGTAAATTTGCATGTGCCAAACTCTAAACCTTCAAATAATATTCTTTTTTGTATGGCCGAATCGCTCATTTAGCAACTGGGGGCAGTCAGTATCTTCCATGCTAGGTGGGTTATTCTCACGATATGTGTTGATTCACTATCATTCACAAGAAAGTGGTTGGTATTCGGAATGCCCAGTTCCATGCTCAAAATCAAATCAAAATATGATGAAACAAAACTCCCCCAGGACTGTGTTTGTATGGACGGTACCCGTGGATTTGGCCCGCTGTGGAGTGTGATTGATTGGTGGAAGGGGAGTAAAAACTTTATCATTCTGTTTGGGAACCGCCTATAATGTATCTAGCATGGAAGATGGTGAAATCTCTTGGTCGTTATCATGACAATGAAAGCATATTGCTCAAAATATTTATTCATCCATGTTTTAAAAGCTCGAGCTCTAGCACCTCTACAAATCAATGCTTCCCTCTGCGAAGGGCCTATCTATTTACTGTATTGCTGAGTCGTCTTCTTCTTATAAAAAGGCATCAGTTAGAGAGCACCACCATCATTTGTACGCTTCGATATTAATTGCGATTGACTATGAGTGTGACTAGAACTCTTTTACCATGAATTACAATGTCTAGTCATCCCTTGTTCTTCAGGGGTGCTCTGCATTTATGTTTTGCGGTCTCAAAAAGGGCTACCGAGATACCATTTTATCATATTGTATCATGATTGTTTTGATAAAAGTGTTGTCATCTGAGAGTTATTATTATTGCTCGCTAGTTGGTTATGCCATTCATATGAGTAAATGTGAGACCTAAATGTTATTGTGAACGTGATTAGTCTATAATCTTTCACTACTAAGGAAAACCTTATACACAGAACCGTAGCAGTAGCGCCGGATAGAAGGAGGCGCAGCAGTAGCGCGTGTCCATCAAAAGTGCTACTAATAACTCCTTAGTAGTAGCGCTGCTATAAGAAACGCGCTACTACTAATATTACGTAGCAGTAACAACTTATCAGTAGCAATCCCCGGATGAAAGCGCTACTGATAACACAATAGTAGTAGCGTGTTTTTACGACCGACGCTACTGCTAAGTGGGGCGTGCACTTATCATCTTCGCCCCCGCACGCCCCTCTCTCTCCCTCTCTCCCTCTCCCCATACTCCCTCCCTCCCTCTTCACACTCTATTTGCGCCGCCGTCGCCGCCCCTCACACCCTCCCTCTCCACTTCGTGTCGCCGCCCCGCCCCTCATTCCCTTTCTCTCCCCCTCCTCACTCTCTCCCTCTCCACTCTGCACCACCGCCCCGCCCCTCACTCCCTCCCTCTCCCCCTCCTCACTCTCTCCCTCTCCACTCTGCACCACTATTACAGCTCCTCCCTAGTGACCTCACCCCCGGCCTTGACCCCGAGCTCGACCTCGGCCCCACCCAGACCTCGACCACGGCGACCTCAACCCCGGACCCGACCCCGACACCGACCTCAGACTCTGGTGAGACATCCCCATGCCTAGGGTTCTTTCTAGCTAGGGTTCTTGCTAGGGTATGAACATTTTATGTAGCCGAGTTCGGTAGCTCGGTCGAGAAATGAACCAATCTTAAGCAAATACCCGGTCGCTCGATATCTCAACTTAACATATATGTTGTCCATGATTTTAGCTCGATTGGAAGTTTAATGAAGTGTAGAAGAAAATTAGGCCTTATTATGGTGATGTGCCTTATCTAGTTGGAAAAATAGGTTAGTGGGCGCTAGCTAAATTCAAATGAGATGATTGATGTACAAATGATAAGTACAAAGTAAAACATTAAACGATAAGAAACTTTTCTCATAGGATCTCGACATCGATGATTCCCGGCCCGCATCCTCATCGTCGAGTGGTCGGTGAGAGCATGCTTGATAAGCGCCATGTCCGGGACTGGACTCCACTGGGCTGGCACTGGGAGGTGCTACCTTTCCGGTCTCGGAGCTTGGTGAGGAATCCGGGTCTCATCATCGACTCAGAGCTTCTTTGGTGGTGGTCACGTGGGCCACTTTCGGTGCAGAGGGAGCGGGGCCCCGCAGAGGTGGTACGTCGTTGTGTCAGGGAGGAGGAAGAGCACGTCTGTCGCTACATGGCGGCATTGGACGCCAGGTTCTCCAATACCTAGCGGATTCTTCAGGGATCTAACCCGAGTTATGATCCCGTGATGGTTCCTTATCTTTGGGTGTCCACCACCCGCGACTCAGGAACCGCTAGTCACTTAGATTATTCGATAGTATTCGATATGTATTAGTGATCTTATATGATAATATTCAGATGTATTAGTTAATATTTGCTGATGCATTAACTGGATTATTCGAGATGATGTATTAGTGATATTATATCCGAGTTCATTATAAATGTATTAGTGATATTTTATCGGTATAATGCGTGTGTGACTTTTGGTCTATCGTTGCTCCTTGTGTGACTTTCATGTGTGTTCTTGATGGAGGAATCCCGACTGTTGTCATGGGGGGCGCCTCCTCATCTTCTCTTATTTGCGATATATTCGTTGGTATAATGTGCAAGGAGAGGAGAGGGGGGTGTCCATCACCGACGGTCAAACTATTACTGTAAGAGAGTATCCACCAACATATATACATCACCATATTAGTGTGATAGAGTGCGCACCAACACATCATGAGATATGAGAGTTATTTAATGAAAGCCTCGATGGACCAAAAGTCACACACGCATTATGATCCAAGTGTGCCATAATTTTTGAATCATGAACACAGGAAATGTCGTCGTTATCAGACGACGATAGGATCCAAGCGTGTGAACTTTGCAGTGAAGATAAGGGTCTTTGTGACCATCCTGGGCTGCGAGACGGTACGTTCTTCACCATGAAGATTTACGAGGACTTCAATATTTCTACGGTACGCAACGATGACAACTGTTTTTGTAATTAAGCATGACTTCTGTTTCTTTCCTTCGACACATAATTTCTTTTTCATACAATTCGACTAGTTCATCCCCTGTCATGCAAGATGGTATTTCTTGGAGAGGCTCGGTTTCGAAGAGCACGAGAGTTTCGAGCTGAGGACAGCCGGCCTAGGGACTAAACATGGTCACACATTTATGGTGAAAGTAATGAATGCACTTAATAACACAGAATTAGGGTGCTCAAATTGGGAAGCTTTTGCAAGGCATATGGATTTCAGGAGGATATGGAAATAACCTCCGATCTTCATCCTGAAGATCATATTGAAGGTAACAGCGACATTTGGGTGGATGTCGATATGCTTCCTATTTTACCTCCATGTGAGTTTGTCAACCATGCATTTTTGTCAAGTAATTTGCATTATGTATTTAAAAATAGTTGGTGTTATCCACTAAATTTTTTAATTCATAATTTACAGCTTATTTTGTTTCTTCGAGTGAAACACAACAAATAGTTGACAAGACACACTACACTTATGGATCACATCTAACTTGGGAGGAGAAGGATGTTGTTATCAACTTTGTTATTGGTGTCCTAGTTGCTAGGGAGATCTTCCCGTATAATTTGGGAACTGTCCGAAGTATACACTTTACATGCCACTAGTGCATAGGTTGAGGGCGGATGACATTTTCCGAAATGTCTTGTTAAGAATTATTAAGTACACTACTATCGTGTAAATGGTGTCTATTATTATATTCTTCAACAGAAACTGCCAAATGAAGTTGTGCCTCCATTGATGCATGGAGAAGGTAATATGACAATTCAAAGCCCTATGAGGCCCCAGTTCTCTTTTGCATACTCGAGTGAGCGCAAACCACCTAAGAGGCTCCAAATTGAAGCATGGGGAGAAATAAGGAAGGATCGCAAGCCACAAGTTGGAGACCGTTGGATCTCTTTGCTTCATCATGGAGACATAGGTATTATTTTATTTTATGTCATTTTACCTAGGAGGGAGGACTAGGTCCTATGCGAGAAAAGTTTAGTTAACTTGTATGATCGATTAGGATGATTACCATTATGATGTTTTCTTCTAATTCAACATGATTACTTGCATCCATGCACTTTAATCTAAATGTAGTTGTTGGCACAATAATTATTGATGTGTCATATGATGAAACTACTATATAGAGCATTGGCAAATACGTAGAGGGGAATGTAATCTTTAAAAGCAGGAATATTAGCAGTAACGCTGGTAGGCATCTAGCGGCACTGTCAGTAGCGTTGTTTTTTTTACAGCGCTACTGCTAACCCTACTTACCAGTAGCGCTGGTTTTCCAGCACTACTGCCACAACTTAGCTGTAGCGCCTTAGTAGTAGCGCTGCCGCCATTGCTACTACTAAGGTTAATTCCAACGCTACTACTAAGATTTCTCCTAGTAGTATTTGTTGAAAATCTGAACATCAGTTAGACATATTTACAACAACAAGATCAAACAGAGTTTGTAAAAGTTTTTTTATCAGTTCCAGTTTATCAACTGAATTGCTTGAGGACAAGCAATGGGTAAAGCTTGGGGGAGTTGATACGTCTCCATCGCATCCACTTTTCCAAACTCTTTTGCCCTTGTTTTGGACTCTAATTTGCATGGTTTGAATGGAACTAACCCGGACTGATGCTGTTTTCAACAGAATTGACTTGGTGTTATTTTGTGCGGACATAAAAGTTCTCGGATTGACCTAAAAATTTACGGAGATTATTTTTGGAATTAATAAAAAATACTGGCGAACGAATGAACCGGAGGGGGCCACCCACAGGGCGTGCCACCCCTGGCCGCGCCTAGCAGGCTTGTGGGCCCCCTAGAGCTCCGCCGACCTCAATTCCAACTCTATATATTCCTATTCGTGGATATTATCAAGGAGAAGAGTTCATCTCGTTTCATGATATGGAACTGCCGCCACCTCCTATTCTTCCTCGGGAGGCCAGATCTGGAGTCTGTTTTGGGCTCCGAAAAGGGGAAATCGGCGCCATCGTCATCACCAACCATCCTTCATCACTAATTCCATGACACTCTCCGCCGTTCGTGAGTAATTCCATTGTAGGCTTGCTGGACGGTGATGGGTTGGATGAGATTTACCATGTAATCGAGTTAGTTTTGTTAGGGTTTGATCCCTAGTATCCACTATGTTCTGAGATTGATGTTGCTATGACTTTGCTATGCTTAATGCTTGTCACTAGGGCCTGAGTGCCATGATTTCAAATCTGAACCTATTGTGTTTTCATGAATATATATGTGTTCTTGATCCTATCTTGCAAGTTGTAGACACCTATTACGAGTTATGATCCGCATCCCTCAGGGTGAGAATAACTGGGATTCTTTCCGGTGATTAACATAGTTTGAGGAGTTCATGTATTCACTAAGTGCTAATGCTTTGGTCCGGTTCTCTATTAAAAGGAGGCCTTAATATCCCTTAGTTTCCATTAGGACCCCGTTGCCACGGGAGGGTAGGACAAAATATGTCATGCAAGTTCTTTTCCATAATCACGTATGACTATATATGGAATACATGCCTACATTATATCGATGAATTGGAGCTAGTTTGGTGTCACCCTATGTTATAACTGTTGTATGAATGCCATCTGACATAATTATCCATCACTGATCTATTGCCTACGAGATTTTCACATATTGATCCTTGCTAATTTACTTTTCCGTTGCTACTGTTACAATCACTACAAAACTTCTACTGTCACTTTTGCCATCGTTACCGTTACTTCCATACTACTTTGCTACTAAATACTTTACTGCAAATATTAAGTCTATCAAGTGTGGTTGAATTGACAACTCAACTACTAATAGTCGGAAATATTCTTTGGCTCCCCATGTGTCGAATCAATAAATTTGGGTTTAATACTCTACCCTCAAAAACTCTTGTGATCCCCTATACTTATGGGTTATCACATCACAACCATTTTAATGCATTTTGAAACACTAGATAAACCATTATCTACTCCTATCTATTTAAGCATGGCATGAGCAACTATAATATCTAATTGTCATCGCAAATATGTTTACATAATATGTTGAATCAAACAAGCTAAACATATTATAAATACGAAAAACAAAAGAGTTCATGCCAACTTCCTTTACCACGATCACTTCATCAAATTATCATCATTATTGACTTTCACTTGCACGACCGAATGATGTGAAAATAATAATAATGCAAGTGTGTCATGGACTAAGCTAGAATCTGCGAAACAGTTTATTCAAAGAAAAAACAAGGTAATATTGGCTCTTTGTTAAATGACCCATAATGCATATGAGAGCCATTCAACATTTTCAGCGAAATGGAGTTAGCGGCCGGGAGGCAGCCAAATGGCAAGGCTCGCCCACACTACCTTCGTTCGTCCACGTGTGCTTCCTTGTTGATGTTTTCCTCCCGACTTTGTCTTATACCACATTCTTCCTCCCGTCTCCGTTTGTCGTGCTCTTGTTGCGTTGCGTTCATGTGTCCTCCCTGCTTTGATTATCTGGAGATATCATGTTGTTGCGGCCTTGTCGGTCGAGATATCGACCAGGTCAGAACCGGACGCCATGCCATGCCACTGTCGGCATTGTTTTTTCTAAGGCAACATCGCTCGCATTGGTGTCCACCCGGAGCCGCACGCATGGCAGTAGATCGAGCGTGGGCCACCGCGTGTGAAGCACATATGACGTGTTTTGTTGGCCGCATAAGGTAAAACCAGACATGGGAGGAAGAATTGGGCTATTTGGTTACTTGCATTTAATATTAGGACCGCACCACACGAAACTTAAATCGTCTCAAGGCTTGGCTCGCTAGGCACGCTCAGATCAACAGTTTCTTGCGAGCCTAGCTGAGCTGAGCCCGAGCGAGCCCACATGGGAGGCCGTTGCACGAGTGGGGTGTGTTGTAGGAGAGGAGGCTGGAGGGATGCAAGTTGTGTAACTATTCCTTCTTCTACCTTCACTAACCTCCTCCCTAATTTCCTTTCTTCCTTCTTCCTTCCAATTTATACAGTGGTGCTTCGATTCGAGATAAGCTCTACACGAAAAAGATGCACATCGGTATTATGGTTCCATTTTTGCGATTGGTTCTTAGTTTCATCGACCATAAATGCTCAATTTTTTGTTCATGTTCGCAACTGTTTTGGACGAGTGTTTTCAAATTCTTCACCTATGGTACCGGTTGACATTTCATTTGACCGGTAGCTTCATCACATAGTTCCACACGACATTCGTGTTGCAAGTTTTATGTTTTGGTGATCCTACTGCACTTACGTCGCAATTACACGCATATTGTATTTTTTTCTCTTCTATCCTCTGTCTCACAGCCCTCCTGTTTGTCCCTTTTGATGTTTGCGTCGTTCCTTTTTGACCTCCTTTCCCGCATACTACTACACTGGAGTCATTTCTGGCGTCGGTCATCTTACCATGTTCTCTCTTGTCCTACTGCACTCACGTTGCCATGGCGTGAGCACATCATTTCTCCTTTGTGCACTGTCTTCGTGTGGACTTTCTGTGCAATGATGCTACTTCTCGAGCATGCGTTGGTTTCCCGTGAAGAGGAACGGTTGATGCAACAAAGTAGATAAGTATTTCCCTTAGTTTTTGAGAACCAAGGTATCAATCCAGTAGGAGATACAAGCGAGCCACCAATAGATATACCTTCACAAGGAATCAAACTCTTGCACCCAACGCTATAAAGGGGTTGTCAATCCCTTCACGGTTATTTGCAAGGATGAGATCTAGTAGAGATAGATATGATAGGATGCTTGAACGGAAAGTAAAATTAAAAGTAAAAACAATGCAGCAAGTATTTTTGGTGTTTTTGTTTTTAGATTTGAAAATATAATATGGAAAATAGACCCGGGGTCCATAGGTTTCACTAGATGGCTTCTCTCATGATGGCAAGTATTACGGTGGGTGAACAAATTACTGTCGAGCAATTGATAGAAAAGCGAATAGTTATGAAGATATCCAAGGCAATGATTATGCGTATAGGCATCACGCCCGTGACAAGTAGTCCGAAACGATTCTGTATCTACTACTATTACTCCACACATCGACCGACTCCTGCCTGCATCTAGGGTATTAAGTTCATGAAGAACAAAGTAACGCATTAGGTAAGATGACATGATGTAGAGGAATAAACTCAAGCAATATGATGAAAACCCCATATTTTTACCCTTGATGGAAACAATACAATACGTGCCTCGCTACCCCTACTATGTCACTTGGTGAGGACACCGCAAGATTGAACCCAAAATTACCAATCTAGTTGGTCAAACCAAACCAATAACTCGAAGAGACTTGCAAAGATATGAAATCATGCATATAGGAATTCGGGAAAGACTCAAATAATATTCATGGATAATCTGAACATAAACCCACAATTCATCGGATGTCGACAAACACACCGCAAAAGAGTATTACATCAGATAGATCTCCATGAAGATCATGAAGAACATGGTATTGAGAATAAAAGAGAGAGAAGAAGCCATCTAGCTACTAGATATGGACCCGTAGGTATGTGGTGAACTACTCACGCATCATTGGAGGGGCAATGGAGTTGATGTAGATGCCCTCCGTGATCGAATCCCCCTGCGGCAGATTACCGGAAAAGGCTCCAAGATTGGATCTCTTGGGAACAGAGGCTTTTGGTGGCGGAAAAGTGTTTTTGTGGCTCGTTCTCATAATGATGGAATATTTGGGTATTTATACGCCGAAGATTAGGGTTAGTGGAGTTGCCAGGGGCCCACAAGCCTGCTTGGCGCGGGTGCCCCCTGGCCGCGGCAAGCGGGCTTGTGGACCCGTGGCAGCTCCTCTGCCTTGGTTCTCAAGTCTCGTGGCTTGCATATTTTCCAGAAAAAATCATTGTGGAGGTTTTATTCCGTTTGGACTCCGTTTAATATTTCTTATCTGCGAAACTCAAAAACAAGGAAAAAACAGAAACTGGCACTAGGCTCTAGATTAATAGGTTAGTCCCGAAAATAATATAAAATAGCATATTAATGCATATAAAACATCCAAAACAGATAATATAATAGCATGGAACAATCAAAAATTATAGATACGTTGGAGACGTATCAGCATCCCCAAGCTTATTTCATGCTCGTCCTCGAGTAGGTAAATGATAAAAACAGAATTTTTGATGTGGAATGCTACCCAACATATTTATCCATGTAATATTCTTTATTGTGGCATGAATATTCAGATCCGTTAGATTCAATAGTCTAATATTGACATAAAAACAGTAATACTTCGAGCACACCAACAAGGTAGTCGTGTCCTTTCGAAATAACATGGCCTTAGAAAGTTATCCCTACAAAATCATATGGTCTGGCTATGCTCCATCTTCCCCACACAAAGTATCTAAATCATGCACAACCCCAATGAACAAGTCAAGCAATTGTTTCACACTTTTGGTGTTCTCAAACCTTTTCAACTCTCACGCAATACATGAGTGTGATCCATGTATATAACATTATAGGTGGAATAGAATATGGTGGGGGTGCAAGGAAAAAGGAGAAGATAGTGTCACATCAACTAGGCGTATCAACGGGCTATGGAGATGCCCATCAATAGATATCAATGTGAGTGAGTAGGGATTGCCATGCAACAAATGCACTTGTTAGATGAAAGTGACAAGATAGGAGACTCTCTATCATGAAGATCATGGTGCTACTTTGAAGCACAAGTGTGGAAAAAGATAGTAGCAATTGTCCCTTCTCTCTTTCTCTCATTTTTTGGTGGGCTTATTTGGCCTCTTTTATTTTTTTCTTTGGGCTTTGCTGGCCTCTTTTATTTTTTGTGAAGTCCGGATACTCGTCCCAACTTGTGAGGGAGTCATAGCCTCCATCATCCTTTTCTCTCATGGGACAATGCTCTATTAATGAAAAATCATCACACTTTTATTTACTTATAACTCAAAGAAAAAGAAATTACAACTCGATTCCTATGACAAGATAAAACTCTATATGCAATATGAAGTGATGATGCAAGTCATAGAAAAACTACATGGTGGAAGTTGCATGGCAATATATCTTGGAATGGCTATGGAAATGCCATAATAGGTAGGTATGGTGGCTGTTTTGGGGAACATATGGTGTCTGTTTTGAGGAAGGAGGGTTTGATGTACCAGCGAAAGTTGCGCGGTACTAGAGATGCTAACAAAGATGGAAGGGTGAGAGTGCGTATAATCCATGGACTTACATTAGTCATAAAGAACTCACATACTTATTGAAAAAATCTATTAGTCATCAAACAAAGCATTAGACGCATGTTCCTAGGGGAGAGGTTGGTAGGAGTGAACCATCGCGCGCTCCCGACCCTCACACAAAGGTCGACAATCATTAGACAAGTCATGCTCCGACTTAGTTACATAGTGGTTCACCATATGTGCATGCTATGGGAATCACAAGATTTAACACACGTATCTCTTCATTTCACAACTACTCACTAGCATGACTTTCATATTACCATCTCTATTATCTCAAGCTATATGCAAGGAATCGAACTTCTCATAGTTGTTAATATACTTAATATGAAAGTTTTTATTATATCCCTCTTGGATGCCATTATATTAGGACTAAATTCATAACCTAAACAAATTACCATACTGTTTTAAAAACTCTCAAAATAATATAAGTGAGGAACGAGAGTTCAATAATTTCTATAAAATATAACACCACCATGCTCTAAAAAGATATAAGTGTAGTACTAGAGCAACATTGCCTAGCTCAAAAGATATAAGTGAAGCATATAGAGTATTCTAACAAATTCACGATTCAGAGTCTTGCTATCTAAAGATGTGTGCATCAAGGATGATTGTGTCAAACTAACAATCAAAGACTCATATCATACAAGACGCTCCAAGAAAAACACATATCATGTGTTGAATAAAAATATAGCCTCAAGTGAATTTACCGATGGATTGAACACGAAAGAGGGGATGCCTTCCGGGGCATACCCAAGCTTAGACTCTTTGGTATCCTTGAATATGACTTGGGGTGCCATGGTAATCCCAAATCTTGGGATCTTTCCACTCTTTATTCCATAGTCCATCAAATCTTCACCCAAAACTTGGAAACTTCACAACACAAAACTCAACAGAAAACTCATGAGATCTGTTAGTATAAGAAAAATAAATTACCACTTTAGGTACTGTTGTGAACTCATTCTTTATTTATATTTGTGTAATACCTACTGTATTCTAACTTCTCCATGACTCATACCCCCCAATACGACCCATAGATACATCAAAATAAGCAAACAACACAAAGGAAACTGAATCTGTCAAAACAGAACAGTCTGTAATAATCTGTAAACTTTGAATACTTCTGGAACTGTAAAAATTCTGAAACATTAGAAAAACCAGGTAAATTTTTATATCAATCCTATGTAAAAAATTTAGATCAATTTGAAGCTCTGAAAAATTCATAAAAATCCTGCACCGAGTGCAAAAGTTTCTGTTTTCTAGCAAGATCAAATCAACAACTACCATAAATCACCCCAAAGATTTTACTTGGCTCATACACTAATTTAAAAAAAACACAATTACTACAGAAGTAATAATGTGTCAAACACACCAAAACATAAGCAAAAAACTGAACGCAAAATAAAATTGGGCTGCCTCCCAACAAGCGCTATTGTTTAACGCCCCTAGCTAGGCAAAACATAATAGATCTAGGTATTGTCATCTTTGGTATTGGCAAATTTTGTGAGGACTTTCTCGAATCGAGGAGGTTCTTTCCTCTTTCCCCCACGTGTAGGGGGAGGATCAATCTTGGTGTCCAAAATGTCCAAACGCTTATTGCAAAGGGTGATCAAAGTATTCAAGCGATTAAGGTTCCCGTTAATATGTTTGAGGGGTTCATGATGTTGTTGTAACTCGACCAAGTGCTGATGTAAGTCACCCAATTTGTCGAGAACTTGAAATCCCTCTTGAGAGAAGGCAAACTCCCTTTTTGGCGGAGGAACCCCCAAAATCCCTGCTAAAACTTCATAGGCTGCATTCGTGTCAAGCTCACTAAAATTTCCTTTTGAGGCGAAATCTAAAAGCTCCCTATGATGCAAAGCTAAACCAATGTAAAAATTTCTAAGCAAAACTTTTGCATCCCCTTTTAGATTGGAAATACGATAATGTTCCATTAGCCTATACCAAGCATCTTTCAAAGTTTCCCCTTGTTTTTGTTTGAAGAAAAGAACTTCAAAATCTGGTGACAAGGGGGATGTAGTGATGTTCGACATAGTTTGGGTAATCAAAAAGGCAAGCGAAAGAAGAGCAAACAAAAAGGCAAGTGTTTTTTGAAAATCGTGTTAGAAGTGGGGGAGAGGAAAACGAGAGGCAAATGGCAAATAATGTAAATGCAAGAGATGAGTTTGTGATGGGTACTTGGTATTCTTGACTTTCTATGTATCTCCCCGGCAACGGCGCCAGAAATCCTTCTGCTACTTCTCGAGCATGCGTTGGTTTCCCATGAAGAGGAACGGTTTGATGCAAAAAAGTAGATAAGTATTTCCCTCAATGTTTGAGAACCAAGGTATGAATCCATTAGGAGATACAAGCGATCCACCAATAGATATACTTGCACAAGGAATCAAACTCTTGCACCCAACGCTATAAAGGGGTTGTCAATCCCTTCACGGTTATTTGCAAGGATGAGATCTAGTAGAGATAGATATAATAGGATGCTTGAATGGAAAGTAAAATTAAAAGTAAAAAACAATGCCGAAAGATTTTTTGGTGTTTTTGATTTTAGATCTGAAAATATAATATGGAAAATAGACCCCGGAGCTATAGGTTTCACTAGATGGCTTCTCTCATGATGGCAAGTCTTACGATGGGTGAACAAATTACTGTCGAGCAATTGATAGAAAAGCGAATAGTTATGAAGATATCCAAGGCAATGATTATGCATATAGGCATCACGTCTGTGACAAGTAGACCGAAACGATTCTGCATCTACTACTATTACTCCACACATCGACCGACTCAGGCCTGCATCTAGAGTATTAAGTTCATGAAGAACAGAGTAACGCATTAGGTAAGATGACATGATGTAGAGGGATAAACTCAAGCAATATGATGGAAACACCATCTTTTTACCCTTGATGGCAATAATACAATACGTGCCTCGCTACCCCTACTATGTCACTGGGTGAGGACACCGCAAGATTAAACCCAAAACTAAGCACTTCTCCTATTGCAAGAATTACCAATCTAGTTGGCCAAACCAAACCAATAACTCGAAGAGACTTGCAAAGATATGAAATCATGCATATAAGAATTCAGGAAAGACTCAAATAATATTCATGGATAATCTGAACATAAACCCACAATTCATCGGATCTCGACAAACACACCGAGAAAGAGTATTACATCGGATAGATCTCCATGAAGATCATGAAGAACATGGTATTGAGAAGCAAAGAGAGAGAAGAAGCCATCTAGATACTAGCTATGGAATCGTAGGTCTATGGTGAACTACTCGCGCATCATCGGAGGGGCAATGGAGTTGATGTAGATGCCCTCCGTGATTGAATCCCCCTCCGACAGATTACCGAAAAAGGCTCCAAGATTGGATCTCTCGGGAACGGAGGCTTCTGGCGGCGGAAAAGTGTTTTCATGGCTCGTTCTGATAATGATGGAATATTTGGGTATTTATAGGCCGAAGATTAGGGTTAGGGGAGTTTCCAGGGGCCCACAAGCTTGCCCGGCGTGGGTGCCCCCTGGCCTCGGCAAGCTGGCTTGTGGCCCCGTGGCAGCTCCTTTCCCTTGGTTCTCAAGTCTCGTGGCTTCCATATTTTCCAGAAAAAATCATTCTGGTGGTTTTATTCCATTTGGACTCCATTTAATATTCCTTATCTACAATACTCAAAAACAAGAAAAAAAACAGAAATTGGCACTAGGCTCTAGATTAATAGGTTAGTCCCCAAAATAATATAAAATAGCATATTAATGCATATAAAACATCCAAAACAGGTAATATAATAGCATGGAACAATTAAAAATTATAGATACGTTGGAGACATATCAGACGACGAGGCTAGCAACTAGTTCATCGCACCGTTGACGGGGTCGCTCGCGCACGACTTTGTGCACGTCGTGTCGGACGTGGTGCCACAACCACCGTCCACCACAGTCGTCACGGTCCGACACACACTGCATTTCTCCTCCCTCATCCTCTGCCTCAGTGCTCTTCGCATGGAGTTTCTCTGCGACTACGACACTAGCAACTACTTCGCCATGGGGCCGACAGGATCGCTTGTTCGGGCTTCCATGCTCGTCATATTGGACGCGGTGCTGCGGTCACCGTCTACCGCACTCGTTATGGTGCGACACACACTGCATTTCTGCTTCCCTATCCTCTGCCTGAGCGCTCCCCTGCACGGGCTTTCTCTGCGGCGGCGATGCTAGCAACTAGTTCGCCACGGCATCAACAAGAATGCTCGCCCGAGACTTCGTGCTCACCGTGTCGGACGGGAGGCCGCTGTCACCGTTCACCACCGTCGCGAGGCACAATGTTTACTACGTGTAAGTGTTAGCTCTTAATCACATCCCGTGTATACAACCAAACTCCATGTTGTTACTGTTGAGAAATCGAGAAAATTACTACAATATTTAATCCGAATAAGAAGAAAATAAATCATGACAACAAGAGCATAGATTAAACTAACCATGCAGACTAGCAACATAAACGAGTAGATAGAATCTATGACACAAACTAGACATATGAATTCTAGTATGATCTCAAACAGGGAGGACAAGATTGCATACGGTGCAGTGGGATTAGAAGCACTAGTAAAAAAACGGCCCATTAGCCCCGGTTCTGGAACCGGGACTAAAAGGTCGTGACTAAAGTCCCAAACCTTTAGTCTCGGTTCTCTTACGAACTGGGACAGAAGGGGATCCACGTGGCCTCTGCGGGGAGCCCAAGCAGGAGGACCTTTAGTCTCAGTTGGTAACACCAACCGGGACCAGAAAGATTCCATGCGTCAGCATCTGGCAGGAGCTGGGTTTTTTGAAAGGGGGATTTAGGGGGTTTTGGATGGTTAATTTAGGGGTTTCATATTGTGTTAGGTAGCTAATAGGGAGAAGTGACCTCTTTTTCTTTGTGCTTGGTCGACGTTGCTAGCTACTATACATCATCATCATCATCTTAATCATACAAAGTTAAAGTCTCATAAAATAAAATAAAAAGATAAAATGACATAGTCCTCCCTCATAGGACATACTCCTCCCTCCTAGGTAAAATGACATAAAAATAATAACACCTATGTCTCCATGATGAAGCAAAGAGACCCAACGGTCTCCAACTTGTGGCTTGCGATCCTTCTTTATTTGTCCCCATGCTTCAATTTTGAGCCTTATTGGTGGTTTGTGCTCAGTCGAGTATGCAAAAGATAACTCGGGGTGGAAGGGCCTTTTTATTGTCATATTACCTTCGGGTTGCTGTTGGGGAATGTTGCATGGGAAACAACAAATTTCGTATGCACACGCAAGATCTATCCATTGTGATGAGCATATACGAGAGGGAGAGTGGATCTACATACCCTTGTAGATCGCTAAGCGGGAAGCGTTAAGAAACGCGGTTGATGTAGCCGAACGTCTTCACGATCCAAATCACCAAGCGTCCCGCAATCCCATCACGATCCGTCCCGCGATCCAATCACGATCCGTCCCACGATCCATTCACAAATCGTCTCGCGATCTTGATCACGGTCCTTCCGATCTAGCGCCGAACGGACGGCACCTTCACGTTCAGCACACGTACAGCACGATGACGATCTCTGCCTTCTTGATCCAGCAAGAGGGAGAGGAGAGGTAGACAAGTTCTCCGGTAGCGCGACGGCGTTGCGGCGATGGTGGTGGAGCAATTCCAGCAGGGCTTTGCCTAAGCACCACTAAAACCGATCTAGAGGAGAAACTACGAACTAGAGGAGAGGCATCACGTGGCTTAGGGTTTCTTGATGTGTGTCAAGTGCTAGCCTCGCCTCTTTATTTATATGCTGAGCCCTGGGGTCGAAACTTGGAGAAAAATCCTCCTCAAGGTCGGTTTGCACGCAAGGCAAGAGTCCTCCTCGGACTCCTGGACCAAACGCCAAGGCCCTGGCCTCCGCAAAACAGCTTTTGCACCTTCCTAAATACTCATGGGCTTTACCCCTTGGCCCAAATAAAGTGTCCGTGTACCCCCGAACATTTCGCAAAACATCGGAAACTATTTCCGGTGAATTTTGGAACCCTTCCGGAGACCAAACACTATTATCCCATATATCAATCTTTACCTCCGGACCATTCCAAAGCTCCTCGTGACGTCTAGGATCTCATCCGAGACTCCGAAAAACCTTCGGTCACCACCATACATAACTCTATACTACCGAAACGTCACCAAACCTTAAGTGTGCAGACCCTGCGGGTTCGAGAACTGTGTAGACATGACCAAGACACCTCTACGGTTAATAAACAATAGCGGGACCTGGATGCCCATATTGGTTCCTACATATTCTACGAAGATCTTTATCGGTCGAACCTCTATGTCAAGGATTCAGTTAATCCCGTATGGTGTTCCCTTTGTTCTTCAGTATGTTACTTGCCCGAGATTCGATCGTCGGTATCTCCATACCTAGTTCAACCTCGTTACCGGCAAATCTCTTTACTCGTTCGGTAATACAAGATCCCGTGACTAACACTTAGTCACATTGCTTGCAAGGCTTTATTGTGATGTTGTATTACCGAGTGGGCCCTGAGATACCTCTCCGTCACACGGAGTAACAAATCCCAGTCTTGATCCATGCCAACTCAACAGACACCCTCGGAGATACCTGTAGAGCACCTTTATAGTCACCCAGCTACGTTGCAATGTTTGATACACACAAGGTACTCTTCCGATGTCAGTGAGTTGCATGATCTCATGGTCATAGGAACAGATACTTGACATGCAGAAAACTGTAGCAACAAACTGACACAATCATATTCTATGTTTATAGTTTGGGTCTTGTCCATCACATCATTCTGCTAATGATGTGACCCCATTGTCACATGACGTCTCATGTCCATGGCTAGGAAACCTTAACCATCTTTGATCAACGAGCTAGTCCATCAGAGGCATACTAGGGACATGGTGTTGTCTATGTATCCACATATGTATGTGAGTTTCCGATCAATACAATTCTAGCATGGATAATAAACGATTATCATGAACAAGGAAATATGATAATAACTAATTTATTATTGCCTCTAGGGCATATTTCCAACAGTTGCATCAACGGTGGCACAACTTCATATGGCAATTTATGTTGAAGAACATAATAGTAGCCTAGTTAGAAATATAATCAATACCATTTACGCAACAATACTAGTGTACTTATTTAGCAACTCTTACCAAGATATTTCGACGAATGTCACCCGCCCTCAACCTATGCACTAGTGTCCTGTATAATGTATAATTTGGGTCAGTTCCCAAATTATACGGGAAGATGTCCCTACCAGCTATGACAGCAATAACAAAGTAGATAAGATCATCCTTCTCCTCCCAAGTTAGATGTGATCCATAAGTGTAGTGTGTCGTGTCGATTATGTTCTGTATTTCACTCGAAGAAACGAAATAAGCTGTAAATTAAAAATTAACAAATTTAGTACGGATGAACACCAAATATTTTTATGTATAGAATGCAAATTACTTGACAAATATGCATGGTTGACAAACTCACATGGAGGTAAAACAGGAAGCATATCGACATCCACCCAAATGTCGATGTTTCTTTCAATATGATCTTCAGGATGAAGATCGAAGGTTATTTCCATATCCTCCTGAAATCCATATGCCTTGCAAAGAGCTTCCCAATTTGAGCACCCTAATTCTGTGTTATTAGGTGCATTGATTACTTTCACAAGAAATGTGTGACCATGTTTAGTCCTCGGGTTGGCTGTCCTCGTCTCAAAACTCTCGTGCTCTTCGAAACCGAGCCTCTCCAAGAAATACGGTCTTGCATGACTGGGGACGAACTAGTCGAATTGTATAAAACAGAAATTACGCGTTGAAGGAAAGAAACAGAAGTCATGCTTAATTACGAAAAAACAGTTGTCATCGTTGTGTACCGTAGAAATATCAAAGTCCTCGTAAAGCTTCATGGTGAAGAACCTGCCGTCTCGCAGCCCAGGCTGGTCACAAAGACCCTTATATTCACTGCAAAATTCACACGCTTGGATCCTATCGTCGTCTGATGACGACAACATTTCCTGTGTTCATAATTCAAGAATTACGGCACACTTTGGATCCTAATGCGTTTGTGAATTTCGGTCTGTCAAGGCTTTCCTTAAATAACTCTCATATCTCATGGTGTGTTGGTGCGCACTATCTCACACTAATACGATGGTGTATATAGGTTGGTGGACACTCTCTCACAGTAATTGTTTGACCGCCGGTGATGGACACCCCTCATCTTCTCTTCTTGCGCATTATACTGACGAGTATATCGCAAAGAAGAGAAGAAAGAAGAGGTGCCCCCCATGACAATAGCCGGGATTCCGCCATCAAGAATACACATGAAAGTCACACAAGGAGCAACGACAGACCGAAGTCACACACGCATTATACCGATAAAATATCACTAATACATTTATAATGAACTCAAATATAATATCACTAATACATCATCTCGAATATCCAGTTATTAATGCATCATCACATATTAACTAATACATCTCGAATATTATCATATAAGATCACTAATACAGATCGAATACTATCGAATAATCCAAGTCACTAGCGGTTCCTGAGTCGCAGGTGGTGGACACCCAAAGATAAGGAACCATCACGGGATCATAACTCGGGTGAGATCCCTGAAGAATCTGCCAGCTATTGTTGAACCTGGCGTCCAACGCCGCCATGTAGCGACAGACGTGCTCGTCCTCCTCCCTAACACGACGACGTACCACCTCCGCGGGGGCCTACTCCCTCTGCACCGAAAGTGGCCCATGTGACCGCCACCAAAGAAGCTCCGGGTCGACGACGAGACCCGGATTCCTCACCAAGCTTCGAGCCTTGGAAGGTAGCACCTCCTGGTGCTAGCCCCGGCGGAGCCCAATCCCGGACATGGCGCCTATCAAGCAAGCTCTCGCGGACCACTCGACGACGAGGATGCGGGCCGGGCATCGTCGATGTCAAGACAAATTCCTACGAAAACGTTTTTTTATCGTTTAATCACTAATTTTTCCAAAACCCAAGAATTTTTCTATAATCTAACATACACATACTAATTTTTTCCTAGGACTCCTAATAATTAACTAAAACATAAAACAACTAAAACATAAAAAGCATCATGAACAAAATCAACTAATCTCCTAGGACTCCTAATTAACTAATTTTTCCTAGGACTCCTAATTTCGTCGAACAACTAATTAGTATACATACATCTACGTATATATACATCTACATATATGAACAAAAAAATCTAATACAAAAAAGTAAAGTTGGTCGGGGCCATGGCGGCTCACCGTGGGGGCGACGAGGGCTCGACGAGGAGGGAGAGCATGCGGGCTCGGGGGCGGCGTGGCGACGGTGATGACGAGGGCTCGTGAGGAGCGATAGTGCGCGAGCTCGGGGGCGGCGACGGCAATGGCGACAGCAACGACGACAGTGATGGCGTGGCAGGGGCGCGACGACAACGTCGGGGCAGCCTGGCGGACAAGATGAGGAGAAAGCGAAGAAACTGAGATAAAAATTTCACAAGTGTTGTCTTATATAGCCAGGCTATTGGTCCCGGTTGGTGGCACAAACCGGGACCAATGCCCACCTTTAGTCCTGGTTGGTGCCACCAACCGGGACCAAAGATCAGTTTTCAGCAGCCCAAAGGGCGGGAAACAGGGACCTTTGGTCCCGGTTGGTGCCACAAACCGGGATCGAAGGTCAGTTTTCGACAGCCCAAAGGGCAGGAAACAGGGACCTTCGGTCCCGGTTGGTAGAACCAACCGGCACAAAAGGGGCATTGGTCCCGGTTTGTGCCACAAACCGGGACCAAAGGGTGGTGCTACTCGGGGCCAAATTTTAGTCCCACCTCGCTAGCCGAGGGAGCTCAGGAGTGGTTTATAAGCGCTGCTGCGCACACCCTCCCGAGCTCCTCACAACTGTAGGCTTTTGAGCCTAAACTGTCACTGCTCGTGGGCCTACTGGGCCTTCTGCGGGCCTGAATCCTGGCCCAACAAACTGTTTGGGTTTCTAGTCGTATTCATGTCGTAGTGGCCGAGTAGGTGGATATTTTGTAAAAAAAATCATATTCATGCCGTAGTGTCCCAGTAATGGCCCGGTGGTTGGGTTTCTAGTCGTATTCATGTCGTAGTGGCCCAGTAGGTGAAATTGAAAAGCACTACAAATGAACTCTGAAAAGGTTGAAAGTTGGCATGGTATCATCATTTCACCCACATAGCATGTGCTAAAAATTTGTGAGGGTTACGACAAAAACTGGATGCACTTCGTGTACAAATCTCATCTGTTACAAAGGGATTTCGCTTTTTTGAACTCATGTAACTGCAGTGATATTCTCGATCAAAGGCATCATCATAATAGTTGTGGAGAGAAAGTCTTCACTTTTTCTTCGCTTGTGTCCTTTGCTTATTGCGTCGTAACCATGGATAATCTTCATTGTTTAACAGGGTACTTGGGTCAACCTTGACTCTCAAGGGAGGAATTTCATGAAACTTTTCATAATCTTCAGACATGTCTGTCTTACCCTCCAATCCCACAATGTCTCTTTTTCCTGAAAGAACTATGTGGCGTTTTGGTTCATCGTCTGATGTATTCGCTTCCTTATCTTTTCTTTTTCTTGGTTTGGTAGACATGTCCTTCACATAGAAAAGCTGCGGCACATCATTGGCTAGGACGAATGGTTCGTCTGTGTACCCAAGATTGTTCAGATCTACTGTTGTCATTCCGTACTGTGGGTCTACCTGTACCCCGCCTCCTGAGAGATTGACCCATTTGCACTGGAACAAAGGGACCTTAAAATCATGTTCATAGTAAAGTTCCCATATGTCCACTATGTAACCATAATATGTGTCCTTTCCCCTCTTGGTTGCTGCATCAAAGCGGACACCGCTGTTTTGGTTGGTGCTCTTTTGATCTTGGGCGATCGTGTAAAATGTATTCCCATTTATCTCGTACCCTTTGTAAGTCAATACAGTCGAAGATGGTCCCCTGGCCAATGAGTACAGCTCATCAAAAATAGTGTTGTCACGCATGAGACGTGTTTGCAACCAATTGCCGAAAGTACTGATGTGTTCATATGTAATCCAGTCGTCACACTGCTCCGGGTGTTTGGAGCGCAGAATATTCTTTTGTTCATCGACATACGAGGTCACTAAGGTAGAATTCTGTAGAGCTGTGTAGTGTGCTTGAGACCAAGAATGCCCGTCCCTACATATTATTGAGTCCGCTCCTAGTGTGCCTTTTCTAGTCAGTCTCCCCTCATACCGCGATTGAGGGAGACCAATCTTCTTAATGTCAGGAATGAAGTCAACACAGAACCCAATGACATCCTCTGTTTGATGGCCCATTGAGATGCTTCCTTCTGGCCTAGAACGGTTACGACCATATTTCTTTAAGACTCCCATGAACCTTTCAAAGGGGAACATATTGTGTAGAAATACAGGGCCCAGAATGACAATATCGTCGACTAGATGAACTAGGACGTGCGTCATGATATTGAAGAAGGATGGTGGGAACACCAGGTCGAAACTAACAAGACATTGCACCAAATCACTCCTTAACCTTGGCAGGATTTCTTGATCGATCACCTTCTGAGAGATTGCATTGAGGAATGCACATAGCTTCACAATGGCTAATCGAACGTTTTTCGGTAGAAGCCCCCTCAATGCACCCGGAAGCAGTTGCATCATAATCACATGGCAGTCATGAGACTTTAGGTTCTGGAACTTTTTCTCTATCATATTTATTATTCCCTTTATTTCGACGAGAAGCCAGATGGGACCTTCATACTAAGGAGGCTTTCGAAGAAGATTTCCTTCTCTTCTTTGGTAAGAGCATAGCTGGCATGACCCTGACACTGCTTTGGATCCATGTCGTCTTCTCCGTGCATACGTTGTTGTTCCTCCCATGCCTCGAGTGTATCTTTTGTCTTCCCATACACGCCCAAGAATCCTAGCAAGTTCACGCAAAGATTCTTCGTCACGTGCATCACAACGATTGCAGAGCAGACCTCTAGGTCTTTCTAATAGGGTAGGTCCCAAAATATAGATTTCTTCTTCCACATGGGTGCGCGTCCCGCATCGTCAGTGGGAACAGATAGTCCGCCATGACCCTTTCCAAAGATTACTTTTAAATCATTGACCATATCAATTATGTGATCACCAGTACGGAGGTCGGGCTTCTTCCAGTGATCTGCCTCGCCTTTGAAACGCTTTCCTTTCTTTCGACATTGATGGTTGGTCGGAAGAAATCGACGATGCCCTAGGTACACATTCTTTCTGCATTTGTCCAAATATATATTGTCGGTGTCATCTAAACAGTGGGTGCATGCGTGGTATCCCTTGTTTATCTATCCTGAAAGGTTACTGAGAGCAGGCCAATCGTTGATTGTTACAAACAGCAACACATGTAGGTCAAATTCCTCCTGTTCTTTCTCATCCCACACACGTACACCTCTTCCATTCCATAGTTGTAAAAGCTCATCAACTAATGGCCTTAGGTACACATCAATGTCATTGCCGGGTTGTCTAGGTCCTTGGATGAGCACTGACATCATAATGAACTTCCGCTTCATGCACAACCAAGGAGGAAGGTTATACATACATAGAATCACAGGCCATGTGCTATGCTTGCTGCTTTGATACCCAAAAGGGTTAACACCATCTGCACTTAAACCAAACCATACATTCCTTGGGTCAACTGTAAAGTCGCTCCACTTTCTCTCAATCTTTCTCCACTACGACCAGTCAGCGGGTGCTCTCAACTTTCCATCTTTCTTACGGTCCTCTTTGTGCCATCGCATCGACTTGGCATGATATTTGTTTCTGAACATTCGTTTCAACCGTGGTATTATAGGAGCATACCACATCACCTTGGCAGGAACCCTCTTCCTGGGGCGCTCGCCGTCAACATCACCAGGGTCATCTCGTCCGATCTTATACCGCAATGCACCGCATACGGGGCATGCATTCAAATCCTCATACGCACCGCGGTAGAGGATGCAGTCATTAGGGCATGCATGTATCTTTTGCACCTCCAATCCTAGAGGGCATACAACCTTCTTTGTTGCGTACGTACTGTCGGGCAATTCGTTATCCTTTGGAAGCTTCTTCTTCAATATGTTCAGTAGCTTCTCAAATCCTTTGTCAGGTATACCATTCTCTGCCTTCCACTACAGCAATTCCAGTGTGGTACTGAGCTTTGTGTTGCCATCTTCACAATTGGGGTACAACCCTTTTTTGTGATCCTGTAACATGCGTCAAACTTCAACTTCTCCTTTTCACTTTCGCATTGTCTTTTTGCATCAACAATGACCCGGCGAAGATCATCATCGGACACATCATCTGGTTCCTCTTGATCTTCATCTCCCCCGTTGCAGCATCACCGTATTCAGGAGGCACATAGTTGTCATCATCCTCTTCTTCTTCGTTGTCTTCCATCATAACCCCTCTTTCTCCGTGTTTGGTCCAAACATTATAGTATGACATAAAATCCTTCTCAAGCAGGTGGAAGTGTAGGGTTTTAGAGTTGGAGAAAGCCTTCGTATTCTCACAGACAGTACATGGACAATGCATAAAACCATTCTGCTTGTTTGCTTCGCTTCGAGAAAATTATGCAGGCCCTTAATATACTCGGAGGTGCGTCGGTCACCGTACATCCATTGCCGGTTCATCTGCGTGCGTTATATAATAAAGTGTATTAATAGACAAGACGAGGGCCGGCGGAGGCGGATACCAAAACCATCGCACTATATAATAACAAACAATAATAAAAGTAAGAAAATTACACAAGTATCTATCTAAATAATACAAGTAAGAACTTTTTTCTTTTAGAAAGAAGATAAGAAGAAGAGGCTAACCACGGTGCTGCCGGTGCCGAGATGGGCGCGGGCGATCGACGGGGTGAGGACGGGGACGGGACAGGGCGGACCATCAAACCTAGACAAATCTTGAGGGAAATGGAGCTTGGACAAGGAGCTTCGAGAGGAGAAAGCTTAAGTGTGGCTTGGGCATTTCATCGAACACCTCATGTGCATAAAAGGTGAGGTAGAGCACCACAAAGCTCTCACACGGCCGGCCAAAAAAACAGAGCAGTGCAGTGGTCTGGTCGCGGGGGGGGGGGGGGGTATATAGGCCAACCTTTGGTCCCTGTTTGTGGCTGGAACCGGGACTGAAGGACCCCATTTGGTTTCGGTTCCTACCACAAACCGGGGCCAATGATTGTGGGCCAGGAGCGAGGACCATTGGTCCCGGTTCCAGCCACGAACCGGGACCACAGTGGTCAGACGAACCGGGACCAATGCCCCACGAGGCCCCGTTGACGCCCTGGCCTCACGAACCGGGACCGATGCCGCCATGGGTCCCGCTTCGTGAGTGAACCAGGATTAATGGCTTTTCAGGCCTGGACCGAAGCCCTATTTTCTACTAGTGGAACCGCCAGTGTTGACGTTGTCGTCCATGTCGTTGAGGAAGAGGTTGTCGTCCGGGTAACCGTCACTGCCAGCATCGCGCGTGTGCGCTCCCCAAAAACCTGATCGCCCCTCTCCTATACAGGATCACAAGAGGCGGGGTCCCGGAGGCCTGCCGTCCCTTCTCGCGGTGCACGCTGGAAGGAGGGATGGAGAAGACTTGGATGGCGGCGCAATGATCTGAAACGATGCGAAACCATAAGTTGTGACGACAGCTATGGTTGGCAGGAACTTCACGTATATATATGCGCGGGCGATGGAGAGACGTGGGATAGACCCACGTCCGAGTCGGTTACGGCGCACGAACCGACGACTCAGATCGTGGCGCGTCTGTTAAGGACTCTCCGTTCCTGACCGGCAAAAATAAGCACATAGGTATGAGCTTATTTTAGTCCCAACCACACCACTCAAAAACAGACGACACACATGATTCATAAGAATTTCAGATTTTGAATAGGCTTTGGCCAAAGGCCTCATAGCAAAATCTAACAGTTAGGTGAGCCGATCCCATGCACACAAGCAAACGCTATGGCAAAGTTATTCTTCTAATACGAGAGAGATACGGACAACCAAATAATATGCAGATTTTACAGGCTGCATTAGTCTCGGATGAGCCAGGCTTGATATAGCTGTGCTCGTCCGTTGGCAGGTCGTGGCGCATGCTGCTTTGCTTTCCACCGGTACCGAGATTCCTGCAAAATGCGTGCATGCCAAGATCCGGTTTCTCCCATCGTCTACACTTTTCCAGCCCGCTTGACCCCCGGCACACCCCAAGGGGCGCCCGCGCTTGCGGCCGCCGCCATCGCTGTGCAAAGGCGCTGGCCGAAAAGGCATCATTGACTGACCCAAGGACATGCCCGATCTGGGGCGTAGCACAGTGACCGCGCGGGTGATATGACGCAGGCAGCGTGACGTTTCGGTCCGCGAGGCCCGCCCGCCACGCGCCCAGGCGCGCGTGGCCGTTTGAACGGCGTGACGCCCTAAGCTGCTTTAGCTTTACGCGGCGAAACCACCGGAGTCGGAGAGGGTAGAAGCAGAGGACGATGCCTTCCCCCTTCCTTATGTACGCCGGTGCTAGCGCTAGGCTCCCCTCCCGCTCCAGCGAGCGCCGGCCAACGCCGGATCGATTGATTTATTCAGCTGATTCTGTCAGATCATATTCATCGCAGGCGTGATGTAGAGCGGGCATGCACGCGACCAACTTGGGGGTCGATGGCTCGGTCGAGGGTAAGAGGAGAGCAGGAAGCTATAGGCGCATCCGCGGTTGGTGAGCGTCATTGCCGGAGGCTGGCTGGATGGGCGTTCGCGTCGTGCCCGCCGGTGTTTGAAGGCTTACATCTCAGGTGTGTGTGTGTGTGTGTGTTCTTCTCGCTGTCGTACCATTTTTTTTTTGAGGCTCTCGCGTCGGTACTGTTTCCATCGTCAGGCTATATAAGGTTCATCCACACAAACTGATTTCTCACTCAGCTGTGTGTTATAACTTATAACCTGTGTAGTGAAGACTAGCAACAGACTGATAGGCTAACATCAACACCACGCAGTTCTAGGAAAGCACAATGTACAGAACAGGCAACAGGCAACTTAGCAAGGACACACAGGTATTAATTCAGCACCCTTTTATTGAATTTGCCACTTCTGCCCTGCTGCACCTTACAAGCAGCAGGCTTCACAACTCTTGCATGCCTAATAACTGGGGAAGAGTGTGGCATCAGAAACAGAGCTTTGCTTCTACCGAATGTGTGCACAGCATGACTGCTCAAGTCCTTCCTTCCTCATGTCCCCTAGGACGATTGGAGGTTTCGCCGCTCGCACTCGTTCCGGCACCGCTATTTCGTTGTGCCAACATCTGCACTCCAGCGACAACAGAGCAAAGCTTGTAAGTAAAGTCTTTGTACATGGATTCAGAGGATACAGTAATATCGTGTTTTGATATATACATATATATGTATTGCTTGAACTCTCATGCCAGGTAAATAGCCTTTGTATTGATTTAACTATCCAACCAGGTTCTGTCCAAAACTTGATTTCGTGTTTGCAGGTAACTGACATGATCTATTCTGATCTCCATTTTGTCTGTCATTTCAGGCAGCCTGCAATGCAGACATGCTTACTAATGCTATGGGATAAGCTACACAATCCTCAGAAAAATGACAACAGAACCCACTTGTCCCAGTATTACGGTAAACATCAATGGTAGCCTATTTCTTGTGTAGCCAGAACATCTGTTGTCTTCTGCTATCTTCACATTACATGACACTTCTATTCAATCACGGTCAATAGCATATCTACCTTTATGCTGATTTAACAAAATGTACTAGCAGTTAAACTTCTTCTGAGCTATGCTGAAACTATCAAAGACAGCCACATGCATTGCGAAATAGCTAATGACTTTTCTTTTCTTTCTATTTTACCTATTATTTACCAAGATATAGGGACTAAAACATTCAGGACCATTGTCTCACGAGTCAAGATGCAACTACATTGAACTATCTGTAGTGCTTGAGAATAGTCAATCGAATTGAAAAATACATACCCTGCACAATTAGGTAGGAGAAACGAAATTCGTTTGGGAACCATGGATTGTATATGTCTAGTTAGAGCGTCCAGAGCGAAACTGCAGAAAATGGCTGAAAACAGAGCCATTTTTCTGATGGCGCAAGGGTGCAACAGCAACCAGAAACTTGATTCCTTGCTGCAAAAGTTGTAACAAATATCAACAGTCATTTAGGTGTACCTTCTTGGATTTTGTATTCTTCAAAGCATCTGTCAGTAGTTTCTCCAGTTTCTCTAGCTCATTAGCATCTGAGTCATCAGCATTGTTTCGAAGAGACCTTCAGGATTGCACATAATCGTCATTGGGCTAAACGCAATAAATAACACACTAGGAGGTATTGTGAAAGGCCTCAAGGGCTACCAGGAAGCAATCTCTTTAAGCTTTGACTGTATATTTGAAGGATCTCCATCCTGGTTCAGAACCAACATATCATGTCAGAGATGTGTAAATATAATCTTGCTTAAAAAGAGTATATAAAATATTATACAGTTGGGCTATCCTGTATACAAAATGGTGTAATTACAACCAAAAGTTACATTATAGAATATATAAATGGTTTGTTCAGATAAACTAGTAGCAACATTAAAAGTAATAATCATATTTGCATTCATTTGCTTGTCCTGTGCATAGGCAACATAATCCTTGATTACAAGCACTTCATCATGCATAGTGCATTTCCATAGTTAACTCATAAATACACACTGATTAAATGCACAATAGGATGCTTGGCAGCTAAATGTTCCACACCTAAACTAGCTCTACGCTATGCAATAAGAAAAGCTATAGAGATTAATTTACATTGTTGCTACTTGCACCACGTTCATTCAGGTCCTTTCCAGCTCCTGCAAATCCCTGATAGCGGTCATATGTACCTTCTATGCTGAAAACAAATGGATAACATTAACGTTTGGAAACTGTACTTTGAAAGCTTTATGCTCTGACTGGCAATTCAAACACAGTTCTATGTGCTATGAGAAAACAGTAAAATAGAACTCATGTATTTCTGTCTTACCTGTATATAGGTCATGTATCTACCTTCAGAAACAATACCTACCTAGTGAATTTCAGAAGCTTTTGTAATGTCTTTTTTTCTTCAGAACTTGTAATGACAATAATTTTGGAGAGCACATGCAAATAGACATTTTATGGAGATGGGAACTTTAGTAAGCTTGGAAATACAAAACCACGGTATAACATTGTCAAGCTTACAGAACCTACAAATTATATATTACCGAGTTCAAATTTATGTGTTTCACTATATAGCTTACACATGGCTATCTTAACTAGAGATGCAATGCAAAAGATAGTGTATGCGATAAACTTTGCTGAAAGAAGGACAAACTAAGTTAAATCTCTAATATTCATAAGTTACAAAACAGGCTGACCTTGCAAATGTGAAGCTTAATAAGTCAACTTAGAGAGTCAAGTCATGATTTGGTGATACTAAAGGACATCGAAGATATTTAGAGCATATTTCGTAAACTCATATCTTGTTTGATAACAAGAGTGAAGCAGAAAAATAAACTATTCACGTTGTACATCTTCTATATACCTTTTAAGATTGTTATACTTATGATCTATTTTCTGTTAACTTGGTATATGAGCTCTTAGTACTATCTCTAATCGATCTTCCACTTATAAACAAGTCCCATATGCAAGACGAGCACATATTTGGTAAGAAGATAAAAAGTTAAAAAGATCTAAATGAATCTCATCTTATCGATCACATAGTTTACAAATATTCTATTTCTCAAGTTATCGAGTTTCAAAAACATTTAAATCACTTTGTATCATACATCTTCAGCACAATACATATATATCACCAGTTGTACCACCTGGTATGCGAAATGGACATGATATACAAAATAACGCTATGTACCATTGTGCCTAATTGAGGAATATAGGCATGGTTGTGGAGGTTAGGGAACATCCAATGCGGATCACCAAACCTCTCACAAATGTCTGGACTGGACCATCCAGACACTTTTAGCCATCCAACGGAGGTCATCAAAATTGTCCGGACCGGTCTGGATGTCCAAAGTCTCGCAAACCGGCACCAAACCGAGGGGAGGTTTGGGGGAGTTCATACGTCCGCCACGCTTTACTCCGACAGCCTCCCTCACCCAAAAAACCCACTCGAAGCCCTCGTTTTTTTCACTTCGTCCAACCTTATGTTGTGTAGCCATGCTCCCAAACTCCGACGACACCGTTGTACCATCCCAAGCGCCGCGCAAGTGTTGGCGGACCTTTGTTGCTCCACCCAGGCGCCCGCCCGGCTTTGCCTAAGCCACAGTTCCACCCCCAAAACAGCCCTCGCCAAGGTACCCTTCGCCCCTGCCGACACCGTCCATTGCTAACACCATGCCTGACAAGTATTGGCCAAATGCCATAACCAAAATTTGACATTCTTGTTGTTACTTTGAAGGAAACACGATGGTTTCAGACGAGGAGCAAACATGATGGTTTCAGATGAGGAGTGCATGGATTCGTCTTTGTTAGATGATGATATGATGAAACAACGATGACGAGGGCGATTGCTAAAGACACCAAGAGTGCGGCAGAGCATGTTCTCAACTTTAAGGGTTCAATGAAGGGACATCGAGTGTTGAATAGGCAAAGGGCACGAGGGGACATAATGATGTACGAAAACTACTTAGCCCCTGATGTGTTATTAGAACCTTATCCCCGTTGTCGATTTTGGATGCAACAACATGTGTTCGAATGCATCTACCGAGGTGGCGGGGGCCTATCATGATTACTTCAAGCTGAAGAAGAATGCCCTTGGAAACATTGGGTTCTTTGGTTACCAGAAGTGCTCGACTGTTATGAGCATGTTTCCTATGGCATGGCCGTAGATTCGTGGGGCGAGTACCTCCAGATGTCTGAAAGTACATGCCTCAAAGCCATGATTAGATTTCCTACTACAATGATCAAGGTTTTTGGACAAGAGTACTTGAGTGTTGAAGTGTATATATGGATTTCCTAGCTCGAATTTTGGTTGCATTGCCTAATGCATGAAACTTAACATAGTATCGGAGCCTAGGGTCTTGAGTTCAAGTCCTAACTTTCGCAATTTATCAAAAAATTGTTGATGCCCCCTGCGTGTCCACCTATAGGCCTCTTGAGCCATACCTTTGAGTCTATTCACGTGTTGACTTTCCGCGTCACACGTGAGAGGAGGTGTTGAAGTGTATATGTACATTGCCTAGCCATCCTTCTGTCCACGTATAGGCCTCTTGAACCATACCTCTGTGTCTATCCACATGTTGACTTTCTACGCCACACGTGAGAGGGGGATTGAAGTGTATATTGCCCATCAGTTCGGACTTTTGGTTGCGTTAGTTAGTGGATGAAGCCTAACATGGTATCAGAGACCAATGTCTTGAGTTCAAGTCCTGGCTTTCGCAATTTATCCAAAAATTGTTCGTTGCCCCCGTTGTCCATGTATTGGCTTATTGAGCCTTATCTTTGAGTCTATCCATGTGTTGACTTTCCGCGTCACACGTGAGAGGTGATGTTGAAATGTATATGTGGATTGTCTAGCCCTTTCCATTCATTCTGGCTTTTGGATGTGTTGGCTAGTGCATGAAGCCTAATAGAGAGAACCAATTGCCACAGACAAATCAAGGCTCGCTCAGGGCACTTGGAGAATCAAGAGTGTTTCCTTGTATGCTCGAATCCCTGGATTGCATGCACTGGAAATTGAAGAACTGCTCATATGCTCAAAAGGGGCAATACTACGGCCATTGCAGAAAGCCCACCATAATTATTCCACCTTCGGCATATGAAGGTTCTCACTATAAAGAACCTTGACATGTAGCACCATGCTTGGTTAGTATAATACGACCTAGGACAATAACACATACCTTGGTAGAGAATGAAGCATGTCCTCACTTGGAGCATAGAGGGAACCTTGGGTGAAAATTGGAAGACCACACTTGATCATCAAGAGGATAAAGGCATACAATATCAACTCATGTATATAGCCCCGTCTCATCACACATTTAAAAGGCAAGATCGAAGTATGACTTGCAGACATAAGACTAGAGTGTGATGGGATATATCTCTTGGACCACAACCTACTAGGATATTCAAGAGGTGATGCACCCTATTTGCTCACAAAAAATGTATGGCATGCGGGTGTTTTGCCTGATGCTTCTTCTTACCAAGCGAATGCCCTATTGGTGTGCTTTTAAATGTTCGAACGTCTTATGTCACCAATAAAGCTTACTTAATTTTTGAGCCTTGGCTTACGGAAATCACTTTGCACACCCAAGGCTAAGCAAGACTTTTGAGAATGGAGCATGCCAGAGATTGTCCTTGGGTGTGTACACTCCATCACACAAGCAACTACAACTATCGGGTAGCAAATGCATTAGATGAGGCTGGGTCCAAGATCACTCTACATTATTCAATTGTGCAAAATTCGTATGAATGTGAGCGCATGAGCAATAGGCCTACATGAAGATGCTTTAACAATGGGAGGAAAGGCTCATAGGTCTATTGCCTCGCAAGGCAAGCATCATTGTGATGGTACACACTGCATAGAGCTTCCAATCAAAGGAGCCTTCGAGAATAACCCAAGGGAACCGTATAAGGACAAGCTATTTGGTGGTGACTCCATACTTAGAAGAGGTCATTTGTGACACTTGATTCTAGAAGCTCGAGTGCCCATATTACAAACCATCACTCAGTGGGTAGGACCGACGAAGAAAGCTTTGAAAGCCTTTGCCTAAGGATTAGGACTTTTCGGCTGCTTTCTCAGTGGCATCAAGAGGCGCCTTCTTTGTCCCCTTTTCAAGGCATAATTGTGGGAGTGCTTGCACGAACGCGGTGATGTGTCGAGCTATACCTGTCATATCAAGGTGTCCCACTATGAAGCATCATAGTGGCCAATTATTTGACAAGTAGCAACCATTCATACTAGTAATACAGTTTGTGGACTTTACTGTGCCAAACGTATATATCCACAAAAGAGTGTCATGTCTGATAACTTTAAATGTTTCAAATGTGAACCCGCTTGGATGCAATGGTGCAATTCACCTTCTCATCCACGACAAAGGGTAAGAGACAAAACATACTTTCCTTTTAGCCCCTTGCCATGGAATTTGGAGCAGTGTGGCTTGTAGACATTTGAAATACACATATTAGAAAATTTACGTTCCTTCGATAACACCTATCAAGGAGTGGAACCTAGGTGTGATGGTAGTCCCAATGGAATACTTTTGGATAGGGGTGCATTTAATGTCTTCTTCATCGAATCTTACATTGATGTATGACATGCCATACCTCTATTGGATCCCTCTGTCCTTTATGTAGACGACGAGCTTAACGTTCAACTTGGTGACATCGACCCTCCCCCATTAGTGGAACTCAGCAAATACCCTTGCGAACTTGGGTGTTCTGCTTGAGCTATGGTATTTTGGTGTCCTACAACCTTAGGACTTTTCCTAGGAGGTCATAATCAATACAATTCCCATACCTCATTATGAGATGGATAATTGTCATGTTTAGCTCGAGAACTAGGATTCGCCATGTTTTTCTAGGGGAGGGGGCGTATTACCGGTAGACAAATCCTGATGGTCCTCCACTTGTGTACCACCAGAGATACCCAACGTTCTTTTCTATAGTTCAACACATACAATAAAATAAATGTCATGAATTTTTTACAAAGATAAATCCTACACACTCCAAATGGTAATACTAGTGCTCCAAGAGCTAGAGTGGAACCATGTTCAAGTTGAGAAAATGCTCCTCTACTGACATGGTGAGGAAAATTTCCCTCCAATGAGTTTGTACTTAATGGAACCATGGAAAAACTATAGGCCTTGAGAATCAAGAACCACCACACATAAGCTACCAGAATGGACATGTTAGTTGGTACACACACAATAACAAAGACAATATCATGTACAATGGCATTAAATGCGAACTCAAGAACCAATGTAGTGTCTACATGTGGCAAAAAATTTTGAACAAGTTTGATGCACACCTGCATGCTTCTTGTTTGGAAGCCGAGACCGTAATAGGTAAACTTTGCTTTGGGAAGATTAAAAGGAGCATTATGCTAATCCATATCCATTAGGACTTGTGTTGGGTTAAAACCTCATAAA